>JAQMYG010000012.1:15416909-15437078 GCA_030014215.1 Clariallabes teugelsi | reverse complement strand
TATATATAAGATGCAGTTAACTTCTGTGGTATCTAATAAAAATTGAAGCTTCATAAAGTGTATTGCCTTCTGAGAATTGACTACCAAGATGAAAGCCTCTATTCCAATTTGTGTAAAAGCTGTGCGAAGATGGCTGCTCTCCTCTCCCTGAGTAACATTTCAAAAGTCAGGCCACGGGGAGTAAAGTGGTACAACGCCATTTCTCCTGCCTCCTCTTTCCAGGTAGGAATGCACATTTGTATGCATTGATGCTAATGAAAACAAATGAGAGCAAACCCGTTCCTTCAGACATCAGAAGACCACAGAGGGCTATTAGTGTGCTGTGTGTAGAGCATCCAACCCCTACATAGTTTTCTCTGCAGTGAAGGTTATGGAGGAGGAAGATTAAAGTAGTGTCAGCCAGCAGCTTTAAATGGACTAAGAGCAAAACTACTTCTTCTGCAAAAATACGATGGAAGAAAAGGTGAACAGAAAAAAAATAGGGGGGAGAGAGAGTGATAGAGGGAGCGTCAATTCAGACAGACAGCACAATGCTAGTGTGGATAGAGGAATACTAAAGGAAGACCTGAGTGAAATTTGGAATAGATGGCCTAAATAATGATGGGTGAATGAAAGAATGATGGACAAGATCGAGATGAAGTAAGGGAGGGGAAGAGGAGTGTGGGAGAAATCGCAATTGTGCAGTGTTTGACACCTCCACAAAAAACACCACAGTGCCCTGTCAATCAAAAAAGCTGTGCTGATTGATTTCCATCTACTCCCAATAAGGGGCTGCAGCATCCTCACACCTTTCTCACCACATTCACCTGCCAGTCTGCACACCCACCGACCCCACACACACATACACACACACACACACACACACACACACACACACACACACACACACACACACACACACCCTGACCCCAAATATCACTTCTTCAACTATGCATCAATCCATTGAATAAACAGCAAAAAAGAACAATTTCTGCAGTAAGATTAGAAATGCACTTTAGTAGGGTAATTAAAGCCTAAACTAATGCTAAATGTTGGCTACAGCAAATTTTTAGTAAGATTCTAAGCTGTGATTTTGTCTTAATAATTTAAAGAGAGCCTGGGGAGAGAATGTTTATAGTTGCTATGTTAATAATTGATGGAACATACATAAAAGGAAATAACCTGTCTAGTAGACCTTCTACAACCTTAACTATAACTACAAATGAATAAAATATATGCAATGCCATTCTTGAATTTAAATTGCAAATTCTGTTAATTACAGGAAATGCCATAGTATTTGAAGAATAAAACACTTCATACTATGGGACATGCTCACTCACTCAATGTCTATACCGCTTTATCCTGTATAAAGAGTCACAGGGCCCTAGAGCCTAGACTTAGGGTATGAGGCAGGGTACATCCTGGACAGGGTGCCAAACCATCATAGCGCACATACAGTACATACTGTACACAGACATTCACACACTACAGGCAATTTGGGAACGCTAATTAGCCTAACCTGCATGTCTTCAGACTATGGGAGAAAACCGGAGTAACCAGAGGAAACCCAGCAAGCACAGCGGGAAGACACAAACTCAAGGAGGTGCAAGACAACAGCACTAACCATTAAAAATGTATACTCTCTCATTAACCACTAAGGGATATGCTGTAATGCATAAATATAAGCTAATGATATTAGGTCTGCATGATTTTATTTCAAAAAATCACATGATGATTATTTTGACACACAATAAAATTTAAACTACAAAATTTAACAATTAAATGTACCATTAATTATTTAAACTTATTAATATAGCCTAAAAGCAAATAATTGCACCAGAAGTAGTTGCCTGCACACAACTTAAATTTGTAGTCTTATGCGTTTATTAGTTTCTAAATCCCTCTTTCACAACATGTCCACCATGACCTTTGCTAAGTAATATGTGACAGCATCTGTGATTTTCTTGTCTCCCTCCAATGTTTTCTAATTTGGTATGATGCCTGCAAGTGCTTCTTATTAATTATTTATATTAATATAGCTAAATTAGCCTTTCCTGGTCACCAAAACCAGACACACACCACTAATTTAAAACAAGTAATGCAGCAGTTAATAAAGGTTTTTAATGGACAGTTTGAGTTTCTGAACATAGGTCATGTTCAGTATACTTCAGGAAAGCTTTAAATATATTACTGACTATGCATACATTACCCCTAAATACATTGTACCTTTTTGCGATTAGATAATTCTAAGGGTTCATATTGCGATTAATTGTGCAGCACTAGAAAATAACATAACGTATTATTCGATTACATCAAGCAGCCACAGGTCATTCCGAGAATTAATATATAAATATAAGTAAAAAATGTTTAAAAAATTAACAAGGAAATTGCAGAGAAAAGAAACGCATGACACAATAACCTTTTCAATCCTTCCAGAAAGGTTAATAAGCAAGGAGAATCAAAAATGGCTTTCAGAAGCAAGTGTACCAAACCAGCCCAGTCCAGGTCAACTTACAGGAAATTTTCCTTTATTCTAGCTTAATAAATAATGGTCCCTAAAAAAATAAAATCTCTAATGTGTAATAGCAAAAGTATGTGCATTTCAATACACATGCACATGTGACCAGAACTGACAGGATTTTGACTAAACAGTTCTGCAGTAATAAGAAAACTTGTTAGTGAGACTAATTACAAAAAAAAGCTTCAATTTGATAGGGAGCATAAAGATTGAACTTTGGAGCAATGGAAAAAGGTTATGTGGTCTGATGAGTTCAGATTGACACTATTCAAGAGCGATGTGTGCATCAGGGAAAGAAGGGAAGCGCATGAAGCGATGCACTTATCATGCACACTACTCACTGCACAAGCCTCTGGAAGCAGTGTTACAATTTGCTTCAGTCAGTCAATGTGTGTTGTAATCAAAGCTAAAGGTGATTAAATGAAATCATAGCTTGTGCGACTTTTTTTGGCCAGGCAGTGTAGCTTCCCAATGATTTATCTGTGCATTTCACTGAGCAGAGGAGTAAACACAGCAAAATGTCTCCAGTCCATTGTTCTGGACCGCTGCCACATCCATTCGATTAAATTTTTGTGGGGGCAAAAATGTCAAATTGTGTGCATCCAACTCGACTGTGGAGTTTAATAGCATTGCAGATGGCACTACACAGAGATAGTGAACTGGACAAAGCACTCTACAGGTACTGGGGTTTAATAAAAGGTTAATGGGAATATAGACACTGGGTATTATGGTCTCTCTGCAGCTGATTATATACAGTATATACTGGTTGATGCCACTGGTGCCTACGTTGAAATTTAAAGATTTGCTTTCGTTTTCCTATATACAGTATGTGGATATATACTTTATATATGTCTAGTTACTTTTCACTCACCCTGTGTGTATATATATATAGTTTTATTTATATATATATATATATATATATATATATATATATATACAGTATATATATATACCTGCAAAAGCAGTGACTTTCTTTTCACCACACTTCCTTCATTTAAACAACCCCCACCCCCACCCTTTTCCCGCAGACGTTATTATGTTCCCCAATCATTCTGCTGCTGTGGCGAGAATGGAGATCAATCACGGCACCGTCCTCACTGCAGGCCACTCAATCAGGAAGTCTGAGAATGTGACATTTACCAAAAGATATTGCCTACATATATAAAATGTATGATTCAGACTAAAGGTGTGACTATGGTGCTGGTCTTGCTTTACCACTGAGACTACAAAGGAGACATCTAAAAGGCAACTGGTCAGATAGGAGCTCATATTTGCTTTGCAGGAGACGAGACTGCAGAAAGGGAAATGAAAAAGCCGGCAGTCTAATTTCCTGCATGCTACAGCGAGCAGGTGGCTGTGGTGCTTGGATGACTGCTTGGATGCTGTTCCACAAAGATGCATATCATTCAGAACAGGCACTGAAAACCATGAAGCATGAGTCGAAATTACACTCACACATCAAACATTATGTGCGATACAATGTTTTGTTTGCTGCTTTTTCCTCAAAACCTGTATATAAGATCTATGTAATACTTTCATATTGAGTATAAAGGTATAGCTGCAGATAATATTTGCTTTACTGTTTCTAAAATAAAAGAAACATATAGTGTTTAAATCCGAGTACCTGACTGAAATGTACAATTTGCATTTTTTCTTTTCTATACATTATTTCATATCTGAGGTTTTAAGCAGCTAAAGTCTCGTAAATAAAACATTCCATTTTTTTTTTTTTTTTGGTAATTGTTGTAAAAGGTGATGAATTATGAGATTTTCGCAGCTTGTGTCACATATACTTTTTTGCTTAACATGTGCTAGTTAGCAGATGGCTTAAAACAGATAACTTCCAATATGCAGATTTATGGATAACTTCCATAACACTGACAATTTCAAGTCACATCACAAAATTCGCTATTTCAATCTATACATTGCCTTAGTGTTTGTTATTTGATACCTAGCAATAATATTGTAATATAATATTCAAAAATATAGAAAACCGCCTACGAATACAATAACTCTGGTGTGCTTTTAACTCTACTACAGGAATATTCTTTACATTTAAATGTAAATCTTTATAAATGTAGTGTAATTCTTAACCTTCTGTAAGACATCTTATTAGTAATGTTTGTTTAGTAACCCTTTAATTCTAGGACAGACACATCACCAGTTAATTTCATTTTTGCATTAGCCAATCCTATAACCTTGTAATTATCTTGACACTTCATGACAGACATGATGCAATAATTACATTTGTTACAGTTAAAATGAAGAAAGGCCCTTTTAAATATCCTGACATTACATGACAGACAGGTGACCCAATAATGACATCTGTGATAACATATAATCAGCGCTCATGCATTTTATTAAAAGAGCATAGATATAAAGAACTAGTATTTTAGGTTTGTTTTGTTTTGTTTTTTAGTAAAATAATTATAGTAACCCAAAATCATATTGGCTTACTTTTCCATACAAAGAAGAAATGTTAGAGCAGCCTTTTCCTCATGTATAATTATCAATTATCAACAGGATTTGGCTTCCATAAAATTAACAAAGGTAGCAGGCAGCTTAAATAAATTCCTCCCTAAGTGATTGCATATGAGAAAGATAATAAATGTGTGAGGGAACAAGGACGATAAAAGGACAGATAAAAATAGGAAACCACTGCTCCATCTAGGGTCTCATCTCGGTGACAATGTTCCAGGGGTAGGCTCTGGATCCAAATATGGATAAAGAAATCTTAAGCAATAACTGTTAAGCCATATTGTCATATACTTTATTGGCTATGATAAAATTATTTATGATTACAAGGGACTTTAATTTGGTTCAACAAAAAGATTTTTATGAGTTGACATGAATTTTGGCAATAATTACACTGTAAATATGAGAATATCTGCAACACAGTATATGTAACAGCATATGTCATAATATTGTAACATGAGCAAAAATAAGCATCAATATTCTTACAACTTTTGATTTTAAAAAAGTTTATATTTTTGCTATTCTTATGACAGTCATATGACATCAAAAATGGCAGGTTTACAACAGATATACGGTTACCTGTATATCTGCAACATGAGAAATATTTTAACTGAATCTGAAATAAAAATCTTAGCATTATCAATATCTTCGCACATGTAATGTAATGCATATCTTGCTTTGGTTCTTTCTTTATTATATATGCGGTATATACTTTGAAGCTTTTCATTTTATTAAGGTCAAACCATATATCAAAACAAAATACTAAAACTTCAAATATCGTATTTATTTATTTATTTTATTTATAATTTTAGAGAAACTTTGAGCATACCTCACTTTCCATAATTTAATGAGTCAACCTACATCATGCATCTCCTGATAAAGAAGATGGGCAAGGAAATGGAATAATAATGAATCCCTGAAAATAACTGACATAAATGGTTGTCAAACAGACTAACCAGATTCATTAAGAAGGTAATCGACCAATGAGATCAAATTTACTGCACTATTGATACAAGCATGCTCCTCAAACATTGCCAGAGCACACACGACGCTCATAACAAAAAAATAAAAAATAAAAATAAATGAACAAGTAGTCCTTTAATATCTCTTGATGGAAGGAAGCTTTCCCTTTTAAATAACATTTGACAGTGTAAGAAGCTAAAAACAAACCTTTAAAAAAAAAAAGAAAGGAAAGAAAAGAAAAGAAAAGAAAACGAAACTATTACATGTCCATGTATTTTAATTGAGAATTAAATTCTGCATAATAAGACACAATTATTAAAAATCTAATTTTGCAATACTAGTCATTTTGAAATACTCATTTAAAAATAAAACCCACATGCAACTTTTTCTCTCCATAACTGTCTAGTCCTTTTTATTTGCATGATCATAATTTCAATGTCCGGGTTTTAGAGTAGAAAGAGATATGTGCCAAAATGGAGCAAGTTCTGTTTAGTTAGATGCAGCATGATTCATTCTCTTCATCCATCTAATCCAGCACAAAATCCCACTTCATCTAGGACCCAAGCCCTGCCTCTCTCTCCAGCTTACTCTCAGTGCCCCGTTCTGTTTACCTGCTACTGTACGTCCTTCTGTCTCTCTCTCTCTCTCTCTCTTAGTGGAAGCACTGAAAGCAGTATCACTGTAGACCTTGGCTTTGGCAATGTGAAGACAAGCCCTTAGGAGAATAGGGGGGTATTTGCATAAACAAGAGCTCAACAGCTCTGTCCCTTCTCCCTCCCGCTCTGCAACATGAGGTTTTACTATCACACACTTTTATTGCAGCATCATTTTGTCTTGTTGTAAATCAATGAAACCTCAGTGCTGTCCACAGGGATGTACATGTGCACAAGAAAAGAGTAATAATCTAATAAGACTGAGACACTGCTAAGTCCTGATTTCCATAAGACAGAAATGTGCATGCACATATAAAACTACCACACATCCATTAATCCATGTTCCCTTCTGAAATCCTTCAAGGGCTAAAGAGTAAAGATCTATTACAGGAATAACGCAGTGCACAGCTGGTTACACAACACACATGCACGAAACGGGAAGGTTATTTCACATCTCATCCACAGTCTTCAGCCCTCATGGCTAAACAGCTCACAACCTTGGATTAAGCCTGCTTTGTTTATACTGCTGCTCATCAGTGTTTGTTCACAGCTGTTAACCAGCTAAAGTTTGAAAGTCATAACTTCTAAACAGCATTCTGTGCCAGAACATTCACAACACATTCACAAGCCTTTTCAAAATGCTATAATCTGGTATTGTTCACACATGTTCGCAGAAGTGTCATTGATTATTAGGGACTCTGTTGAGTCATGTATAAAGCAGCAAAAAAAAAAAAAAAAAAACAAGAGGAAGATGACTTAATGAACAAATTTTCATTGAGTACTGGACTGCCACTATAAGTCATATTTTCTGTGATTTCTCCAGAAAAATCTTCCCTTCTGATGGCACTTCCTGGCACAGATGTGTTTTGTGATAGGTGTTTCACTAAACATGTAATGAATAATTACTGATTTACTGGATACTAAAGCCACTGAAGCATCCAATATTAATTTTGAAGATTTTCCATTTTTAATTTAACCATTGAGAAAGGAAGCAAAACTAACCACTAAAGGAGCATCCATTTTAACTACCAATTAACTACTGTGGATACCATTTACAAGTGCCATTTCTACAGTCAATCATAACAGGCATGTTTGAGCTAATAGTATTATTATTTTTAAACAGCAGAGGAGAAAAATACATGCAAGTGTGTTGTTCTATATGGTGGACAGCACTGCAAATACAAGCTCTTAGTTCATGAATCATGAATCTTAGTTCATTAATGCAACAGTGCCCCCCTCAGGGGGAAAAATCCTGATAAATATAATGCAAATCTTCCTGCGATATAACAGATGACATAAATGCTATGAATAATCAGTAGGCAACAGAACCATATGGCAGCTTGCACCTTGAAAGCAAATACAGATTCAGGTGAATAAATTTTTTTTTTAATTGCTTATTATCCCATATTCATATTTAAGAATGTCCAAACATGCTTACATGGAAGAGACCATCAATCATGATGTGAATGAGGATCTGGAACAATCCTTCCTTTGAAAAGTATAGGAGGACATACTGTATAGCAGCCAATTAAATGTGTTCTGTCATCAGCATGGTAAATGGTATAAATTAATAGATGCTTCATTTATAGTACATTTTCATCTCTCTCAAATGTATCGACTGGGAAATACAGTTAGTGCTACATCTGTACATGGGTACACCTGTTTCTGAATGTGGGGGCAGAAAGGGGGGTTGCCCTGGTTATCTCTGCACTTCACTCTGGGATTGCTGTGTAAATGAGCCAGAATCCATGAGACATTTAACGATTTAAAAAATCCACAATTTGAGATCAAACCAAATAGTAGTAGAATTAATTTTGTTAAAAAATATAACACTGTAAATGTTCGTATCCTTTCTAGATAGCCATTTCAAGCCTTGTAACCTAGGAATTACTTTTTTTTTTTTTTTTTTTTTTTTTACAAACTCTTTAAATACAGGGAAAGAAGAGGGTTGCCCTCTTTATCTTGCTCTACATCTCTTTCTCTGAAGTTGTTCTAACTGAAAGGCTGTGGTTATGGCACACATGGGCTAACAGAAGAAAAGTGAGGTTGCCCACATGGCAAACAGCAACCACCACCACCTGCTGGGACCCCCTTAGTACCACTGGAAATGTCAAATGTAAATGTGTGTGTGCATGCGTGTGGACACACACACACACACACATGCACACACACATGCACACAGTCTACTCATTATTTTAACAAAAGAAATCATCACATTTTCCTATGGAGGTGCTTAACTTTCACATAAACTGTTGTCAATAATATAATTTATAATTAAAATTGTTGTATTATGTTAGAAAAGACTAGAAGTTTCACTAATGCTCTCAGACGTTTAAAACCCAGTGTATACAGTATACAGTATTAGTTGCTGCACATTCAAACCGAGAATCACCAGTTCTGCTACAGTACATCTCAAAGGTGCTCTATTGAATTTAGATCTGGTGACTGGGAAGGCCACTGAAGTCCACTGAACTCATAACTGGAGGCACCTAAAGGGTTTCACTTGATAACAAAGCATTTTCCACACAATTACACCCTTACTGCCACCAGCCTTGTACACAAAGTACAAAGTAGGTTGCATCCCCAGATTCATGATATTGATGAAATGTCTGACGCTACCACCTGCACATCACAGCAGAAAGCACACCAGGTAATGTTTTTCCATTCTTCAAATGCCTGGGTTGAGTGAGCTTGTGCCCACTATAGCCTCAAGTTCCTGTTCAGGAGTGGAACCTGATGTTTTCTTCTGCTGTTGTAGCCCATCTGCCTCAAGGTGCAACATCTTGTATCACCTGTACACGCTGCTTGCTCATGCAATCCATTTTTCAACCAGTCTATCATGTAGCAGCAAAGCAATGCTGAAATTTACACAGAAACAGATCAAGAGCATCAGTTGATGTTCACATTAAACTTCAGATTGATAAAAACAATTGATGAAAATTATTTCCTAGGATTTTCACACACGAAAGCCTCTGGAGGTTTTTTTTTTTTTTTTTTTACACAGATGGTACAGAGAAAAAAGAAGAAATTTTCAGCTTAGTAATTATCATTATTACTGAGATAATTTTTTATTACCAGTCAATGATCAGTTTTAGGCATAGTGGTTAGTACTGTGGCCTTGCAACTCCATGGTCGAAGGTTCAATTAGTGCCTTGGGTCTGTGTGCATAGATTTTTTTTATGTTCTTCCTGTGCTTGGTGGGTTTCCTACGGCTATTCTGGTTTCCTCTTACAGTCCAAAGACATGCAGATTAGGCTAATTGGCATTTCCAAATTGCCTGTAGTGTGTGTACCTGGATTGGCACCCTGTCTAGGGTGTACCCTGCCTAATGGCCAGAGTCTCCTGTCTTCTGGTTTCCTGCAACCCGGTATAGGAGAATGAGTGAGGGAGAAAGATTGATCTGTTTTATTGACCCATCGCTCTTCATCCATCACCATGGAGTTGTATATAATCTACCCTGTAAGAGATGTAATCAGATTGGAAAACCCAAGAGAACATTGGCTGATCATTTTCTCGAGCACATTTCTACCATTAGAATGGAGATTTTCTCCTTTCCAGTGGTGAGACACTACAATAGCAATAAATATAGAATCATGAGCAATGAATTAAGAGAACTTGAGGGGAAAAAAACTCATCTACACTCAGAACTTTGGAACTCTATGGAATGAATGTCATGTTTTGACAAGAGCTATTACATAATTTTGAATATCAACTGCTTTCAACACCTACAGCTTTAGAAAGCACTTTGCTTGCACAGCTGAGCAAGGACTTTTGACTAACCTAATTCATACAAGTTTGTCAATTAAAATTAAGGTATGTAGCAATAATGGTAATTTTCCAGCTTTGCACTACACAGGCATAATAGTTCAAATAGTCAAATTTGCACATTTTTCCACTTACATGTCTGATTTCAAACTGTGTAACTGATTGTCTCTTTATGATGAAAAGGTCTTGTTCCTTTTCGACATGTTCCAACACTTTCACCCACCAATTAAAAGCAAGATTATGGAAAAGGTCATTAAAAATGCACAGCCATGGACAGAGTAGGCAGCTAATATATGCACACAATTTTCTTAATGTTTTAGAGAAATAAATGAACAGTCATAGTTCAGCTATCTTACTTTAGTTCCTGATTTCTCTCAAATACTCTAAAAGGTTAAAGGGAAAAAGCCACATGTGTAAGGGTGGATAAATTACAGCGCAGATTGTGAAATAACACATACTACTCAATAACAGCCATTTTTATAATTTTTTTAATGCCATAAAATGGAAAACTAGGAATAAAAGGGCACAACTGAGTCAGAGACGGAAATACACAGCTTTTAATGTGAGTTTCAAATGCTTACAAAAGGAAAACAGAAAAAAATCCAACAGCATTTTGTTTCAGTGAATAAAGCACAGTATGATGCATCCTGTAACGGCATGTACTTAATTGCTCTCCCAAGAGTGTACGCAGTGGGTTGCCCAAAGAAGCAGCTACAGTTTCTCGCATACAGGAAAAGTGATGTTGATGTTATACTCTGGCTGTATGCAATGCCCTGGGCCTTTATGCACAAATGTTTTTTGTTGTTGTTGTTGTCGTATATGTGTTGTGTTTTTGTTTTGTTCTTTTAATGCCCTGTGCTAATACATACAGTTAAAGCAGCAACATGTCAAACTGTCATTGCTTTCAGTTATGGCCTGCATGGTTATTGGAACAGTCTTTAAAAAAAGGACAGCCAGAAAAAATGGCTGGGAAAAAATGGACAGCCAGAGTTCAATCGGCATGATGTGTTCTCCTTTAATATTCATGGTAAACGTCCTAAAGATTCAAACTTGTCTTTTGATTACTCAACAGCTACGGAGCTATTACATTTGATCCAAACTCTGTCCAAGAGTGGTGGGCATTAACAAGTCATGACGATCCACAGTTGCTGGATTTGACAAGGTACTTACTTGTGAGACAGTACAACATTGTCATAATCGTAGGTGTCATCCAGACTGAAAGGCACGACCTCCTCAGTTTCACTCTAGGGAGAGAAAATGATGTCCCATCTCTACATATTTGAACATGAAACACAAGCTTTGCTCCAATTTCACTGCTTGTTTATGCAATTAACTAAATTACATTGCTTGAACCCAATTCAAGTAGTTTGAGTCAATTTAGTTTAATTGCCATTTCACTTCAGTGCTATTTACTATCTGATGAAAACCTATTATTGCATTGATTTAAGCATGTCTAACAGAAAAGTTAATAACTTTAAAGGAATATATGAAGTTATAAAGTGCAATCAAATGTTTGGATACCTGGCTATCTGTATTTTCCCGGGGCGGAGTGTGTGTCCTGTGTTCCATATCAGGAGAGGAGAGGTCAAGCTGTGTGTGGTGACAAAAAGCAGGGGTGCTGGCAGTCAATTCTTCCTTAACTTCTCCAGGAAGAGTGCACAAAGCTAACAAGAAGAGGATAACATTAATGCAGCATATGTACATGTATGCATGCCAAGAAAAGATACTGTACAATGCTTAAACATCACTCACACATTATCTTTAACTGTATTAGACTCAAAACAGATGCATCATATGAGTTCAGAGTCAGGGGCGATAGTCAAAAGGAAAACGGTGAAGTACCACTACAGAAACAAACCTCCTCAAATGATCATATTTATAGCTGAATCAACAAGTGTAGGTATACAATCAAGGATTTTTTCATGAATATGCAACAGAAATTAAGTGTTGTTTACCTTAATTTATGAAGAACTGTTCTATAACTGTATGTGTACTTTTGGTCAACTTAAAAACAAAAAGAGCAGTTCTTACTGTTACAATAACAATATGCAAGCATATACCATCATGTAAAGGATATGATTTATCAGACCAGGCCAATTTTTCTCAATGAACCAGTTCTGATACTATCACACCCAGCAAAGGTGCTTTTGGCAGTGCATATGGGTCAAAATGGGCACCCTGACTAGTCCATGGCAACAGTTCCATATGCAGCAAGCTGTGATGCGCTGTGTGTTCTGACACCTTTCTATCATAGCCAACATTACATTTTCAGCAATTTGTGCTGTAGCTTTTCTGTGGGATGGGAACAGATGGGCTAACCTTCACTCTCCAAGCACATCGATGAGCCTTGGGTACCCATGACCCAGTTGACCCACAACCACTTTTGCTACAGTAGTTATTAACCACTATATACCTGAAACACCTCACAATACCTTGCCAATTTAGATATGCACTGACCAAATAGTCTAGCCATCACAATTTGGCCTATCACAATGTCCTTCCAACACACTGACTCTTGAAGTTAGCTGACTATGTGGATGTACTGAATGACCAGGGTATTCTATCAATTGAGTTTTTCTTCCCTGATGGCGTATTCCAAAACTGAAATTGTGAAATTCGTTATGGGAGCATAAGAAATCGTTTTCACACATGAATTAGACACCACATTGCATGTTGGAATTAAAGCTAAAGGCAGTCAAACAAAATATTAGTGTTTGACTATTTATACATATATATGTGTTTGCAGGACAACTTAGATGCTAACAACCACTGTTAAATCAGTATTCATAATGTTTTTAGAATGTTATTTAAATAATGTGTCTATATTAATCAGATACATTCAAAATTTCACACTGACACATGAAATACACATGCCATCTTCTTTATCTTATCCTGTTGCACTCCCTCATAGCACATCTATATGTGTCTGTATCTGTGTACGCTGCTGTGAGAACACTTGGCAGGAGTGTAGGCAATGCTGATCTTAAATAAAGTGTAATTAAAGCTAATTACTCACCCAGTGAATGTCATTTTTTTTTTTTTTTTTTTCTTTTGCTGAGAGAGAAGCAAGCATCTGTCTGTGAGCGTGTGTGTATGTGTGACCCGTGGGTACATAAACACTGGTTGGTTATATCCACATTTTCCTTCTCTGCTTGTATTGAAAATGCAAAATCACAAAAGCAAAGCCATTAACAAACACAATAAAGCACCCGAGGAAAAATCTACATTCTACTAATGAAACAGAAAAGCTTCTGTTAGCTCATCTCATAAAGACTTCACTGCCCATAAACAGCTGTAAGAAACAAATGTTGCCCAGGCATTCCTGTGAGCCTTGTTCCAGCTGGTCCAGAAGCTTGTCAGGGTACCTTTTTCCCAACCTGGTTTAGGATCTGTATGCCAGCCATGTGTCACTGAACCCTGCCATCAGGGCAATTACACAGTGTTCTGTGTCAGGCTGAGCTCTGCATTCATTCATTCTCTCTCTTTCTCTCACTCTCTCTTTCTCGTTTACATATCACAGTAGCTGCATAATTACTCTAACTAATTAGTGCGGAGTTCAGAATATTTACCTGATATTCACTGACTCTTTATGACATCCAAAATGCCACACCTTATGGCTTTCACACAAATTGATATCATCTTTTAATATTCCCTTACACTCATCCCTATCATTCACCTTAACATCTTAGAGAAGGCTACCTCTGCGTGCACTGAGCGGCATGCTTGATATGAGCTTACTCTTTACATGCATGGTTTCTGTGGAGAGTTTCTGGGACCCAGTCTTCTTTAATTAGAGGTCGTTAGCACTAAAGCAGAGGCTCATGGAGATGAATAGCAGGGCTGATGCATGTCCTCTCTCATTATAAACCTGCTCGGTGAGCATATTAAAGTATGCCAGTAAAGCTGCTACCTCTTCTCTTAAGAACAAGCCAGTCACTCATAATTTGCAGAGACTGAATATGCATAATAAACAGTAATGCATTTAAATTGGATGGCTGGAGGCCCTAATTACAAAAACAGTGCTCACATGATTCTCAATAAGCCATATCAATGTAAGTTTAACCCATTAATGCTTTTTATATCTGCACATTACTGACTGCTGTTACTGTATATGATCACTCTACTGCAGTGCCAAGCAGAATATCCGTAAATATCCAAATCGAATTTCCTGACTAACAATAAAAGATGCATAACTTGATATATAATATATAATGATATATGTTGTCACCCACAAGTAAGACATCGATGTGTACCTACTTCTTGTTCTTGGATAAAGTAACACTCCTACAATGTTGTGCAGTATTTCACACATTCAACCCTTGTGCTGTGTTAAGATTTTTTACCTATTGGTAGCGTTTTTATTGGGTGAAAATATTAAGGAATCATATCTGTCGTATCTTAGCAGTACAGAAATATAATGGGGGTCTCTCAAAGCCAGATACAGATACGCAATACAGATAAATTTATTTCATATTGAGTTTTTTCCTGCTAGATCACTTTTAACAGTTAAAAGTGTCTATTATTCACTATATTCAGCTTAAATCTTGTTTTTACATTCTCTACTTTACAAAAAAACTACTTCCTAAAAATGTACAAAATTTACAAAAAATCCAAAAGTAGGCATGCAAATGTGTGCTGTCCATGTCTTTCCAGTGCTCACGGAAAGCACCACTTTAGGAATATATAACAAGCATATCAGTGTGGTTCAGTCATTCACGATGATGACCCTTATTGGACTTAAACATTCCTCCCGGCCCCTGTCCAGGGTGCTGTCGGGGTCTTTGCCTGATAGTCATAAGTGCTCTTCTTATCGTGGCTTGTCTCTCCGTCTGTGCTCTAAATCACAAAATATATTTTATTGTACTCTTATATTCAAAATTCTATTCTAAATGATTCTCCCATTCTGATATATTAGCTCCAAGGCTTGTTGTGCAGAAGGTCCTGTTGCTAACTGCCTTTGACAAGTGTTGCTCTTTTGGATGTTTCCATTAAGGATCGCCACAGTGGATCATCCAATTTGCACACTGGATTTTGGTACAAGTATTACATCACAACCGCTCCCTGAAGCAATCCCCCTTTTTCAGGATTGGGACCGACACTAAACGTGCCCTGCAACCTGGCTGGGTACCACAGAGACACCAATGCAAGAGTAAAAACCACCCTGCACAAAGTGGTTTTGACAACTCACTCCAATTTGCATTTGAGATATTTTGAAAATGTAGTGTGTGTGTGTGTGTGTGTGTGTGTGTGTGTGTGTGTGTGTGTGTGTGTGTGTGTAGTTGTCCATCTGTCTGTCTGTATCTGTTTGATAACCTCTGTTTTGACAGTTTCCCACAACTTAAGTGTGTCAAGTTGACTAGAGCACAACACAAAGGCTTTAAATGGGTAGGGGTGTAGAATGAGTAGCAAATAAAAATTGGTTAATTTACATGATTGTCAAAAAAAAAAAGCCAAGGACACAGAGTTGTGAAATAAATATTCATTATATTATTTTTCATATAAGACATTTTTATGAGTCAAACTGTCCTGAACACAAGATTTTAAAATAAACCACAATTTACCTTCAATGTAATGCAAGTCTTCGCTCTCTTCCTTTGTTTCAACCTGTTGAAAATAAGAATTAAACATTTTAAATTCTTTACCATGCATTATTCCAGAATCCTTTAAAACCTGACCATTCAAGGGCTGAGCTTTCAAGATCCTTCACAGTTCCTGACTGTAAATCTTACATCTCCCATTCTCTCCTTAAACCATAAATATAGGAAGTCTTTATTTTCATGTCTTTCTTTAAAAGCTTGCTAGCCATTCTATGAACACGGGAAATTTATTTAAGGAGTAGAACTTTAAATAATTAGAAGAAGAAAAAGAAGAAGAAGGAGAATTATTATTATTATTATTATCATCACCATCATCATCATCATAAAGGTGTTTGTTATTGTCCCATGCCTCTCTTTATTACACATGTCAAAATGCTTTAATAGCAATGGCACTAGACTTTATCTAGGTCTTTTTCAACCTACTGCAGCTTTGGTTCATCTAGTATATCTTTTGTGTAATATCCGTAGCAACAAGATCAGTCTGAGATTGGCGTGCAAGCTGAAAAAGTGTTGTGCAGAGAGGAGCACAGTAGGCTCGACATTTTTTTCAATTATCTGTAAGAGTAAAACTACTCTAAACAGCAGACTCTCATTTTGATTTTAGACAAACACCTCAAATAAATATAACCAATGCTACTGGAAACTTGATAACCACACAATTTTAAAACTGAAATACATCATAGTCCTTAGTATAATTACCCCATTACACATTTTTAAAATCTGTTTACACGTAGTGTCTGTCCATCTAAGTTGTTACTATAGAATCTATAACACTACTTGACCTGCGGTCAGAGCTGCACTGTAACAAAAAAGCAATTACCACCATCTGACAAAACAGAATGGAGTCTTCAACAGCACTTATATATATTTTTAGCTCATCATTCATTTCTTGTTAAAGACTGGGGACTCCATGGAAACAATTTTTATCTTTCTCTCAAAATTTCCACACATGCACTCAAAAATGTGTGCATGTGTGGAACACTAATATCTTGTTAGATCATCTTTGTCTTTGATTACAGCATTCATTCGCTGTGGCACTAATTTGACAAACTTACGTGAAGCCACAAGACAAGGATGATGGTCAAATCACTCTGTAAAATCTTCTAGCATATAACAAAAACTTTCAATTGCGTTAAGGTCAGGTGTGAAAATAATACCCCATGCATCCAGAAGCACTTTTTCACAAATCTGAGCCAGATGAATCTTGGCATTGTCATCCTGGAATATGACTGTTCTTTCAGGGATTTAAAAAAATCAATTAATGGGATAAACTACTTACTCCATACATTCAAGTAATTAGCTGACTTCATTTTATTTCGGCATAATGGTTGCTAAGGATAGACCTGGCCAATTTAAGCAACCCTACAGTAGGTCCAAACCTCTGTTGTGATCTACTGTAGGGTAGCTTAAGGGGCACTATGCAGGATGGATGCATTGCTGAAATGATGGGTGCATCTGTTAATATAATTGATGCCAGCTGACACATATCAATTACTGCAGTCATTAGCAAATCAAAGGATCTTAAGCATTTGCTTATTTAAATCCAAACGATGACCTTTTTGTGCCAGGCAGTGTTTCTGTTTAACGGTTTACATGCAGTATTCTGATTACATCCAGGTGGCTTTACCAGACTGCTCTAAAATCAGACAATAGCCATATTTTAATTACAGCTATCAGAGGCTCTTGATGCTTGAATAGTGATTGTCATATTGTTAAGGCAGATATGTTCAGTATTAGGCAGGTGGTTTTAAATGATATGGCAGATCAATGTGAGTATGTACAGCAGCGCACACTATAAATGTTACTGCCATGTCAGTGTGCTGTGCTGAGAATAAACCACCATCCAAAAAATATCTGGTCAATTGTGGTCCTGTGCTGAGTCCATTGCATTGATGGATGTGCTACAAAACGATAACACAGCATTTTATTAATCTAGTTAACAAGAACCATATCTCCATAACAGTTAGTGATCACAGTGAAAATGTTTGAGGAAAATAGATTAGATCTTGATGTTGCATTTTAAAAGGCATTTGATCCATTTAATCTGACAACAAAAAAGACACAAAAGAAAATACAACAAAGAAGCCGTTGACACTTGACAAAGACGCATTGCACAATTTAAAGATTACATTATATCTTTACATGATCACATTATGTGTGGTAAAATTCATCTGTACAAAAAGCTTAAAGCAATTAATTCAGAGCTAAATTTAAAGCTATAATTAGAAGCAGTCCTTTGATTTCTTTATGTGTTTAAACTTGACAGCACTATAACACTGGGACTGTTGATCTTATTGAACAGTTTTATTCCATTCAGATAAATATGGCACCAGCGCTCTCTGCATTGACATGTCTAGCACTGTAAGTACCGGATGGTATTGACATCAATTGATGTCCTGCTAACCAGAGCCCTGGAGAGATCAATATGTAACACAGCAGGGGCTCTTGGGTACCTTTCAGGCACACAAGAACCAAACACACATCAGGGGGAAGTCATTAGTTGCTGGAGGTGGTCCATTTGCTCGATGTGCTTGAGCATGTTTCTGCATGTGTGTACATAAAGACAGAGCAGGAAAGAGAAAATTTGATTTTGAATTTGAACAGGATTTGACCGAGGTTCTTTAAGTAGAACTGTAGTTCTGTAGCCTTTATAGTCTCTGTTTTTTTTTTTTTTTTTTTGCTTGTTTGTTCTTTTGCCCATCCAGCTGCAAATTTACTTAACACTAAATCCTATCGAATCTTTGCATGCTGCAAATAGCCTGTTGTTTTATCACAGACACATGAACTCAAACTCTTGTACTTTCTATTCACTCCCTACGATGCATTTACAGACAGTGAAAATGTTTTCATGATATTCTCTTAGGACACTGCTGTCATGGTGCTGATATTCAGCTTACAAGGACAAACTTGACCTTCTTACCGCCTGGCACACAGACAACATTCTCTCCTTAAATGTTCAGAAATCCAATTAATGTGTTGTTGACTTTAGGAGAAAGCAGACAGACTATTCCCTGCTTTTGCAGGTCTGCCACTGAGAGGGCTGCCAACTTCAAGTAGCAGATTTATATCTCGAAGGACCTTACCTTGTCCATATACGGTACTACCTAGAAAGATTCAATAAGCTAATCTGTCTTCCTGAACCTTTCATTGCTTCTACAGCTACTGTAAAAAGTGTCCTCAGTATGGCAGTAAAAGACATATCAGAAGCAGCCCAAGCAGTAGTTCTTTAGGTTGATGCTGTTTAGCCAGTGGTACAAGAACAGCTACTTGCATAGTAGGATAATATTTTAACCCATTATTAAACCAGTACAGAGTTATTAATTTTCTTAACCACAAGTGTACATACATTCAACAAGCCATGTGCACTGTGCAACTTTAATACTGTAGGTACCACCAATACCACTGATGCCTCATAGGTGCCTGGTTCATTTCTTAGCTTGAGTTCCTGTGTGTGTACTATGCAAGTTTTGCATGTCCTCCTTGCTTTTATGATAAAGGGGAATAAATAAATAAAAGTAAGCAATGTTTCTTGTCTCAGTATTACCCATACTATTGTCTATGTATTGCTTGTCATGATTCTATACTGTACGATGCTGTTTCCATACTGCCTGATGCCACAAATTTTCTAACTCTGTAGCCTAGGAAATCTTCTTTTCCTTTTTTTTTTTTTTTACACACTTGTGACCCCACTCAAATTTTTTAATTCGTATTCTTAGACAATGTAACAGCCAATAAGACTATTAAAATAAATATCTTAGCAGATAAATCAGTATTTCTTCCCATTATTAAAGACCAATACTGCAGTCATTACATGGCCAAAATTACTTATGTTGGCCTGGCAGGTGAGCGACATGATTTATCATCAGTCTTCTACAATGCTTTATAATTTATCCAAAAACACTGAGAAACATCTAGTTCAATGACTTATTTTTTTATTCACACCACATGTAAATGGTATCCCTGCCCAGTTAAACATGTGATGAAACAATGAAGTTCGCTAGGATTAAGATGATGATCTGCAATACATTATCTGGTTGAAGTATCTGTGCAGAACAACCAAGATTTTTCTTTTTTTAAGTGTGTCATTGTTGATACAGTGATATACAGTGAATTTGTGTAAGGATGCCTGTGCTTTATAACTGGCAGAGGTGTCAAGTAACGAAGTACAAATACTTCGTTACCTTACTTAAGTAGAAATTTTGGGTATCTATACTTTACC
>JAQMYG010000012.1:15395293-15411917 GCA_030014215.1 Clariallabes teugelsi | reverse complement strand
ATATATAGTTCGGAGATTAAAGACCAAAAAAACATGCATCCTTCATCACAGCTAGTAGGCTTGTTGCTAACTAAGTGAAGCTGACTTCATTTTTCCCCCAAAATTGTTGCTCAGAAAATCGAAAAATACATAACTGTCAATCATTCAAAACTCATATGTCGACTGGCTCATTTGCCCGCTTTATTCAGGCAGAAAAAAGCAGACAGTTCTTTTACGCATTCCAGTGTATTGTGATGTTAAAATGCATAAAGGTTGGCAGGTCTGATGCAGTTATTTAAAAATGACATTCTTTTCCTATTTCCCACTTTAACCCTCTCCTACCCTGCTATTTCAATATACTGTGTTGAAGTATTGAAAGTATTGCAGGGGGCATTCCTTCCCCACATTTTCAATACTTTAACACAGTATATTACCCTTGTACTTCTTAAACATGTGAAAAACAAATTGTAATGTACGCTGATCAACCGTCACACTTCGACCACTAACAGGTGAACTGAACAAAACTAATGACCAACTATAAACCTGTGATAGGATCATGTACATCCAAGGTTCACCCATGCTCATGAGGACTAAAGGCCAGCGCATCCAGTCTGATCCCACAGGAAAGGCAATACAGCAAAAATCACCACAAACTCAATGATGGCCATGACGGGAAGGTACTAGAACACCTAGTGCACCACAGCCTTTCACGCAAGGGGTCCAGCATGTAAAGAGCCAGAGGCCACCGTCATGAAAAGGAAAAACTGTTTTTTTGGACATATATCCAAAATATAAAACATAGAAACTTTCAAATAAAACTATTAGAAGGAAAAATTTGAAGGAAAAGAAACAGAGGAACACCTAGAAGACAATGAGTTGATAATATTTTATGTTGGAATCACACATCATATGAACAATGCAAAAGAGCGGAACAGAACCAAATACAATGGCGACTCATGACCTCCAACCTTCAACGTGAAGATGGAACTGGATGATGATGAGTGTATATTGCACTTTTATGTTGTGCAGTTATTTTAATGCAGTGGTCCTCCACCATGCTCCTGAAGGACCCCCCTGCCCTGCACATTTAAATGTTGTCTTACTTAAGCTCCGCACCTGATTTAACTAATCAGCTAATTAACAACCATTTCTAAATTGGAGTCGGAATGACAGAGAGGGGAAAACACTCATATGTGGAGGACACGATGTCCGCCAGCAGCACGGATGACGCCATAGGCCTGTTTCAGGATGCAGTGATTCATTTGTATTTTTCAACAAGATTATAAAGATCAGCACTTCAACATTTTATATACTGACATATCATCCTTCTAATATTATTTCTTTATTTTCTTGTCATTATAATAGTCCTAATAATTTAAATATGTATGTAGCTTTTTACATTTTATTTATATCATTCAGCTCTAATGCTAATAAAAATACAGCTCTAATGATTTCATAAGAGATTAATAAAGGTTTGTTCAATATTATCTAAATGTAATATGACTAAATTGACTGTACTAATTTAGCATTTTTTCCCATTGTCGATGCTGCATAGTGATATGCGAGTCTCACTGTAGAATCTAGATACAATCTGATATGAAATGTGTGTATAATACACTCACAGACTTTTCATAATTCAATAGTGTTGATAACACTAAAATTGTGTTAAGATACACATCTACGTGGGATTTCTTGGAAAAGAGTTGCCTGTAAGTACATTTAGTCTTATTGCTTATGAAGTTCTTATCTCATTTCAAACGTGTTCTTATTTGTATTTTTTTTAATTATGTGTTTTATTGTCTCCACAGTTATATTTGTACACTTTCATTCCCTTGTGTATAACTAGATTCAAGCTTGTTTTCATTCAAACATGCTCCTGCTGTGATGATGTTTTGCTCAGCCACCTGCTAAAGTTAACAGTCACAGGCGGTTGACCTCAATATTAAAGTCTGATCAGAATCAGCCGAGCTTCACAACCTCTACAGCTCTTCATCATTCAAAACTATTAGCTAGATAGCTATACTCTACACTTTGTAACTGTACTCTATACTTTAAACTCAGTTTAATTACTACTACTGCAAGCACACGTTGGAGAGATTTTTTCTTTCTTTCTCAAGGGTCCTTAAGGATTACACTGGGAGAGGTAAGAACACGATACCAGGCGTGAACTATTACAATATCAGTGTATATATTTTAGAAAAATACGAGTAGATCTATTAATGTCGATTTAAATATACAGTACTTTGGACGTTTGTTGAAACTCTGACTAATACCTTAAATAAACACAAACGTGATAAGTGTCTTGTTCTTTATGATGCATAACTTAACTATTAAAATGCCGACAACTAATCGACAACTAAGTTAACTGAGGAAAGTACATCATTATATGTTTATCAGTACACCGTATTTACGCAAACTACGCTCTAACCACGCTCTTTCTTGAACGGAATCTAATTCATCTCATTTCGTAAATGCGTAATGTACGCTGTTTCAATATATTGGAATTACTGGCGTAATAATTAAATTAATAAACGGTGGTAGAAGACCAGCCTACCTACCATGAACAAGCGTGCGTTCCTCGGGCAACCGCCTTGTGCAAAGCATGCTGGGTAATGATGCGTCGAAACTCCAGCTTCGAAGAAAAGATGGCGGAAAGAACTACAACGTTTAAGGCGGGATGGTGCGTCCAGTTTTAGTGTCCCGGGAAACAATTTTTAAACAAAAGTTCCACCGTTTCCTATAATGTTGAAGCAAATGCTGCTTCTTTTCCAGCACCTTTTCAAATACTGTTTGCAGATTAACTCAAATGTATTTTCTCTTTAAATCCCGTAGGTCTGTGCAGAGAAATGTCCTTGCATCACCTGACTGCCATAAACTGTGCAAGTCTTCTGCAGCCCGGCTGTTCATTATTGCATCTAGAAGGCGATGCTTATCTCTTTGGTCAGAAAGGATGGCCCAAACGTTCCTGCCCCACAGGCATCTTTGGTGTACGCATCAAACACGGGGAGTTCAAATTGCGTGCTATCTCATTTTCTAACAATTCCTGCTATCTTCCACCTCTGCGTTATCCTGCAATTGCTCACTTAGAGCCTCACAATGAAAACCCTGAGTGTTACCTCATTCATGGAGGACGAACACCCAACAATGAGCTGTCTTCAAGCCTCTACATACTTAGTGTTGACAATCGTGGATGTAATCGAAAGGTCACACTGAGATGCCACGAGAAAGAGTTGGTCGGAGATCGTCCAGAAGCACGGTATGGCCACACACTTAGTGTAGTCCACAGCAGAGGGAAAACTGCCTGTGTTCTTTTTGGTGGCAGATCCTACATGCCTGCTGCAGAGAGAACCACAGAGAACTGGAACTGCATGGTGGACTGTCCACCCCAGATTTTCCTCATTGACCTGGAATTTGGCTGCTGTTCAGCACACACCCTCCCAGAGCTTACTGATGGCCAGTCATTTCACATGGCACTGGCAAGAGAGGATTGTGTCTATTTCTTGGGTGGCCACATTGCTTCTACTGACTGCCGACCACCTCGCCTGTTTAGAGTGCGTGTAGAGCTTCTTTTAGGCAGTCCATTACTCTCCTGTGAGATTCTTAATGATGGTTTCTCAATCACAAGTGCCATTGCAACTCCCATAGGCCCTGCTCATGAATACATTATTCTTGGTGGTTACCAGTCAGATTCCCAAAAGAGAATGCTGTGCACCTATGTTGCACTAGATGATGTCGGGATACGCATAGAACCCAGAGATCCTCCTGAATGGAGCAGTGAAATCAGCCAAAGTCGCACCTGGTTTGGTGGACGCCTGGAAAAGGGGAGTGCATTAATTGTTATACCATCAGGGACAAATCCCACACCTACAGATGCCTATTACTTCTACCAGTTCAGCTTCCAGCAGGAGGGAGATAGAGAGGATCCAACCCAGACATGCAGCCAAGAATCCACTGATTTTGAGGATTCAGCACCTCTAGAAGATTCAGAAGAACTTTATTTTGGGCGTGAACCCCATGAAATGGAGTACAGTGATGGAGAGGGAGACACTTACAATGAAGAGGATGAGGAGGATGAATCTCAGACTGGTTACTGGATCAAGTGCTGCCTCACTTGTCAGGTAGATGTTAATACCTGGGAGCCCTTCTATTCCACCGAGCTCACCAGACCAGCCATGATCTTCTGTTCCAGAGGTGAAGGTGGACACTGGGTCCATGCTCAATGTATGGAGCTCTCAGAGAGTCTACTAGTACGCCTTTCTCAGGATAACAGCAAGTACTATTGCCTGGACCATGGAGGCCTTGCCAGACAGGAGATGACTCCTCCACGCAAGATAATGCCTTTGAAAAAAGTTCCAATGAAGACAATGCACCGCAAAGCCCCCATAACACTGAAACTGACACCTGTTAAGAAAAGCTTCTTCAGAAGGCTGTTCGACTGAGCTGTTCATTAGTTGATTATTTTAGCGTTAATGCTAGGTGTTTAATACATAATTGATACACTTTCTAATTTTCTACTTTTGTAAAGCACTGGAATGTTTTCTTTCTATGAATAAGTGTTTTGTTAAAATGAATATCTCAGAAATATATTAAATTGTTCACAATAAAGTTGTTTGTAATAAAAGTTTTTTAAAAATTTTGCATCCTTGTCATGTTTAATAGTATTAAGATCAAAGAATGATATCTCAAAATGTTTTTTAATTCTTCAAGGAACAGGCATTAAAAGTTTATTTATTACAGTAAGCTAAATTATAACTGCTGAAAAGCAACACATCTCTAAAATTATGAGCAAGATCAATGATGCAATGCAATTGCAACCAAGTGTAGAGTACATTAAGAATAGAATTGTTTTGATTCATGTTATGACATATAAATAAAAGCTAAATACTGTTAAACCCTAAGGCACAGGCATTAAATCTAGATATTACATCACCATCCACATCATCATATTACATTAATATCCACCATTGTTTAAGGCTAGTAATTTTCTCACTGTACTTACATTTTCTGTCCACTTATTATCAGTTACTTTAAAAAAATTTTTTTTTTAAAAATTCATAATTCCTTTGGACTTGCTAGATTTCAAAATACAAATATATACTATATACTAATCACTAAAATAAACAATCTAATAAACAAGAAAGAAACAGTTATATAAATGGTTTGCATGACTAATAATTACCCTTTAAATTGATTATCCATGTTTTACACAACCCTCTCGTTCTGGAATATTAGGGTCCATGGAAGCACACCAACACTTGCAGTCACATTTGTTAAAGTCTAGATTTATTTAGACTTGTCAAATCCACTCAATGAATCAGTTTAATATATTTGTATTTCACAGTATTTGATGTAAAAGCACTTCTTTTGAAAATAATTAGTAGTGATAGAAACAGATTTGTCAGGTAAAACAGCTGGGAGGTTTTACTGAGGGTGCTGGAGAATATGGCAGAGTTTTTCTGGTAACTTTATCACACTTATATAATATGTTGCTTTCTTTACAGGCATGCAGATATTCTTTTGTAATGTTATTTATTTATTAAGTTGTGTTTGGACAGGGAATAGTGAATGATTTTTTACATTAAAATGCAGACATTATACATAATATTTGTTATTTATTAATATATACAGTATAATAATATTATGATGATTATATGATGATATTTTTATATTATATTAATATAATATACATCATACTATTTTTCTTTTCCTGAAGCGTGTACTGTATAATTTTTTTTGGCTGACTACAGTAGTGTGCGTTTTCTGGAGAGAATTTTGCATCCATTCCTGATAAGTAAATTCCATGAGAACAACTCACTCCCACTAGTCTCTAATTTCATCCATGGGTCTCTGGCTGAGGAAGGCACACTAATTACCTTTTTATTTCCCATCATATGTATTAAAACATCTAACCAATCATAAATGAGTCTGGATTATTGTAATTGGATTCATCAGGATAAAAGAGTAGGCAGGCAGAACCACATTGCACACATCAAAAATGTTTTAATCTAATTAAATGCTTGGTGCAGATAAACACAGATAAGCTGGAACCTCAAATCAGAATTATTTCAATTGGGTGCAAGAAATACTGACATGACTATAATCAATTTGTGTTTATTAAGAAAGTTTTAATTTGAAACTATTAACATTCTACTAGTTTGCTAGAGACTGGCGGGAAAGAGTTGTTCTCTTGGAATTTACTCATCAGGAGTGGAATGGAAGCTAAATTTACCCCAGGAAGCTCATTAAAGAAAATTGTTGTTAATTGGCATTAATTTAATATTTTCCCAGAGTGCTGGGCTCCATGTGGGAAACAGCCACCGATTTACCAGTAAGAAAAAAAAATATTTAGTCGTTTACTTCATTTAATTCAATATTTATTTAAATGAGTAATTGCAGTTTTATTTAAAGTAAAAATCAATTTTTTTTAATTTTTACAAAGGCACAAATGCAAGTACAGTACAACAGTTATGGACTTAGCAACATTGTATCTGTGGAGGTAGAAGGTTTCTGTATCCTTTGAGGGCTTCAGCCTTCAATGACACATATTCCCAAAAGAACAAACAATGTAAAATGTCAGTAGGATACCAAAAATATAAACAATAAACAGGGAACACCTATTTGCTTTTTGTTTCTACTGACATATTATAATTGTTACAGTGTGATGGGTATTAATGTATCAAGTCAAGCAATCAATCAAGCACACCAAGACATAACAATGTAATCAATGTATTAATCAAGTAATCTATTAAAGTAAAACCACATGTTTCAAAGAAATGTAACAACTTAATCAATTAATCAACCAATTATAAACAGTACATAAAGTAAATTAACTAATCAATCAATTAAAGCACAGTCCATCTTGCCCAGTTAACACAAACAGCTATAATAAACATAAACATATTCATACAAAAATATACCAGAAATATAGCATTATGGCTACACTGACTGTGTAATGTTTTAAAATACTGAGGTGTATCGTCTGGTGCAAAATTATTAAAACAAATGTGAAGTGTTAGATGTTGTGCAAAGCCTTGAAATGTAAAAATGAAGGTAGGATAAAAGTGTTTTTTTTTTTTTTTTTTTTTTATGGGGGTGGGGGCGGATGTGCAAATGTGTGGCCCTGAAGCTATTTCCCACAAAGTCCCTGGTGTTCAGCAGCAGTGTTGTCTTTTATTATCTCTTCTGAAACTGAGGCAATTTGAGTTTCCCTAATTCCATTTTGTCTCTGCCCTTGTCTGTGATAAATTAATACAGAGATCGTAAAAGTGGTCTCTTTTAAAGCAATTCCCCCTCTGTGACTTACTGTGCTTCCATTTGATTCCATAAATAATCCTTCTGTATAAATTCATGAATGTGTCATAACCTGGCAATACAATAAATTCTCCCATATTTCTCCAGCAGCAATGAATGAAAAAAAAGCTTGTCTGCAACTGAGACTGAGACAAAAAATATATATATAGCCATTCCCTCCCAATCTTATCTATGTCATAAAGTCAAAGCTGCAGACAGATATATAGAACATAAAAAGGTTAACAATAAACTAATTCTATATGGTGGTGATGCATATCTAAAGATATCTAAAGAAAAAATCAGTTATGTGAAAAAAGTGTCATATCAAGGGTGTAATCATAAAAAGTAAAGCAATAAAATGTCCAAGTATATTCAAGTAAATGTAATCAAATTTCATATTTTTAAAAATCTGTTATGTCAAGAGATATATCAATGTCATCTGGGCATTCCTCTGGGTTGATGGTGGCCTGCATTGCTTTTGCTGAATTCCTATGAGCCTCCATGAATTTCTGCAGATACTTGGAAGTGTACAACCAGTGATGCTTTAAAATGTCTTCCAACTCGAATGTCTTGGACTGCCTCGCATTCATTTTACGGAAGCGGCGGAAAAGTTTGTTGCCAGATTCGTTTCCTTCGCTGGCCCAAGCACCAATTGAACCATCTCGCTCAACAATTTCTGGTACGTGGGCTAAAGTCTTGTGTAAGTAGTTAGTAATCTTGCCATCATAGCGATACTTGAATGTGGTGGAGAGGAGATCTGCAAAACGTTGAGAGTTGAAGCTATAGCGGCAAAGCTGATCAGGACAATCTCGAGCTGGACAGGTAGAACGCCATACAGGTTTCATCTGGATGTACAATGCCATTAGTTCTTTCAGAGCTTCACGGCGTTCCTCTGAAGGAATCAATTCACACACCGCTTCAATAGCCTCAGTTGTCATAAGTCGTCGGGCATAGTTTCCATTCATTCTCATCACTGGTTTTAGCTTCATCTTCATTCTCAGCTGCTTGTCAAGTGCTGACCGCCAGCGTCTGCGTTCTTCTCGAGCTGGGTTGCTTTTCAAGTACAATTCACCAATCTCATCCTGAAATATCTTATAGAATTCGGTAGCATTGCCAATGTCACAGTGTAAGGCATCTAATGTGGGCTGGGTCTCCATGAAAGGCTTGGCTGAGACTCCTTTAACTCGATCCCGCAGCTCATCTGCAGACTCAGAAAAGGGATTGGTTCTCCATATCTCATAGCGCTCAAGATTTTCATCATGGCTTCTAGTAATGGAGTGAAGCACCATGTTCTGAGCGGCTTCACCTCGTGTGGAGTCACATAGTGTACAGATGTAAGTGGAGCCCGAAGCCTCCAAACCTTCCATGTCTCTCACCATCTTTTCATCATAGCCTGTGCTCCGAAAATAAAAACGGAAGGAACGTTGGAGCCCACCTATAGAGAGAATAAGACGACTCTCCTTCATAGCTTTACGTTCTGCCACCACAGGTCCCAAGACGGCCGTCAGCATCTCATGATCGGATTCATCCACAAACATGAGACACAGGGGCCTACAGGAAAGCTCAGAGTTAGGTTTTTGCTCCTGAAAGATAGTGACTGCTTCGTTTTCACCTTCAGCTTGAATAGTGATGGACATCACTGTAAAAGAAAACCTCACTGCCTTCTCTGGAACAGCTGGTCCTCCTCCATGCTTCTCACTTACATCTCCCATGCCATCACATGACTCCTTAATAACTACAGTAAAACCTGAGGTACAGGTGCTGTCATCCAATCCTCTTTCTCTAAGTCCCTCCATGATGTCTTCCTCCAAGTCCTTTAAAGCTGATACTAGTGCCACATCATAGCGGAATCGTCTAGTAATGGTGTCTGCAGGTACATCATCAACAGAGGCTGTCCACCCAGAAAGTCCATCAATGATCCCTACATTGCAAGAGTTTGCGACATTTTTGAGAGCTGGTTGCCACTCAAAAAGATGGAAGCCAGGAAGAAGCTCCTTTTCAGCATTACGGAGTGTGTGCAAAGGCTGGAATATCTGGCGTCCACTTGTAGCTTTGACAGTTCGGTACATTTTGTGGTACTGACTACAACTGAGGAAGGTATTGACCCGTATGGCCAGGCATACAGCTGGATGCAGGCCAAGACCCCTGCCTGTAAGAGTAGAGAAAAGAGAAAATTTACTACAGGGTACAAAGAAAATACACAGGTACAAATAATAAATGTATAGAGATTTATAGGCTAAAGTGGAGTAGGTTTAGAGATATGGAAAATGACCAGACTCTTTGACAGCAAAGCTTACCACTACAGCATATCTGAAATGTATGATATAAAGGGTAATTTGTGAGATGGACAAAAAATATGTACTGATTAGTGAGGAAAACAGATACCAGCTTGTCTAAGTCCTCAAAAAAGGGAATACCATATAGAGTGTCACTCACAAATACCAATGATGCTGATGTTTGTTTCGTTATAAGTTTTTTTTATAGAGTTGTGTAATTGAGGGGCAGAGAGGAACTGGATGCTAACAATCACATACAAGCATAATATGAAGTCACACTAACACAGCCGGTGGCAGACAAGCAAATGTCAGATATGTACCCAGGATATTTTAAGACCTCATTATAGTTTTATGTAAAAGTATTGTGAAATATCAGTGTAGCTGATAAATAATTCACTTCCTTTTTTAGCTAAATCCTACATGCATACTACTTTAATGGAGTCATACTTTTCACCTTATATTTAGATCAAATATAATTCAGACTGTTATTTTTTCCTTTTTCACATACTCATATTGTCAATCAGATATTTCATTAAGAAATAAATAAATAATGATAAAATGATAATTAGCACAGATGATGTGCCTCTTGGCCCTACCTTGCATCATGGCCTCCAGTTCATCAGCCTGTTTGTGTTCATTTCCTGCCCTCAGTGCAAGCAGGAACAGTGTCAAACACACAGACTTCACATCTCCACCTTCCTCTTTATCAGCAAACGCCTTCACCTGATTCTTCAGCTCTCTCAGTCTGTGCTTCTGCGCCCTTCGTGTCAGTGAGAGCAGGTGCTGGCGAGGGCGCCCACCTTTGTTCACAGGTAAGTAGCCATCCACATTCTGCTCGAGAAAATTCTGCTCCTTCCTGCCATCTGTCTCAAAACAGTGGTTTAAACAGTGGTCTGCAAATGAGTCTAATCTTACCAACTCCCCACAGCCTTCTCTTGGGCAGAGAAGAGGAAGAGAGTGGAGAATGGACAGAAAGGCTTTGGCAGGGCTATTGAGTTCACATGGGTTAAATAGCAGGCCACAGGCTGGACACCGGGGACCCAAGACATGGCTGTACTTTTGAATGCAGGTGCGGCAGAAGAGGTGCCGGCATGGGGACTGGACCGGGTCAGACAATAAGTGATCACACACTTGGCACACAATAGCACTCACAAAGTCTTTTGGGAAATCACCTGGGAGTAGGTTGCAGGTTAGGTGGTCTTTCTGACAGTGAGTTATATTCTTTACCCATAGGCTTTTCTGAGTGGCTGGCTTCACCCATCCTCTCAAACCCATTGCTGGTGGGTTTTCTGCACTCTGTCTCCACACTCTATTGCCCCCTGTAGATGTTTCTTTCTTTGCCCTTTTGGGAAGACTGTATAGTGGTTTGCCTCTCTTCCTTCCTCTTCTCTGAAGTGTGCGTCTCTTGGGGTAGCAGTGCAGACAGTGTGAGTTGTGCGGCTTCCATATAGGGACCCTGGTCCTTGAGAAGCTACATATCCCTCCTCCTCTCATGGCCACGGTCCAGCAACGATGACAGAACATGGAAGGGTGGATGGATTCCATGTCTCCACTCACATCTACTTTAAATACCTTTAGGATGACATCAGGCCATCTAGAAGCCTTGCAGCCCATCTTGCGCAATGCATATCTGCTGGATTGATCCAGGTCTCCCTGGACTTCATGCTCTGGGCCCTTCACTTTTCTCAGAAGTATGCCACATAAGCGACATAAAGACCTGAAGATGAAGTGTAAAGCGGTATAAACTGTTAAGGGTTTATAAAGTTTATAATTGATATTTTTTTATTGTTATCAATATGTCACTTATATACTACTGAATATATTGTGTTAAGAAACATTTGCATAAATCTGTAGAGTCATGTCTTCTTTGGAAGATCTTACAATCATTGAATTCTAATAAATATAACAATAAAACAATAATAATTCCAAGATCTCACCACAGCATCCTCTATTTACCTGAGATGGTTCATGTGTGTGTCAATCTCCTGAAGTTTGAGATCCACTTGTCTGCCAGCACCCTCCACATTCTCCTTATTTTTGCCCCCTAGACAGAGCTTCATAATGCTGCCAGAAACACTCAGGCTGTCCTTCTGTTCAACCACCTTCATGTTAGCCTCCGTATCAAGAGGAGGTTTACTAGGCAGGGGGGCCTTCTCCAAAGAACGGACTCGAAAGAGCTTAAACTTCCAATTTGAGAAGTTGGAATAAGGATGACACAACTCATCAGGCATGGAGGCTCTCGGCGAATCTGGTGGAATATACAGCTCTGTCTCCATGGTATCCATGGTATCAGCACAGTCTCAGCTTTTGTAAAGGAGTAGAAACAGAATGTTCACTTAAAATAAGAAGGTGAAGATATGCATTTTGAATACTGTGAATTATTATTATTTTTTTATTTCACAAATTTTTAAAATGTTTCACACCCATAACCCACCCAAATGGTTTAAACAGATCTTTGCTTTAAGTTCTGTGACACACTCAAGCCATTTTTGAGAATGTTTTGTACTGAGTGTCCTGAAATCCCAGCACACAATGAAGTGTTAAGCTCTGACCCACAGTGCTGCATTATTCCGTAAGTGGCATTTAGCTCCTCTGTAAAATTCATGAGACAAGCATTCAGGAATCGATTGGCTGCTGAAAACTTCATTTCATCCCTTCTTTAAGCTTCTGCTCTAAGAGTAAGTGTGTCTGTTTTTTTCTAGCATGTCTCTTTTTATTGTTCATGGCAAGTTTGCTAAATGGGCACCTTTATCCTTTAAGATCCATCAATCTCTCATATTAGACATTTTCTCAAGTGGAACTGGAGTCAAGGCCTTAGGGGCACTACAATGGCATTTTAAGGTGCAAACAGCAGAATAATGAATCTATGATACTTGGTTATTGATTGAAGGAAGAAAAGAGTTCACTGAAAAAAGTTTTAAGGGCTACGGTTGTACGTAGATGAAAAGTCAAGGAAAAGTGACTAGAGTTGTAAATTGAACAAATACAAATGATAGAAAAAATCAAGGATTATAACCATATTAAACCACAGGAGGCACCAAATACTGACAGTCTTCCAAAACAACTTTGACATGAATCTTTTATCTCCTACTATAAGGCTTTCGATCAAAATCTCTATCAATAAATGAACTAGAGCTTACCAAAGCAGTCCTGTAGTAGCCACATATTGGCAGTATCTCTGTTGCTTCTCAAAAGATTTTGTCTGTGCCCTGTGTCTCTTTAACTTTCAGCATCCTTTAAAGCTCACACTAACACACATTGGCTCACAAAAACAAGCATACACACACAAACAGCTGGGCAGACTCACTCTGCAGTCAGCTGGGTTCTCCTACCTTGTTTTTGAGGCTCAGCTGGCGTTGTGTCCCCTGGGGTCTTTTCTGCATGGGAGCACAGATGCGGAGATGAGTGTATTTGGATGTTTGAGTGTCTCTACTCTTCTCTCACTATGTCTGTTTGGATCTCAGTACTCCTACCAAGAATTGTGTCTCTCCATAGGAGGGCGAGACTCCTATTTATACCACACCTGGGGAGTCCATAACTGCCACCCCATGCCACCCCAATGAAATGGGGTAAATTGGGAGGAGGGAGAGCTCTAGAGCGCTAACCACAACACACACAAACACATACACACATACACACGCATACAGATCCTCACGGTTGTTGTCAACATAAATGTACAGTATATTGTATATTGAATGAACAAACAAACATGGTATATTTTGCTCACAGTTCTCAAAGTCTGAAGAATCAATGAACAATCAATGAAGAATTTCCAATAAGGCTATGATGTTTTATTTTATTTTATTTTATTTCTTTTGTTACAGTGGAATAAATCACAACTCACAGTAATATACAGCTCTGGAAAAATAATTTATTTTACTCCAATTTAATCCAGAAAACTTCTAGAATGTCATAAAGAGGATGATTGATGGTCATAAACCATCAAGCAAAGCTGAGCTGTTACCCATCAGCAATGTGAAAAACTGGTGGAGAGCATGCCAAAAGCGGGGTTATTCCACCAAATACTGATTTCTTAATGCTATTTAGCCAAAGCATTAACACAATTTGTTTTGCATTTTGTTTGTTTGTTTGTTTGTTTTTAGTTATTAAAGCTCTACTTTGTTATATTTTTATTTTAGTAGAAATATTGTCAGCAGTTCACAAAATGAAACAAAACATATTACCAATGCATCTGTAGAAAAAAAAACATAAGAAACTAATTATTTTGCAGTGGTTTCTTTGTTCCAGAGCTGTAACAGTATTGTCTATAATTAACATTGACCATCTAATCATATTTATCAGCAGTTTTAATAAAATGTTTTGAATGGTTGGAAAGTCTAAAAACCCTTTGGCCAATGAATAAAAAAAATACAGCATTGTTTTACACAATTAAACAATGTTCTGATATTCTAACATTATTTGGATTAGGATTTTTAAAGTGGTCCCTACATCCAAAACAGTGCCCAGAGTAACATTTTATCTATATACTATATACTGCATACTGTATATGGCATGTGATGTATTTATATATGTCATATGTTGTATGATTATGTGCTGATATTTCACATATCTGTCCACCCTATGTTTGTGGAATACATATTTTCTGGTCCTGAAATATGCATAGGAACATAAATGTATACAACAACACCTGACCTTTTGGCAAATTAGTTTGCAGAGGCACAATACTACACCAGTCGTCTAGAAGCGGTCAACCATTTTTCAGCTCTGTACCTGAACAAAAACAGAACTGCTGCACTGCAAGTGAGACAAGTACTAGAAAGAGCTCCTGGAGTTACAACAATTATGTTCACACAGCTTTGCCCTACATACAGCAGTCAGGTTTCTAGGTCTGTTCACAAAGGATGGGTTAAGTCCCGAAAGACTGTCAGCACTCTAATGACCTGTTCAAGTTTTTTCCATCTGAGAGATTATTTGAGTGTCTCCCAGCACTCAGTGAGCTGATGTAGTTCTGCCTTTGTTATCTTTGTTATGGGCTCCTTGAAGTAAAATTTCATTCGTGAGAGGCTCAGTTTCAGCCCCTTGTGGAATAGTCTGTGTTGTGACAGGCAGGGATGAACGCTAATGAGAATGGCTTGATAGTTTGTCTCTATAGATCGACAGCGTATTTGCGTAAGAATCAGCCTTGTTTGAATTTGAGCTCTGGATTAATCTGGTCTGCTCTCTGCAGGACCATGCTCTGCTGCACTAGATCTGTCAGTCCTCTTATTAAATGCCCAGACATTGGGTACAGTTCGTTCCTTTAGTGTCAGCCACTGCCACACATGATTACTATTGTACATGAGGAGCCAGGATTAATGACAAGTCAGACAACTAAAAGATGCCTCAGAGATATTTGTGGAGTTAAGACGGATGCTGAATCAGATGCAAATGAGAGAGAGTCACAAGATCTACAGTATTAGAGAAACTGAGAGAATAGCATTAACAAATTGAATATAGCAAAATCTGCCTTATATCCTGCATTAAAAAAAAAAACATGTTAGATCCTAGAACATTGTCAAGTTTTCTGGCTGTTCTGAGAACATTTTTATATATTATTTATAAGATTTCCTTAAATTATTCAAGGTTAAGAAATTTGTCTCTAATAGGGAAACACTACATAAAGAGAGAGGTCTACTTGCACATACTGGATATATTGCCTTGTATCTTAGCTATTTGCACCTAATATGTACATGTTGTCTAGTAATAATGTTATACCTTTGTCATTTTTATGTAATTAATAGTTAATATAATACATTTTAGCGTGCAATCCAATTGGAGTTAATATAATCCTTAGTATAGACACATACAGTACTGTACAGTGTATGTCAAATCTGTGTTTAGAGAGAATTTAAAACTTTCCTACATTCTTAGTATTTATACATTAAGCATTTTGGTGTCCCTACCCCATAAATCCAAATTTAACTTCAATTTAAAAGATATTGATTAAGACAAAGACTATAATGACAACTTGGTGAATATTAAAGGCAAAGCATGTGCTTGTTTGAAATGGTCGGTGGAGATATAGGAACAGATTCCTCACTCCTGAAGTGGCTTCATGTTGAACTGAACAGGATGAAGCTACAGATGTCTGTAACAAACTGGCAGTGACCCCCAAAGACCTCATCACTGCATTCCTATCCACTAATTGACTTGTTATTGATAAACACAGTGGCAGTTTGATTTAGAGGAAAAGTGTCTGTTGTTGACAGCCACCTGGCATGGCATGGAGTGTTATTGTGTAGTGGTTGAATTTCTATGTAGATGGGAGGGAAGGGTGGGGAGTGCCCTTGGTTAGGTGGCTTTGTTACAGTTATCACCAGCTGAACAGCACACCTGCTGAGTGATAGTGGGGCTCCTCAACAATGCACTCTTTCACTGATCTGAGGCCAGGTTTATGTTTTTCCTTGTAATGGATTTAGCCAAGACTCAGATAAGCAAAACCAAAAAAACATCTTCAGACATAAGCAATGATACCTGATGTAGGGAGAGAAACTACACGCCAGTTTCCCAAAGTCAAGCAATGAGAACAGTAAATTTTACCTAAATATAAAAGGGTTCTTGAGTAAATCAACACATAGTCTTAAGATAAAAGCCACCGACTTTTAATGACTTTAGTCAGAATATTTAATGTTGTTTTTAAAAAGAGAGTGCTGTTGGGTGAAAAAAAATCAGAGGTATCAAATGTAAACCACTGGCAAATACATGTTTCTCTTTTTCTTGCATGTACGGTAGCAAATAAGTAAGAAGTAAGAAACAAAACATTATGGGGTGCTGTTATAGGACAATTATGGAATACGTGCAAAAAGATTATGCAGAAAAAAAGCATGTTATTACAGGGCAAGAACATACAAATGAAAATCTCTCTTTCTCTCTCTCTCTCTCTCTCTCTCTCTCTCTCCCAGTTAATAAGAAAAAATGCAGCTTGTCATGTTACAAAGAAACAGACATCTGTCCTGAGGTCATTCTCATTGAAAAATTTAAAGGAATAGCTTTGCATTGTTACAAACACTGAAGACTCAAAAAACAACTATATTCTTACAGAAAAATGGCCAATATCAACAAATTAAATTAAATAAGCA
>JAQMYG010000012.1:15279035-15291040 GCA_030014215.1 Clariallabes teugelsi | reverse complement strand
ATTTATGTTGTAAATTTATGTTGCATGTAGCACCTTGGTCCTGGAGGAACGTTGTTTCGTTTCACTGTGTACTAACTATATGGTTGAAGTGACAATAAAGCCTACTTGAACTTGATGTGGTCACAACTCATAGTTTGGGAACCCCTGGGGTCTACAGTGTTTTTAAAATAAACAAGCAAAACATGCGTTCATAGTGGCCGTAACTTTAACCAGCCACTGCGCTGACAAGTGCTTACCACCCATATCATATCTGCTCAGTGGTGTTATTTCAGTAATGGAAATGGTAGAAGGGGAATGAGGGGTTGTGTATAAGAAGAGAGGCTAAACTCAGTAATTGTGTAGTCTTAATCATGCAACTATAAAATGTTTGCCTGTAAGCCAGTAAATGTAGAAACAAATGAGCTGTAATTAATAAATATGCAACTGAAGGAAATTATTTTTCTGACATCAGTGTTATAGTCTTACTTGGTAGTTTGCTTTACTAGTAGTTGCTTAACTCTTTTGTTATTGCTTTTGTAATGCTCATTTTTTGTTGCTGTTTTGACAACAATTGTATTTGCCTAAATCCTATGTTTATAATTGCTTGTAAAAAAAATTTGTTTACATGTTCCATCTGGCTTTGACAATCTTTGGCTGATAAGTAGAGAAATAATTGCCTGTGTACAGCCATTATGTCATGGACAATGGTTATAAGCCTTCCATTTCTTCTGCAAGGTTCTGGGGTGAGAGGAAAAATTACTCCAAGTTTGGAAGAAGAGTGAATCAGTGTGTGAGTGCAAGGGAAAGGTGAAACATCCTGTCCTCTGCCGGCTTCAGCCTCCGATAGAGGTCATCCAGACGTGAAATTAGTGCTCCCTGTGTCCGGACTTAAGGTCATACAACAATCTTTTGGATGGTACTGATGTGTACATAGAAACGTTGACTTCCCTGGACCCCAAAAAACTATATACAGTATATATATATACTGTATAATCTTTTTTTCCCTTGGATATTTTTCCTCATTTTCAACAATTTGATTTAAGAGCTGACCACAGGGTTTTCAATTTATGGGTGCACAAATATTTTCCAAACAAATTAAATTGCCAGTTTCCAGCTCGTTCACAGTTTTCGTCTTGGCTTCGGCACAAACAAATACACTCACTGCCCAAGGAGAGAAAGAAAAATAGTGGGATTACATAATTTGTAGCACGCCCCCAAGCACCTTCCTGTCAGTGCCGACCCACGCTCAACCACACCCTCAACTGCTATGCCATAGTATTTACATTTGCTTTTTTTGTGTGCAACTACTTAATCATCCTAATATGCGATTTTGTGATTATCTCCTGTCAAATGCATTAACTAGCAAGCCAGTGATTTTGTTAAAAAAAATAAATAAATAAAAGTGATAGATATTTGTTTACCTTCATATAAAATCTTTGGCTAGATGTACTGTATATAATATAGTGATCAAGTTGTTGATTAGTGCATCTGGACTTTTTTAACTGAGAAGAGATGAGCCAATCATACATTAATCGTAGTTGTAGGAATAAAGGGATTATAGAAAATGAGTGTATTTTTGACACATTACACTCAACAAACATTATAATCTTTACAAACATTACACAAATCTTATGAAGATGAAACCTTTTTTATCACATATTTTACAGTGAGATTTTTAAATGTTTAAGCCTTTTACAAAGGCAGGGTCAGAGCACAGGGTGAGCCATGATACAACACCCTGGAGCAGAGGGCCTTACTCAGCAGCCCAACAGTGCTAGCTTAGAGGTGCCGGGGCTTGAACCCTCTAACCTTGTGATCAGTCACCTAGAGTCTTATCAGTTGAGCCACCACTATCCCCAATGAGTATGGAACTTTAATAATTGATTTTCTTTTACTATTTCAGTACTTATGCTTTGTCCCACGTATTTGTAAACGACATGGCAAATAAAATTTGACACACTCTTTGGTTGGTATTTGTTATTATGAATTATTTATCTTAAAATTAATTCCTCAAAGAGTATCTGTGCTAATGAAGACATTGTTGAATTGAGGTATTGAATTAAGGAAAGTTGTTAGTTGTTGTCTTTGTTTTCCTTTGCCTTAACACTTCTTAAGAATCCAAGGAAAGCTAGATGGACCTTGTGTGTCATACTTAAAGATGAAAGCTGCGGTGTTTATAACCTCTTACTTTTTCTGAAGAGAATTACTCATACTGTACACTCATAAGTCACCAACCACACAGCTCTGTTTATGCATCCATATGCATAGACACCCTATATTTTTCCTTTTCTTACTCTTGTTAGCCTGCAGGTGTGTTACTGAAGTACTTTCGGCCTCTTCGGTTTTCCGGGACTGATTTACTTGTTGGCAGACTTCCAGTTTGTGATGCTACATTATATAACTGATGAGAATTCATTTGTGCATTCCAAATAGTTTCTAGTGTAGAACTAGTATGCCTTTGTGAGGACATACTAGGTTATCGGTTATGCTGAACCACAAAATAATTTGACCTCGCTTTTGCTTTTAAAAATTCGTCACAGTTGATAGTAGGATTCAGGTTATTCAGGGAACAGCAGGTCTGTATGTGTCATCCTTCAGGGGTTTTTGGAAAAGACTGGTTCTAGTGCATAGCTTTGTGATTAAGGTCAGTGTGTCCTTTCTTGAGCAGACACTGCAGTACTTCTACCACACCCTGTCTGCAGAGCACGGTGTCCTTAGTGTTTCTGATACTTGGTTGTTTATTCTGAGCTTGACATTTGGTTTAAAATTGGGCACATCTCTGCACACATACAGACATGCAGTGGAAATGTTCTGGGTTAACAATATGCGGGAAGAATTCTGATTATAGGCTACTTATTTGGCTTTGTTTGTAAGTTGCTGGCAGGAGGCAGTTGGGTAATTACTTCCCTGTTGTGCTCATGAGAGGACAGAGGCTGTGTCTGCTAATGGTCTTGCAATGTGAATTCCTCCATCACACTTTCCCTCATTTCTCTCTCATTTGATTTAGTTTTTGTATCCTGGCCTTGAGCTGTTTATTTGTTTTATCTCCCTATTTCCTGGAGCTAAATATGGATTTTTAAATATGCAACAGCCAGCCATTGCTTAAAAAGAAGCACTGGCACTGTGTAATGTGACAGTTTTTATAAGTTTATAGTCAGTTTAGCTTTTGCTCAACTTCTCTTAAAGCATACTAGTACTTAGTTTCACTCACCGTTATGCACTGAAATGAATTATACAAATGTAAGAGTTAAGAGTTTAACAAAGTAAGAATTCCACCATGTCACAGTAAAGTGTTGGGGAATATATGAAAAGTAATACTGTATGTCTTTTATCAGCTTGTACTGTATTGATTTTAAAAATAGCTTCTTCTGGACATTTTTTCATCCTAATATGCCTAGTGGTTCTCATGGGTGGGGAAAAAAGCACGTAAAGGTCATATATTGGAGTCATTATATCAGATATAATGAAGGCAAGACTCACTGTGCTTTTTTTTTCTGCAGTTTTTTTTTTTTTTTCAATAAATGCTGGCACAAGCAGCCATTACAAGCCCTGACTTAAATGGATATAGCTGTAAACCCTATTGCCATTTGAAGTGAACATTTGTAAGATCATCTCAAATGGCCACTTACCATGAGCCTGGCTTGGCTGCGTTTTTTTTTATGAGTGTCTTGTATTGGTCAGTGTTTCTTTCTTTTACTTATGTTTCTTGTTTTGGCTCTAGGTGACAAATACAACTCATTATGTAGATATTAAAACGACACTTTGAATGATAGTTGGGAATAAGCAGCTCATAAAATCCAAACTACCAACAGTAAAACTGTCTGGTTTGTCGTGTGTGTGTGTGTGTGTGTGTGTGTGTGTGTGTGTGTGTGTGTGTGTATGTGTGTGTATATGTTTGTGTGTGTGTGTGTGTGTGTGTGTGTGTATGTTTGTGTGTGTGTTTGTCTGCATTTATCTCAGTTATCAATAGTTAAGTTATATAAGGCTACACTGAGGGCCATAGTTTATTGCACTGATTCACTGTCCTTCTACCTCCAGAAGGAAGGTGAGAAAGTTCACTCGTTCTTAGTGTAAAGAGGAATTCCACTTATTTTTCGACATTATACTGTATAATAAACAAAACTATTAAAAGTGGTTTCATTAATAATGTAGTGTTCTATATAATCTTATAACCCACTCACTTATCGTCTATACCACTTATGTAAGGGGGCCTGGAGCCTATATCAGGAGACAGGGGCACGAGGCAGGGTACAACCTGGACGGGGTGCCAATCCATCACAGGGCACACACATACTACAGGCAATTTGGGAATGCCAAATAGCCTAATCTGCATGTCTTTAGACTATGGGAGGAAACTCACCAGGCATGGGGAGAACATGCAAACTCCATGCACAGAAAGAGATGGGAATCGAACCTGGCCGGGAATCGAACCTGAACCCTGGAGGTGTAAGGCGACAGTGCCACTACACCATCGTGCCACCCTAGATAACCTTTCCAAGTTGCTGCACAGAACCAAAGTCAGAAGCTTTTAAACCCCCCTAAACTTTATTATACAAAATGGTTACAAATAGGTTGCTTGATGTCTTTTTAGAGACCATTTTACAATAGTATTGCAGTTTATTAGTAAGTCATTTTACAGCAGGACTACACTAATGTCCTCTGGTAAATTCACTGTGATTAATATGTTTAAGATGATCAACCCCCAAACTAAGACCCTACGTACTGTGAGAAAAGAATGTCGAGTATGAGGATATCATGCAGGCTAATTATTACTGAGAATTTCCCAGAGCCGTGTAAGTTCATAATAGAAAAATATATTGAACAGAATTGCAACAGACTGATAAAAACAGAGCCAGAAAATGGGGAGAAGAGAGAGAGAGTGAGAGAGAGTGACTGAACCAGCTGGTGCAGAAAGAGAGCAGCTTAGGGCAGATGGAAATTGGTGGTGTTGGTGCAGCAAACATCCTCCTGTGCTACCCACAACTGAATGTCTCTGCCACCACAATTGGCAACTCATAATGGCACTTTTTCGAGGACTTGTTTTGTTTTAGACACATCCACCCTGCAGTTTTGTGAACTTTTTTTTTCCTTTTTGACTGAAATTTAATGAATAGGACAACGAAGACGACATATACCTCCTGCCCACATGTGAACTAAGTTATAAAAACTTACTAAAAGCAGATAATTTATGGTCGCAGCAATTTATAGGCTGTGTGTCTGATTTAGAAATCACTTTTTATCAATAGTGCACTAGGGCATATTTTAGTAGCCTGCACCCTACTGTATGTTATGTAAAGCTTCCTGCAGCTACGCTGATGAATATTAGTAGCCTAAATGTGTTGCCATTGTGCCAGTGTTTCTCATGGACAGACATGCGATGCACATGAAAAATAGCATCCTAATAAAACTCATGTATATTAAAACTGAAAAGATGTACTGTAGTGTCACTGACTCAACAAACAACAAATCTTTTGTTTGGTTTGTTCATTTAAGATGTCATAGAACTTAACATTTCTGCTTCAAACACCAACCTATTGTCAAATTTTGCTTAAAATTCTGCTAAAAACTGTTTCACACAACTCAATTCCATGAACAATTTCATTCAAGCAAATTTCGGTGATTCCTTCGAATGTGAATAATTTGTCTGTGAATAAACAAATGTGTGAAATCACATTTGTGAATTCTGTCTTATTGACTATATAGTAATTTAGTGAAGAAATGTCCAATAAGGATACAAGTGATCTGTGCATTGTCTTAGTTAAAGTTAACTTTAAAGTTTTGCTGTGTTTATTTCTGATGCAGTAAACTGGTGGCAGGATCATGAGCATCCAAGGCTCACCCATGCCTGCAGAGACCAAAGGCCAGAACATCCAGTCTGAAACCACAGAAAAGCCAATGCAGCAAATCACTGAAAAAAAGTGAATCCTGGCCAGAATAAAAATCCCAAAGAATCCGCTGCTAACGTCCTAGTGCCACACACCACAGCATACTTCCACAGGCCCTGCGGAGCCAGGTTCACCAGAACCTAGGTGGTTATAATGCTAATGTGTTTAACATTATGGCTAATTGGTGTAGTGTTTCAGATTGTGACTGGAATGGTCACTAATGCTTGTAATGTTTTTTTTTTGGATGTTTTTTTTTTTTTAATCCAGACAGTTATCCAGACACCACCACCAAAAAATAAATAAAATGGCAGGGACATTTAACAGTCTACCCTGTTGTAGACTCTCCCCTCTGCTCTGTCTGTCTGAGGGCATTTGATCATAAGACAGTTCATCAGACTGTGCATCTGTCATATGCTCCCGAACGTGTTGCAAGCTCCCTTGTTATTAAACACAGCCCTGCTGTACCATCATGTGTGCACCTTCACTCTCATGCCCTGTCCACAGTGAATGTACAGTACTTGGACACACATGCAAAGAAGCAGTTTTTGAAGTGAAATAAAAGAAACTGAAGTGATTAATCAACACAAGTGATTAACATTTAATTTGGTAGTATTTTTTGATTGGTGTTAAATATATTTTAATGCCGTTTTCCCCGTTTTTAAAAAAAAATACTTTCCAGTTTTGTTCCGTGCTAGCTAACAGGCATATCGTAGCTTAGCTGGCTAAAGTTAGCTAACATTAGTCTAGGAACATTGACGACTGACAAGAAAATTAAATGGCCAAACGAAAAAAGTCTCTGACTTTTTCCTCACTTCCTGCCCATCCAAACCCTGCCTTCTGTACCTCAGATGCAATCAATATAAAGACTGACTCTACATTTAGGCATTTGGCAGACGCTCTTATCCAGAGCGACTTACATTTTTTATCTCATTACACATCTGAGCAGTTGAGGGTTAAGGGCCTTGCTCAAGGGCCCACCAGTGGCAACTTGGTGGTTGTGGGGTTTGAACCTGGGATCTTCCGGGCCGTAGTCCAATGCCTTAACCACTGAGCTACCCCTGACTCTACCAGTTAAACTTCTCAAGTCCTGACATCCCAGCCAGACACAGTCAGTATTCAGCTATCATTATCAGATAATGCTACAAATACTAGGTTTGATCCATTTTTTGCCCTCAGAACTGCCTTAAGTATATGTGGCATAGAATCAATAAGGTGCTGCAAACATTACTTAGAAATTTTGGTCCATATTGCCATGATAGCATCACTCGTCAGCTGCAAATCTATGATGCAACTCTCCCGTTCCACACCATCCGAATCACATGGGATCACACCACATCTCGAGCCCGTCTGGCCATTCTTCTCTGACCTCTTGCATCAACAAGGCATTTTCACCTGAGAACTGCCACACATATATATTTATATACGCACATGTATATATGAAATCGATGGGGAAAACAGCTTGACTGAATCATTGTTTGAAAAAGGCACCTTAGAATGTTCCCAAACAACTTCTTAGTAGAACAAAACCAGCTACAGGTTCATTAAAGCTCTGTGGCTTATAAAGAAGAGAAAGGGAAAAACAGTGAAACGGCTTTCACTCTTTATTTGAATAGTAGTAATTTTATACCACCCACATAATATAAACTCACACAAACATAGCTCAGTAGGACTTGAGCTCTGCTCTAACACACCTGACTCGGCTAACAAATGGCTCAATAATTAAGCGATGAACTAATATAAATGTGTTAGAGAAGGGAAGACTCTAACATGGATAGAGATTTCCAAATCAGTCTCATGAAAAAACATTTACATACAAATCAATAGGAACTATAATGAAATATTAAATAATCTGTAATATGTGATTGATTAAATTTTATTTAACTACTAAGAGGAGGACTTCCGAATCACATATGTTAGGAGACTAATTACAGAGGAACTAATTACAGAGGAACCTTTGATTGTGAGCATAATTCGTTCCAGAAGCGTGCTTGTATATCAAAACACTTGTATATCAAAGCAATTTCCTCTATAACAAATATTGGAAACTCAGCCGATTCGTTCCACAACCCAGAAATATTCATATAAAAATAATCAATACAAAATATCAAGTAAAAATAAAACAAATGAACACACACATAAACACACCAGTTTACCGATAAACTCTCACTCAACCAAGCACGCACATACATGAACACACACACAGTCGTCATACACAGGGAAGGCAGCTGCTGTGTATGACGACTTTTACGATTTTCAGGACTTTTTTTAGTGTGTGTGTGTGTGTGTGTGTGTGTGTGTGTGTGTGTGTTTGTAAAAGTTGTCCCAAACACACACAATACAAAATAAAAGATGCTTTATGCGCACACACTTAGTCACAGTGTGTAAACAGCACATGCTTTCATGGATTCCGCAGCGAGAGAGAGGAACCATTGCCTCAGTTGTGATCATGTGACGCTCGGCGTCAAAACAAGTAGCGCATACGTGCCACATGATACTTGGTACTCATATATTAAGACTCGCTCGTTTAGAAAGTCAAACTTTATTACAAATTTTTGCTCATCTTACGCAACACTCGCAAATCGGATTGCTCGCAGTCTGAGGTTCCACTGTACATGTTGCATTAAATCAGATTAAACTGACACAGGAGGTTTAAAAAATAAGGTAAAATTATTCATTACAGTCATGTTCAAAAGTTAGTTTTTTTAATTCTAGGTATGGAAAAATATAATAAAAATCATCTGATTGCAACTGGTCTCAGTATTAGGCAAATACAACCACAGATGAGTAACAACATATACCTTTTTTTTCACCATGAAATAATTTATTTATTTGACAAAAACAAAAAGAAAAAATGTGTGTGCAATACTAAGTACCTTCATGGTTCAAAAGCTTGTACCTTTACCTTTAAAAGCAACAACTTACGGTAAGTAATCGTTTTCTCCATGATTTTATCAGGCTCTCACATCGATGTGGAAGAATTTTGGTCCATTCTTCTTTACAACATTCTCATCATTGAGGATTTTCTGCATGTGCTTATACACAGCTTTCTCAAGGTCACACCACTTGTTTTCAGTTAAGGTCATGCCTTTGACTAGGCCATTCCAAAACCTTCATTCTTTTATTTTTCATTCTTTCTGATTTACTGGTGGCTTTAGATAATTGTTCTGTTGCATGACCTAATTTCGACCAAGCCTGAGCTGTTAGACAGATGGCCTAACATTTGTCTCTAGAATACCTCAGTCGTGCTTCCGTGTTCATTTTAGACACAAAGAGTCTTTCTCCTGGAAGCCTTTCCAAACAAACTGTACTTCTTTATTCTTTTTCTACTTGTGTTGTCATTGACTTAAACATATAACATGCTCAGTGAGGCCTTTAGGCTCTGAGATAGGGGGATGTTTTTTTTGTATTTCTCTAAGCTTATTTATCTGAGATTTCCACTCTTGGGTCTTGAATGCTTTCCACTTGTGAATTATCTTTCTTACTATAGAACGTTGAACTCCAAATTATTTGGTAATGGTTTTATAACTGTTTGCAGATTGATTTGCAGCAACATGTTCTTCTCTAAGACCATTGCTTATGCTTTTCTCTCTTAGCATTGTGTTAACACACACCTAATGCTCGAGACCAGCGAACTGCCAAAACTTCTGCTTTTATAGAGGTCTGCACACCTGATAATGATCAGTCAATCAAGAGCCAATTAACCCTCTTGAATCCTGTGGAAACAGTATTCAACCTACCTGCATGTTTTTTTTCTTTTTGGCTTCATTTATGTTAAATAAATAATTTCATGGTAAAAAAAAAAAAAAAAAGTAATATGTCGTTGTTCGTCTGAGGATGTATTTGCCTAATACTGTGACCTGCTACAATTCGATGATTTACACAGAATGAATAGAGAGGGTACTAGCTTTTGAGCATGACGGTACACATCAGTCTTACTCAAATAGCATAGAAAAGATGTGCCTGTGGTTAGAGCTCTTGTGAACTGCCAAACATGCAGAGTCTGGTAAAAGTTTGATACATTGATGTGCATCATGTGCTTGTCACAGCTTTGATTTACTTTGCGTATAGTGTGCTGTTCACCTAGTTGTATATGAGTGTTTGTCTAGGAGTCTGAATTGAGGAGCACTTGTCAGCCTGGGCCACTTTCATATAAAGACTAAACAGCCTGACTAACTACAGTACGTACTGCTTACATTTTTTTTTTTTCATCTGAATTAATAGTGCTGCCTCTCTGAGAACTTAGCTGAACTATGTTTATACTTGTTATGTTTTAATAATATGTGAACACAATGCCAATCTAATGAGCAACAGGCTGTTGTAATGAATGTATCATGGACACCTAACATGTAACATGTACACGTTGAGACCGGTCCCTTACAGTATAGTGGAATTGCACTTTTTGCAAAAAGGGAGTAGAAACAATTAAGTGCATAGCACATTCTGAAAACCTAGAAATCAGCAGCAGCATTTAAATGGATGTTTTTTTTTTTGTCATACATAATGATAACCTGAATACAGCAACCTGTTATTGTGCCTGTTAAATGTAAACATTACATCTTCTTTATGTTAAATTTGCTTTTAGGAATAGCACCTTAACCCCATGAGGCAGAAGTCTAGAGTCTGAAGCCTTTGACTGGATACAAAAGAAGTAGTTATACAAGGATAAGTGACCTAGTGAACTAAAACAGATCTTAATAGATGTCTCTCCAAAAGAGTACAGCGAAGCTGTTTGCCACTGCACGGGCGAAGGGTTTGGAAGGACAGCTATCCACCTGGGATTTAAGTTACATGATGCAGGAAACAGATCCACTTCTTATGAGTAAAACACAGTAGTGATTTTTTTTATGAGCTTTCAATATCTTTCTCTGTGCAGTAAACTCCTCTGTTCACTTTGGTCTGGAATCAGTAGATTTCCAAAGCCTAATATGGATGAAATTTAGAGAAATGGATACAAAAGCAGCAGAAAGATATTGTTCAATTGTCTATTGTCTGTTGGTGTTGAAAGCTGGCATGAAACAGTGTGGACTTCTCTCTCTGTTGGGTGCGAGGCTGGTTGCTAAAGCCTGCGGTGTTACTTGTTTTATCTTTTCTCACCTCCAAGAGGCCCTGCCTCAAGCAAATGAAAAATAAATACTGATATAAATAAGTAACCATAATCAGAAAAAAAAAACTGTGCAAAGAATGAATACCTGACTCAAAGAATGACCAACTAAAGAATCGGGAATTTTATGCACAGCATGCTCTATGGTCTGATGATGAATGTGGGTAGATGGAAAAAAAAAACTATGTATCAAAGAAATATTGTTGCCTCATTATGCAACACTAGGCTTGTGTTATATTGTTTTTTGCGTGCTTGCCATTTTACTATTTTTAAACTTTCAATAAACAATTTAATCATCCAGAAGCAATAGCTTGAGAAAGCCGGGGAAATAAGAATTTTATACCATTTTAGGTTTAAGGATTGAGAGTCAGGGGAGAGTAATAATATTATGAGCTGTGCAGTTGTGAACTGATTGCCAGCAGTGGCACTTGCGACAACTCAGCTGGAAGGTGGACTTTTAGTCACTTAGCTGAAAAATAGCAATAACCACACACTTTCTGGGGTTTTTTTTTTTTTTTGGTTTGGTTTTTGACAAATGAGTTGTCAGTTTGTCCACATATTATCAATCATACAATTCTACATTTTATTTTACATTAGTGAAGCCTATACTTACTCAATTTACCCTGCAATTCCTGAGAGCATGTGAGATTGGGGGAAGGTGCAGACCTTTGAGGTGCTATTAGGTAATGTCAGAAAGTTCAAAACTCCTACATAAATCATCCATCCATCCATCTGTACCACGTGTCCTGTGTAGGGTTGTGGGCACTTAGGGCACAAGGCAGGGTAAACCTTGGATCAGGCTACATTGTGTATCTTTGGACTGTAGGAGGAACCTAGAGGACCTGGAGCAGGGGTGGGCAATTATTTTCCCCCACGGGCCAAATGAGAAGCAGAAAATATTGTAGGGGGCCGGGCCAAAAGTTTGAAATCTACTGGTTATGGTCATTAATTTTATTTCTACATTGAAATAAGTAAATGTCATTGTTTACAGAAGCTGGTAAGAGTATGTGTTATTGTTAGATAATGAGAGAGTGAGGTTG
>JAQMYG010000012.1:15253197-15265759 GCA_030014215.1 Clariallabes teugelsi | reverse complement strand
TGTGTGTGTGTGTGTGTGTGTGTGTGTGTGTGTGTGTGTGTGTGTGTGTGTGTGTGTGTGTGTGTGTGTGCATTCCATGTAGACATTCTCATATTCATATATTCATTTTATACAAATGGAATTTGCCACTGTAGGGGAAAACATGACAGCTGTGACACAGTTTGTGGGTGGGACCGTTGATCCACCTTGCATATTTTCAGTCGTATTATCTAGGGATGTGCCTTCTGTTTCATTTTAATATCCAAATATCCCTCAAATATCTGAGTACGGTTAACTGTTAGCAGAATGGAAAAACACACAAACATCTTTGATGTGACCTCGTCAAGTACTTTTTTCTTTGTCGGTAGAGCCGCATGTGCTTATGTTTTTCAGATGTAATATAGAAAAATATTAAATGCACACCTTTACGAAATGTCAGCTCACTCTTTTAGCCTGGAGCCTTCTTGGAGCAGCACACACTCTGGCATCAATTAAAATTTTGTGAGTGAAAATTTTAATTTCCAGGAAACAGGGGAGTCAGTGACAACACATATCAATCTGTCATTACAGACATTTGCATATAGTACTTGCTAAATCAGTAGATGTGACAGAAATAAAATCTCCATACCAGAGCAGCAGTCAGTGTAAAATTTAAAAAGTTGCTGAACAGACAGGGTCTGCCATGTGCAGCATCGCTTCCAGTGTAAAATTTGCCTAATTGGCAACTCCAGAGGACATGATCTGTGCCCATTGTATATTGAGACTTTAAAATGGGTTGTACTAAACATTAAACATTTTTTACAGTATCTTGCACTAAAGTGCTCACAGCACAAAAGCGACATATATTTTTTGACTGCACAAATTAGGTAATAGATCTAAAATACTTTTAACAGAAGTTCCCAATGTCTGAAAGAGTTGCAAGGACCTGTTAGCATCATCTATGCAGCAATGGTAAAGAGCATAAGGGTTAGATTTTAACAACATTTGTAAGCATTTAAAAAGCTTTTTGGTCACACACTCAATCAGTGCATACACTGATCATTAAAGCTTCAAGGTTGTTTTTGTATAGGCTTGTGACACCAGAATCACACTACTGGGATCATTTGGCCTTGAGCCTGGTTGCCTCTGCCAAAAATCTCAAACAAAAGGGATCAGAAAAACATACTACCCAGTGATTAAAGGAACACAAAATAAGTGTCTGACCATATGACCATGTTAGTCTACTGATTATAAGTGTACAGAAAAACTGTGGTAAAGTATGAAGTCTGCATGAGTAAATGCAATTGGACAGAACAAGATGCTTCTAAAAGATCCATCTACCTTCTTATACATAAGAGGAAGACTGTGCCAGTCATAGTAATACTGTGCCAGTAATATAATTTTGGGGGAAAAAATCATGTCAAAGTTAATATTTTTAGATGTGATGTACAGCATGTTCTTTTAAAATAGAGATTGCTATTTTAGCCCTTTGCTGTAATACGTTCACATGTTGGCCATGATCAGATCAGATCAGTAAGATTATGCACAAATAGGATAAGGAGCATGTTTTTTCCATAAAGCTGAATGATATTGATTTGATGCTTCCATCACACCCATGCACAAACTACTGTTACAACAACCAGTCTTTGTAAATACACTTTGTAAATAGTAAGATTCCATTCAGCAACCTTTAGCTTTGTTTACACCATGACATGTGGAACAATTATACCTTAAGCTATTAGAACCACTATTTCTTAACTGGCCTATCTAAAATATCCTTGTGCCATCAGGGAAGGAACACACCATTGACTTGATAGCCTGGTCATACGGTACATTCAGATCATTAGCTCACTTTATTTTATTGTGTTAGCCCTTTGCTGAGCCCAGACCTCACTAATTGAAGCAACTTCTTTTTGCTTCCTTGAAGCGCTTCCCTTGTAACCCTGACACAACCATCATGTAAACCTGGACTCACCAGACCACATTACCTTTTCACTATTAAATATAGCTATACTTTGTAGTGTTGATTTTTTTTTTATATATATATATATATATATTTTTTATATGTTGAACGAATTATCCCAATACAGTGTGCAAGTACGACTTCAACAATATTTATTAATAGCATTTGTTTTTATCTCTCAACTGTGATATGTCCTTAAAATGTTTACACTATTAGTTTTTTCACCATTCGGCAACTGAGCTGTTTCCTTGACTAGGCCTCGAACTCGGATCACAGAGGTGAGAGCATTAAAGGCTAGCTATTGGTTCACCAGGGGAATGCTCCTGCCAAGGCTAACAAATGCAGATTGCTTTGACAGACCACAGGCACCACAAAATAACTCCTGTAAGTCAAAAAATACTAGACAACTGCAATTTACTAAACCATTAAATTGGGAAACAGCCAAAAGGGGGAAAGAAACACAAGGGCATTAGAGATCCAAGATCCATTCTGTGAAACTGGATGTCATGCAATTTGGACATTGTGCGAACACTATATTACAGAATTGTAGATACTTAGCACAGCTATATGGAATACTCTATTGCAGCAGCAGTGTGTGATCGCAATATGCCTAAATCATGGTTATTGTCACTTAGTTATTGACATTCATTGATTTTTCACCTTGGTGTTGTTTAATAAGTTTTTGCTTTACTTCCATATTAACACCTGTCCTTTGCCACTGGTGTTTGTCATGTTTTGGAGCCATGGTGCACTGTAGAGTAATATGTTTAAAGAAAATGAATCAGAGAGATGACACTACAATAATCAAATCACAAGAGTGCTAGAAATAATGTTGTCTTAATGGCTTCAGGTGGACTTTGTTACAACCTTATTACAAATACATGACAACATTATTCAGTGTTAGGGGTCCTGTTGGGTGTGATGTTAAAAAGTAATCACCATTGGAAAATTTCTATTGATCTTTGCAGAACCATTTGTTTGTTAGAATTTGACTAATCACACACACAAGCACAAAGAAACTAGTGTCAGGAGGTTTTTAGAATAAGTCAAGTATATGCCCACTAAAACCAATTTTTTTTTCTTTCTTTCATTATACACATTGTTTAATTTCACTCAGACTTTTTAAACACTGTTCCAAATTAAATTACACACGCACACACACATCCCTAAATTATCCCTTTTTCTTAGATGAAGATACTGGCAGCTCAGTCTACCCTACTATTTTCATAGTGGTAGCTAGTGCGCTGCCTCCGCTGACTAAATTACTACCTCCAAGTCAACAGTACACACCTTGTAATTATGTATCTAAAGCATATGATTATAAAAATCATGGGTCTTTGTCCTGTCCATTCTTTAATATTTAGGTAGATACGAGATTATGAAAAATCAAGTTTTCTGAGATTCATGTACAGCTTTGTGTACAGTGCATTGCATAAATATTTTAAATATTAAAGTTACAGCCTGATTTACTTGGTTTTGTATATGATTTATGCACCTAAATAGCTTATAATATTGAATTGTGTGGGGGTGTGTGGGAGTGTGGATCAGTATAGTTTGCAACAAAAAAAAAGTGATCATATATTCATCCTAGTTGAAATTAGTTCAACTAGGAAGTTACATAATTCAGTCAAGTGTCATCTTTATTTAAATATACAAGGTCTAAAACAGTGGGCCCCAGAATTTGTTACATACCCTTATACAACCCGAAAACATGAATAGGAAAATTTTAATTTCTGAAAAAACTCTGTTTTGTATAAAGTAGGCTTTCCACCAAGTGAGTTACTGGATAGGGCTTGATTTTTGGAGAAGAGTCCAACCTATCTATGAAGAAGCTGGAGAGATCCACTTCTTAGATGTAAATAGCTGTTCAAAGAACAGACATTGCTTAGACATTCCACAAAGCTGGGTTTTATAGAGGAGCAGCAAGAACAAAGTCATTATTGAAATTAAAAAATTTAAAAATTTAAAAAAAACATGAAATCCTGTGTTGGAGACCTACCTTGATTTCTTTTTTTTTTTTTTTTTTGATGATACAAAAATATAACTCTGGCACAATGGGCTAGATTTCAACTCCTCATTCTGAGAACACCAGCTTCACAGTGAAGCGTGGTGATGATAGCATTATGTTGTGGGAATGCTTTTCACCAGCCAGGATTGATGACCTTGTCAAGGTTGAGTCAAACATTGATGTTGGAAAAATTAGGGCTAAATCTATTTTACAGTAAGTAAGGTGAAACTGTGGCAATCAGTACAGTGACCCTTAATATTCTGCCAATGTTACGGTGGAGATGTTGAAACCTGAATGGGTTAAAGTTGTCCATTTATTCCCTGAATCCGATTGAGAGTCTAAACGGCTATCCGTCAGTGTTCAGTATTCAGTCTGACAGAATGTAAGCAATTTTGGCAAAAGGAATGAGAAAAAGTTATGAGATTCCAGATGTGCAAAGCTCACATATGAGACATATGGCTGAAGCTGTACCGCATCTGTACTTGTTACAGGTGGTTTGGCTAAATAGTGACCCAGTGGGGTAAATACGTATGTAATCAACAAATGTAGGCTTTTTTGTTAATTAACCTTTGTCATAATAAAAAATTACATCTTACACATTAGATATAATGTGTAAATCATATAACGAAATTTTAATTAAGTCTGCAAACATGTTTTTTCACTCCCAAAAGTGAAAAAGCAAACAAAAAGGTAATGAATATGTGGAGAAATGTGAAATTTAGAGTTAAAGCAAGACAAAAGGTGGTGGGGAAAAGGATAAGAAAGGCAAAGCACCTCAGAAAAGGGAATCTGCTGAGACTTTGTCTCTACGCTCTTTGTACTTGAACAGAATCTCAGATTAAAGCGCAGCAGGACTGGGAAATGTGTCCTGCTGGAGATGTTTGTGGTTCTTAGATTTTGTTGTGTGTTTGTAGAGATAGGAGAGCATATGTCTACTTTTAAAGACGTCCCTCTGCTGTTCTAAAATCTTTAGTTAAGATTCTCTAGTTAAGAACAATGTCTCTGCTGTCCACCAGACTCTTATTAAGTGGAACATTGATGGAGGAGGAGCATGTTGAAAACCTAGTCAGACTAGACACAGAGACACACACAGTGGGGCTGTCAAGTGTGTCATACGAGTTTAAACTCCAGTGCAGAAAGAGGACATTTATGATTCTAATTGAATGGTCTGGAGGGAATTACATGCTTAAGATGTAAATGCAGAGGTAAAGGAAAGTGTAGGTTATAAAGCACTACAGGTGGACAGAGTATAAACTTTTTACTGTGTGTTGCATTCAAAGCACTGCAGGTGTTTGAACCTTTTGCTGTGTGTGTGTAACTTTTGATCTTTTTGATCTTTTTAGGTGGTTTGGGCAGAACAGCAGGTTGCCAAGCAGAGGAGGAAAAGAGATATTTACAGTGAGCCTACAGACCCAAAATTCCCCCAGCAGTGGTACCTAGTAAGTAGATGTGCTTTACTCAGGAGTCTGCTGTTCAGTCATCTGCAATCAATCAGTGCTAATGAATCCTTTTTGTTAAACTGCTGTCGTACAAATTAACAAGACTGCCAATGGCTTTTGTTTTGAGATTTGCAATTAACACACTTACAGCGGTTTGTCTGTATTTTAATTAAATTTGTCAATGGAACACCACCATCTGCACTAATCTCTCCTGCATTTAAACTTGCTCCTCCAATCACAGTTCGATAATGTAGTAATATTCACTTCTTCCTAATAGAGTGAATATAGAGAGTTTACCAATTTTAACACTGTATTTTATTTTCTTTTTTTAGAAAATAATGTATTACTGAAAGATGCTACTTACTGATTTAACAATAATCAATTAACAGGAAAAAAGAAAGATGAGCAGCCAAACCTGACGAGATGAACAGAGAAAATTGGATGACAGGATACCGATCCTATACAAAAAATATATTTTATTACAAATATTTCAGCTATTTTAGCTCAAATCAATTTGCATTCAAAAGCATATTCAGCTCAGCTTTTAAAGATGCCGTGTAGTGATAAATGAATGAGTGCTTTTGTATGTGAGACGACAGCAGACCATTTCAGTTAAGGAGGATGAAAAAAATGCAACCCGAAGTCATGTCAGCAGTTGTCTCTCTAATGCAGATGCACTCAGTTCTCTATGTCTTTCATAAAAGAGTCAATATTCAGTGGTGCTATTAAGACAGATATACTTCACCATGAATAAAAAGAGAGGACAAAAGTTAGAAGGAAAGATTTATTGTATGCCGCTTTGGAAATCGTGTTCAAAGTTCATGTTAAGTTTATAGGAAAAAAAAAAGAAGCAAAATCGAGAAAAGCAGAAAGAATCTTGGGGTCTCTTACCAGGTTTGCAGAGTGTGTGTTTGTGCATGAGCACGTAAGCGTGTGTGTGTGTTTCTGTGTTTGTGTGTGCATGTGTGTGCATGTGTATATGTATGTGGCTTACTCAGTAGTGTTCCCCCAGTCGAGTATGTGCATATGCCTTGCTGCAAAGTGGCTTTCCCTGTTGACACCTGCTGTGTGGGGAAATGGGCTACAGCAACTCAGTGTGTCTTCTGGCGCTTTAGAAATTTCTATTTCTGTTGTTATTTGTCACTTTGCTGTACTTCATTTCAACCAAGTACTGTCTCTGTATGCCAATTTCAGGAAGTCCATGACAGTTTGAGATTTTACAAACTTTACTGATAGTTTTAGTTGAAAAGCTTTGAACAAAATATTAATGACATTTTATGTACTGAAGTTTGTGAGATGTGTTTTCAATTCAATTTAATTTGGATAGCACTTTTAACAATTTTCATTGTCGCAAAGCAGCTTTACACACTCACTCACTTATCGTCTATACCGCTTTATCCTGTATTCAGGGTCGCGGAGACCTGGAACCTATCCCAGGAGGCGTAGGGCACGAGGCAGGGTACACCCTCGACAGGGTGCCAATCCATCGCAGAGCACACACACACTCACACATTCATTCACACACTACGGGCAATTTGAGAACGCCAATTAGCCTAACCTGCATATCTTTGGGAGAAAACCGGAGTACCCGGAGGAAACCCACCAAGCACGGGGAGGACATGCAAACTCCATGCACACAGAGACCTGGACCTTGGAGGTGCAAGGCGACAGTGCTAACCACTACACCACCGTGTTGCCCAGCTTTACACACTCAAACGAAAATTATTTGTATGAAATGTGAAAAATGTGTATGAATCAAAATGATTAGATAGTCCCTGATGAGCAAGCAGAGAGCGATGGTCGCAAGGAAGTACTCCCTGAGATGGCAATAGGAAGAAACATTGAGAGGAACCAGACTCAGGATAGCAGGGATTGATCTGCAGTCACAGGAGTTAGGAGGCTGTAAGTTCAGTATAAAAGTTGATATCTTTAAGTTAATATGGAGTCCAGTTCGTTATTGGAGACTCAGGTAGACTGTAGGAAATTCCAGTCGTGGACTATTGAGCAACTGCAGTCACAAGTCCTGAGAGAACAGCCATCTGCATCAACCGAGGACAGGACCACCGTCTTCATGATAAAGTGGAACCGTCCCCAGTCACCACACACATCCCAGGAATCCATGCGGCGACATCTCCAATCAGAAGTGGGGCACCAGGAGTCAGACAGGTCCAGAAGGCAGGAGGGTGTCTGGGTCAATGGTAGCACAGGAGCGACATGTGTAACTCGACAGAGAGAGACAGGGAGAGGGAGAGATAACAGTTAGGTATTTAAATCACAAAATATAAAGGGACTTTATAGGCTCCAGGCCCCCGCGACCCTGAATAGAGGATGAAGCGGTATAGAAGATGAATGAATGAATGAATAAAGGGACTTTAATTAGAGGTATTCTCAGCAGGTATGCATGAACTATTTTAGACTTTAATGTTGCATTTAACTGCAACCTGATTGTGTTGAAAAACAAGTAGTGTAATGATAATATTATTTTTCTGACAAATAATTCACTGTTGTACAATGATGTGGTAGACTAGAATAGAGCATATTGTACAAAATCATACACAAAAACAATCACCTAACCAACATGAGAAATTCCAGTATATCATGACACTACTAAACTCCGTCATTAGTTATGTTCACTATCTAGATCCATTTCTGCCTTTAAGGTTTAACTTTCCATCTGGACTTGTATTTGGTTGAGATATGATAAATGGTGCTCCCCCAAAGAAAGTGATATTACACTTTAATCGTTTGTGTTAAGTATACTGAGTACCCAGTCTGAGATGTAGTCTGAAGTCTACCTTCAATTTGACAGTACAATCCCAGTCGGCAAGACCTGCAGGTGAAAGAAGCCTGGGCTCAGGGCTTCACAGGAAGGGGAGTCGTCATTACCATCCTTGATGATGGCATCGAGAAAGATCACCCAGACCTGATACAGAATTATGTGAGTATTTTCACATCTCAAAAGTTTGAAAGTCAGCGTAGTCCCTTAATATGACGGTGTAAGCACATAAATGCTTAAAAAATACAGACCTTTTGCCATGAAGGAAAAATATTTTCCAGAAAGATAGCGGCTCTTTTTAGCCAGCCTTTTTGTGGATTCCTATGTTCTGGGGATATATCTGTGAAATGATAGAATGGCAGTCTTGTAATGAGAACTACAGCATTCCTATTCAGTGGATTGAACCTTTGCCCCCAGGACCCAGATGCAAGTTATGATGTGAATGACAGAGATTCTGACCCACAGCCCAGATACACACAACTGAATGACAACAGGTATGGCAGACTTTATTTTTCTCTTCCTGTTCTGAGCAGTTGGAGTATATTTATGAAGGTTGCAAAGCCAAACGTATTGCACACAATATGATGCCATAAACTGACTTTCTGACTTTATTGTTTTCAAAAAAGGAGTAAATCAGCTGCAGTTTCCGATTGTTGGGCACGAGAAACAACAAAAACCCTGGAAAGTTTTTTTTTTATTCCATTATGGTCCAATTTTATCGTCTGCGAAACACATAAAGCGCCTCCGTCAATTTGCTGGCGTCAACCTTTCATGAAAAATTCAGACAGAAATCTTACAATCCTGATTCAGAGAGATGCTGTTACCTCCCCTAAGGAGAGAATGTCCTTTCCTGTGTTTACCTCAGTTTTTCACTTTCACATCATTCTCTCCAAATGTTTCCCTCATTCCATTCTTTCTGCACGCTTAAGGAGTCAGTAGTAACTTGCAGCAGCTCCCTTTCTGTTTGTCTGTCTGTCTGCCTGCTTCTCTCTCTCTCTCTCTCTCTCTCGCTCTCTCTCTCTCACACACATTTTCTTTACTGTGTCTTTGCTACATCCTTTCAAACATTCTGTTTGACCTGCTGAAAATCCAGGAATGTTCTGAGGACTGTTAAATCTATCAAGTTTCAAAAGAAAATTGCTGAGCTTTAAATCTTATCTAATCTAGCATTAAAGTTTAGACATTAAAGGTCCTTCAGCAGATGTCATTCAGCAAATCCATTGAGATTAAATTAGAGGTTCTAATGATTTTTTTGTTCTTTATACTATCAAATTATACTATATTTCTATTTTCTTGTTTATATATCTTCATGTTAAATAAAAAAAACATTAGTTAATCTGTGATAAAAAGCAGGTGGACTCTGAGGAACACTCCTCCCAGCACTCAGCCCAGCCATAAGTTTGTGTCAGACTCAGACCCTTACAGAAATGTTGGGGGATTTGCGTCAAGTCCCTGCCGTTCTGGGCTGTCTGCCAAAGCTGCTTTTCAGGCATCGCCTCGCTCTTCTTATTCTTATTTTAAATTCAACACCGGATCGAAGCAGAAAAGAAGCCAAGCAAGCCTATAATGAGTTTGTTAAAAAAAAACAAAAAAAAACACTCCCAATATCTCTCGGGTCTCCAGACCAGCTGTTATGCCTGCTTTCTATGTGTTCATGTATCTGTATAAGAGAGAGGGAGAGGGTGTCAGAGAAAGAGAGGGAAAATTTCATGTGTTTGCTTTTCATATGGCCGCTCTGTTCTCCCATGAATGTACAGTGGAACAGTGAAAGGTGGTTTAAAGCTCTGTATGTCAGAGAAACACCCCCTTTTCACTCAGTGATGCAAGAGGAGAAACACAGAGAGAAATAAACAAGTCTCTTCTATGCCTGTGTCTGTACCATAGCTCACCAGGTTTGAAAAAGCCATCAGGAAACAATGCACCATCCACACACACAGCTGTCAAGATGATTATACTCTAGTCAATTGATTCGAGCCCATGAAATGAGAGGAAAAAATCGTGTTTCTGTCAATAGCAGTAACATTGCACATCTCTTCAGCACAGCTGCACATCCAAACCAGAGAACAAATGGAAGAGCTCCATTACTTCCCACTAAGCCACCACTCACACTTTGATGAATGTGCTCACCCGCAAATGAGAACATATTAATGTGCACCCATCAACCATAACGTGAAAACCACCTTCCTAATATTGTGTAGGTCCCCCTTATGCTTCCAGAACAGAGCTGCACCAATGAGGTAAAGACCTCTGAGGGTATGCTGTAGTATCAGGCATCGGGATGTAACCAGCAGATCCTTTAAAGTATTTCCTGTTTCAAGATGAGGCCTCTACAGATCATCCCACATCCTTCATCCTATAGAATCTTGATTGGAGTGTGATATGGAGAATTTGAAGATTCCTCCTGCTCCTCAAAAATTTTTGATCATTTTTTAAAGTGTCGCAGGGAACATTGTTTTGCAGAAAGAGGCCATTACCATTGACATGACATGATGGGGTGTACTTGGTCTGGAAAAATAGGTAGGTATGTGGAATATATTAAAGTAACATAACATCCAACATGAATGCCAGCAACCAACGTTTACCAGCCAAACTTGGCCCAGGGCATTACACTGGCCCTGCCAGCTTGACTTTTTTCATAATGCATTCTGATGCCATCTTTTCCCCAGGCAAGCAATCCAGCAGTGAACATGATATAAATGAAAATGTGATCTTCTCAGACCAGGCCACCTTTCTCCATTGCTCCATGGTCCAGTTCTGATGCTTGCATGCCTAATGTAGGCAATTGTTGCAGTAAACAAGGGCCAAAATGAACACTTTGACTGGTTTGCAGATGCTCAGCCCCATACAGACCAAGCTGTGATACAGTGTGTGTCTTGTAATCTTTCTGTCATAGCCAGCATTAACTTTTTCAGCAATATGTGCTATATAACCTCTTATGTGGGATCTGGCTGGAAGGCCTAGCCTTTAGGTTTCACGTAATTGAGCCTTAGGTGCCATTGTTCCTGTCGCCGGTTGACTGGTTGTCCTTCCTTGGACCACTTTTGATTGCTACTGTATCAACCACTGCATACTGGGAACACAACACTACACACCACAAGACCTGCCATTTTTGAGTTGCTCTGACCCAGTGGCCAGCCATCACAATCTGGCCATTGTCAAAGTCAAGCAGATCTGTATGCTTGCCAATTTGTCCTGCTTCAGACAAATCAACCTTACTGTTACCTTTCTGCCAAGTATATCCTATCCCTGAACAGGTGCCATTGTATCAGGTCAATCAATGTTATTCACTTCACCTATCAATGGTTTTATGATTGATTTGTGTATGTATTGTATAAGATGCCTATATTAAAAATAGTGGATTCACCTCCATGACAGTCAACTCTCCATAATGCAAGGTGAATACAGAATGACCAAAACATAAGGAACATTTTAGAGATGGATTTTGCAAAACCTCTCAATCTTCATTTATCAGACATATCTGTATAGCTCTTATACGATGGTGTGAAAAACTGTTTGCCCCCTTACTGATTTCTTTTTTTTTGTTGCATGTTTGTCACACTTTAATGTTTCAAATTAAATATAATAAAATTTAAATATTAGTCAAAGATAACACAAGTAAACACATCATGCATTTTTTAAAGGTTTTTATTATTAAGGGAAAACAAAATCCCAAACTACATAGTCCTGTGTGAAAAAGTGTTTGCTGGTTGATCACACCTGAGTTCAATTTCTCTAGCCACACCCAGGCCTGATTACTGGCATACCTGTTCACAATCAAGAAATCACTTAAATAGGACTTGCCTGACAAAGTGGAGTAGACCAAAAGATCCTCAAAAGCTAGACATCATGCCGAGATCCAAAGAAATTCAAAAACAGGAGAAAGAAAATTATTGAGATCTATCAGTCTGGAAAAGGTTATAAAGCCATTTCCAAAGCTTTGGGACTGCAGCGACCCAGTGTGAGAGCCATTATCCACAAATAGCAAAAACATGGGACAGTGGCAAACCTTCCCAGGAGTGGCCGGCCGACCAAAATTATCTCAAGAGCGCAGCGACAACTCATTCAAGAGGTTACAAAAGACCCCACAACAACATCCAAAGTACTGCAGGCCTCACTTGCCTCAGTTAAGGTGAGCGTTCATGACTCCAAGAAAGAGACTGGACAAAAATGGTTTGCATAGCAGAGTTCCCAGAGGAACACCACTGAGTAAAAAGACCATACAGTAAAGGCTCATCTCAGTTTTACCAGAAAACATCTTGATGATCCCCACTTTTGGAAAAATACTCTGAGACAAAAGTTTAACGTTTTGGAAGGTGTGTGTCCCATTACGTGTTTTGTAAAAGTCTTCTTTGTCTTTCGGCTGTTCCCTTTCAGGGGTCGCCACAGCGAATCATCTGCCTCCATCTAACCCTATCCTC
>JAQMYG010000012.1:15230133-15242819 GCA_030014215.1 Clariallabes teugelsi | reverse complement strand
CATGTTTGTGGCTGTAATGTGACAAAATGTGGAAAAGTTCAAGGGGGCCGAATACTTTTGCAAGCCACTGTACATGTTGTCAAAGAGCCAAGGTACCATAAATGCTGATTAAGCAGCACAATATAGAATACACTACTGTTTGATATGGAAAACTTTAAAGCCGTGTTAACACTTGTCAGAGGTGGGTAAATGTTATTTCAGAAATTTAGGAGGCGCATAACCAGCACTTGTATGCATTTAGCCTCCACTGCAGCCTCCTTGACTGTATGTGCATGAATGATTTATATTTACAGAACTCTACAGCACTGTGGCATAAAATGCAAACTAAGTTCTTTCTCTCTCTCTCTCTCTCTGTCTGTCTGTTTATATGTGTATACTGTATATTAATTGTGAGGTCTTCTTTCATGACAGGTGTGCGTATGTTGGATGGTGAGGTGACAGATGTGGTGGAGGCTCAGTCTCTAAGCATCAACAACCAACACATCCACATTTACAGTGCCAGCTGGGGCCCAGAAGATGATGGGAAGACAGTAGACGGCCCTGCCAAACTGGCAAAAGAGGCTTTTCTGCAAGGAGTCACTGAGGTCAGTCTGTAGAATTGCATGTCAAACTGCTTGATCTACATTTCAATCAGCATACAGAGTGTTTCTTGCTTCTGCTACTTCAAGATCTGAGTGTGTGTGGAGAGCCGTTACAGTTCAGCTAAATGTTTTGATGCAGCTCAGGATGAGAGCATTCAAAAAGAAGCCCATTATTGTAGCACTCAGCACGACTGTCACATCTACAGGGATTTCTTTGATCTTTGATGATGGAAATGTGCTTTGTAAATCTTTCTGTTCTTTGCGGAAGTTTTTGTTGTTGTTGTTGTTGTTGTTGATTCAGACACATCTCCACTCATCATCTTTCACACTGCTGGAGTTCATTCACACATAAGCAAACTGCATATTACTCTGTCAAAATATGTGCCCATGGCTCAATTTTTTCTTTTTTTCTTTTTTCTCTTGGCTTAAAGGAATAGTCCAGTGAAAAATGAAAGTGTTATGTTGAAGTCACTCAGCCAAGATGTGTCCTCTATCCGAGCTATAAGGCTAATTTGGCCAATAAGGGAATCAGCATCATGCAAGCTACATGAGTAATGCCGCACTCAGCTTCCCTTGTCGTAATTTAACAGACTGAAATATGTCATTTTCGACCTTAGCACGTCTGGCACAAAGTGGATAAAACAAGCTAGCCAGCTAACTGCATGAACTGCGAATATATTGTCTTCTCAAAAAGTGAACTGTGTAGCAAGTATTATAGATTTAACAAGTGAATATGTCTGTATGTTAATGAATCTAAAACATTTGCTTGTATATACAGTATAACTCAAGCAAAGTGAGGAAGTACTACCTTATTTCTGATGCTGTTCATGGCAATATTGATTTTTTGTTGTTGTTGTTGTTGTTGTTGCTATAAATAAGCTTTTCCCGGCTTTTTAGCCAATCTGAGCAAATGCTCTAGTTAAAAAATTACTTAAATGTTTTTATTTCTTTACTGTTGATCAAATTGTTCTAAAGGTTGTTAAAAAAATTAATTGCATGGAAAGGATAGAATAAAGCATTCATTATTATTAAAAACTGGGAGGTATAATAAAACAATTCACATAATATATTTCATAAGACAGTGAGCCAATAAGCTAGTCTATATTTGTATTGATTTTGTTTCCCTGTATTGGATTGAAATGAGTCAATCCAATACAGGGAATACTAGGCATCTATAAAGGTTTGTTTTGCCATGACACAGTTTTGCTATACAGGTTTCATAATCATATCTTCTTTAATTTGAAATAAAGCACTCATTATATAGAAAATTATTTTATAGATTGGATATAGAGTTAAAAGTAAACTTGCACAAGTGAAAAAAAATGACTTGAAGCATAAAGAAGGGCACTTCAGCTAGCTTGGATTAAAAAAAAGAACTCTATGAGTTCTTGAAACCTGAAATGTACTCAACATGTACTCAACTAACCATTAGTGTTAAAGAACATCAAGCACATCAAGGTTAATTTTTTTTTTTTTTTCTTCTGTTTGTGTTTTCCTGGTTTTAATAGGGGCTGTAAATAGCACACAATGTTTTTATTTATACACATACCGTAGGCTTCTGGGCTCATTCTTTCCATCATGAACTAGTTAAATACAACTTTGTATTAGCAAGCTACATTGCTTCAAGCTATCTTGGACTGAATTAGATTGCAGTAGAAAAGAAAGTTTTATTTTGCAAAAGCGCTTCTGAACACTTGTGAGTTAAGTATTTTATTGTTTCCATTGTATGAGAAACAGTGGCGTAGTGGCTAACACTCGCCTTACACCTCCGGGGTCGCGGGTTCAATTCTTGCCTCAGGTCTGTGTGCATGGAATTTGCATAGCTCAAAGGTGATACGTAATAACTGTTATATTCTCTTGTCTACACATTGTCTGAGTTTTATGCTTAAGATGGTTAATCAGTTTACTTATCTTGTAGGAAGATGTTGTAGTACCTTCGACTGAACTTTTTACAGAGCACAATTTGTAGTCAGTGTGGCTTTATTTACTATCAATAGTCAATGCATTCCTGTGCAAAAGTAGTCCCGATGAACTCTTGGCATCTCTACCCAGGATTTTCACCCAGTAGTCGAATAGGCCACACTGTTCCTCCTAGGCTTGAAATGAAAACAAGTTAATCAATAGCTTAAACTTTTTTTAAATTTTTTTTTTAATAAAGACTCCTTAACATTAAAAATCATCCATGTCTGAACTTTAAATACACTATCTACAGTTGGGTCCTTAAATATTTGGACATTGACAGATTTTAATTTTTTTTGCTTTTATTTTAAGCTGTCTACTAAAGTATATGTTGTAGTTCAAATTAAATAATGTACAGCTCAAAGTGCTACAGACTTTCAACATTAAATTAAGAGTATTTACTTGAAAATTAGGTGAACTGTATCTTCATTTAATAACTTCATCAAGGGATGAAAAGTAATTGCACAAGCTAATATAATATAATTTAAAGAATATTTTAGTGCTTGAAATCATATACATAACCAGATGGTTAAGGGTTTCCTTCCTGGTGATGTTCTGCCCAGGATTTACTGCACCTGTCTTCAGGTCCTGCTTGTTCCTGGGTATTTTGCCTTAAGTTTTGCCTTCAGCAAATGAAATGCAGCTCAGTTGGATTTAGGCCAGGTGATTGACATGCCGATTGCAGAGCATTTCACTTCTTTCCCTTAAAAACGTCTAGGGCAGGTTTCTGTCATTGTCCATCTGCAGTGTGATGCAGTCTTCAATGAATTTCAGAGCCTTTGGCTAAACTTAAGGGGTAGCGTAGCCTATTACACTTTAGAAATCATTCTTCTGCTTTGTTTAGCAGACTTATGATCAATAAATACAAGAAAACCAGTTCCATCGGCAGCCATACATGTTCATGCCAGAAAATGAGGTGGTTCACTTTGTATCAGGAGCATTTTCCTTCTCCATAGTCTGCTTTCCACATTACCCTGGTATAATTTGACTTTTGTATCATCTATTAACAGGATTCTGTTTCAGAACGGTGCAGGTTTTAATAACTTTTTGTCAAGCTTCCCATTCTTAAGGCTTACCAGTAGTATGCATGTTGTGGTAAATCTGGGTCTTCTGGGTATTTTAATTACCTGAGCTCACCATTCTTTCTTTTTAATAATGTTCCAAGTGGATTTGTTTTGGTTTTTCAGGCTAATGATGGTGTGCTTCACTGGCAGTGACAGCTTTTTGGATAGTTATTTTTTTTAAGATAACCAGCAAACGATTCCAAATGCAAATGCCACAATCAACTCTGGATATTTTTATGTATTTACATATAAGTGGAATAATGAAGGAATAGCACATTCCTGGGCAGGAAATGACTGAGTAGCTAATTATCTAGTTGACAGTGATGTAAATAGATGAAAGTCTGTAGTTGTAGTGACCTATTCATATGTTTTTTTAATTCAACCTCTAGCATAATGTGTAGACCACTGAAATGACATTACTTTGTCAAAGTCCAAATATTTGTGGACCTGACTGTAGATTTGTCATAGAATAAAAAATATCTCTATCATTAAAATATTAAGTGTATATATTTTTAATGCAAAGCTATCCTGCTCTTATTAAATAAAAAATTAAATAGTACTACTTGGCTACATTGCCAGTGCTAATTGGTGAATTGAAGTAGCTTCCGTTATTACCAATCATTCGTTTTGCCTGAACTATTTTATTTCTCTCCTTATTTCTTTCTTCTTTTTTATGCCTTTGCTTATCCTGTTCATTTTATACACATTTTCTGTCACCAAGGTTAGACTATGGGCTCTCTTAAATGTTATTTTTTATGTGACTGAAATGTAAATGAATTTGAATCTTGATTTGCTTTGCTTTTTTGCAAACATATTAATGAACAAATTATTGAAAATGGAGGATTTACAAATAGAAGAGATATAAAGAGATATTCATGATGTTTTGCACTTTTTATCTCATGCATAATCACAGAAAAAAATGTGTAGACTGTAAGTCCAGCACCAAATCTATTATTATCGAGCAAGACTAAAACACGAGCAACACGGCATAAAGCAAACTAATATGTGATCTTCCCAAACATTGTTTCCTTTTTTTATGCATTTTAATTTTGATCAGATATTTTTCTTGTTTTTTTTTTCTTGATATTTTTCTTGACTAACTTGAATAGATTTAATAATAATTTCTGTTTGTTAATAAATATTCTTTCCAGTTAAGATTTGTTCAGTGTCAGGACGGTACACAATATTGGTAGTTAATAGAATACGAGAGTGAGATGTTAATGCAGCTATATGACACATCAAAGAGGAAAAAAAAAACATGGCTTTATTATGCCGTGGGGAACATTTTGCTGACGTACTTCAAGTCCCCTTTTAGGGATGTTTCACAGCAAATCAATGTAAAGTTATTCTGACTGAAGACCTTTATGAAACCTATGATAAAATATTTCTACTCTAATGGGAGTGTTCGCTTCCAGGATGACACCTCGACCCACAGGGCATGAGGGCTCACTGAATGCTCTCATGAGTATCATCAGAAAACCAATTTCCCTTCAGTGGCGTAGAAAGAGACTTGTAGAAAGACACTTTTCAGAGACTCTGTCACTTCTACAAGCAGTTCTTCTACAAGCAGTTGTATATGGAGAATTGAGGATTTACATGCATGTATATTTAATCCATTTTAGCATACAAAGAGCAATATTAGTGTGTGTGTGTGTGTGTGTGTGTGTGTGTGTGTGTCACGTAGGGTCGAGGGGGCCTCGGCTCTATTTTTGTGTGGGCATCAGGGAATGGTGGCCGGGAAAAGGACAACTGTAACTGTGATGGCTACACCAACAGCATCTACACACTATCCATTAGCAGCACGACTCAATATGGCAATGTACCATGGTACAGCGAGGCCTGCTCCTCTACACTTGCTACCACCTACAGCAGTGGCAACCTCAATGAGAAACAGATTGTGAGTATTGCATACACACTCAATTTTTGACTAAAACTAACATTCAAGCCACATTGGGCTTAAATCCAATAAACAAAAAAATTCTAAATTTTTAATCTTTCTTTCTATTTTATTTTTAATCTTTCTTTTTTTTAGCTATTACATACAGTAAATGGCATCCATACTGGCAAAGATTAATATCATCAGCAAAGCTAAACATCTGACTTCCTTTATCAACTGTAATTTAGCTTACATTTTATCCTAAAAATGGAATCTGTACTATATGTAAACTTACTGTACATGTTTATAATTGATAAAGCTAGAAAGTGGCTTATATGTCAGTGGGACTTAAAAATAATGATGTAATAAAAATATATTAGATTATCCATTATAATCTATGAATTGACAGTTAAGTTCAAAAAAGCACATAATATTACAGGGAATATGTTTATCAAAAGATGCTTCCTTATATATTTAGAATTCTTGTGTAAAGAACATCTATAATCTCTAGCGACATTATTAGAATCACCTGTACGCCAGCACAATGTACACAGCCAATGATGTGGCAGCAGTGCATTGCATAAGATGCAGCAGCACAAGCATGCAGATACAGGTCAGGAGTTTTAGTCAATGTCACATTTATCATCAGAATGCAGACAAATTTGATCTCAGGGTCTTTGACTATGGAATGGTTGTTGTTGTCAAATGCTATCTCAGGAGATTTCCACATAGAACCGTCTCTAGAGTTTACACAGAATCAAGTGCAAGAAGAGGTTTACAGTAACTCATCAGAACTTGAGGTGATTGGGCTACAACAGCTGTAGACTGTATCAGGTTCCACTCCTGTCAACCAAGAAAAGGAGTCTGAAATTAGAGAGACATGCAATAAGTAAATAGACACCCACAGTTTTATAATAAAATGTACGCACCAAAATACACTGCCTGGGCAAAAAAAAAAGGGCTGCATCAAGCCAAGAATGTAACAAAGAAGATTTGAATAATTTATAAATGGGTTAGGAACCCTTGAAGGATAGTGCTGAACCATCAACTTTGTGGATGATATGTGGATGGAAAAAATCATGAATGGACATCACTTAAACACTTGAAGTTGCATATTTCCATACACACAAGTCAGAGGATTGGGTGCTGTATGGCCATAAGAAAACCACTTGTTAATGAGAGTAATCACATAAAAAGGCTTTAGTTAGCTGGGGAGCAAAATATTGGATTTTGTAGCAATGGAAAAGGTCATGTGGTCTGATGAGTCAAGATTGACCCTATTCCAGAGTGATGGGTGCATCAGGGTAAGAAGGGAAGCATATTACGTGATGCACCCGTCATGCACAGTGCCCAGCGCACAAGCTTGTGGAGGCAGTGTTATGATATGGGATTGCTTCAGTTGGTCAGGTGTAGACTAAGCAATGTTATGTGGCAATGAAAAGTCAGCAGAATGTAATTAATGATGAGGGTATCACATAAATTAAGTTTTCCTTCCCTGATGATACAGGCATACTGCATCAGGGATGTCAAGGGAACTCAAATTGTGAAAGAGTGTTTCTGGCAGTGGCGGTTTGTGCAAAAAATTTTTGGGGGGGGCGCAAACAAAATTTAAATGTAACTTTTAATAATAGCCTGTAAATAGGCCTAAGAAGTGCTGGAAAAGCACCGAGTGTAAGCTCGCCGCGATCACTCATATTTATCTGGCTTCTTCTACAATCTGCTGACCGTTAACAAGACTTGTTGAGAATGGTCCAATCACATGAGCCAAATATTTAAAAACAATATTGATTCGCTAAGAACAAAAGTGGGAGGGTTCGGAGCGCACAGTGCAGCGCCCCAAGGATGATTTGAAAAAATCCAATTAGAGCTCAGCCTCAAATCACATGCTTTTCAAAAGTTTTTGTGCCTACATAGACACTCATTTGTCTGGCACCCCGCGTACACGAACACAAATGAATGTAATACAGTTTAGATTAAATTTTAATTGTAAATAAATTATTTCAATTTCGATTCAATTTTATTTATTGAGCACTTTTAACAATGGTCATTGTCTCAGTGTCAAGTGTGTATGAGTGAGAAAAAATGTGTTAAGATAATAATGAGATTGTGAGATTGTCTCTGATGAGCAAACCGAGGGCGACGGTGGCAAGGAAAACCTAGCTGAGAACCCAATAGGAAGAAATAGACTCAACAGGGAACCCATCCTCATTTGGGTGATAACGGATAACAGAAATTATATAAGACATCATGTGTTAGGCTGCTGGAAGTTCAGTATAACAAAAGTTGTCCAAGTTACCATGGAGTCCAGTTCAGCACAGGGATGAGTCAGCAGGTGCAGAGAACAGTGGGGGGGTCTGGATCACTAGAAGCTCAGGAGCAGCATGTGTAGAGCCAAATCATCATGAATGCCTCAAGATCTTCGCAGGGTTGGCCTCTGCCTACTGGAACTGGCACAATCTTCAGTTGCCTCTGAAGAGATGGGTAAAGAAAAGAATTAGCGTAGATGCCGTTCAGGATATTAGCAGCATTATATTAAGCAAATATATTAAGCAGCGGAATATTGTGACTAAATGACTTTATTTCATTATTAAAATAAATAATTATTATGTTAAATATATGTTAAAGTAGATTCTTCTCTGCCTAACTTTAAGGGGGCAGCATCCCAGTGGCTGCCACTGGTTTCTGGGTTCATAAGAAGTAATTTTCATACATGGGTGTGCTGGAATCAAAGCTGAAGGTGATTAAATAAAATATTGGATTTTATGACTGTTTTGGCCATGCCAGTGTATTTGCATTATAACAAGTATTGTTTTTTTACTTTTAGATTGGAATATATCTAAATGTATCTTTATTATTTACTAGAAGTGAAAACCACAAAGAAATGTCTCATTTTCAAAGAGTTTCTGTCAGTCAATCTGAGGCTACACCATCACAGAGACAAATAGCCTGAAATCTTGAAATATCCGTTAACTGTTAACCGTTGAGATTTATAGTTTAATTTAAAGAAAATGGTAAAACATCAACTGACTCAAGACCTGGTTGACCTTGGCCTTCTGAAAGATGGCTTCATGCTGTTCAATGATCTGGTAAGAACACCTCTCTCATTCTAACACTAGGAGAGTTGTTGCTCTTTAAAGTAGCTAGAGTCATCTCAGTCTTAATAATTTATTAATAGCTAAGCACTTACTCGCTTAAAATTGTACTGACATTTCTCCACATTCTGATCAAAACATTAACAAATGCTCTTGAGCCATGTGAGTGTCTGATTGGATCATTAAGCGGGTATAGCATTTTCCTATTAAAGTGGCTGAAGTGTGTTTGTGTTTGAGTTTGTTTATAACAAGTTGATTCATGTAGTTACCTGATACTATATGATGCATAAGTGCCTATTTGAAGTGTCTTTGTATTCCTTAACAATTGCCAATACCAGCCTCATACATAGTGATGGTTTACATATCGACTGTTTAATAGCATGCACACACTTTAATCCCACACATATACCGTAAATGATTTCAGGCAGTTTTCATTTTGCTCTTGAGCCCATTTGTTTGATGGGCAAGGTTTCACTGCAATGGGCAAGCATGGGCAAGCATGATGGGCAAGCATGTCTCTCCACACTACTGTGATAATCACGTACTATGCATCACATTGCGCAGACACAAAGTCTTCTTCTACGATAGCACGTTTGATTATAGGTGAAGTGATTGTTTAGCCTTTTCTATGTCTATATACACACAATATTTAGGCCCACAGAAACATGCATGCAAACACACCTGCATGCACATTAATGCCTGTTCTCAAAGCGGATGTGTATGTGTCTGAAAGAAGAACAGATGTTAGCTTTCTTGCACAATTACAATGAGTGTTTCATTGTTCTAGGAGGATACAAGGACGATAGCTAACAGCTGGTACACCTTGTGGTGAAAAAGAATGTGAGATGAGGCGAGAGCAATTATTCGAGTATCTGCATTCCTGCATGCTGTATTCTTTCGCAAGCTGTATAGTGAAATAGCTCATGACGCCCCAGGAGATTAAGCACCCACTGGTCAGGTGCTGAAAAACATAATCAGGAGTTTACTAGGAACACTGAAGGCTAATTTGCTTCCTATGGCACAAAATTCCCAAACAAGGGAAGCATAAAGAAAAATAAGGGTAGTCAGTGATAGTCACGGCATAGCTTTAGTGATAACAAATGGGGCCAAGATCTGTGTATATTACAAGCATATATGTCACATATATTTGGTAGGGTGCTCTTTTTTCTTCCTGAAGTGTCTGGTGTCGTCAGTCACACCACACCGACTTACAACTAATTTAGGCACAGCCTTTAAAGTTAATTAAATCCTTTAATCCTAAGCTGAATGCACATTACATTTGTGGATAAGCTTTACAGATTCAACAATGTACTCTGATAAGCCTTTTAAACATTTCATGCTACTTGTTGAGGTGCTCACCATATTCTTCTGCCTGAGGGACAATCACCTAATTCTCCATGATTTGCCAGTAATTATATGTGCCACTGAGAGTGATCGTGGATTGTGGAGATGAGCATTTCTCTCTCGCTTCTTTTCGCCTCATTTGTCCCCAATGCAAGCAAAGCAGCTGGCTGCAAACACCTCATTTGAATTTGTGGAGTGTGTCCCTATGTGTACACTTTTGACATTGATAGCATTTCACTTTTCTCCTTGGTTTCTTTCCATTTTTCTTAATGTGTCAGGGTTATCCCAATCCGGGCTGATGAGTTTGGAGGGGATGGGAATTTTATTAAAAAAAATTATTCAGTGCTATTTATGAGTGTGTTTAACTCTCTATCCAAGTGTATGCAATGCTAACGTGTGGCTATGTAGTACTGCTGCACATAGAAGATCAAAATCACAATTTGGGACTGTGCAGTTATTTAATTCCAAAAGGCTCAATTTATTGTAAGTAATATACACATAGTTGGGAATTTATGGAGAGTTTGTCAATAATTTAAATATTTGTTTTTTATATTTTGAGTTGGCAAACAAAATATTGGTAAACATCAGGAGATAATTTGTGCCATTTTTTGCTCTTAGTGTAGATAAATATGTTTGTATATATGTTTGAAAATACAAAATGTTACAATTAATAGTTATATATCGCAGTTTAAATCACAATCAAAATATGTGTCAAAATAATCGCAGTATGATTTTGTATCCCTATTATGTACTGTATATATGCAATATATATTTGCTTATAATTATCTACCTTTTCCTAAAGTCTACCCCCGCATATAAGGCCTTTTTGTAGGTATGTAATTATTAACTGTAGCCACTCTGTTGCTATGTACAATTTGCTTGTTTTATCCACCGATGGAAGGGAACCACCACAGGAGCATCAAAGGACCATACTTAATGCTGCAGTTTGTGTGATGCTGATAAAAGTATATGAAGTGCAGCAATGGTACTGGAGTTTTAAAAACTGTGCTAGATTAATAATGTTAGACATGTCTGCTTTGTTGGTGCATATCTTTGGTGGCACAGGAAAAGACTCATCTTTCCCCCTGTAACATTATATCTTAATATAGCCATACATTATACCTTGACAGTGGTTAGATTACTTCTAAATTACTGTTTGTTATATTTTAAGGCAAGTATTATTAGTGATGTCTGATCGAGACATTTGCTGCATGCTCTATCAATCAATTTTAACGTTCCTGTTGAAGCAAGAGCAATTTTATTGGCATAAACTTCTAATTTATAGCCCCTGCTGTTAGGTGTACTGTATATGTATCCTCGTGGTGAGTTGCCTGGGGCTGGACCATGTTCTATCCCAGACTGTTGGAGAATGCCAGGACTGCCCCAGGTCTCAGTGGCCCTAATTAAACTCATGCCCAGTCAGCCATGATGATGATGGTGCCATCTTATTAATCTTTAGGACAGCCGGAAGTCCCAGCAGCAGTGAATGAATGAGGGACAGAGGTTTCTCAGGAATCCTGCTTTGCTAAATGTGTCAAACGAGCCCAGCTGTCACCTGCAGCGGTTCTTTTATCATTTTTCATTTCCGTACATTTCCAGCTACTTTTGTAATATATCTTATTTCTCACTGTTGTGTGTGTGTGTGTGTGTGTGTGTGTGTGTGTGTGTGTGTGTAGGTAACAACTGATCTGAGGAAGAAGTGCACAGATTCGCATACCGGCACGTCTGCATCGGCCCCTCTGGCTGCAGGCATTATTGCTCTTGCCCTGGAAGCTAAGTGAGTGACGAAACCTGCCAACACATGCACACTCACACCCACACACCTACTTAGGGGACACGCATTGGCAGAAGCGTGTCCCATATATAGAACAAACACCCTGCCACCGGAGTCGAACTCTAGACTAAGCTGCATTAACCCGCATCAGTTTTAAGCCATCGTTTACCCCCTGACTCTTCCGAAGCAACCACATACACATCTGGTAATTTAATATTGACAGCGACATGGTCATCACCTGTCTACAATACAGTCTGTCACCTATAGACCCAGTCTCTCTTCCTCCCTCCCTCCCTTTGTCATATGATTATTTGGTTTCTCTCCCTGACTGGATAGATGTCTAAGGATCTATACAAAACCAGATTGCAGAAGGAACCTCCAAAATAATAAGCAAAAAAAGCTAAAAATTATTAATTTATTTTGTCATTTACATATAATGATTTACATATAGTCTGCCTCCTTATGGGGTTTCATCACACTCACCCAAAAATAGAAAGAAAACGTGCATCAACACTGCCATACTGTACCAACCTCAACACCATAGATTTTAGACACATTTTACTCCTAGGCCCTGAGCTAGCATGAAGATGGGATTTTAATGGAGATTACTAAACATTTCTGTAAATCATAAGAGCGTTGTTCACTTAAAGCTCCCAGGAAATGTGCTATAAATACTCTTTAGGGTATACAGTCATCTAATCCCAAAGGAAAACTTTCATCAAAGAAGAGACGGATGGTTGTTGATTGTTACATGGATATAAATGCAGTGGAACCTTGGATTACGAGCATAATTCGTTCCGGAAGCGGGCTCGTATTTCTAAACACTCGGTAAACCAAATCGAATTTTCCCATGAGAAATAATGGAAACTCAAATTATTCGTTCCACAACCCAAAAAAATAAATACATAAAAATAATTAGCACAAAATATTAAGTAAAAATAAAACAAATTAACCTGCACTTTACCTTTAAAAGAAAAAGGAAAAATAAATCCCGAC
>JAQMYG010000012.1:15213005-15229616 GCA_030014215.1 Clariallabes teugelsi | reverse complement strand
ATTTAAAGTAAGGAGACCCTCCCCTCTCACCTTCTCGTCTTTTCTTTATCGTGAAAATAAACAAGAAATCTATCTAATCGATTGAGCGACACACTATCAGAATCACTGCTGTAAAGTAAAAATAAAACAAATTAACCTGCACTTTTATAACACACTTGTGTTATAATAAACAGTACATGCGCGCTGTACACACACGCATACAGACACAAAATAAAATATGCTTTACGCACACACACATGGTCACAATGTTATAGTAAACACGCGTGCATGGATGTTGATTATACCAGTAAGAGACGCGCACTAAGACCCAGCAGGGGAGACGATTACCCACAGGTTTCACTTTAATTGCTTAAAAATGCTCTTAAGCACTAAAAATGGCACAAACAAAAGTTTCACTATAATAGAGACAAATTCAACAATTTAAACAAAGTGCACAATTTATCTGACTTTTGTAGTTTCAAACATACCACTTTTATAATAAGTTGTTTGACAGCATTTCAATGGGGAAGCACTTCTTAAGAACATTTCCCACAATGCAGACCTGAATTTCACCAAGCACCATTAAAATTACAGTTGATACCATGTTGTAATAAGCTGAACATTTTGCACATCAGTCAACATGTTGAAAAAAAATGGGGCTGCATATAAGGAAAATAACCAGATAACCCACTGTTAAATATGGAGGGGGATCAGTTATGTTTCTTGTCTGCTTTGTGGCAGATGGCAGAGGCTCTTAGGGAGACTGATGACATCAAGAGTTCTACTAAATACGTGGATTTTGTTTGAGTCAGTGATGAGCCAAATATGGACTGAAACACTGTGGTCTAAACTGAGAAAGTCAGCGTGCATCATCCTCAACATGCTGGGTGTCACAAAGTCACAACTGTAAAGGATCATTTTGAAAGGAGTAGAAAATAATTTGGTGGAAGGTGCCAGTAATTCATGAGGAGTTTTACAGAAAACAAATTTTCCTTCACATTGTACATTATTATAAGATGATGGATACATCCTAGATTCAAAACAATACATAATTTAAAGCACCAGATATCAGCCCATAAAATATTACATCTGGCATTAGTTAATTATCTAGTCAATATACCAGTTGATTGATTAGTACATTGATGAAACAGGAGAACGTGATTGTAATTCAAATATGATTAACAGCCCTAACACAAATGCATATTCAGTACCCATAGATCACTTTTATGAATCTGACCTGTCCTCCATGAAAGTGGAGCACAGAAGAATAGAGAGAGTTGTTCATAAGTTTTAGTTGAGCTGGGAGCCTCAGAAGCGCTCAGTGGCATTCCCATAATAACTAGTCATCATCTTCAATTATGAGCCCTCACAGTGTCATGCAATATTCTTCCCCTCCACACTGAAGAGTACCAATAAGACCAAGAAATATTACCCATCGGAAAATTAAATTTTTTTTGTTCCCCAGAGAAGGAGATGTGGGTGTGTCCACAGAAGCAGAGTATCATTTAAGGGCCAGAGAATACTGACAGGCGCGTTCCAGTTTGACAGAGTGAAACTATGGAGTGATGTGTAGAAATCAGAATGAAGCTTTCCTATTTCAGCCCCTGCCGTTTGAGGCAGTAAACCCCTCAGATGCACGCTTTGATTGTATTTGCCTGAGGTGCCTTGCATTCTCACTCTCTCTCTCTCTCTCTCTCACACACACACACAAACACATACACACACCTTATGGCACTATTTCTGCCTATTAAATCTCTGGATGGTGTTTATGATGTTTAGTTGAAGGTGACTTTAAAGCCTGATTTGTCGTGGAGAGGTTGGGGCTGTTTATTTTCTCAGAAAGTCTCCTGTGTGGTGCATTGCCCAGTCATCTCGAGGTCAACCATAGAACTGTATAATTAGGACTGTCCTAATTATGAATTACACATATGGCAAATTAAATTGCAAGGTCAATTATTAAAGCGTTTAATAAGTGACACAAATTGATTATCTCGACTGTCTGTTTAGATTTGTGAATGCCACGGCATATAGCATTCGTGGTATTATGTTTTAATATCAAAGTATTAGAGTAAGTAAATTTCACAGGTTCTTTATTTATTTATTATTATTTATTTATTTATTTTTGTATAGCTACTTACGGTGACTTAACTTTTTTTGTGGAAAATTCTTTAACATTTAATATTCGCAGCACTGTTGGATGTTTATGTGGCTCTGTGTGGGCTGCTCATGCTCACAAAGCCATGTGTTGTGCCATGCACTACGGCAGCTATTCAAATTAACATGCAATGAGCCAAGCACATAGGAAAAACCTTCACATAAATAAATGTTACATTGCTCTCTGGAGATTTAGACTAAATGGATTTATGTAGCTCCTATTATAGTAGTATTCATTTGCTAATTTGGACTTGAAATATATCAGTTGCATCTAGCATGGCTTATGTTATTAATGCTTTGACATGACTATGAAGTGTTAATTTGTACACTATTCTGTTGTATTTCAGGAAACTGTTATGACTATCTCCTTCTTTGTCTTAATACAGTATGAATTTGACCTGGAGGGACATGCAGCACCTGGTGATTAGAGCAGCGCATCCTGCCCACCTCATCACAAATGATTGGAGGACCAATGGTGTGGGCCGCTTAGGTACTAAACAGATGTTGTCGTCCAGTTGGGAACTGGAAACCACTGCGTAACTAAAATGAACTTGGCTGACTTTATTTCTCTCTCTATCTCTCTCTCTCTCCCCCTCACTTTCCCTCATGCTCTCTCTCTCTCACTCTCTCTCTTTTATTTTCTGGCAGTGAGCCACTCATATGGCTATGGTCTGATAGATGCAAGTGCCATGGTGGCATTGGCTCAGAACTGGACTGGTGTGGGGCCGCAACACAAGTGTGTTATCGACATGCTCTCTGAATCAAGGTAAAAAAAAAAAAAGGTCAAACAATGGGTAAGAAAAATAAGGCCTTATGTAGTTTATGAGATACCATTCCTAAAACCATTTTGATGAGATTGATTAGATATAGTATAGAGCTTAATAGAGTCTAATGTTAGCTCAAATCATTTACAGAAATAAAATAGCAATTAAAAATAGTGTTGAACCATCATTGTGTAAGATATGTGGTCGGATAAAAATCATGAATGGACATCACTTAAACACTTGGTGAATTTGCAAAAAAAAAAAAAATCAACAGGAAAAAACATAGCTGTGTTTAATAGTGAAGGTAAGAGAAGTTCTATACACACATAGTGTGACGAGACCTCACAGGATTGGGACTAAACAGCAGAAACTAATCAGAAAAAGCCTTCAATTTGCTAGGGATCAAAAAGATTGAACAATGAGAAAAGGTCATGTGGTCAGATGAGAGCAGACTGACCCTATTCCAGAGTGATGGTTGTGATGCACCCATCCTGCGTAATGCCCACTGTACAAACCTGTGGAGGGAGTGTTATGATGTGGGGCAGCTTCAGTTGGTCAGGTCTAGGCTCAGCAATGTAAAATGAAGTCAGCTGATGACCTGAATGTACTGAAAGTCCTGATTGTCAATGGAGTTTTTCTTCCCTGATGGCACAGTTATATTCTAGGACTTAAGTTTTGAAAGAGTGTTTATGGGTGCATGAGGAATCATTTTCACACATAAATCGGCCATTACATTGTGTGCTGTAATCAAAGGAAGTAATCAAAAAGAGTGTGCAGGGTTTTTTTTTTTTTTGCCCAGGCAGTGTATCATATTATACATTAGATGTTCTGTGCTGTAGAGGAGTTGTTAGGCAGTCCCTTGATTTTAGTGTTGATCTGCATTTCTGAGTGGCTGGCTTTAACAGGGGAAATGTAAAGAAAAAATATTCATTTGTACTTGTTTCTCTGTCCACTCAAGAGTGAGAGAATTATGTCCTTCTATATTTGGCAGCTAGGTATTCTTACTAGCTGATGTAAATATTTCTGTTTCTGCCCTTATAAAAATGTTAATTCTATAATATATCAGCTGCTGCTTGAACAACACAGAAAAAGTAAAACAGTTCTTGAGTCTGGGGAGATTTTAACATGGTTTGAAATCTGTTCATGGTCAATCAACCAGTCCTGCAATTTCAGGTTTTATTGAGTTTGTACAAATATATTTACGCAATATATATATATATATATATATATATATTTTTTTTTTTTTTTTTTTTTTTTTTTAATTGAATAAAATTATTGTCAGTATGTTCTTTTCAAATCATGTCAATTCAAGGCCTTCCTGTCCAGTTTATTCAACTACACAAATTGTATGAGTCATATCTAAGTAACAGTACAGCTAAAAGTGGATGGGCAGCATTGCATTGCGTTATAATGAAGGCATTGGATTATTGAATATGGCCATGCCATGCCATGTCTTGTAGAATGTACTGACTCATTCTGATGTCATGCTGCTGTGTTGTAGAGATGTGAAGAACCATCTGGTGTTCAGTAAGAGTGTGGATGCCTGCTTAGGACAGCCTTATTTTGTGAGTTCATTGGAGCATGTGCAGGCAAGACTCACACTATCATACACACACCGAGGGAACCTGGCCATCCACCTTTTCAGCCCTCTGGGGACCCGCTCCACACTGCTAGCTCCGAGGTAAACCTACACATATCCGACACAGGAACTAAAAATGAAAAAGTCTGTTTCGTCTGTTTCTGCTGTTTCTGCGTTTCATTTAGATTGTGTTGATTACTTTTGCTTGATTACTCTTCAAGTCAGAATAGATTTTTTCAGATACACAAATGTAATAAATTTGAAAGTATATTAGTGGAAGATTGTTTGCATACTTCTCTGTGCGTGTGTGTGCGCGTGTGTGTGTCTGTGTATGCACACGTGTACATCTCAGGCCCCAGGACAACTCACCAGAGGGTTTCAATGACTGGGCATTCATGACCACACATACATGGGATGAGGACCCTCAAGGAGAGTGGACACTGGAAATAGAGAATGTGGCTGGACTTAATGACTATGGTAAAATACTGAATTTTAAATAACAGTTATTTAAAAGATTGACGTGGCACGTCAAAAATAATGACTTGTTAAGGATGCTTTATGGTCAAGATTTGGCCAGGCGTATTCTGTCACCATTTAATTAAATTAAAACCATTTTCTTTTATTTTCTGTCATTCAAACAAGTAGACAAGTAAGTAACCCCCGTTCTCTCTTTTGCACACTCAGGTGTTCTTTCGCAGTTCACTTTAATCCTATATGGAACAGGCTCCAGTACTGTGGATTTGTCTGCTTCAGATTTCAGTCGGCCTTCCAACAACAGCTGTAAAACATTTGATGCCCAGCAGATTTGCATTGGTGAGAGCAAGCTAACACACACACACACACACACACACACACACACACAGACAGAAAAGTGAGAAATTAAACATTATCAAAGTCACTTAGATATCCAGACATGGAACATGATGGAAGAACAGTCACAGGTGACAACTGGACACAGCTGGAATCTTTCCCGCCCACAATATACCGTTAGTGAAAAGTTATCATAATTTTCACATACATAGTGATACATACTACTACTTCACAGGAATTATAATCAGAGTTATATTGTTTGAGCATTTTTGAGCATTCCACTATCTAATCCTCAAGATAAGTGTGAGTTTCGAAATAAATTGTGCAATTGGAACAGTTTGGTCCGAAAATAATAATGATAATAACAAATCAATCAATAAATAAATGTAGTTATTTATTAATGATACATTTCACCAAGTGTTACCAATGACAAAATATCACAGGCTCAGGAGTCCTTTTAATTTAGGCATTATCTCCATGTATAGCAGTAAAACTGCAATAAGATGTGTATTTTTTTTTTTTTTTGCGTACATCTTGGCCCCCAGACACACCTGCATACACCAGTCCCTCAGCCAAATCTCTCTTTTATCAGTTCTCTGTATAAGTTCTATTATAATAAATAATTATTAGTCGTTATCAGTATGAAAAATGCTATAGAGCCATTGCCAGAAGGAACTGAATTACTGATAAGGCACATTTTAGCAGAAGGAAAATTACTTGTAAAGTGTTTGTTCTTTTCTTGTTTGATAAGAAGGTGCTTCATAACTACCTCCCCATGAGACAAATAGTTGTAGTAATATTGATGTTTTTACCCTTACATCTGTAGTGTTAATGAACGGATAAGTTTTGACTCTCAGTATTGACTTAACACTCTGTAATCAATATAACTGCACTTAGAAATGCAGTACTTACTATAGATAATACTTATAGTTGTGCACTAACTATAGGGCATCACATCTAAGTGAGTCTGTTAGATGTGGTTCTTATTCTGTCTTCACTGTTTCTTCTCTGTTAAAGTGGTTTAAGTACAGTACATAGATCTGGAGGCACATTTTACTCGGTACAAGGAACAAGGACAGTCATAATGGCTACTATAAGCAACAAGAGTAAATGTACGGCGTATTGATCATTTTGTTGATTGAATCATGTAACATGTAGTAGTTTTTCTTCCTGTCCTGTTCTCCTGTCCTCCATCTCACTGTGATAAAAGGTAAAATAAAAATATTATATTTTAAATGAATAAAAAATGTAGATTTAGTATGTATTTCTTACAGTTGCTAATTAAAATGGATTACCAATCAATAAAATGGAGGTTTAAGGGCCCTTTGTTCAAGAAGCCAATGGTGGCACCTGTGGTTTTCAATCTTCTGTGCTGTGAACTTCATGGGTTCATTGATTTTTATTGGATTTACATTTTTTGTCTGTACCATAGTTGTCCATTATGTTAGCTATAATAACTATTGGGTGTCCTGTCATTCCAGCATCAGAGCAGAAAAATGAAAAAAGGGCAAAACAAAGGATTTAAATTACAGAAATTGATCAGCAGTGTTGGGGGACGTTACTAATTACATTACAAAATAACTGTCATTAAAAATTAATCAGTTACATTACAGCGTTACTTTCTGATTAATGTAACCAGTTAGAGTACTTTTCCATTGCAGAAAAAGAAAACTCCTTTGTGATTCCTCATGCATGTTGTTTTAGTCATGATGTTGGACTCATGGGACAGCCTTATGATTACAGTACAAATGGTTGTTGTGATAAACACTTTTTTTTTTGGTGTGCAGAATGCAGCGCTGGTTTGTGGCTCTTTATGCAAGGGTGCGTGAAGTCCTGTCCTCCAGGTTTCACGCCCGGTCTGCAACTCCTCAACCTCTCCCTGGAGAACTGGGTGGAGCAGTCCTCGGTGCAGGCCTGCCTGGTCTGCCATCCTGCATGTCTGACGTGCTCTGGGCCCGGTGAAGCCGAGTGTCAATCCTGCCCACCCCATAGTCGCCTAGTGGGTATGTCGTGTCTGCATCAGAACCAAGTGCAACGCAAATCTCCCATCAGCCCAGTGCTCCACAGCGAGGAAGTGCAAGGTGCAGATTCAGAGACGCCCAAATTGGAGACCTCCTCCCATCTGCCAGTACTTGTGGCCATGCTGAGCTGTGCCTTCATTCTGGCTACATTCGCAGCTATTTTTGTTCTACTACAGCTGCACTCAGGAGCAGCTAATGCTCGCTTCTGTAGGAGGACTAAACTGCAGGTGACAGACTCGAGCGGCAGAGGTGTGCGGGTTGGATTTGGTTTTGGTTTCGGGTTGGGACGGGATTTGACTAACAGCAGGGTGTTGTACAGAGGAATTCCCACCGTGTGGAGGGATGAGGACACTGCCATTGGGGTGAACTCGGAATCAGAGAATGAAGAACTGGACTTTCAAAGTGAAAAGACAGCTTTTATACAGACACAGAGTGGTCTCTAGTGCACCAAGCAACCCATGTTCCGCTTTTCACATGCCTCAGTCTTCCTCTCGCAGGTCGAGTGAGCTGATCTATCCATTTTTTTTCCTCTGTCTTTCCCACCTTGTGCATCGTAGTCAGGCCACTGAACAAGTCTGACTCACTTCAGGCCTTGCTAAGTCCCGGACTCTTCCAAGAGAATGTGTGCACACACACAAGCAGACAGCTGTGTGTGATAAGGTGGGAGATACAGAGCTGTGGCATGAGTCATTCTTGTGATTGGATTTGAATCGCTGATCATTCCCAGCAGGACAGGCTGGCTCCACAAGTCTGAAAGCTCACTTTATTTGAATTTTATTTTAAATCCCTTTATTTTGAATTCTTAGTGGTGGTTTGAGTAATGAGATTTAAACTGCAAATTAAGTTCATTGTTTGTGAGTATGAATACTAATGCCTCATTTAGAGCTGAAAAGGGCTGAATTTACTCCAGTTGGCCTTTAATTATCAGTGGTCTAGACTGAATTTATGCACAATCATTTTTGATTAGCCAATGATAGCCATTGCATAAAGAACATGTATTTAGTTTTATCATCAAATGCATTATATGCTAAAACTTGCTAAATCTCTCTCTCTCTTTGTGTCAGTACGTTTGTTACATTTACAATATTTGTGATAGTTATTGCTTAAAGAGATCTCAATAAGACATCAGATTATTCCAGAAGATCATTTTGAAAACAGAGGAGGTAGATGAGCAAAATTTGAGTCAAATTAAGCCCTTAAGCAACCTTCATATAACTCCACCCACACAGTATGCCAAATAATGTTGTAATATTGTCCATGCATTGAACTGTTTGCCTTTAGTGTACTGAATAGAAGCATGCTGAACATTAAAATTCAGCATTCATGCAGTAATGATTACAAGAGAAAAACCTGGACACGTTTGTAATTCCATTCTTTATTTGGGCTTCACCCAATACCAGTCACAGTGAAGTAGAACCCTAATGATTATAAAAAGCAGTCGATTGCATATGCAGGAAAATTCCATGGGAAAACAAAGATATTGCTCAGTTTTTCATAGTTTTATAAAAAAATATTGCTATACACCCACTATGATGTATTTTTGTCTAATTTAAGGTATCCACCATTCAGCGGTAGATTAAATATTACAATGTCATCATCCATGAAGTGCATATGCAGATAAGCACAGATTCCTGCTGATAGACACCCAATTTAAATTTAGCAATTTAGTTCCAAGTTGAGTAAAAATGTAAAAGCAGAGAGATCAACCTGTGCAGGTTTCTAAACTATGCTGGTACACTCCTGGTCTTGGTCTGCATTTCACTCTTGAGGACTCAATCCCTGGCAGTTTCAAGTTAAATAATCTCGATAAACACACCTACAATGTCTATCGTCAGCTAATTATTAGGCCGGTCTGCAATGGGGCCAAGTGTGTTTTATTAGTTCACCTTAACAGGATGCATTTGCGAAACTCTGATTTAGATCGGCTCTAAGCAAGGACTTGTTTTGCCTAAATTGGCTTGGAACGTCGGGGAGGTAAAATAACCTTGTATAATAAGTTTTCTCTTTTCTCATGTGGTAGGCAGAGTAATTTTCTTTGCCCCAAAGGAAGTTTTATTGATTTTGAGGTTTGATGCACTAAAAGCTGTCAGAACCAGTGTGGTAAAAGGCTCAAGAGAGTGTTTGGCATTTGTTTCACAGAAGATCAATGTAAGCCCTGTGATTGGCTCTTTTTGGCTTTTGTTTTAGTATAGTTGCAGTAAACACTGCAGTCCCCCTCGGTGAAAATGATGCTCATGTGAAGCACTAATAATTCCTGTGTTTTGGAAATAATAGCTGTCAAAAGCAACTAAGTCCATCATTCAGTCATGTTCATATTATAAAAGATGTCTGTTAGCTCATTAAATTCATTTGAAGTAAATTCACTCGCCACTCTGTTTCGAAAACATCTAATGCTTGTGTTTATTCAAATGTTTTCTTATTAATACTTCTTCTAAATAGTGGTCTATATACTCACTAATCACTTCATTAGGAACACATGCTCAACTACCGACTTATCTATTCTGTGCACTATGCAGGAGTTCATAAAATCAAGCAGATGCAGGTCAAGAGCTTCAGTTAATATTCGCATTAAACATCAGAAGAGAGGCATCTTCAAATACATAACACATCACACCCTGAGGTGAATAAACTACAACAACAGAAGAACATACCGTGAGCCGTTCCCATCAGCCCGAATACAGGAATCTCAGGCTATCATGGGGCACAGACTCACTGAAACTGGACAGTTGAAGACAGGTTGGATTTATTTCTAACCTTCTATTAGTCCAGTTTAGATAAGTCTACAGCAAACTGTGTTGAAGTGAGCATTCTGACGCCTTTTTCTCTCCTCCTGTCAGTCCATATATTGACACACAACACTGCTGAGCCGAGACCTGACCAACTGAAGCAACCCCAGGTTATAGCACTGTCTCCCGAGGCTTGTACACTGGGCACTAGGCATGATGGGTGCATCGCTTCATGCACTTCCCTTCTTACCCTGATGCACCCATCACTCTTGAATAGGATCAATCTGAACACATCAGACCACACCGCCTTTTTTTTCCTTCTAAAATTAAATTGAAGTTGAGTGATTTTTAAAAAAAATTTTGACAATGTAATTACGCAGAGTGTAGTGTTTAAATGATCTCCAGTCATTCACCAGGTTGGACAGTTTTTAATCCAATTTTAGCAATCTCTTTAAGCTGGGGAAACACTCTGACTTCCACAATCCTAAAGGATTCTAAAAAGACTGGGAGTGTACGCTAACTGATCAGCATCCACAGATATTTTTGGACTCAGAAGCAGTGGATCACATATAACGACACTTAACACTTATTTAACAACTGCAACATACACGTACACTATACACTTGATGATTGCTCCAGATACAGGATCATAGACTGCATGACTTGTCACTCCAAGTGAACACACCCCAACCCATGACAACTCTTCAAGTGTAAACTTTCAAGAAGGAGAAAAATAAACAGATAATCATAAATGCAAGACAGGTAGCAGTTTTATCATATGCCAGTTTTATTTTTATGATTAAAATTTTTACTTAATATTAATAATTTGAGTTCACTTTTTTATATATATATATATATATATTCGTATCAGTTTCATTGATGTGTAATATTAATATTCCCTCTATATCCTGTACCGTCAGTGTTTATTGGCTCTTGACAGTACACATTCCCTGGTTGGGTGGTTGTATCCAGCATTGAGAGTCGAACACGTTTCACAAATCTCATATCGGGTGGAGTCTCAGTCTGGTCTCCTCACACACCTGCCGATTCGAGTCTGCACCCCTCATACACTCGTACAGATTTCTATGGCAGCGGGCCACAACTTGTGCTGTCTAGGACAGACTCTCTCTCTGTATGATTTTGAATCCTATACAGAATCCTGTCTAAATTCATGTAGTGTATTCCCCAGGTGTAGTTTTCTTTCTGTAAGCCAATATTTTGCCCCTTCTCAAGCACAGTTTCCATGACCACGGCATATGCCTTTCAGCATGACTCTTTAAGAAGTGAGAAGCTACAGTACAGTACGCACTTGTATAAGTTAGGTTTAAAAGATTTTTTGCCACCAGTTAAAACATACAATATTAATCACTGCAGTAATTATCCAATCAAGGATTCTTAAATATTTGCTTATTGAAGTCCACATGGTGACCTTTTTTTGCATGCACACACACACACTTAGCATGCTTTTAGTCATAAATAATATTGGGCTAGTCCTCATCTGAAAATCGTCCACGGCTTTCCATTAATAACCCACTGTTGTTTGTTCAGTCTGGTGAACGCACTGGGAGAGCATTAATAGATTTATGAGTGGCAAATCTTAGATTTTTATTAGTGACTGATGAGAGTATTTCTGCGTTACTCCCTAAAGCGTGGCGAGATATAGTTTATGGAAACAGTCCATAGAAAATGATTTCCATAATTAACTCCACTGGGAGAGAGAGAGAGAGGTCCGACTCTAATTCACGTCTAGAGCAACTGCATGCCTGGCATTATAACTAAGATACAACACTCGTGTGCTTTTGGGGCATGAGCTTCCCTCGTGATGGGTGTTCACTATTCAATATTAATATTTATGTTAAAAATACATTCATCTGCTCCTCTGCCCGGTTCTTTCCTCTCGAGTCTGACCCACCGGCTGATTGTTGAAGGTTTCACTACAGCTGGGTGAAGTTGCCAGTTTCATCATCTTGCGTCTTATTTAAGCCAAAACCCTACTAAATACATCTGATGATTTCTGCCAGATGTTTCCTCCAGTCTCCAATTAATCTCATTACTCATGTGGTGGGAAGCGTGCAATGCTGCGAGACTTCAAACTCAATGTTCCTGTAGCATGCAGGCTGAATGTGTCATACGAGTAAACGATGCACTCACTGAAGTCAAATAAAGGACACATGTTTATCCGAACCTGCAGCATGTGGAGAGTAATGCCAGAAACTGAAATGTGGTCATGAATACGTTAGAAACCTGTTAACATGAGCTTGAAGGCCTTATCTTATCGCTGAGAGACGTGCCTATGCCTACCTTCCCTGTCAGCATGCAAGTTTCAGAAGTGCTCTTTGCAAGTCTGTTGCATGAGGAATAAAACAGAAAATCAATACTGGGTTTCAGACAGGCCAAACTGAAGCAGAGGTTTTCTTTTTAATGTACTTTTGACTAAAACAAGCAGATCACAGTGTTACGATCATATTACACGAACTCACAGTGAAACAGCGGCCCCTCTATAACTGTTCGGTGCCAAACATTCTTTGTAGCAGCTACAGCAAACGAAAGCACAGAGAAACATTCCAGCCTACATTCGTGCGACGTCCCCTGACGCGCACACGTTCAAATTTTAACAATCAGGCTCACTCATTGGCATTTACCGTTCCGTGCTGGCTCATTCTTTCCTCCAATACGAACACAAAACCTACATTTATGCATCTTACTTTATTTAAACGTGCCCCTTCTCGAGTAATTTCTCCTCCATGACCCCTCCATCTACCTGAGCTGCACAGCTGTCTGACTCCGTTAAAACCCTGACACAAGATTTCAGTTCTGTGCCGCTTCTCGCCCCTACCCCCTTTCTGCCAGGCAGATTGATCAGTAAGTAAGGGAGAGTGCTCTATCTGTCTGAAGTCTTCTGCACACCAGGGCAGCTTCAGAACCAGTCTCTGCTTCTCCTAAACACTGACCTCCATCGCAGGATCAAAAGCCTTGGTTTCTTTTCATATTATTAAAAAGGCGATTTTTCACTTGTTTCTGTATATAATAAAAGATGTATGTAATAAAACCTTATCAAAGGTCTCTGTTTTTTTTTTTCTTCTCAGAAACAGCAGCATCCAGGTCCGACAGAATCTAGATGTTTTCCCAGCACTTAGAATATAGGTGGCTGATATATATGGGGGAAAAAAACAGGGCATCATCAGTGAAGGATCTCTAGTCTGTGTTATACACCATGCAGTTCTTTACTGCCCCCTGCCTGTGCACTTAGGACTAGCACCCAGGGACGCCCCTGTAATATAAACCAGCACAAACACATAGGGATCGGAATCACCCGATACGATATTATTGCGATACCTCGGTGCAGAATCAATTTGCGTTCCGATTCTATAAGTATCACAATTTTATAAATATCCTGATGCAATATTTATTTTTATTTTTACTTTTTAATGTGTGAATAGTTGAGAGCACACCCCCTGCAGGATCATAGAGGAACGGCAACATTTTACCACCTTGAATACAAACATATATCCAGTAAATAAAATTTTTTTAAAAAGACAAAAAAAATCATTAATTGCAATATGTAACTGAATCCATTTTCTCCTCATCAGGACAAACATGCTTGTAGCCATGTTTCAACTTTCTCATTATAGTAATGTTTTCCCACTGATTTATTCTGTATTGAATTCATGTTTGTATATGGCACAGAACAACGGTCAAGCAGAATGACATTACATAATAATGCCATGGCTGATGTTTATTAAATATCAACTTTAGCTACTTTGCATTTTCTTTGTTTTGCATTTCTTCATTTCACATTAACATCCTTCCAGGAAGGGATGGAAACACAAGGAGAAATAAAATATTTTTGTTGCAACAAAATAGGACTGGAAAAAAAAAAGAAATTCACATCGTACTACACAAATAAGAATTAATTATTGTCCAAAAATAAAAATGTATTGAGTATGGTAGGTTGGTGAGGAGGTATAATGATGCAGCACTGCAGTAAAAAGATAATAAATGCAAATTAAGTGTTGGATATAACCTTTATGATAAAAGGTACAATTTAAAATGAGCTTACCCCTGTTCCGGGCTAGTAATATTAGGGAGAAGAATTATTGTACATAATGATTTATTTTATGAGATCTTATTATTGTAGTCACTCAGTTCTTCTGAATGTTTAGCTAAGAGTACAGAATGGAGCTAAATCTCTTGACACTGAGACACTTCTGTTGATAAATATCACCAGCCTCTCGCTTCTTTTAGACGAGCTAAGCGGGTCAGAAGCCATAAGTCTTTATATAGCGTCGATAAAGGCAACAGTGACAAGTCACGCTCAGAGGTTTCATGAGTGCTACTAACCTCTTCACCACCAATATTGTTCCTTTCAGAACATTCATTTCTCACAGTAAATCATACACTGGTGTGAATCTCTACAGGGGTGAGGCATTTCAGAGAAAACAGTAGGGACGACAAAAAGACGAGTAGGGGCTAAAATGGGAAAGGCTTCGGCATTTACAGACACCTTCCTCCTGGCAGTTGTGATACATTCGCACCGAATGTTAAACAGTTGCAGAGTCGAGTGGATGAGAGGCTCGGTCCTAAAGAAACACTACGAACAAACAGCACTGGAATGGAACAGAACTTTACAATACGTTAGCGTGCCCAGGCTTTTCCTCGGCACTAGTGCTATTACTGTTAAACATCACCGCTCTCTGATTATACAGCGATAGGAGTTAAAGGCCTTAGGCTAAGTTTAGATCAGTTAAAATACGGATCTAAAATAAGTCGGGAACATCGCTGGCTTACTCCTGCGGATACATGATGGTAAAACAGTGCCATAATCTCTCACCTTAGCCACTGTGCCAAACACAATCATATCAGTCACCACAGTAATATATTGCACATTTCAAATGTTCAAATGTAAAATAGAAGAGGTATTGTATACTGCATATTTTTAAGTACACTACACCATCCTTAGCAGACATCAACACTTTGGACCCAGGGTGGAAATAAATGGGATGTAACACAGCAAGGTAATTGGAAGGGAGCAGCATTTCCCGGAAAAAAAAAAAAAAAAAAAAGGAAGAAAGAAAATCCCAAATAATAGACAAGCTGTCATCAATCGCTACACACATGAATAGATTGGAAGAGGGAGAACTTAAAATCAGCCCACTGACTAACAGATGATGGAGCAAAAGCTGTTGTGTAAAGCTGCCTGAACGAGCAGACGAGCCAGCAGACATTCAAAGAAACATGCGGCTACGGCAGGCGGTGCAGGCAACCGAGTTACAAAAAGGGGGGCAGTGACGAAGTTTCAAGCACAGCTTCTGCAGACTGAGGAGAATTAAAAAAAAAAGGAAAAAAGGAAAAAACCCTAGAGAAGCTTCACATATTGCACTCAGTCCCACTAGTTCAAGAAGAGCCAAAGACAATTACGTACACTAGGCTACATTGCCCAAGAAGTTCTGCGAGATAGACAAAAGGGGAAAAGAAGACGGATATCAGTGGTTCCAGCCAGGACGACAAAAGTAATGTACAAGAGTCTCAAATAATGATCAGGCATCCATGTCTAATAAAAAGCATACAATCACTAGTCATTCTGTTGATTCAAATTTAAGCAACTTTTTAAAAAAAAAAATTTAAAAGAAAGTTTTTAAAAAATCATCATCTTTATATTGTCCAGTTGCTCAGTTCTGGGAGAGCAACGGGAAGCACGACTAGTGCTGGAATCTCTCTTTATAAAAGTATTTTAGATGGACATCAGCATCCATGTTGGTACATAATGTGTTCATGATCCTCACTCCCCAGTCAGAGAGAGAGAGAGAGACAGAGGGCATGTCCCCTTTCTGCACCAGCTACTCTGTGCAGGCTGCGCTAGTGCAGTTTGAGCTTAAAGGCAGAAAGCTCCATGGGCTCCAGGCTGATAACAGAGTTGTTGGAGAGCGGAGGCTCCGAGTACATCAGCGTCAGTGACACGGGCTGCAGCAGCTGCAGGTCCAAACCCCGGAACAGCCCCGACACGGCCAGCTATAGACACCAAGCACAGAACACTCTTATCAGACACAAGCAGACAGAGCATGAAGAAATCAGGAAATGACACGTTGGTTCTGTGGTGGTTTTTAAAAAAAAAACTCTGTAATAAAATTTACTGAAATCATAAAAGCAGGCTTTAAGACAAGCTTATAGATTTAAAAAGCATACTCCAGCATTTTTCAACCTAAGGTCAACCTACTCTTTCTCCATTTCTCCAACACATGTGATTAGAACAGACAAAAACTCTTGCGAAATAAATTCTTGTTCATTCTCTCTCTCTTTCTCTGACACACACACACTCCCATGCTCTCACACTCAAAAACCCTCTCTCATATACCAAATGAAACCTCGGATTGCGAGTAACGTGATCTGCGAGTGTTCCGCAAGACAACCAAAGATTTTTTATAAATTTTGACATTACTAGTCTTGGTTTACGAGTACCGAGTATCATGTATCACGCATGCATTTCTTGATGTCGAGCGTCATGTGATCACAACTGAGCCAACGGTTTTTCTCTCTCTTGCGCTGCGGAATTGTAGGTAATCGTCTCCCCTGCTGGGTCT
>JAQMYG010000012.1:15175002-15200182 GCA_030014215.1 Clariallabes teugelsi | reverse complement strand
TCGGGGGCTGGGGGAGGGAATAAGATTCAGCAGCAGACACTTGGCGCGTGCCTTGCATTCACACACACACACACACACACACACACACACACGCACACACACACACACCCACGCACGCACACACACACACACACACACACACACACACACACACACACACACGCCCCCACACACACACACACACACACACACACACACACACACACACACACACACACACACACACACACACACCTCTTGTTACATAAAAACACACGATAGCAAGGCCATGGAAAACAAAAAACTGCTTTATTCTAACTGTACATCGAACAATATATTTAAGGAACACTAGCAACCATGTTGTTCTTTGAACATCGTATACTGAACATTATTCTGTAAGCATACCCAAGTTGTTTTCCAGCCACTGATGCCCTTCAATAAGCTGGTCGATCATTGCAAAGTAGTGACTGTTGGCTTCATCCGTCATTACCCATCCTCCTGTCACAATCTCCATCTGCCCTCCCAGGATCAATCTGTCAAACACATTTTAAAACATAGATTAGCAGGTGATAAAAAGCTTCCATTTAAAAGGTCACTGTAAAGGTGTAACTTGCCTGCGCATTGCCTCCTGTTTCTGGGCGTCTACACTTTCCCACCACTTAACAAAATAGGATATTTCAGACCAGATGAACTTTCTGCGTGTGTCCTCTGCAAGCTTGACCACCATGTTGTTAAGAATATGTTGTGTCTGGTCATTATAATATTTGTCAAAAGTTTTGACCCAACCTGCCAGTGCAAAAGGAACAGTAGGGAATATCAGTAGAATTCACTGTTTTACTCATAGGACACGGAACATTTTTGTATAACATTATAAAAAAACACAGGAAGTCAGATTTCCAGAAGCTTTGCTGGACCACCATGTTTTCTCATTGCTCCAAGTAAGTAACAATGTACACAGGAACCAAATGAACACTAATTTGACTGCAAGTATAAATACTTGGTCCAAAATGCAAAGGGGAAAATAATTTATTTAAAACATGTAATGTGGTGGTGTAGAATTTCGGTTGCATGAACAGTATATATGGCCAAAGACACCTGACCAATCACACCCACATGTACATGTTGAGCATCCCATTCCTACTTAGTCCCTCCGTTGCTATTATCACAATATCCACTCTTCTGGGAAGGCTATCCACAAAACTTTTTATGTGGCAGTGTGTTCATTCAGCCACAAAACTATTGATGATGTCAACCAGCGAGCCTGGCTTGCAGCCAGTGCTAAAGATTCTCAAAGGTGTGCAGTAGGGTTAAGGTCAGCACACTCTACAGGCAACTCCAAGTTCATCCACTCCAACGTTGGCCTTCATTAACTAAGAATGGCACTTTGCACAAAGAGGCATTCTCATGCCAAAGTAGGAATGGCCCTTTCGTTTCAGTTCCAGCATCCACTGACAATCTAGATAAGTATATGCTTCAGAATGGGTGGCAACAGTCTGTGGAATGCCCTCACATGATATTGATGTCATGAATCCATATATATGATGTCAGGAGTCCATATACTTCTTCCATATATTGTAGGTAATGGCTATCACTCACTGATGCCAGACAACCACATCCTTTAAACCTGCTGTTCATGTCGCAATACTGTGCAGTGCAACACACTGAGAGAAAAGTGGTATAAGCCCTTTGTGAACGCATGAGTTGATGATTGGTCAGTATTGTTGTGGTGAAATACAAGCTCTTTTACAGCCTAGTCTGAACACAAATCGCTATTATGTTGGCTATGTTTCTTTCACACCAGGTGTTAGTTTTAAGATATAGATTCAAGTTACCATAAACCTATCTTATGTCATTAACGTTCAAAGCAGGCTCTAAGAGAGCTGTTCCGCAGCTTACAACAGGCACTTCTTATTCATGTCAGTAGCAAATGGCATGCAAATACCCAAGGGAGTGAACATAAGGTTCATAACTAGACCAATTATAGGCCACTATTTAAACCATGGGCATTAAACAGACGTATCTTTAATATACAATTCTGAAGGTGAACATAAGAAAAAACAAAAACTGTCTCTTGTATTATTAGAAAAGGGGACATGGAGGTTGGGGGTTGAAAGGCTTAAAACTCAATGTCAGCATAATCAAGAAGACCTGGCTGTCTGCGTGTGACAAACTATTGCAGCTCTGCTGGACCAAATTACATCATTACAGCATTCAGCATGCAGAAAAAAATTGTTAATAAAAGAAAAATGATGAACAAAATGTCTAGTAGGAGTCAAAATTCAACCCCTACAGAAGTGTACAAGTGTAGGTTGGGAAAAATAAATAGATTTTAAGTGATTTTTTTAATAAGCTGGAAGACGATTTGCATTCTAGGCTATAGTAATGATATTCAGAGGTTATTCCACAAAAATAAGACAACAGATAGAGAAGCTTATTATGTGCGCAGTGTAGCCACAGTATTCTTAAAAGCTTACACTTCTACGACAACTTGCAAAATGCCACAGTGTGCCCTACTTTACCTACAGCACACCCGTGTTTTGAATAGGCTGCAGGGTATCTGTTTCTTTTCAACTGACAGAATAAACAAAGCCAAAGAGTTGACACATTAAAAACATAACTTAAATACATGACTAATGTTTGTATTGGAAACATTTTAGTATGTAATAAAGTATTTCCTTAAATAATACGTACAGTATGTCACAAAACTGAGTGCACCCCTCACATTTCAGGGGTCTTTATTATATGTTCTCAAAGAACATTACTATAGAAATGAAAATTGGATATACATTAAAGCAGGCAATGTGCAGCTTGTATAGCAGTACAGATTTACTGTCCTCCAACAAGAACTCAACATGCAGACGTTATTTTCGAAATAACTGCCAACGAAAAAATGAGTACATCCTAAGTGAACCAAACTTGTGTAACGTGTGTCCAAAGCGTCAATATTGTGTGTGAGCACCACAGTTATCTAGCATGGCCTTAATCCTTCTGGGTCACAGTACATGCTGGAATCCATGCTTCCCTCAATGAACTGCAGCCCCCAAGTACCAGCAGCACTCATGCAGCCCCAGACTATGATGCTACCACCACCATGCTTAACTGTGACAAGAGACAATTTTCTCAGTACTCCTCACCAGGGCGTCGCCACCTGGACACCGTCTGACCCAAATAAGTTTATCTTAGTCTCATCAGACCACAGGACATGGTTCCAGTAATTCATGCTCTTGCACAGGTTGTCTTCAGCAAACTGTTTGCAGGCTTTCTTGTGAGCCAGCTTCAGAAGAGGCTTTCCTCTGGGATGACGGCCATGCAAACCAACTAGTTGCAGCATGCAGCGTATTGTCTGAGCACTGGCAAGTTGACCTCCCACTTCTGCAACCTCTAAATCAATGCTGGCAGCATTCATGACACCCGATGCACAGCATGAGGACTCAACTTCTTTGATCGACATTTACAGAGGCCTGTTCTGAGTGGAACCTGTCTTAGAAAACCTCTGTATGACCCTGGCCACTGTACTGTAACTCAGTTCCAGGATGTTACTGATCGTCCTGTACCCTAACATATCTTTGTGGAGAATAACACTTATATTTCTCAAATCCTCTGTGAGGATGCATTATTCTTTTTTATTTTAGTTTATTATTTGTACTTTATGTAAATAAAAAAATTTTTACAGCTAAAAGTTTTTCTATTTTTCTATTTTTAATTTGGTAAAAAAAAGTCTCTCATTTCACACTATTTCTTTTTGAAACCTCTTAATTTTTGGTTATTTTTTTATTTTAGGTCATCAGCAGTCTATAAGTTTGAGAGCCACTTTGATCATACAGTGGTCAGCATGAGTTAAATCTACTCAAAGCACCCAATTGTCCGTGCTCCAATATAAGATACACAAATTTATGTGATCCCATCAAGTTGACAAACACATGAACATGATGAATTAGACATGTGACTTTGCATGGTTAAACTTTGCATGGCTATTTTGACAATAATGGCTGTATGTGGACTTATTTTCAGAGAACAGTAAATCTGTACTGTTATACAAGCTGCACATTGACTTCTCTAAAATATAATCAAGTTTTTATTTCTATAGTGTTGTCCTTTGAGAGGATATATTAAAATGTTTGCTGAAATTAGAGGGGTGTACTTACTTTTGAGATACTGTATCTAACTCAAAGGGTTCCCTATAGAATAACAACTCATAAACTAGTACTTTTACCTACCTGGATCATTATGTGAGTGGGGCACTACAAAAACTTGCAAAGGTTCATTGTCCCATTCAGTGGGTTCATATGTGATGTCAAAGCCCTGCTTCCACACACCTCCATCCACATTGTCAAACTTCAGCAGAGAGTACACATCTAGCATCTACGTACACAGAAACAGAGACATGTCACAAAAACTAAAGCTTAAAATGTTACACATTTTCTCCCTGGATCATCCTAGGTGATGACACTTTCTGTCAGACGCATCTCATTTTAATAACAGGAGAGCAGCTGCGTTTCACACCCAAATCCACTCAACCGTGCTAAGTTACATGTCGCAGAGAGTCAATCTGCTGACTGCTTTTTGTTTATGATGCAAATAAAAGGCATCCTTTTCCAGAAGTCCTTGCCATATTTACTAAAAACAAAGCAGGTTTGCTGCACTGCAACTATTGATAGGAACTACATGTGGCTACCCCCTATGTCAAATCTTCTCTTAATATTACAAATAAAATTCATGTTATGATGTGATATTAAAAGCCTTGTTGTGCGGTTACAAGTCATGCGCACATTTAACCGTATTAGAAATGTAGAACATTTACCTGCAGGTCACTCTGGCCATGGCGGCCCAGTGCAAACTGGCAGTCTTGGGGTTTTACACTGAGAAAGGTGGGCCTTCCATCAAAAGGCAGCACCCAGGAGCCGTTGGCACTGCGAAACGGAAGTTGGCCAGATGGTGAGATGGCACCTGTGTCTGTAAGCTCCAGCACAGAGTCTTTAATGTGGCTGATGATCTGGTGGTTCTCCTCCAGAAGCTTTTCCAGCTGCTCAATGCGGCTCTGTAACACCGAAATCTCACTCTAAAATTGAAAGGGAAAAACATAACATCTAACCTACCAACATAGAACAAGCGCCCATTTTCTACAGGAAAAATTAGGTACAATCTGCATCATGACATCTTAAAATAATCCTGTTTATATACTGACACAGGAACTTATCAGCTGTTTAGTTCCTCAAACATAAGGAGTGTTTACTTTATAATCAAATTTATTAGCACAAAACACAGAATAAAATACTGGTAAGTAAAGGTGAGTCATTCTGCTCAAGGACATTTCTAAAAATAATAGATACTGTAGGTTTTTCACAAACTTCCAGTCATTATCAATTATATACAAAAAGATGAACATAAAAATTACTTATTTTTGTGAAGCACATTCACAAAAATAAGTAATTTTTGTGTTTAAAAATGTTCAAACTTTATTCACAAAGATAAAATTACTAAAACGGAAAAATAACATTTTACAAATGTATAGATCAGATTCAAAAATCCACCAAACAAAGCAGTCATCAGTCATGCTTCTAAACAAGGTAAAAATATAAAAGGCCTTACAATATGCACTGTTGTGACAAATGCATTACTTTAAAAGTTCATCAGAATCAGGTGAAACGCATAGGAATTACACCATTGAGTATACGTGACAACCCCTGCCTTCTTTTTTTAAGGGACAAAAGTGGTTGGAGAAACTAACAATAATAAATAATAAATTTGTCATGGGAAATAACTGGTTGTAAATCTTTTGAAAATAAATGATGCTAGGCTCCTTCATAGCACTACATACCCACATGAGACGAGGTAGGTCATGAACAGTTCCTTTCCTTCTCCATACTCTTATCTTCCCATCATTCTGATGCAAGTTGACCTTTGTCCCGTCTGACCATTAACCACTGTTCCAGGACTGGACAAGCTTTTTCCATGTTTTTGACACACTACAACTGACTTCCTGGTTTTGAAACTTACCGACGGCATACAGACTGCGCAAAATATATATATACACTTATTTACTCTAGTTAAGTCTTCTCTCGATTGTTGAGTTTGAAACAAGAATACATCTACCTCCTGGAAGGTGTTCTCGATTTGGTCAACTGTGGTAAAGGTTTTTTTCACCAGCAGGAAAAAAAAATTGTCATCCACCATTGTCTTTACTGGCAGTGAAAGATCTTTAGTCTTCATAATTAACAATAGACCTCTTTTGTTTTTTTTATCTGACCTTTCATCTTTTGTCAACGGATACAACACATACAGAATACTCGGTCATGAACTGGCTGAGCAGCCAACTGTGCAAGTATGTTTCCGTTTAAAAATAAATAATAAAAAAAGAGGAGGGGGGCACATATACAAAATATGCAATTCCTTTCACACTCACCCGACACCTGGTTTTTAAAGCTGAACGTCAGCACTTTGAGTTTGTATACATGTGTGAGCACATTATACGCATTTGAATACATATATTTATAGATTTCAGTCCAACTGCCTCAAAAGCAACTTGCACATACAGCTGATAAGGCACATTTGTGAAAAACATCCTGTTTCTCTGGAAACTTTACGCACTATGATTAACCTCACTGTATACACTATCTGTAGTGAAACACAGCAGTTACTGCCAAGATTCCTTGTCAAACATAATTTAGGCTTCATGTTGTCACATTATATATTAAGTTGCATGTTCATTTTTCTTCTGTGTATTGGGTTGCCATTTATTTGGCAAAATATCCCCAGGCAGAGCAAAAACAAAAAAAAAGTTGCAACCACACAGCAACAGATCAAAAAAAGATTTAAATTGACCAATATTAACTTCTGTATTGGATTGGTGCGAACTACAAATATCTATAACCTTCATGCATGCGTAATAAATTGCCAAAATCTTTTACTCCTTAAGGATGCTACTTAGACCATATCAGAAAGTTGTTTTTTTAAGAGTATACCATTACTCATGTTTGCACAGATACAGACAGTAAACTTAACTCCATCAAAGCCGAACTTTGTTTTGTACTGTAATTTGATTAATTATTAAAATCAGTTAAATCAGGGTGCCTTGGCTTTTGGATAAATAGATCAGTACCATGTCTTCTTTTTTTTTTTTTTTTACAGTGTACCTAATTGTCCACAATACTAAGGTACACAGGGCCTGAATTTCATGAACTTGAGGTTGATTTGTTAGAAGAGAGAAATGCAAATATTGGAATGGACATGGGCTGTGACCTTCCTGCTTTACACAATAAGGTCTCACACCATGTTCGCCCTTCAATTGATTGTTCAGATAATATATATTTATGTATTTATTTAATATATGTACATGAACATACATTCTTTTCTTTAATGCACAGCTTCCACATGACTGGCTGAATGAATAAACTCATAAATGAGCATGTTTATTTGTGATCACATGACTGACCCGCACTACATGTTTTATGTTTACACAAGCCACAAACACATAATTTTTTTGCTGAATTTGGAGCTCTATATATGGTTAAAATAATCCCTTAGGTGTTGCTACAAAGCTCATTATGTTACAGCTGATCATTCCATGGGTAAGAGACTGTATTTATTCGATCAAGATTTATAAATGTGTCCTTAAGATGTAGCCATCTGTAATATGTTTCATTTACACATATTAAACCACTGCTCCTGGCTTTTTTATTATTTATTTAGTCTTTAACAAAAACGCATATTGTTTTGCATTTCTCCGACACACACACACACACACACACACACACACACACACACACACAAGCTCCTTTAGCATTCTTACCCTTGGGAAGTTTCCCCCATTCTGTCTCCTGCCTGGGTCATGCTGGACACGATCCAACATCAGATAAAGAGAGAAGACAGCCACACAGAAGATGGCCCCGCCACACACAGTCACCTGCTTTTTCAGTTTCATCCTGTCCTTTTAGCCAAGCAGTGCTGCAGCAAGGGTGGGCGAGAAGATACAATTTTTACCGATGCACAACTTGGATGGAGAGGTGGGAATCGGAAATCCTTTAACGTGCGTTCCACAGAAGGTCAGGCTTTGTCAGCAAGATTTTATGTCTACCCTCCGTGTATCCATAGAGCTCCAGTTTCAAGAGCATGGGTCAGGATGGTGGTCAGCAACAATGACCAAGAGTTAAGTCAAATAAAAAAAATTAACCACTGCCAAACCTGTGGCCCTCGTCTTCGATCATTCAAATCCACAGGAACTGGGGGGGGGAATAAGGCCCAAACAGTGGCAGCCCAAACAGGGAGTCTAGTGTTGATGCACAGTGTGTGTACACGTATGCTTGTGCAATCCTTTTGACTCAAAGGTCTAAGATCAATCCTTCATACTCTTGAGATTGCCTATCCCTCAGTGGCTCTGGAGACAAAGTAATCACAGTGAATGGAGGTTTCCACAAAGCAGTTCAGACGACATTGAGTGAGGGGGGCGGGGGGGGGGGACTTGGCTCCTCACGTTCCCTCTTTCTTTAATTTTCCCTCTTTTTTTAACCCAGCTGAAGGGTAATGTTGACTGTGATGAATCTAGTCATGCTTCCACAGAAGGAGGAAATAAATGCTAAATGCACCCCTACACCAAAGACGATGATAAGCAATGACTGACTCTTTTCACGCACAGTGGAAGAGAGCGCGGAAAGAAACAGACACTGTCTTATGCACAAAAGAGACGTCGAAATCAATGAAAGCAAAGTGGTCCGGATTTGGCAGCTCAGTCAAACAGGTGTTCCTCTTTACTTCATTTATAAATCTAATATGATCTTAATCTTCTTGGCTCAGACTTGGCCACTCACTTAGCCATCCCCAGGAGGGAACTGAGATTATTCCAACGTACAAACTGGCTTGGCTAAAAGCTAAACAAGCTTCTGTCTTGCATCAAAAATATCTCTCCAGCCAGCTACACAAAACTGAAGATGCAATAGAGGTCAGGTTTTAAATCTATCATTAAAAATCTAAACTGCTGTCAGCCTGATTTCAGTCAGTCTCTTTGGGCACATTAATCCAGAGTTCTTTCCTCCATGACGCTACACTGTCATGCTCCAGCTCCGACATCAGGAACCTTCACAGCAGAGGAAGCACCTGTGAAAACAAAAGCTGCATGGGTCAAGTGAGCTTCCTTTTGCTTTCCTGTCGAATACATTATGTAGTTATCTAAAGAGATTGAGGAACATAATTAGGCAATAGTATTTTGCAAAATGTGGTTCAAGCGTGGGTCAGACAAGCATACTGTTTATTTTACTCTTTTACCTATGACAAACTCATTTGTTTCTCAAATTAACAAAAGGCTGAGCGGATATATATGAGCGGATATAACAACTGCCGTTGTTGTTCTTATACCACTCCAACTCTCAAACTCGTTCGTTAATTCCGCTTCCATAACCGCACTCTCTTAGTCAGTGTTGCACTGAATCTGGAGACTTTTCCCAGAAACACCGGGTGCACCACAGCGAAACGTCCCCTGTATGAGACGACAATCTGCTTCAAGTCACCATGCGCACATACCCTCACCTAAGGGGCAATTTAGAAGCTGCCAATCCACCTACAGGCAGCTGAAGAATGAAAACCAGAAAACTGGAAAAACACGCAAGACTGGAGAAAGATTGATGTTTATGCCGGATCTCACACCAGTTTCAGTGTTGTGTGCATGAGTACATAGGAACTGACTAACTTATCTGCAGAATAAACATGTACACACACCAAAAAATATATATACACACAGAAAAGAAAAATGTACATAAATATTTGAATATGTATATTGATGTATAGAATAAAAATAATAATAATAACATTATATTCAGGTAATATACGTTGTAATTTTTTCAAAGGAAGTGTTTATACATTTGTTTGGCTGACTCTCTCTATTAATGAAATATTAATCCAGGCAGTTCAGGGTAGGAGTTTTTAAAAAGTCTGTAACGAGTAGTATAACTAGTTCGTACTTCATACGTAACATATTAAAATGTAGTTTAAAATATTACTAATTTTATCTTGAATGTCACGGTAATAAAACTGCTGAATTGTCTAACTGTTCAGTTTGTTTGTTTCCGCAGTGTAACTAAGTGACGGTCCTGCCGAGCTTTGACTAGAACACTGAGGTCAATGTTAAAATAACACACATCTCTACCGAAACCCTGCTGTCACGAAAAACATCATCTTTACTTCAGAATGTCCCTCACACACACCACAGCTGACTTTCCGGTATCCTCTCAGCACACTTGAGCCTTGTATGGAGCGAGTGTCAGTCAGGTAGACAGGCATGCAGGTAGGTAGGTACAGTAGGTGACTCCAGCACACCGCCGCCTGCTAGCTGGCTAATGAACACAGCTTCAACGGCACTCACTTCCTTCCTTCCTATTTTACACCGCTCCAGCGCTCTGTAACCCCGCACAGCTAACCTTACCTGCTGCTAGCAGCGACGAACCATTCTGTTCGTCGTGGCCGCACGTCTTCCCGACACCGAAACCGCCACAAATCCCAGTGACCACCCGAATCAGGTGTTTAACAGTCTGTGTAAATCCGAGTAAAAGCAAGCCCTCAACGGTAATCTCTTCGTTCGGTGGCGTTTGGTACTGCGCATGCGCGAGCGCTTCCAAGCGTCTGTTACGAAAGGCATTATGGGATGACGAGGCGCAACGGGATTGGATAGAACCAGACTCGAACCGGATCATCATCATTCTCGTGTCGTTCCATATGTAGTGAACTTATCTGTAGTGCACCACATATAGAGTACTTAAGTAACGTATAGATTATGGGTTAAAACTCGAATAAAGGTGGAAGTATTCGGGCAAAAATAACTTTAAATGTGTCTAGTAATTTAAAAATGTAAAACAAATAACTGATATTTAGCAATGAAATTAAGTAGGTCGTGATTTTTTTTTTTTTTTTACACTAATGGATTTAAATCTTCCTTTTTAAATTTTTTTTTTTTTAAATAAATAGGAGGCATGGTGGTTAGCACACCTCCACGTTTGGGGTTCGATTCCCACCTCAGGGTCTGTGTGCATTGAGTTTGCATGTTTTCCCTGTGCTTGATGGGTACTGCAGTTTTCTCTACAGTTCAAAGACATGCAGATTAGGTTAACTGGCATTCTGTGTGGGTGATTGCTGTGCCATAGATTGGGACCCTGTCCAGGGTGTACCCTGTCTCATGCCATGTCATGAAATAAATTTCAACTGTCATGAAATAAATCTATTTTAAGATCATCAGAGATTGTGACCCTTTAGATTTTCAACCCCTGCCAAGTTGCCACTGTTGAGGCCTTGAGCAAGGCGCTTAACACTGTCTGCTCCAGGGATGCTGTATCATATACAATTTGTTTTAACTAACTAAACCAAACCTATCATCCAGCCATGAAGTGGTTTTATATTTATTATTAATCTTTAAGGTAAATATATACAAAATTAAATAAAGTCATATTTAAAGTGAAATGTGAATAAAATAGACAGGCGCCCATTCTATTAATGCACAGTGTATGGTCTGGATGGGAGAAGAAAGGACCACACTGTGGAGTGTGGAGTATTTGGGCCTTTGCACATCAACTTCTGCTTTAAACTCGAAAAGCCTTTTCACTACTTCTGATAAATAACAGTTAAATAAAATGTGAACAAATACAACAATAAAATAATTAAATTTAAGCTTAACACATAGTATTTCATGAATCTTGATATGGATGCCAGTATTTCCAATGCAGGACACCCTGCACCCACTCCTTCACACCTACATTAAATTTTATCCAAACAAATTAAACGCATATAAACACCAATTTCCATTTAATACACCCTCAAACAATCTGTGAACCAAGATAAAATAAAAACAATGTTGTTGTTTTTTATTTGCTTATGGAAAACACATCTCAGGATTGTGCTAGGGCGTTTGCATGCGCCATAGGCAAAATTTGTCTGGTTAAAAAACAAAAAACAAAGCACTAGGACTTTTAAACAGTTGAAAGTAGTTACATTGGCTTAAAAGCAAAACCCATCTTAATGACAAAATGAGCAGAGGTCAAGTCATAATCAGTGGTTACATTAGCATTTAGAAGGTAGAGGAGTCCTCACAGCAAAATTCCCAGTGTTGAATTAACGACCCACAGTGTTTATATAGGTCCAGATGGTCTTATATAAACTCTGGAAGTGTTAATTGAACACTGGGGATTTTACTGGGTACTGTACTTCTATCACAAGTCCAGTTTCTGCCCTGCTACACAGTATGTTCTCGTCACTGATGATTTGGACATGTCATTGATCAAGTTTTCATCATTTTGGTTTAATTAACTATAACGCTAAGGTGACTGGATCTACATTTTTAAATAAAGAACACTCACTCATTCTCTATACATTAAGGGACTCAGGGCACAAGTAGGTGTTCACCCTGGATGGGGTGCCAATTCATCCACAGGAAACCAGAGTACACGGTGGAAACCCACCAAGCACAAGGAGAATATGCAAACTAATATGCATTAAAACTAGGAAAATGACCAAAGTTTGCATTAAAAATTAAATGTAAAATGGCACATTGACTCTGTGGGTGGTTTTGCCACCTTACAGCTCCAGAGTCCCTAAATTGGTTCTCAATTTATTGCCTGGATGGGGGTTTTGATTCTCCCCATGTTGACATTGGTATCCTCTCAGTTTTCTCCAGACAAACACTGCCACTAGTTGGAATGGCTTTTATGAATTGCCCCTAAGCTGGATCATTTTTGATCCATGATGACCCTGACAAGCATAAAGAGTGTACTAATAATAAAATTCATAAATGATCAAATGTATAAATACACTAGCTAGCTATCTTGACAGTTTTAGACTTTTGAAATCAAAGCATTTCTGTATAAAATAAAATGAACCTGAATTATAAAATCATTATTATTACTATTCTGACATCCAATAATTTATATTTCAATTCATTTATATTACTAAAGGTAACGCTGCTTAGTGGTTAGCACTGTCACCGTGCATTTCTCCCTTGCATGTTCTCCCCGTGCTTGGTGGGTTTCCTCCAGATACTCCAATTTCCTCCCACAGACCAAAGACATGCAGGTTAGGCTAATTGGCGTTCCCAAATTTCCCATAGTGTGTGAATGAGCATGTGAGTATGTGTATGTGACCTGCGATGGATTGGCACCCCGTCCAGGGTGTACCCCGCCTCATGCCCTAAGTCTCCTGGGACAGGCTCCAGGCCCCCCGCGACCCTGAATACAGGATAAAGCGGTAAAGAAGATGAGTGAGTGAGTGAGAGAGGAAGATTTAAAAGTTTTGCCGTTTGTATAAATAGAATATGTTTCAGCTCTGCTCCCATGCAGTAGTGCCTGGGTTTAGCAGCACAGTGAAGATGATGATTTTCATTTAAACTTGCTGCAGACCCTTAGAGACCATGTGACTGGCAATGTATTGATTTTAGAGCACTTCCTTTTTTTAAGTCATTCTTTGAAAATTACAGTCATCACAAAGATAAATAATGATGCATGTGGAAAGATTTAACAACACATTTGGAAACTGTGCCTTTATGCTCCTTTAGTGTATGCTCAGAATATATCACCTAAAATAGGTCAAACAAAGTTAAACATCTTAGACATATCTCTCTGTTGCTACAGATACAGTTCATGAGAAAAACTAGCTCAATATGCTGTGTGGAGAAATAATCTAGAGCCATTAAGTATACTCTCATTCGATCATTTGGGTACATACCATGTTTTTGTACCTAAGTAGGAAGAAATTAATAATGACTGTCTTAGAGACCTGTGTTCTGTGTTGCAACTGGGTCACAATAATACACTGAGAATATTGTTTCTATTGATTAGCACAAGCAATTTTTTTTTCATCTGGACTTGTTCAGCTCAGGGGTCAGATAGCAGCAGCCCAGGGACATAATCAAGCAACCTAGTCAATGGTCGATCATGCACAACACTTAACAGCTTAGAAATGGGACTCATGATCCTTTAGACCTGTCTCCAAAATAAAAGATGATACATTGCAAGAGGACTTAATATTGATCAATAGTGACCCTGTGACAGACAAGAAGAATGAATGGTCTAGCTTTACCTTTAACTGTTACAATGCACTGACACTGTAGGCTACTTCTTAAAATAATAAAAGTAATAAATGCCTCTACACATTTTTCATTTACAAGTGTAAGCGCTTACTATAGAAACAGTAACACATTGGAACAAGTACATAAATACACTTGTGATTTGCCTTGCGGTAATAGTTCAGCCATGCAGTTATAGAAAACCAATACTGCTGATTAATTAAAGCTAACAAAAATCTTTAAGTCATTATATTCAGTCATTATTTGAATAGTTTTTTTAGTTGTAATAACTATGAAAATATCTGTAAAATGTAACCATTTTATTAAACATTTTATTGGTTTATTATTTTGTAATATGTGTACATTAACAACTGTGCTCTAAAACTAACACTTTTACAGTGCAGGGCGTGTTACAGTGGCATAGCAGTTAGCAATGTGGCCTCACAGCTCCAGGGTTGAGGGTTCTCGCCTTGGCTCTGCATGCGTGGAGTCTGTATGTTCTCCCCATGTTTGGTGGGTTTGCTTCGGGTACCCTGGGTTTCCTCCCACAGTCCAAGGACATGCTGATTAGGGTAATAGGCATTTCTAAATTGCCCTTAGTGTGTGTGTGTGTTTGTGTTTGTGTGTGTGTGTGTGTGTGTGTGTGTGTGTGTGTGTGTGTGTGTGTGCGTGCGTGTGTGTTTAATAAAAAAGAATTATAATAATAATGATAAAAATATAATAATCCCCTTCCTAATTGTGTTTGACTGATGGCACTTAGTTAGTAACCTAGTAACCCGGTGTAAGTATCTATCCAATGACAGGAACTTCAAAGCACGTTTTGTAAGTCGCTCTGTATAAGAGCATCTGCCAAATGCCTAAATGTAAATGTAAAATGTAAATGTGTGCGTGTGTGCCCTGCAATGGACTGGCACCCTGTCCAAGGTGTACTCCACTTCGTTCCTAAAGTCTCCTGTGATAGGCTTCCAGGCCACCACAACCCTGTATACAGGATAAGCGGTATAGAGGATGATGATGATGATGATGAGACTTTTACAGTACTTTGCAAAACTCTGTTTTTTAGTACAAACTTTACTATCGATTTTTTTATTTTATGACTATATTATTGGGTCAGTGAAAAACATTTCTGACTTTTAAACATCATAAAATTAAAAGTTACAGAATCAGCATATTACATAAGTGACCATTTTTAAAAGATTTTTTGCATGCAAGAAAGAAGCAGGTGCAACAGAAAATTCCTCAGAAGAACTGCGGGTGATTCTGTAACATGTTCAGTAAAACTTAGTAGCTAATTTCCTTATAAAACTACTAACCGTATCTAAGGCCAAAGAGTCAAGGCTGTGTCACACGACATACTGACTTTGTTTCATTAATAACTGTCTACTTTTATTTCTTTAAAGGCATCCTCGCTCTACACCACTTATTTGCATGTGCCAAAGACCTTTGCACTGTATTGTAGTTCCATTCCAAGAGGACTACTTATAAATCTTAGACTTTAACCAGCATTGACTGTGTACTTTCCTCATCGAGACACGATTGTGCTTGCTACACAAAACCAGTGTAACAGTACAGTGCAGAGTCCCTGCATCCTCCACCTTTTATGGTCATATTATCCAGGAAAAAGCGGGCGGGTCTGAAGCGTAAACGTCATCAACGTGCACCCGCGGAGGAAAGCCAGGAAGCAACAATTTCCTACCCGTAGTCAGGAAATCCCGCCTTCTACATTACTATTGGCTCATCTAATCGATTTCTGTCCTATGATTGGTCGGTAGTGAACTCGCTCACTTATTATAACCAATCTGTGCACAATGTATAGTGTTTGTGGCAATGCGGGTAGGGAATACAGAAAGCATCACGGAACACTCCAGAAAACCGACAACATAAGGAATAGTTGTGCTAAGTTATGAGAAGATAAATAGTTCAATATTTAGTAGTTTAAACTAAGCTCGTAGTGTTACATTACTGAATGTTATAGCGTTTAAAGCAGTACCAAAACGCAGAGAAAGGTAAAGTGGATAAATATATTATAGACAAATCAACGTTACTATGCACTGCTATTCACAGTGACATTGTATAAATAGTGTGTGTTCTTATTTGGGTTGTGTATTATATAACATACATCTGTTTTATCATACAGCTATCATCTTGTGCATAGTATTTCTTTCATTAGAGAAATATAACTAGGCACTAGAGGTACAGATAAAAAGGTAGTTTATCAGGCTTACTTTTATTTCTGAGAATGATTTTAGACTGATATACCTGTACACCAGCTTTATATACATTACATCACCAGTGAATCTTCTGCCCTGTTTTTCACTCTTGTAGATGACTCAAGACTCCTTAGCAGTGAAAGAAGAAGGAAACAATTTGTTTAAAAGTGGTGATGTCCAGGGAGCTCTTAGCTGCTACAGCAAAGCTATAAAGCTGAGCGAGAGCGAGTCTGAGAAAGCTGTGCTGTACCGAAACCGATGTGCCTGCTACCTCAAACTGAACGACTACAACAAGGCCAAGGATGATGCCACCAAAGGTATAGCGGTCCGTAGGCGTTAGTGATGTTTCTTCTTAGTGAAAATAACACCTAGACATGATTTTTTTAAATGCATGGCAATGAAATAATTTACTTTCCATATGATAAAATCTTCGGATCACTGTGCGGCACAGTATCATAGTGGTTATGCATAGTTCGATTCCCGCCTCGGGTCTGTGTGCATTTATTCACCTGGATAGGTTTACTCTGAGTACTCTGGTTTCCTCCCACAGTCCAAAGATATGCAGATTAAGTTAATTGGCATACTCAAATTGCTCAAAATGTGTGTGTGTGTGCGCCCTGCAATAGATTGGCACCCTGTTCAGGATGTATCCTGTCTTGTGTTCAAAGTCTCCTGGGATAGGCTCCAGGCTCCCCATGCCCCTGTAACAGGATAGAAGATGAATGAATGAAAAACTTCATATTTATTTCTACAGAAACTTCTCCTCTGTGTAGCCCATGATACTACATGCAGCCTTTGTTTTGTGTTCACAACACAATGATCATGCTTTATTAAGCTGCACCAACACTTAATTATCTAATTCCTATTCCTGGACACCCATTAGGTGCTAGTTTCCACTTGTTAATAAGTTGTGACTACACTTTATTTTGTATTTAAAAAAAAAGGAGTGATCATCATCAAGACTCTGTTTAAAGGCCGACTGCAATATAATTTTGAGTTGCAGGAGAAGCAGGCTATCAGCATATTACTATGCAATGTGCACTGATTAGTGCATAACAAAAAATCCCAGTGTGAATAACATTGATTAGCTTGTTACAATGGCACCTGTCAAGGAGAAGAAGTGGCATATATTACATATGAAGAACACTTTGTGGTTGAAGTTGATGTGTTGAAACCAGGACAAATGTGCAAGCATAAGGATCTGATTGAGTTTGAGAAGAGCCAAATTGTGATGGCTGGGTCAGAGTATTTTCAAAGTGGAAGGTCTTTTGGTGTGTTCCCAGTATGTAGTGGTTAGTTCCTACAAAACGTGGTGCAAGGAAGGACAACTGGTGAGCTGGCAACATGGTCCATGACCGCTCAAGACTCCAACAAGTGTTGGAAGCAAAGGCTAGTCCATTTGGTCCTATGCCACAGAAGAGCTGCTGTAGTACAGCCTACTGAAAAGGTTATAATGATAGAAAGGTGTCAGAACCCATGATGCATCACAGCTTGCATCACATCTCAGACTGCCCATGCTGATCCCTGTTCACCACCGAAAGCGCTTAAAATAGGCATATGAGGATCTCAAATTGACTATGGAGCCATGGAAGAAAGTGGCCTGGTCTGAGCAACCATGTCTTCTTTTACCTCATGTTAATGGCTGTGTGTGTGTTTCACCCACCTGAAAAGGGAAGAAGGGAAGCCAGAGGAGGCAGTGTGATGCTCTGAGCAATGTTCTGTCTGAAAACTTGGTTAATGACGTGATATGTACCACCTACCTAAACACTGTTGCAGACCAAGGCAATCTCTTCATGGCAGTGGTGTTCCGTAATGGCAGAACAAAAATGTTCTGCAATGGTTTGATGGGTATGACAAGTGTTCATGGTGTTGGTTGGGCCTCCAAAGTTCCTAGATTTCAATCCATTTGAGGATCTGTGGGATGTGCTGGACAAAGAAGTAAAAAACATAAAGGTCCCACATTACAACGTACAGGACTAATGTATTGGTGCCAGATATCGCAATGCATCTTCAGAGGTCGCATGGAGCCCATGCTTCATTGGGTCAGAGCTGTTTTGACAGCGCAGTGAGAGATACACAATGTTAGATTTTAATGTTATGGCTGATTGGTGCATGTAGACGTCAGCTCAATAAAATCACCATGTAACCTTCAGAATCAATGTTATACGTCTCTAACATACTCACCACATAAACAGTTTACAAGCACTGCAATTGTCCTAATGTACAGTCAAGTAAAAATAATCAGAGGTGAAATTTAGGGTGAAAAAAAGTTAGAAATTACTTCTCCTAGTTCTGAAAGCTGTGAGCCTAACCCTCTAGTGTATTTTTGACCAGCACTTGAAACGGACCCAGGTGACATCAAGGCCCGTTTCCGGCGTGCACAAGCTTTGCATAAACTTGGACAGCTGGATCAGGCCTTCCTTGATTCTCAGAAGTGTTCACAGTTGGAGCCCAAAAATAAAGCATTTCAGGAGTTGCTTAGGCAGCTCAGTGCTGAAATCCAACAGAAGGTGAGATCATTTACATTCATATTACACATACTCAACTTGTTGCCAACTGTAATAATTACGTAGAAATGGTTCCTTCTGTATATCTTTTTGGAATTGCTAGTTTACTCGGCACATCTGTCTTTTCTCTCCACCTACCACAATGCTATTGATTGGTCAGGAAGCACATTTTAATAAATTAATAAATGTATTTATTTTTGTCATAAATACAGTCTACAAATAGTCCAATGTTTCTAGCATTCTTTCCTGTTTATGGTTTGGTCACATGGTGCTAACACTGTCTACATGTGTTTTCATTTCTCTAGGCTGTACAGCTCTCTTCCACAGACTCTCGTGTCCAGCAGATGTTTAAACTCCTCTTGGACAAGACTGCACAGGCTTCAGACAGACAAAAGGTTCTAAAATCCTAACAATTATTTGTTAGTTATAAGTCATTTATCAGAGAGATTGAAATGATCTTGATTCCATGGTTCAAAATTTTCTGTTTTTAATTTTTTTGGCCAGGCGGCTCAAAACCTGGTAGTGCTCTCACGGGAAGATGCTGGAGCTGAGCAGATCTTTAGGAATGATGGCGTGAAGCTTCTGCACAAACTGCTGGAGTCTCAGCAAGAGGACCTTGTCCTCTCAGCACTCAGAACTCTGGTTGGCTTGTGTACAGCGCATCAATCCAGGGTGAGTTGCTTGGCCAAACTTTACATTATTTCATTCAAATCTGTTCATGCCTCAGATAACCTGTAGCTAGGCATACAAGTTGCTCATGCAAATTCCTTTGTTGTTTCCAGACAGTGGCGATTGTGAATGACGTGGGCATGGATAAGCTGTGTGGCGTCATGGGCTCCACAGTTTCGGCTGTGTCTTTGTCAGCCTGTCACCTCCTTCAGGTCATGTTCGAGGCTCTCACCCAGGGTATGAATAAGGAAGTTAGAGGGAAGGAAGAGGCTATACTACCAGGTGAGGGAGAGTCCTGAACTATGCAATAGACATGTACAGTATATTATCTATAGATTTTTCATATACACCAGTATTTTCCAAGTCTTTCCTTCCTATTTGTAATGTATATGTGATTTCTATTAACAAGTAGCGATTTTCTTGTGACTGTGTAAGAAGTCCTTTACTTTGCTAATAAAACTGATTCTGGTCTCACTATTCATAGTAATGTAATTCATAGTATATAGTAATAATAATTGTCTTCTGTTTTTATGTGAATTATGCATTTGTTATCATTATCATACACTTTAATTTGTATTCAGAAATACTATGCAATTATTTTCTTTATACTTAAATTTTTTATTTTGATATATGTGTGAAATAAAACAAGGGAATACTGACCTGGGCCTGATGTTGGGCTCTGTAGTGATATAATGGATTTCCTTTTTATATATTCATTACCTAATAATTATTTTCTTGCATTGTTAACAACATACGATATATAATTAGGTGTCTATGTGAAAATGTTTTTCATCTGCTTCTGTGAGCTAGAGCCATCCCGCGAGCTACGTTCAATGCTGCGCCATCTTATTGACATGCTCCCTGCATCGAGCGTGTCTGGACCTGGACGTGACAGTGCTATAAACCTCCTGGTCAAACAGGTGCCCCGGAAATCTCAAAAAACTCCAGACAACTCCCTCAGTCTATGGGTCATTGATCAAGGTGAGGAGGCAAAGAACATCTGGTATCTGTTTTACATCTCGCCAACTTGTGGTCTTGAATCAGTGCAGTATCAGTAACACTTTCCAGGAAATGCTCGATAAAGCATGATAAAGGATTATGTATTGTGCAGCTATCCCTATTTATCGTCCCAACAGGTCTGAAAAAGATTCTGGAAGTGGCAGGGACGGTTCCTGGGATAACGGATGGGCCACCCCTTACTGACAGTACTTCTATGAACTGCTCTGTCCTGCTTAATAAGTTATATGATGATCTGAAGAGTGACAAAGAGAGGGAGAACTTCAACAAGTTGTGCGAAGAGTATATCCAGTGAGTATATTCAGTGAGGTAAACTTGACGAAGAAAATTATGCGTATATTGTTTTTTATTCATCCCAAAAGTGCAACTTCCAGCACTGTGTCTCTTACGTAGGTACCATTTTGGGGGCCCAGGCTTGGAAAGCAAATTGCGTGCAATACAGACGGTGTCAGTGTTGCTGCAGGGGCCCAGTGATGTGGGGAATCGTACCCTGGAGATGTCAGGCATGATGGATGCTGTCATTTCTTTGTGTGCGTCTGAGAATGTCACCCATCAGCAGGTAGCAGTAGAGACACTAATTCATGCTGCAGGCAAGGCCAAGAGAGCATCCTTTATCACAGCAAATGGAGTGGCGCTGCTGAAGGATCTTTATAAGAAGAGTGAAAATGAGCAGATACGGGTGCGAGCGCTTGTGGTACGTATTTACAGACACCACATTGGTGGGTTAGGGTTACAGTAATATTATACAATGCATTCAGAAAGTCTCTCAGCAGCAGCCACGTAGACTAGTAGTAGTGCGCTGACACTTGTTTGGCACCAACATGTCTTGTTTAGCACGAACACGTCTGCCGTGTCTTTTTGTGTGAAAATGTCAACCAACATGCTTTCCTAGTTTTTAACGCTGGCAATAAGTACATAGGTTTAATCGGTGGGACATTTCAAGCAGCTTTTCTGGAGACAAGAATACCTCAGCGAGATACTGTGCGAGATTTAATAAAGAATTATGTGAGAATTATAATGAGTTTTCTTAAAGAAAAATTTTCCCCATAACCTACTCTACGCAGCTACTGCGGAGGGACTTTTTGAACACACATTACAATAATATTTGCATTACTCCAAATAGCAAATCAAGTAATACAAATTAGCATTTCTAAAGTCTGCTTATGTAGTTTTGGACTGGAGCTAAAAGCCAGGACTGGCAAAATTGTAAGGTAACTTCAAGTCACCACTGTGTAGTCAGCATGGTTTATACATAAACGATACAAATACTGTAGAAGTTGGAAAAAGCTGTGATAGAAACTTAAATGCAGAATGCAATGAATTGCTGGATTGAGCCAGTTATTGCAAGCAACAGATATGCAACCATATGAATAGTGTTATTTGCTTTAATTAAATTAAAGACTATCTGTTTGTTCCTATACTTTTTGTGTACTTTTGTGCAGAAGTCTTGAGCCACCCCTAATTTCTCCATATTAATTGCATTAAATTAAATTATGTATATTTAATTTAAAAATGGCAAATAAATGTTTTACTGTGACAGGCTGCCAAAAAAAGATAAATTAAAGATAACATTTTAAATTACGTTGTTTATCGAACAACCTTATCAGCAAACTCATTTTCCCCTTTCGTCTGTTCCAACCATTCAGCATCATCAGTATATTAATCACTGGCCTGATCATCTGTCATCATCTGCACCTATTTCTCACTCAAGTTAGATGTTTTTTATTGCTTGATTGATGGGCCACTATAAAAAAAAAATACCTGAAACTGGTCAGGGACTGGACTGAAAACGAGAGCCAAAAACTTGCCAAAAAATGTCCTTCAGAAAGCCTAAAGACCTATTCCTCAAAACTACTTAAAATATATAATAATACAAGAATGTCTGACTCTGACTCAATTTAAGGAAAATATAAAAATTGAGGAGTGGCTCAAGACTTTTGAATAGTACTGTACTATGCACACACACACACATATATATACACTTCTCTCATAGTGAATGATTAAAGGAAATAAAAGCTGGAATTTAGATTTATTATCCAAATGCTTTCAGCGTATAGTAAAAACGAAAGAATTTGCCTTGCAGTTCCAAAACATTTAGAGTGAAGTGTCTGTATACAATTTAGCAGTAATCTGCAGTAAATTAAGTGCTTAAGAGAGTACCTAAATGTACAGTAACATGATACCAAGTACATCAGATCATTGCTAGACTTTGAATATGTAAACTATGTGGTGTTTTACAGGGATTGTGTAAACTTGGCTCAGCTGGAGGCACAGATTTCAGCATGAAGCAGTTTGCGGAGGGGTCAACTCTCAAACTTGCCAAACAGTGCAGGAAGTATGTTTCACATTTCCAGGCATACCACAAATGATAAGAATAGGCACACAGATGAATACTTAATGTTTTGCGATATTTGGCTAAAAATAATTAAAAGAAATGTTTTGAATGAGAAGTGAAAAGCATGAGTGCAGAATCTGCGGTATAGCTCAGCTTGTGTTTGGATATGTAAGCAATATGATAAATAGAACAGAGCAGGAACGAGCACTACATTTTATAACTGAGGATTAATTCAGTAAAGTATGCATAAGAATCGGTAGATAATCAACATGTGGTTTTATTTATTCATTTTTTATTATTTTTTGTTTTTTGCAGGTGGCTGTGCAATGATTCTCTTCCTCCCACCTCTCGGCGCTGGGCTGTTGAAGGTCTGGCCTACCTGACCTTTGATGCTGATGTGAAGGAGGATTTAGTAGAAGATAAGAATGCTCTTCAGGCTATGTTTCAGCTGGCTAAGGTAAATACACAACTTGCAAAACAACACAAGTGTAATTCAGTCGGAGACTGGATTTGTCTGATGTAAGGGAAGATGTCTGTGTATTCATAAGGGCACAAAGGGCTGTATGTTATATGCCAGCTGGCAGTAATGCTTTGTGGATTTTCCCGTGTGAAGTCACTTGATGAAAGTGTTGCTAGGTGACCTTGCTAAGTGATTATATACAGGATGTGACATTTCACAAAGTTTTATTATGCCCTGTACACATTGAATATAACACTCTGAATGTCAGAAATTAAGCAGGTGATGGTGTATCTAATAAACTAGCAACTCTGTGCCATGATATACACAGTACCGATCAAATTGTCAAGTGCATTTGTAGAACCCATTAAATACCATGATGAATCTAGCTCTGATGAAGACCATCCCAGAAAAACAAGACCACAACATACCTCTGCTGCAGAGGAGAAGTTCATTTAGAGTCACCAGCCTCAAAAATCACCAATTAATGGCACCTCAGGGTAGAGACTTTATGAAGGCTTTACAGAGCATAAGTAGCAGACACATCTCAATATCAACTGTTCAAAGGAGATTATTGGATATTTTGTATGCCTTAAAAATTGTTTTACAGTGTAGAAAGAAATAATAATCAGGAAATACCATGGAGTTGGGTGTATCCAAACTTTTGACTGGTAGTGTTTATAAACTCTGAACAGTTTACTTTTTTTTTTATTTATTTTTTTATAATTTATGACTGTTGGCCATCTGTTCTTTCACACACACATTGTCAGCCACATGTTTGAAAGGGAAATATTGTACAATATGAAGAGCTGTTATAACTTCCCAGCTCATTTTCATTAATACTCTCTCTCTCTCTCTCTCTCTCGCTCTCTCTCTCTCTTTCTCCTTTTCACTGTAGTCTGAAGATAAAACAGTATTGTTTGCCATTGGATCTACGTTGGTAAACTGCACCAATAGTTATGACGTTGAGAAACCGGATCCTCAGTTGGTAGAATTGGCAAAATATGCCAAACAACATGTGCCAGAGGAGCATCCAAAGGTATTACCACACAACACCACATTACTCAAAACAAACTAAATAATTTATCTACACAAATGAAAACTAAATAACGGTGATTGTCTTGGTCTGCAGGATGCGCAGCCTTTTGTGGAGAAGCGTTTGGTCAAACTTTTGGAGGCTGGGGTGGTTTCAGCTTTGGTCTGCATGGTTAAACAGGAAAGTCCTGCACTCACTGACACGTGCAGAGAATGTATTGCCAGGTGTGATTTAATTAAAAAGCAATTAGACACACTGTGACCTCTGAAAGCAGTTCATTTCTCTGTCACAGAGCACTATCTTTAGCAAATTCTGATATCAAAATCTGCCTTTTCTTCCACGGGTCAGGGTGTTCCTGGCTCTAGTGGAACGTCAAGAAGACCGGGGAATGGTAGTGGCACAGGGTGGAGGAAAAGTAAGAAAATCCCCCAACACAAGCAAAATACTGAAGTCTTTCTAATATTATTAAACAATATTATACAGTTATATTATTTATTTATGTTGTTGTATTAAAGCTTGTTTTTCATCATGCAGGCACTGTTGCCACTGGCGGCAGAAAGCACAGATGTAGGTAAAGTCAAAGCAGCCCAAGCATTGGCCAAAATTACCATCACCTCAAATCCTGAGATTGCCTTTCCTGGAGAGAGGGTGAGACAAAGATGCATTATTCTGACTGTAGTCGAGCTGTCTTTCCTGACTTGTTTCTGTGGGTTCCGATTCTCGTTAAATTATATAATGCAATTTACAAAATTATTGCCTTTATACAGGGTTCGTACGGTCATGAAAAACCTGGAAAAGTCATGGAATTTTAAAATGGCAATTTCCAGGCCTGGAAAAGTTTTGGAAAATGAATAAACTCAGAAAGTTTTGGAAAAGTCATGGAAATTTGTTTTTCAAAAATATCCGTGTACTTGAATTTGTTTAATTGATAATATTGG
>JAQMYG010000012.1:15079609-15135449 GCA_030014215.1 Clariallabes teugelsi | reverse complement strand
ACAATCTCCTCGTTGTTGGTTTCGTCACATGTAAGCAAACTCACTGCTGCTGCACCGTCTTCTTCCATTGTCGAAGTTTATGTGAAGCCAAACACATCAAAAGTGGGACGAAACCGTGGCACCCGATTGAACTAAATATACTTTACTATTATTTTCCACTAATTTCCTCCCGTTCATTGCGCCCCACCTATCATGTCTGCATTCCCCACTAGTGGGGCGCGCCCCACACTTTGAGAACCACTGGCCTAACTGAATGTATCTTTAGATTAAACTAAAATATATGTCACATTTAGGTGCCTGATGAGGAGAAGCCTGAACTGCCTGTTCTAGAGTATAACAATCACATGGCAACAAACAAGAATGCAGACAGGTGAGTTAAAAAATAAATGAAATCTTTGTTTGAGCAAAGGAATGAGGAAGTGGGCATGATTGAAGGAGCAAAGGAATGAGGAAGTTGTGCGATCTCATTTGGGAAAGTTATTACAGAAACATATTATAGAAGCATTAGCATATTTAACTGCAAAATTCTTATCACTTTAATGACACTTTTGGTGAAGATTTAATTTTGGACTATTTCTATCAAAATAAACATTTATTAGGGGTATTATCCTAACTCTAGATGGGGGGGGGGGAATGCAATAGCATTAAAAATTGTCAAGATCTTCTAAAATAATGTCCTATACCAAATCCTCAGTGTTGGCTTTAACTTATAACTTAAATTTGTATTTCTTATGCTTGATTGCTTTCTAGTTGGCAAATAACTCAATAATAGCTTGATTAGAAGTATAATTGCATAATAATTATTTATACTGTAATATACTGGGATTTAACTTATATTTCGCTGAGCTGCAGTGGTGCAATTATGTATAAATGACTAGAGTGAGGCCAATAAGGCATCAAAGGCAGAAGTGGAAAGGTACCAAGGTAATAATGTGTAAAATCTTAATTAAAAATGGAAGTATTTAAATTAAAGGTTTAAAAGTTGCTACTTTTTTAATTGCATGCAAATATTGGAAAGATATAAATATTGTTGGTATACATAACTTAATCACTGTACAGTCAACAGCTGGATGAGGTATTAAGAGACCTTTAACAACTAACTTGTAGGCCTCTAAATAAAAATATAAGGAGTAAAAATCATGTTTTTTTTTCATTGAAAATATAATTATGTTATGGAATATTTATTACATTTCAGTAACACTCGTGTAAAGTGTAAATACACCAGAATAACACTTAAGGAAAGTATCAAAGAGCAAATATAATGCTCATAAAAAAACTGCAATCATTTTTTTAAATGTTGATGATAACTAGTTTAATAAAGTGAGTCTTATTTATTAAAAGCCTCAAGTGAGTTTTCTCTTGAGTTATGTAATATTCATGTCTGTTAAACTGTCATTTAAATTTGTTCATTATCTCACAAATTTTTGGACAAATGTCTGTTAATTTTAATAACTAATTTTAATGGTATTTTTCAAAAGAAAATTTTAATTGAAAAACTTTATAATACGGCCCTAATGACTGCTTTTAGCCACAAGGTGGCGCAAAAATACCACTATAACTTGGCAGAGCCCATTTGCCAGAGCCCAACTAACAGTCTGTTTGCATTTTCACAGGACGGAAACTGGCTTCACTGTGGACCAGAGCTAATCCTGGGAGACCAGCCTTGAATCCTGTGATCACTCTATCTTTCTCCAAGTAGCATAATAGGCTGAATGTTGTCATCTCATTTGTTATAACAACCATTTATTTTACTGTCCATAGATTTTATGGTGTGTGTGTGTGTGTGTGTGTGTGTGTGTGTGTGTGTGTAGTAAATCACTTGTTCAGTTCATCACAACCACTCACAGATTTTCCTGTGAAACACTGATGTTCAATAATGTTGGAAAGGGAAGTGATTTAAAATGTTATTTTATACACAGTCACAGCCAAGTAGAAGTGATGCCCCCTTTTATTGTTTGATTCTAAATTTCTGTCTTTCTAACCAGTTTTAACAAATTGCAAATGTTTGTACTGATTTACATATTGTCTCTGTTTTTTGACATGCTGATTATTAGAGGTTGAATCTGACTTTTCCTTTTAATGCTTAATATAGGTGATGATACATTCCTTTTTCATGCACAGTAAACATAGCCATGGAGTTGTTGATATAGAACACACATATATATATTTGGAGTTACAAAACAAGAAAAGTGACCTATTGTCCTCTAGTATGTTTGACCTAGCTAAACTCCCATTTCAACTTCCAACTAAGTTTTAGAAGAAATTCAGTACTGGGTATTCAATTTTAATTTTTATTTATTTGTTTTATAGCTGCCCAAGTGAGAGCAAAAATTATGAATAAATGAATGATGAATAATGAATAAATGCAATAGAGCTATACAGGTACATGATTTCAAATGTTATTTGACTGTGAAAAAATCAACATGATTACAACAATAATAATTCCATTACATTTTCATTCCCTATTTAAATTTAGATTTCTAACTTCCAAATAGTTTCATGTAATTTTAGTTCAGTTAATAATCAATTTAATACTTAATCAATTTCTGAGAATATATTCATGGTTTGATCATTAATAATTAACCTTAATGACACAATTTTTTATTATTTTTTTTTTTTTACAAATGTTACAGGATCTAATCTTTTTGAGAAATTATTTCTCAAAAAGAAATGATTTCTCCCATCTTCCATGACATTCCTTCATTTTTTACAACAAAGTACAGCTTGTTTTTGTCTGATTTTGTAAATAAAAGTTCTTCCTGAACTTTTGTGATAAGGTCAGTTTTAAAGTGCCTTTATACTTATCCTTGTGAGGCATCAAGTATAAAGGCATCAACATGAATAAAATGCATCAGTTTCCTCATATTTATTAGATTATGTGTGATCTACGGATAAAAGCAAATCAAAGCAAATCTGTATATTGAGAGTGAAAAAGAAGACTGAAGGAAAAACATCTTCAAGCTTTTATTTAACCATAAACATAATCTATTAACACATGTATTGGTTTCTGTGATAAGGGTTGTATCCCTTAGCAGTTTATTAAAACATTCTTAGATAAATATCAGTGTTTCTTTGGCCCCAGAGTGGAATGAAAGTTCATGACCTTTGCATGTGGAGGTTAACAGGATGATGTCAGAGATGACCATGCCACATGTTTCTTTGATCATGCTTCTTAATGCACCAGACCGAAGGTCATTAAGGTCAAGGTTTTAATTACATAACACAACGACAAAGGACAAACACAAGGGCAAAATTATGAACTTTGATCACTGTCTTTTTTTTTAATTTAGTTACATCAAATTTTGTGAATTCAATGAACATATGCATTCAATCATATCTGATTAATAAAAGAATCAAGCCATTTGATAACATGGCTCATAGCTCCCAGGGTTAAAAACTGTGATTTAACAATTTCTCTTATGGCCTAGCCTGGAAGAATATTTCCCCCCACAGAACAGTAAGGAAACCAGACAGTAATGTATCTCTACAGGAGGTCTGGGTGTAAAGCACTCTGGTCTCAGGAGCCATGTGAGCAGAGAAAGCGCTCTAATTAACTGCTTCTGGGGTACCGTGGAGAAGAGAAGAAGAGAAGGAACAAACCCCATTTTTTTATGCTTCAATACATCTGTCCCCACCTCCTGTGTATTCAGGTCCTTCCCCTCCGCTCCCCACCCCGCAGGGCCTCTCTCATCTTATGTTTATTCATTTGCCACTTAAGGGCCGGACACAGCACCCTGTTAAAACTAAATCAAGCCCCTTTCATGACATGATCCTTTTGCCAAAGCTGAAAAGGCCCCAGTCTGAGGGGGGTCTGACCCTGAGGACACTGAGCCGGGAGGAGGGGGACAACTTGATGTTGGGTTTTGCAAAAAAAAGCTAGTACTGTCTGCCCTGCTGGTGATTAAGGCAGCCAATGGTGGGGAGAGAGACAGCGGCGGGAACTCAGAGGAGGAGTGTGGGAGATTAAGCCTGTCACGCCCATTCAGAAGGAGAGGGGACAGGAGGGATAAAGAAGGCAAAGAGCGTTAAAAGAGGGGAAGGAGGGAAGTGAGAGCTCTTTTCATGGCTGATGACTGATTGCCTGTCTGGACCAGCTCTCTGGGTTGATTGACAACCGTGCTGAGACGAAGGGTGGGAAAGTGGAAAAGCGTACTTGGGCGGAGTTGTTAGTGTGTGAGAAACGCTTTTTTGGAAAGGGGGGCCAGTGTACATTGTGCATGCTAAAAACTAGTTACAATACACACATTACCGGCTTAACATTTTGTTAGAAACAGAAATTATGCTGTTTCATTGGTGATGAAAAAATTATATACTGCAAAATAGAATGAATGTAAACTCTTTTTTTTTTTTTTTTTTTAAATCTTCAATATTATCCTGATCACACAGTATAAATGTGTGAAACTGGACATTTTTTCTCTTTATCTCTTTTTATACTTATACTTTTTAAACCATACATAGAGCCTGAGCACATACAAACATAAATATATCATTCTGTGACGATATTGCTGGTTTTAAAGCCTTGCACACTACCCATGTTAACTGCCCTATAAACCCTAAAAGAAGTCCATAAACTTGTTTATAACCTGGACAGAGTTCATCAGTACCTTCCATAAATGCTATATTCATGCAGCCTTTTTATTTATTGTTATGAGTGAATGGTCATTGAAAAAGTGAATAAAAATAGTCTAGATAAACATTTGTTCATTCACCTGGCTGCCAAAACCCCAGGTTTGAATTAAAAAAGTTATAATTTTATGGTGTCAATGGGTTTGACTCTTACTGAGTTTGCTGGAGAATATGAGTTCTTATGGTAACTTTGTCATACTCGCTCCTTTTCATTTTTATGCAAATCCCAGGAGCGTACATTACTTTTTTTGTTTCCATCTGAAAACTAGTCTGTCTTGTACTATATATTTTTTCCTTACAATGCCATGCATATATTCTCCTGTAATGTTATTTATTTATTAATTTTAAGTTATATATGGAAATACTGAATGATTTTGTACATAATTATGCAGACATGATAAACATACATAACAAAATTGGTACAGCATATAATATGGTTCCTAAGACTTTTGCACAGTACTGCATATATATTGCCGATGCAAACTTTTAGAGGGTACTGTATTTCAGAACATGGTTTGCAGTTGCAGTTTAGATCTTTAAGATGTCACAGTGACCTTGTTTTCTATTTTGGAAGATGTTGGCACAGTGGTATTTTTATGATCACATGCTGCTTTAATGATTTATACCAAAAATTGATAATAACCAATTGCAAAAAAGATTTTTTTAATCTCCAGACTCTTGCTCTGAGATAAGCAGAATCATCTCAAGATTCGGCTATCCTACCATAGCATGCATTTAGAAATTTTGTATTTTGAAATTTTGTATTTTGTATAATAGAAGTATTTGTGCTACATTATCTACCTTATTACTATAACTTTATCAGAAAATGCTTGCAGCCTAAAACTACAGGTAGCATACATGTATTTCGGCAGAATAAATTGTCTTGTCAGAACAGACTTTCCTTTTTTCTTTTCTTTTTTTATGCAGGTTTTTACTTTGTATAAACATGCAGGTAGCAGTAATTTGATAGCATGTCTTATTACCTGAAAATACCTCCAGCACTAAATTATTTGCCAAAATGATGTAACACTGGGATACAGAAAGAGGATAAAAGAGAATCCTGACCAACTCTATCACATCTGGTAAGGCTGGTCCATGGTGTCTGAAAGGAAAGCCCAGCAAAGGGTGATGAAAACCTCTCAGCACATCATTGGCACCCATTGAACACCTGCACCACAGTAGATGTCTTCACAGAGCACCCAGCGTCATTAGGGACTCCTCCCACCCAAGTCTCAAACTTTTTGACCTCCTTCTATCCAGGGAAAAATACAGGAACATTCACACCAGAAACAGCAGGTTCCAGTTTACCTTCTTTCCCACAACCATCACACGCTAAACTCTACCCTGCATTGTTAAAGCACTTAAATCACTTACAGTACACATTATATTTATGGACACACCTAATTCCATGCACTATCCTGATTTTTCTTCTTTTTTTTTTATTATAAAACAATGCTGAAGGCATCAAAATATGCAATAATCTCATTTAAACAGGTGATATTGGGATGTGTCTGTAAAGCTGTCATAACTGCTCTAATCTGAGGTGCTGTTAACTGGTGATTTTTGAGGCTGGTAACTCCAAATGAACTTCTCCTCTGCTTACTTTCCTGAGATGGACTTCGTGAGAGCCAGTTTCATTATGGTGCTTGACGGGTTTTGCAAATGCACTTGACAATACTGTTCTTGCAAGAACTATTTCAGGACAGCAGACCTTCTTGTTATAAAAAATAACCAACTGCCGGTCCTGCTGATGTTGTTGAAATAACACATATGGCATTAATCACCTTTGATAGTTTTGAAAAAATAAATCCGGTATTTTTCTAGGATTTCTCCAAACTTTTGACTGATTTCTGACAGGTGACCTGTACTGTGCAATGACAGTAAAGTTCCTTCTATCTATCTATCTATCTATCAGCAACTAATATTTAAATATCACAACTTAAAAAGAAATGAAATAAAAAGCAGAAGATTAACATCACATTTTAAGAGTAACCAAAAGTGTTGCAATTTTCACAGTTAGCAAAACATGATGCATGTCTGATAAGACGTAATTTTATTGTTTAAAGTCGAAGATTATGATTATTACTGTTGTTCTTGAGTCTAAAATTCTCTTTGTAGTTTAATCAGCTAGTTTTCTTTTCCTCGGGGTAAGAGGTGAGCTGCGTATTCTTGGGATTGGTGGGCTGTCTTGTATTATTATTCTTATTATTTGAATGTGTGATTATGTGCTTTATTGATCTTCGCCGTGTTGTTGTAATGTCTGTGTAAAGGAAGTCGTGCTGTTTCCCTGTGCCCTCCCACACCACCTGCCCTGGACATGAAGCGCTTTGTGGCCTGTGCACTGCAGGTATCCGCGCGCCTTCCTTTAAGCGCTCTTGTCCGAACAGAGGATTAGCTGCGATAAGCTAACGGTTTCGCGCAGAGGAGGAGCTCTGACTTACGGGGGTCATTGCCGGAATTCTCGGCTGACAAAGAGGCAAAACACATACACACACACAGACACTCCTCAGTCTTTCTTCAGACACAAGGCCTGGTTCCAGTGGCTGGATACCTTTTCACACAGCCTCGTCTCCTGTTGCTCGCTACAAAGCGCCTGTGTGAGCGCGCGCCGGTTGCCAGGCGAGTCTGAATGCACGAGCAAGAGGCGGAGTCGGGAGCGCGAGACGTCTCTGTTAACGCGGGGACTGACGTGTGGCTGCGCACGCGCTTCACTCCGGAGACCAGCGCGAAACGATCTGTGGGCGACGGTGCGACGTCTGCGGCCTAAGCTTCATAAAACCAATGAACGATGATGGCGTAAATTAAACAATGACACATTTTCCTACAGGCAAACTATAGGGTAAATTCAGGTATATTAAGTGGAATGTGATTACAATCCTCTGGCCTAAGAAATGAAAGTCAGGACGTATGTCAATTCTTTGTTGTGGACCTTTTTTGATAAACCTTACATGATCTCATTCATGGAACATCATTATAAAGGTAAAATGGTCAACATCAAAAAGGGCTCCAAATGTAATGGGCTCCAAAAATGTATACTTCAAACGTGAAAAATATATGCATACAAATGTTAATATTAAATTTATATAAACATCAAAGGGTAGCTGTAAGTTACGTCTGAATTATGCAAGCTCATTAGGTGCTAAAAGTGGTCACAGTTAGCATCCAGACACTTAATTTCAGCCAACTGCTGTTGTAAACAACACAACAATTTCTTCCAGTTGTGCAGCCAGTGTAGGTGGTTTTCTAGGTAAGAAATTGAAATCATGCAGAGCAATCCATGTGGACACGCTATCCTTTATTGTACACATCCTTTAGTGAACATAGTGTATATTCTTTCTGTGGTGCATCACATCTTCTGTCATTTTTTTGTCTCTCTTCTGATAGTCACATTATAGCAACAAGGATGGTGTGACTACTGACATCTTTAGAGGAAATATTATACTACACACTGCTGCCATAATTAAATTCAGGTATTTTAAGGGCATAAATAACAACTGTTTGCATATATATTGCATATATTCATGTGGTTTATACAGAAAAATTCCCAGTGTTGAATTAACACAGAAAGTGTTACATTAACAACATACGGTTTTCATATGGGTCCAGTTGAAAGAGTTAATTCAATGGGATTTTACTGTGTACATGTATTAGCTATACAAATGTAACAAATAATATGCATAAAACAAACGAAAATTATGCAATTATCCAAATGCCCCAGGTTACCAAACATGCTTTGGGAGTTTTTCACAGTTTACTCACTCACTCACCTTCTACACCGCTTTATCCTGTATTCAGGGTCACATACACACACTCCACCAATTAGCCTAACCTGCATATCTTTGGACTGCAGGAGGAAACCCACCAAGCATGGGGAGAACATGCAAACTCCATGCACACAGAGACGGGGAATCGAGCCTGGCCAGGAATCAAACCTGGACCCTGGAGGTGCACAGTGACAGTGCTAACCACCGCACCACCATGGTGCCTTTTTTCACTGTTTAATTCAGGTTAATGATTGCATGAATAAGTAAGCTAAACTTAATAAAAATTTGTAAACATGCCATTGAGAATAAAAGTCCCCCACAAAAATGTGTCCCAAATCACCAAACATATGATTAAGATGGGTTTTAGGTTCAACTGTGGGAAAACATTTTTTCTTTTTTTTTTTTCCTTTTTTTTTTTCCTTTTTTTTTAAAGAATACAATATAAAATATTTCTTTAACATTTACGTTCACATGCTGGAGGGTATTGCATGTTGAGAGATTTTGTTTTAATGATGGCTTTATTACAGTTAAATTCAAAGACTCTCACAATATATCTGCATTTAGGTTGGATGCAGGTAAAATTATAAGAACCAAAGAGCCTTCAACAAGAAAGCAGGTGACTGGCAGAATACTAATGGGTATAAAAGAATATAGTTAAATAATCATCAGAACGTAATAAAAAGTTTAAAAGATCTAATTTTTACTAAACTTATAATGATTCAAATACTCTAATATATTTTCATTCCTAATATTCCTTTTGACCTTTAGCTTCATAACTACATAAAAAATGAAATCTTATATAATTTTATTAATAAATATGATTATTTTGATAGTTTATGTCAGTTGAATGCACAAGTTTATGTTTTCTGTTAGGCATTAAACAGCATCTCAAAATTTTAATGGTCTCCTAAAAAACTTTAAAAGTCTGAAGATTTGCCAATATTTGGGCACATGGTACATAAAGGACACTAATCCTGTGCATATACCAACTTTCAGATACCACATAAAGGCTCAATGAAAGAATCTGAAGAGCAATGCATGGAATGGATAATATAATTCCTGTCATGGGTCAATACAACTATTTTAATACGTTTTTATGCTCAAATAAGTCCTAAACTTTTGAACCTTGACGCCCTCTTTTGTGTAATATCTGAAGTTTGTCCAAAATTTAGTGCTTTTGGGCTTAACTTTATGCTAAAACTTTATGAAATCTATGTGTACCATATACTTTTAGGCTTGCTTGAAAACAGATATGTATTACTAATACTGCATATATTCTATATTATCAAGATTTTCAAATGCACACTCGTATACTGACAGTTACCTCACACTGCACAACATGACTTCATTTCAAATCATGGTTCCAAAAAAATTCCAAATAAAACCAAATCATATGAAGAGATTGGCCTATTGCAGTGTTTGCCTCAACTTTTGCATTTTGTCAGTAATTTTAACTAGATTGGGGGCATGGTGACTCATCAGTTATCTCTGTAGCCTTGCATCTTCAGGGTTAGGGGTTTGAATCTTACCAGTTCCGCCTCACCTCCCAAATGCTGTTAGTTGGGTTGGTTAGGCTAAATTACTGTTAAATGGAAATGTGCATATGCATGTTATTCTGTAATGAAATGGTCTCATCTAGGGTGGCTAATTGTCATGTGCTCAGTTTTTTAAAAAAAAAGGCTTTCGATCAGTTTTGACTCTTACCTAAATAAAGACAGATATTTAGCCAGATACTAAATATAAATGAATTGTCTTTAACTGGATAATATGATCATCCCATGTGTATATTTTTATGTCCTTATATATTTAGTTACATATATTTCACATTTTTCTGACAATATCTGAAGTTTGCTATTAAGACATTTTGATATGTCCAGGCCACCACTCTAGGCTGAATTTTAAGTTAGGATTGGATTAGAATAGACTTTTACTGAGGGGCCTTATTGACTAATTTATGAACATGCCAACTACATGAATATATCTTACTATAAAGTTTTCTGTGTTTAATATTTGTGTATAATTAAAACCTTAGATTGCACCTTCACACAGTAACCATTTTATCACTCTTTCTTATCACTCCTTTCATCTAATTTCATCAGTGTTTTTGTAACAAGGAAATATGTCGAATTTCTATTTTTTGTTTATTTCTCCAGTTAATAGGTATTAGAAGATGACATTATGGAACAGTGATGAAATTGCCAGGAATCATTGTATCAATTGCAAGGATTTGGTAAAATATTTTTAGAGCAATACCACAACTTAGAAAGATCAACATAACCCATTCCATTTTGTTTAAACTGGACAATATAAAATAAGTTATTTTTCGTCTCTCAAAAAACATTTCTTTTCATTTCTGAAACCACTGGATAAAGTATAAATTATTATTTAAGTCAATAAGAAATTAAATCTATTACATTACATTACTGTGAAGATTCATGCTAAGAAAAAGAATTTATCTACGACAGTGAATATTATAATTATTGTTATGGCTAAAATATGGAAAGTGTTGGCTAATGTACAGTAGATACACAACTTTCAGTAATGAATAAATAGATAATTGAATAAAATCTTACGGTAAGATGATGGGCTGCCACAACAGCTTTAATTCACTTCAGCTAATATTCTACATGTCTCTGTGGTAAGAAACGTTTTACCCTGAAAGATACTGCTTCAATTAATATTTTGAACGTAATCGTCCAAAACCTTACATAGCCATACACTTAACTTGACCGGTGACTGAGAAGGCTGCAGCAGATTATTTATTACATTTTATGCCACCATAGGTTTTCAGTAGTTTGCTTATTTTCCTTATTTATTCATTATTTTTAAACTATTATATTCTATAGAAATGATGCCTCAATAAATCACCCAGGCTACAGTGTTATTATTTAATAGCTGTACACTACATATTGCAAATGGAATACTTGTGGGAATCATCTCCTCTGGGATCCCTTAAGAGCTTAACATTATTCCATAGGGAATGAGTGCATGTGTGTGTCCTTCTTCATGTGTTTGCTTATGCTGATCACACACACTCTGTCTAGCCCCCACACAACATTGCTGGTTATAGCAGACCGATACTCTCAGTCAGACACTGGAAGAGGGGGATCCATCGTCACCCCACATCACTTTAGTCTTTCCAGTCCAGACATTTTGGGGGGTCTGTCTGGACTAGTTGTGGTAGACAGCACCCCACTCCTCCCCTCCATCAGGAGCTAAGAGGACCTTGAACTCCTGTCACAACAGCTACCCACAGGGGCAGAGGTCAACACCCACAGTCACTTTGTCACACAGTACTGAATCAATGTTGCATTATAATCGCATTCACAGTTCAATGGAATTCAGACATGCATTCCTATGCACCCTAAATCATAGACAACATGTGACTGTCTGTTTAAATTTCTGTAGTCATATTCAGAATGGACATTTTGTTCAAAAATAATAATTAAAAAATTCTTATTTTTTCCCTTCAGTTTGTTCTACCATGTGTATTTTAGAACTGAACAGGTAATCATTAATGATTGATAAAAACTTTAGAAATTATTTCATTTATCAGTTAAAGTAAAACATAATCTAAAGCAAGAATAAACATTTGGTCCCATTTAATCATCACACAGATTTCTCCAACAAAAAAATAAGGGGTATCGTAAAATCCTGTGCATAAAATAGACTGTTTCTCAATTTTATTGAATATAACCAACCATATATATGTATTGAATATTTTATATACTTCATTTGAACTATTATATTAATAAAACAGTTGCTTAAAACAAATAGAAATATGAAGTAACAAGATTATGCGAAGGCTGCAAGTCAAAAAGCTATGATTTTACCACTAAACATTAGGATGTCTTACCTTATCTCTTTCCTGTAGACAAAATAGAATACTCACTTTATTAAGGCTCTTATTGTTTTAAGGTGACTTAATTACAATATAGGATTTTTTCCACGGAGTGTTGAATTTTCTTAATAATGTAAGTTTGTAGATTCGGTTAAAAATTGCAAATAAAAAATTGCTTTACATTCTCGGTTATGAGCATCGGATCAGTAATTAAGCATCCTTATCACAGGAGGTTTCATTTAGCTATAGTATATGCGTTTCTCCAGAGCATCTCAAAGGTTATCTTTAGCACACTAGAGATCAGTGTGATCTTCGCTGCGATGCTTGTAGGGAAGCTCGGCCATGTTGATCAATCACGCCTTTACACATTTACAATGAACTGTAACTGATTTTTATTCTACAACGAAACAATAAACGCGAAAACACCCCAACACTATATCACAACAACGCAAACAATTTTAGAAAAATATTGCATTGAACTCAAAAGCGTAAAAAACAATGAATCATCATGTAAACATCAAAACGAAAAGTCTATTAAATGTTCGTTATTTTACGTATTTGCTTTATCATTTTGCTCTAATCAGAAAACTGAAAGGAAGTGAAATAACCAGCCACTTTCAAATGGAAAAAAATAAGTACACTATAGGCTGGGATATTTCATATTTACTACTGACATACTGACTGTACTTAAAAAATAGTATGCAATCTATTATAATTTGTATTAAGTGTATCCCAGTATTATTCCATAATAATAATAATAATAATAATAATAATAATAATAATAAAAATAATTCGAAAAATCAATGTATTACTTTTTTTCAGAAGTGAGTTGGAAAGTTGAAAAGTGAGTTGAAAACGTTGGCACTCTTAAACTAATGAACTCTTAAACTCATACGTTTCGTGCTACATATTAAGCTTTTCTGAATGAGAGAGACTTTGTTCCTTAAACAAATAGGTCGACGATTATGCACAGTGACTATAGAACCCATGGTATATAGGACTGCTGCATTTCTTTTTCCTACTTTGAATAAAATTGATAATTGGTAAAAGCAAAAAAAAAAATATATAAAGCATTTATAGAATTTTCCTCCGTTTTTGTGTATTTTGTTTGTTTTTCTTTTGTTTGTTTGTTTTGCAGCTTTTGTCAAACTATAACAAAAAATACCAGTTTGGGGTATTTATTACATTTTTTTTTATGTCTGACTTGTTATTTTTGCTACACCTTCTAAATAGAAGATGTTTTTGCAAAATATATATTTTGATACAGTTTGCATCCTATTTGATTAGTTTGAATTACTATCATTACACACGACCTGTGAATCTTAATTGTTTCTTATTTAACATAATGAAAATAACATACAAATTAATACTATTTAAATTAAATAGTAAATAAATTAGATCCTCTTCTAAATGGAGTTAGGCATATATGAAGATGTGAACAGTTATATATTTTTTCAAATATATACGGGTAACATGGTTTATTTTATTTTTCAAGGAAATTTAAGGTTGAATTAAGATCTGAATCTTTTCTTCATCAGATGTATAATATTATAATATTACCGTGCTTTGCCATTTAATTGTGAAAAATATTTATTTTTTACGTAGGAGATAAAATGTAACAGGTAGTTCACTCATCCTCAGCGACGCATCCTGATTGGACTTTCTAACTCCACCCACTCTACCCCCGTAAAGCGCGCGCGTCGGTTCTCAACCGCGTCCCCGCACTCTGATTGGTCGGTCTGAGCGACGGCGCTTACAGAGCCTCGGTGACGTCAGTGCAGACGCTAGCGACCAGTGGAAGAAAAGCGGTGGTCTGTGGTACCCGAGGTGCAGAAGAGCAAGTGGCGGGTCGGACATTAGCATCATCAGATGATCATCAATAAAATCGATTTCTGCGTGAAGACAGGCTGTAGGCTTTCTGTATAGCTGAACGAGTCAATATAAAACAAAAACTTAGTCGTCATGTGCTTAGACGCTACAGGATTAGAACACATACACACATATATGTAATGAGAAAAAGAGAGAGACGTGTGGAGCTACCGACTGGCTGCAGCACCACGTCGCCACATCTGATGAGGATGCCGAAGACGCTGCGTTATAACTCTCAGCCGATTTATTGCCTATGGAGTCCAGAGGTATTATTTTCTATTGAAAAAAAAAAAACCTCAACAAATTAGGTATTTTAATTGCAAACATTCTTTTGAATCAGACGGCATGACATACACAAATATTTATCTTTTTTTATTATAGACAAAATGTTGGAATATTGTATAAACTAAGCGTGTGAAATAGGACCCGCTTGTGTACTGGTTGTGATTTTTCATTAGGTTGATATTTTTATGAAAAATATATTTCTTTTGTTTTTTATTCTTTTTTTTTTTTTTTTACTCCACGGCCGAAAACGGAATGGGTGGACACTATAAGGACAAGACTATAGTGTGTTATAGCATGTCTTTTGTCCTCAGCAACTTGTTCACTTTCACTCCTTAAGCACTGCTTAGCCTGGTTACTATCATCCTGTTGTGTTAGCTGTGTGAATGAATAAATAAATGTTTTATTCTTGATATGTTAGATTTATTTATTTTTTTTAAATAAATTGTACTTACAATGATACACATAAACATTCATTGAAATTATTATCACAGTTAGCTTATACACTGTCACCTACAAGTTTGACTGCAATCTCTATAGGCCTATACTCACCGCCTATAGTCCTGCAACACAAATCTGACTTAAATAATGCATACCTATTGCCAACCTCTTGATTCTTTTTCAGTTATTAACTGATATGCGGTTGCATGTCTACATGGTCAATCAGAGTGCAGGTAAAATGACTGGCACTTAAATAGCTGAATACGTGTTAGTCAATTTCTAGAGGAACATCTGATCAAAGAGTTGGCTTTGTTGAATGGTAATTATTTAGCAAAATATTATTTAATGATATTACAGATGAAATGAAATGTGCAGTTTAGTGAACATACTGTACTATGTGTACCATTTACTGAACAGAGGCCTACCCACATGTAAGGCATGCCCACCCTACACACTCTATAAACACACCAGGCTTCCACACACCATGTACGCTCAAGGTTTCTACACACCATTTAGTGTACGCACCAGGCTTACAGTACATTAAACCTAGACACACCACATACACATTAATTGTCTAGACCATACACATGAATCTTACAGTCAGCAGAGGTATATACCTTTGATCTTGGTAAGATAATATTGTAATTGCATCTCATGATTTCATGCATTTGTGTTTGTAATACTCAAAAAATTATGAGCATAACCTTTCTCTTTTACATGTAGTGGTGGAAGGTTAGGGCTATGAATTTTAAATTTAACTTGTAAAATTTGGAACTTTTTTGGCATCTGTTTTCTTTTGGAAATTATTATTATTTTTATTATTATTATTATTATTATTATTATTATTATTATTTAATGTGTGATTATATCCTCACTTGAAAATGTATGTTTCTGTTTGAAAAAAAAAGCCACGATTATGTGTTATGTGAAGATATATTATACCACAATGTCTAAAATTTATTAGAATCATAAGTATTTTTACTAATTTAAAAAATTATTCATTATTGTAATGAGATGTGTGCTGAGAAAAAAAAGATCTTTTCAGTACTGATTCTATCCTGCATATATTTTTAGAACTGAATCTTGAGGAGTCCTGAAACCTTGGGCATGCTAACATGTAGAGAAACTGTTCTGAAGGTTTGCCCATGCTTCATGATGTTGCTAATTATCTTCATTCTTTATTCATGTTTTTCTATTTTCATTTCAGATGTGTAACCATGACTCCTCCTCCTCCTCCTCGAGATCTCGTTTTCTTCAAACAGAAGCACGCATGGAGAGGGGTTGGTTTCTGTCTTTGGTTATCTAGCTGTATGAGTATAAAGTCATGTCATAAAGCTAGATAACCGAAAGTAGAAATTAATCTCAAACTAGCATCCATCCTGTGTGAATCTCCCAAACTGTGTGACTTAAGGACCAATTTAACAGGTAGGCCTAGAGAAAAAAAGGGGGATTTTCTGTAGAAAAAAATGTAATACAAGTGTTCTTCATTCCCTGTAGAGTTAATTTAAAAAATGGAAAAATGAACATTAGAAAAATGGTTTGTGAAATATTTATTTGATGTGAAAATGACTGTTTAATCACCGTATGTTAAAATTACACACTGAGGCTAGATCATTGATGCTAAAGCAGTGACTGGGCTATAGGTTACTTGGACCTTTATTCTTATTTGCATCTTTTAATGTTAAATTTAGATTCTGTGCTTGATTTTTTTAATTATTATTAAACATCATCAGACACAAATCGTGAGAATTTGATGTGAAAGATTTGTTATTTGTTTGCCTTTTTTTCCAATTTTTTTTGTTGCTAGGAATAAAGGTATAAGTAAATATGGAAGTGGTTTCAGCTTTGCACCTTTTCGTATGTGAACCAGTCTGTGAGAAGTCTCTGAATTTTAAGTTGATCTGTGGATCTGTTTAGCAATGTAAACATAATTGTTATTTTGAAATTCTATTAATCTACATTATCAGCTATTGGCACTATTCAACAAAACTCCAAACACAAAATAAATTCTAGATTCTCTTATATAAATCAGTAATTTTACTATTTATTTTCATTAATGTTGAGCATCGTTGGTGGCTTTGTGTTTAAAATCTTTGCTTATTTATTTATTTATTTATTTGTTTGCTTGTTTTTTAAGTAAATCGCATGCCTCCTGTAATAAAATGGAGACATGTTGTAGTGCCTCCTGTATTGCATGAGCATACGTTTACAGATCGTGCAGGACGTGCTTTATGGTGTCCGTGCAGCAAACCCGTTGCTATGGTACCAGCTTGGTGATAATAACAATGAATATTTTGCAATGCTAAATTTTCATTTGCAATTTTTCTGCATTGCCATTCAGCGCCCTGCTTCTGATCCGCAACATACCATGATGAAGTAACGTGTCATGAACTTGGACACCATGCTGTATAGAAGAAGTGACAGGAGGAAAACGCCTTTGTCCCTGACTGCCATATTTCTCCTCATGCCAAGAGATCTCCAGTGCCATCTGGGGGATATGGGGCACCGTGCCCATGCCACCGGCGATGAAACCCCTTCATCTCCCTGGAGCTTTGGCACGATGAATGAGGAAAGCAGGGAGGCCATCTTGAGGGAGATCTCATTGAAACAGCTAAGATGGCTGGACTGGCACACGAGGTGAGTTGCATCATAGCCTTTTTTATTCTTGTGTGTGTGTGCATGTGTATGTGTGTGTGTGTGTGTGTGTTTGTGTGTGTGTTTGCATGCACATGTACATGGATGCATTTAGGAGCTAAACCAGTCACACAGCTTTTTGCCTATGTGATTTTGCTGTACTAATTAAGAGAGTGGAGGAGGGGAGGTAAAGAAAACAAATGAGCTGGCACCGATTGCAGGAAAGGCTGCCATCTTCTTTTGTTAGGCTCGCCATATGAACGAACATAGAACTCATAGGTCTTTAAGACTTTTGTTCATACCACACATCTACCATTATATTATGGTTGATGTAAAATTGCATTTTATATTCTATGACCTGGTGAATCAAGTAAGAAACACCGTGACTAGCTATGAGACTTATTAGGATGCCTCTATTCACTTTCTACTGGGCAAAATAACATGAACTAGGTTTTCCAATAATCAGTGCAATGCTTTTTTTTTTATAGATAAAATACAAAGGTAAAATTCATATACAGTTGAAGTGCATAATTTGTGCATAATTATCTTGCTGGATTTCTATAATAAATATGTAATATTTGACACTCGCAGATTTTATTTCTGTCACAAAAAATTATAATACCTGGAACCGAAACATCTTCCAAGAGTGATGGAATTATATTTTTAGATTCACTCTGATTTTATTTATTTTATGTGTTTTTTTGTGTGATAGAGCAGTGGGAAAGTTGGATATATTGTACACAGTTGAACAATTCACTTTTTTAGTAAAGTAAATAGTTTTGTTTGCAGTCAGGGATGGATAATGAGAGGAAAATAGAGAGGAAACAATAAAGCAACTAGCACTGCTAATGAGTGGGGCTGAGCAAAGATCCTCTTGACATAGTTGCACTGAAAGGAAAGAAAAGGCCAAAGTCTCAGTCTGTATCAATGAGAGAGGCAGCATCCCGGAGGCACTTCCCATAGGCTCTGCTCTCTGCGCCATTCTGTTCTACATTCCCTCCTCCATCCCAAGCCTTCTTTGCCTGTAGAAATGTCAACTAGTTGAATAAGTGAACTAAAGAACCTAGGAATGACTGAACAAAATGAATGAATGGCTGTGCAAAATGCTATTTCCTTTTTCTTTTCTTAAATTTCAATCACAAAATACACAAGAACAATTTTGTTGCCAGATAAATAAAAACTATAATCTTTCACAAATCATATCAGTTAGATCATGATATTTATGTGCACATATAATAGCTCAAGATTAATAATAATTCTCTTTTGTCAGGTGTTTATGTGCACTTTTTAATGTTCTGCTTTACAGTGACAGTGAGCAATGCTCTGATACATTTTCTGGTGCCTCTTCCTCTTGCTGCCTGGTCACAGTTGAAATGGCTAAAATGGCACCCCATGCCCCTGGCACTCTAGTCTCCATCTTGAATGGATGTGAGAGTGAGATGGGTCCATGGGCTGCCATGGGGTCGGCAGCTGCAGCAGCATGCCTTAATGAACAGAACGTGGTGTCTGCCATTATTATTCTGCCCCACTCGCATCTTTCCCCGCTCATTGGAGACCCCCCTCCCTCCTAAAGCACCGTTCCCACCATTGTCAGGACTGGTACTTCTCCACCATCTCTTGAAGGGGGCAGGGTGGGAAAGCCCGGAGCAGACTAGACAGGACCAGATGCCAAAGACATTAGACTGGTATGCAGATTGGAAAGCTTTTGTGTGTGACTGCGTGTGTGTGTGTGCATACAGGCAAATAAACAGGAGCAGGCTGTAGGCCCCCGATCATGTTAATTGGTCTACTCATTGCTAATGCTTGTCTGGTACAGATGGAGATGCTGTTAGTTGTGCTGGCATACGTGAAACAGGCCTGTGGCCTTTTGTCCAAAATCTATAACGTACACTACAGCTGTAGCATTCAGTGTATGGATGCTATTTAAAATTACTGTACAATTACAGTCTCAGGCTGTATTACACTGTTATAGCACATTGCAGTCATTTATTTATATTTCATGTTGTGTTGTAGAATAATTTAGTCAGAGCTTAATTATTTTAATGTCAATGTATTACAACAGAAGTCTATATCATTAATACTGTACACTAGGATTAAACTTTAGGGTGTTATATTTAATCAAATTCTTCATTCTGCATCAATATAAAATATAAAATTAAAATGTTAACATTTATTAATTATTAAACTCTGGTTAGTGAAGAATTCTGTGTTAATGTAAGTTTGTGGATTTTTATTCTACATTCAGCATTTTTAAATCCAGGTCTTTTCTGCAGTGTTAATTATTTAGAGGATAGTGCTCACCAATTAAAAAAGGCAAACAACCAGAGACAGGATGCTGTAACAAATATCAATGTGTATATAGGGTCGACTGGATGGTGATAATCTGCTGAAGTAACAGTCTGGAATAAAAGCAGAGAAGGAAAGAAAAAGGTGACTTAGACACTGTTAGTAAAAAAAAAAAAGAGTTGGTTGGTGTGTTCGAGAAGATGAAGGGGAGGGGGAGGCGTGTGACAGTGATGGCGAGATGAAGCGCCATGTTTAGTTCTATAAAAAAGAGCCCTGTTGTGTTGTAGCAGCCTGGCAAATGGACATGATTTTTTTTTTTTTTAATAAATACGTTTAATCATTTACTTGCTGTCTAGGAGAGTAAAGGGCAACTTTTTGCACTAATGGTCCCCTAAAATATGGAATGTTTTTTTTATAATGTAGATGAAATCCTTACATACATGGTACTGCTTGGTTCACATTAAGTCAAGCCTCCTCAGTATGTGTAAGCGTGGATTGACAACAAGAAGGGCGGCATACAAGGATTGGCAGGAGTATTAAACCAACCTCACATGCCATTCAGAGCCTTGGATGACATCCAATGTAGGTCAAGCTTAATCTTTAGCTGAGACTAATCTCTTGCAAAGAATGTCTTAAGTATCTCCAAGGAAGATAGAGATGTTCTTCTAGTCGAGGCTTTACAGATTAGAAGTTGTCTGCATGAAAAGCACATGAGCAGAGGTTATTCTCTAAGATTTAACTGGGAATAAGGGTCTATGTTAACCAGAGTATTTAATACTGTGGTACTGGATAACACATGTGACTGTATGGAATGATGGAAATGAAGTGTAAGAAATTATGTCATTTTTAAAACTTCAAAATGAACTTTTGGCTGTTCGTGATTTATTGGCCATGTCACTGATGTAAATGATGTAGAAATATAATTATTTAATGTATAGTTAGATGTGCTGTTGTATGCTTCTAGAAGTATAAATGTAACATTTTATCAATTCATACGTTTGGATGTGTATGCAATTACTATTGTTAAGTCTATTAGAACAGGATTTAAAAACAAAAAATTTTTTACAAAATAATTGCTTATTAACTTTTCATCATAAAAAAGGCAAAATTAAATATAACAAATACACAAAAAAGTCAACACTGCTACTGCAAATTTTTTTAAAATCTAAAATAGCTCACTTGTAGCTATCTGTAGCGCTGCAAATCTGCATCTGATATGCATGTGAAAAAAAAAAAACTTTAGGCTATCCATCAAGTTCAAGTTCATTGCTATAGAGGCTTCCTGTCTGTAGCCTGTCTGTAGTCGTATACCCCTTTCTCTCTCCATCTCTCCCTGTCGTCCCTCTCCGAGGGAGAGCTGTTCACCCTCTGACCTGTGTGGAGGTTGCTATGGGAGTGAGGCTGGCTGCCTCAATAATGTGGCTGTGAAAAGGCAGTGCTGTCAGGGCCATCTCAAGATGTGTGCCCCCCTCCACTCCTCCACAGCTGGGCACAGTCCGAGAGCCTGGGAATGTCAGAGCCTTGGGTTCATCAGACACCCCCGAACCCACAGTACCCCCTCCGAGACACACCCCCTCCCACAGCTCGAGTCTAGCCATCGTCTCAATCGACTGTCTGTAGCCACATCCGAACCCCTGTTTGTGCAGCACTCATCCCTTGTGCAATGTGTACTTTAGGGTCGCCCTAGAGCATCTATGTTTTTCAGCCATCTCATAGGGGGGAGTATTCTCTCTCTCTCTCTCTCTCTCTCTCTCTCTCTCTCGCTCTCTCTCGCTCTTAGTCTTATTTTTCATTCTTATAGTTACACAGTTATTGCATTAATTTCCTCAACATTCATATGAAATTTTTAGGCTTTAAAATGGTAATTAATTAACTACATGCACAAGCTGAGAGAGTGTGTGTGTGTGAGGGGGGTGTAACCAGTGTGTGTGTGGGAGAGAGAAAGAGAGAGCAAAACAACACCATTTGGCTGATATGTCTTCTGATCACACTACATTCTCAAAGTGTTTGTGTGTGTGTGGATTTGTGTGTGGGTTTGTGTGTCTGTGTGTGTTTTGTCCATGGAGGCTGCATGCATGTTTTCACCCTCTATTCTAGTCTTGCATGCTACTGGGAGGGACAGAGAAATAAAAGAAAAGTGATTTGCATAAGCTGCATGGAGTCCAAAGGCTGATGAAAAAAAAAAACAGATATCAGAGACCAACCGAAAGGAAAAGGACAAACCCTGTGCTGGGTAGACAGGAAAGAGAAAGGCTGTGTTTGCATGGGAGATGGGGTAAAAATGACAGAAAGAGTCTGATCTGTTCCCCTACAGTGATGAAAGCAATCGGATCATCTGTGTATTAGCTTAAAAGTGTGACAGAGTTGACACACTATTTACAAAGGCTTATTGTAATACAGAAAGGAAAGATTGGTTGGGAATGTAAGAAATAGATGGACACATTAAGCCACTATCAACATTACTATTGTGTAATATTTATGAACAATAATCTGTTATACTGTAGTATTTATAAACAATACTATTTTATTTAATTACCTTTTTTTATTACATACACAAGATATTCTAGACTTTTTTTACATTTCGCTTTTACATTAATGCTATACTTTTTTCCCTTTCTTTTCCAGAGTTGGATGGGTATTAAACTGCACATTCTTGGCGTGATAACGGCAGCAGAGGACAATGGAAAACATGATGCATCTCTTTGAATAGTTTTCTTGCGAAGAAAAACAATCATATTTGTATTGAGAAAATGTCTTAATATTGACAATCAAATGTATATATCAGCACACACACTGTGCATTAGTAGGAACCTACAGTAGGGTTTTAATTTAAGTTTGTATTCTGTGTATTAGACTATAATTTGTTTGTTCTGGAAAACAAAAGCATTATACATAATTTGTATGTTGTTCACTCCGTTTAATGTATTAAAAGCTATTTCAGAAACCCCAGTCTGTGAATTCTGTATGATGCAAACAGCTTACAGAAAATCCTGATCCAAATGTTTAGTACAGTTGTGTGAAAATGTTTTTATGTTTTTGTACTAACAGGGTCACTTCTCACCTCAGTGCAGATGAACACATCACACATAATGCTGGCTATAGACGCAGAAAAAAATCAGATTTTTTTTTACGAGCTAGAATCAGCACCTTGGACAGAGAACAACATGAATAAAGCGTTACATGTTTTGTATTGAACAAAAATGAATAAACTGCGTATATGACTTTTTACATGCAATTGCAAAAACGCGTAATAATAAAAAAAAAAACAAGCAAACAAATACACACATTATATATATATATATATATATATATATATATATATATATATATATATTCGAATACCGAATGTAAAAATAAATGTCGCCGAGGCAGCCTACGTCCTGCTTAAACATGTGGTTTTCTGTCTCTGTATGATAAGGGAATGCAGAAAATTACACTTTTTTATCAGAGGTATGCTGGAAAGCGTGTGAAAGTGTCTATGTGCTTTTAATTAAGCTTTAATTAGCCGCTAAAAGGCTGTGGAGGCAAGCAGATCAACCAACGCACTGCTATTATGAGCTCAGAAACTCTCTTCAAGCACACACGAATAGTTTCATGTCATCAAACTGTATGCCTACTCTTTACACTCTTTACAGCACCATGTTGGTTTCCTTTTATTATTTTTTTTATTCATCTCTTAAATAGAGACCTGGACTACAAGGTAATAAGCTTTAGTAATCTGTAAAACACACACTAACCGCACAAACGACTCCTGGGAAGCTTTGACTTGAACCTCGGCTTCCCCACTGAATCATATAAGCCTATAAAAGAGACGCTGGTTTATAATTGCTTAATACCACTGCATTGAATGAGTTCCTGTTATTTCCAGCGCACGTTGATCAACCTTCTGGTCCAGGTCCTTTCCCTCAACACTGCTGCTGCTTACTGATAACTAGTAGCTCGAACAGTCTAAATACCAAATTAAGCCGAAACATGATGCGAATGTTATTTAACTGATTGTGCAAAATACGTTAGCTTCATTTAGTAATTTAGACGACCAAAAAAAAAAAAAAAAAAAGGATGACGTTGCTCTAAGAAAAAAAAAATCTGGAAGCTTTATTTTAACAGTTTGGCTTGTAATTGAGTCAAAACACAACTACGCACAGCACTGAAATAACGGATATTTCATAAAGACGTTATTTTTTAAAATATCCAGTTTTGACTTAAGGTATAGGCTAATTATCTAAATATTTTAAATAATAATAATAAGAAGAAGAAGAAGAAGAAGAATTTTCTAATTCCGTTTATATAAAAATATAAACCTGTCCATGTCAACTTATATATCTACAGTAGATGAGAATAGATTTAGGATACACGTTAAGTGAATGTCCAGTATTGACCTTGACTCCCTCAGGGGCTGACCCTCTAAACAGACAATGAATTGACCATACTTGACATTGACCCGGGTTGAATAAATCTGCAATAATGCTCATGTTATTTTGGACAGGACCTGGATGGTGGCAGTGCCCTCGGTCAGGCCCCTAGAGGACAATAAACCAGGCCTAAGGGCTCCTTCGGGCAAAGGTTAAAGTCAGAGGTTAAGGACCACTAATTAAACTGTGATTTCCTTTGAATTCCCTCGTGACCACTGAGCTGCCAGTACGGTTGCTTCTTTTACAAGGCCACTAAATAAACATGTGGTGTCCGAGTACAAGTCAATAACCTCTACAGAGCTACCTTAAGGCCTGCACAGCAAGAAAGCACAGCGCAGATTCTGAGGGGGATAATAAATAAATAAATAAATAAATAAATAACCTCACAGCATAGATAAATAGATAGATAGATGTTACACTACTTATCTTATTTCTCATACTATTATTTCATACTCTAATTCTGCTATTCAGTTGTAGACAGGACATTCATCACGTTTGTCCTTTTGGAGAAATGCCTTAGGTAGAATTAATTTTCATCTTAAATTTAATCTTCTAAAAAAAGATTATCGTGGTAGAATAGCTCAAGTGATTGTTAGTTTTTCACATCTGATTATGAGAGTAATGTGAAAAATGTGTTTAAAATGCTATACCAGGAATTCAGGTAAACACATGCGACACCTTGTGAATAATAAACAACTGCGAGAAAATCACATCCCTAAGCCTCATGCCCTCCATCAAAAATGAATTAATCATAAATATTCTATGTGAAAATAAAAAAACACATTCGACATGTATTAAAACACTTTAATTTCATGTGATTTTTCGGTAAGGGACATTTCAACAGTTTATTTAGACCCTATTGACTGTAAATCTTATTTTCTTCATGGCATTAAACCAAATGTTTGGTTATTTCACAAGGGGTCTCCGACTGCAGAGAGAGAACAAGGTCTGCTTGTTTTTGCAAGTCAGGCTGCCTCTCTGCCGCTGAGGATGTAGTGTGGTTGATAAGTTAGCATAAGAATAGTGTCGGGGCTTGTGAACTGCTCTGACCTCTTGACCTCTCCCTCTGAGGACATCAATAGCATGGCTCAGGGTAGGCCAGCCTTTTCATGCTCTCCAAGACGTGCCTAAGCTCTTAAGCATGCTGATTTAACGAATGAACATGTCCTCGGCTACGGGGTTTGTTCCTGCACACACTGCCAGAGGTTTGTTTAAAGCATCTCATAGACACACACGTCCAGAGAGAAAATAGGCGGTCTGATCGAAGACAAGGGCCCATTTACTGGGAAAGCTGCAGCAGAGTCTATGTAGTTTGCTTCTGTTATATACAGCTGAGGGGAAAATTTGGTAACAGTGTCTCCATTCAGTGAATCTAATTTTTAAAAAAAAATGTATAGAGAGAAATATGGAGAAAAAAAAACAAAAAATGATTCTTAACCCATATACACCATGCATATAATCATAGAGGATGTAACAAAGGGGAAGCTGTATCTTCCTTGGTGTGGGGGTGGAACCAGCAAGAGCACACCTTTTATAGCTTTAGGTAGCAATTTATATCTTTTACCTAGAAATGTCGCTGTAGTGTATGCTTATAGCTTTTCTCTATGGTCCATTATGTACCAAAAGCCACATTAAACTGTAGGGTATAATACTATCACCCACCTACAAGAAAAAAGTAACATTTAATTCAACTGTATGAGTGTATATTCTAAACAATATAAATGGTGTATGGTGTGGTCATACACACACACAAACACACACACACAAAACAGTGCCTGAAGCCAGAGCAAGCAATACCATAACCTTATGAGATCCTTAGATTTTTTTTTTCCAGATACTATTACAATCAGTCATTGGGTACATAGTGATATCCTAATATAGGTCAAAGGGGGCTTCAATTTCCACCAAATCTGTGTGAAAATCTCTATGTCTGAAGACAATCATTTTACATAGTCTTCAGTGGCATGACCATTATATTAAGGCCCTCAAAGAGGACAAAGGAGTCATTTTGGTTCCTTTAAGAATTTTTAATTGGTGGCCCTGGAACTTTTTATTTATTAATAATTTAATTGGGAAATGAATAATACTTTTTTCAATACATATTTTTTTCCAATAAAAATAAAAAATGTCCTTTATGGAACCAAAAGTTAATATATTGTTTAGACTAAAGCATGTTTTCTGCTAATTTTATCGTTAAGGTTTAATTCAATTATTTTTTTGAAAGACCTCAGAAATAAGTCCATAACTGTATAGTCTGGTGTATAATCTCTAAATATATGGTGTAACAAACAAAACAGACACTTTATTTTTGGTGTGTTGATTAGAGCTGTGAGTAAATTCTGTTAAGATTCGTATTCTATTTGGTTCATCAAAAATAAATATAAACGGTGACTTATAAACCTGTAATATAAAAAACGATCGTGTTTGACCATAAGCCATTGGTTACACCTACACATTAGCTTTGTTCAAGTGTGCGACAACCCTGACCTCTGGCGGTGGCATCTGAGTACTGCACTCTTCGATTTAAACTAAAAGGGCAAAAGAAAAAAAAATCTCTACGTTTATTGTCATTTACATTTACATTATGGCAGATCTTCTTATCTAAAACAAGGACTAAAAAATGCAAACAGACGAATGCACAACGATGATAATTACAAATATACAAAAATAAATCAGTAAGGAACTAAAAGATTTTTTTAATAAATGTTGAATAATGAATAATAAGAATAATGAAAAGAACAGTAACATTACAACGCAGTAGAGAAGTCAAGAAATTGAACGCTCCCAGACATGGTGTATTATCGCAATTAAGTCTACACAAAAGAAGCGTTTTCATTTTCTCAAATAATACTTAAAGCTCTATCGGTAGTTATGTGCAATTTGATCTTTACTATTGAAGTCATACTTTGTATGTGTAACTTTATAAATGTTTAACGGAATATAATGAAAATATTCGAGGGGGGAAAAAACAATCGACCCCGGCAGGACTCGAACCTGCAATCTTCTGATCCGAAGTCAGACGCCTTATCCATTAGGCCACGAGGCCTGCAAATACCGATTGAAAGTTCTTCTTTTAACTATTACCCGGTATAGGCACGCCGGAATTTGTTTTGTTGCTAAATACTTGTTAACGACGCAAAAGTATTACATTTAATTTTGTCAGGCTGTTACAGTGTAGGTCTTGTAATAACACCAACAGCACATCAATAAATGTAATTATTATTCTCCAGCAAAATGTTTCAGTATATCTACCACTCTTACCATGTGGTGTCGCTGTGTAAAAAAGTAGTGCATGTTTAGCGTCAGGCAAAAATGGCTTCTCGTTCGGTGTTGTGTGATGTTCATGAGCCAGGGGTTAATGTTAACCACGAACAGTGTCTGACATGGTTACAAACAATGTGGTGAGAAATGCGCTTGGATGTTTTGATTCATATGTATTTATATATTGACTAATGTAGTAATTTGGGGATAAATGGATGTGTGTGAACAAACGTAAACTCGCTTCATGCTGAAGGTTGCAGTGTGTTCTTGAGAAGCATGTTCTGATAATGGTTCTAGTCAGTATGATCCACTTGATGTTCACATTGTTTCCTTTTGGTAACTGTTCCCCTTGGGTTGCTGCTTTAAAAATAAGGTTGTATCCTTGATAGGTTTTTAGTAACATTCCAAAGCAGTACACTGACTGGACTTACTTTTATGATATTTAAACACATGCATTTTTTTCCACTTATGCAGAATATGAAACATCCTGAATCATACTGAGACGAGATGCTCCGTCTGGTGTACCCTCAGAGGAGGTGGCGGAGGTGGCGATGCCTCTCAGCTGCCCTGCGGAGGCGAAGGTGTTCAGCTGCAGGTGAACCCAAAGTACAGGAGCCATCACCCCAGACCCGTATGAACCCCCTCAACATCCAGATGCTCTCCAAGAACCTGCATGAACAGATTTTTCGCTCCTTAAATGTAGAGTACTCAAGTCAAGACATAGAGAGAAGCATCAACCATTTGAAGAAGCATAACCTCTGGGGAAAGGAGGCATCAGTGTTAAGTGATGTGGAACTGAAGTTACCAAATTTGTATGGACAAAACATTGATGATCACTTTTGTAAACTTGCACAAAAGCAGAGCCTGCCTTATTTGGAGGCTGCCGGCCAGCTCCAGCAAGCACAGCTACCTGATATGCCCCAGACATGGGCTTGGGAAGTGGGCTGGGTGAAGTACTCAGCGAATGGAGAACATACGAAGGTGGCATTTCCAGAGGAGAAAGCTCTAGTGTTTGACGTGGAAATCTGCATGGCTGAGGGCCACTGTCCAACGCTGGCAGTCGCCGTTTCTCCAAACGCTTGGTGAGATGTAGACTTTAATCATGGAAAATCTGTCTTTATTTGCAAAAGGGTAGGTATGGCTGTAGGATTTTATTCCAAACAAGTAGGAGCCATACCTGGAAGTTTATTAAAGGGCAAAATCAACTGATTAAGCAGTGGGTAAGATTGGACAACCCTATTTTACATATTTACATATTACATATGTCTGTAAAACTAAAAATAAATCAATCAATCAACAATACAGATTTAAATTAATTTTGGAAGTGCAATATAAGGTATTCACTAAACAATTGTCTTTTAACTGATAATGGATGCCATAGGTACTCATGGTGCAGTAAAAGGCTGATTGAGGAGAGGTACAGCTGGTCCAATCACCTAACACTAGCAGACCTAATCCCTCTCGAGACTGCAGCCAACTCCAGCAAGCCTCCAGGCGGAGAATGGCAGGAGAGACTTGTAGTGGGGCACAATGTCAGCTTTGACCGAGCACATATTAAAGAGCAATACCTTGTAAAGGTACTTGTTTTTAATCACTTTGACTTCAACCTTATTTGGCGCAACAATTGCCCCAAAGTGCTTCACATAGAGAAAAAAAATCACAGCTCTATCAGTCTATTCTTGATTGATCCATTTGGTATGCATCGATGGGGCATATTGTACATGCTTGAGTTACAGTTATAATCTATGCAGGATTTTTCTGATTTATAAATATGCATTGAGGAATAATATAGTTTATACTGTTGCTCCTGATCAGGGCTCCAAGATGCGTTTCCTGGATACACTGAGCCTCCACATGGCTATCTCTGGACTGACAGGTTTTCAACGAACCCTCTGGATGGCCAGCAGGTATGGCAAGAAACAAGGACTTCATGAAGTCAAGCAGCACATAAAGAAGCTTAAACGTCGCCCTGAGGGCCCCATGGTCTGTCAACATTCAAACACTTTGTACTGATTTAATTTTGCTTGTGTCAGCCCTGTTACTATATTCTGCAACTGAGCAACAATTTCTAAAATGATGTCTTATGTTAAATGATTTACTATGCTGTAATGATTTATTACAGTGATCATTTATTTATTTACATATTTATTTTAGACACCCAAGGAACATAACAATTGTATTTCACATTAACATTTCATGTTTTCAGAAAACATCTGTTGTATATTATATTCCTTCATATTTAAAAATCTGTGATTCAGGAGAACAGGAGAAAATTGGCCAGTCATCGATTGAGCATATTTTTGCAAATAATAAATATTAACATCATTAAATTTATATGTTTATAAATAAATCAATGTCATACTCCTGTGTGTGACCAGATATTTAGCTAAATATTAAAACGATCACAGTTAATACATTATATTATTGTGTAGGATATATATATATCCAGTATAATGTGCTTTAGATATATTAGATAATACTTTGAAATAATTTATCTTGTATGTGTTTTTTCAATCGCTATTTTCTAGATCGGATCTTGGGACTGGGTCAATATAAGCAGTATAAATAACCTGGCTGATGTCCATGCTCTTTATGTTGGTGGTGATCCTCTGAAAAAAGAGGCCAGGAATATTTTTGTGAAGGGAAGCATGAGTGACATTAGGAGCAATTTCCAGGTAAAGGAACAGTCACATTTTATATGCAGCCAGCATTATTAATATGGATTTACAAACATGCTATAGAATGCTAATAAAAAGTAATAATCATTGCTGTTGTGGTGATTTATGTTTATTTCTCTGCCTGAAGGAGCTGATGCAGTATTGTGCTATGGATGTTCTGGCTACCCATGAGGTGTTTATCCGACAGTTGTCCCTCTTCATGGAAAGGTATGATACTTCACATGTACACTGCATATTTCTTTCAACCTGAACCAACTGTCAGAGTTCAACCAGTTAATCTTCATATAATTCTGTAGGTGTCCTCATCCAGTGACTTTTGCAGGAATGCTGGAAATGGGTGTTTGCTACTTGCCTGTCAATCACAGCTGGAACCGGTATTTAGAGGATGCCCAGGACACATATGAGGAGCTTCAAAGGGAGATGAAAAAATCTTTGATGATTCTTGCAGATGACGCCTGTCAGTTACTGCAGGACGAGAGGTACTGTCCATCTTTATGCTTCCCATAAGGTCCAGTTAACAAAAGTTTTCATTTAACGTACAAGAATGGGATATGTACATGTCTACATACTGTACCTGTTGTTATTAGATAAACTAAATAACTTGTAATCTAAGGTACAAGGAGGATCCTTGGCTTTGGGACTTAGAGTGGGATGTTCAGGAGTTTAAGCAGAAGAAAATTACTCTGAGCAAGAGCAAGAAGGCAAAGCAGGAAGCCGAAAAAGCAGCAGCAGCATCTGCGTCTCGCAACCTGGAGAAAGATTGGGATGAGGGTAAAAGACACAGCTATGAAGAACAATATATTCAAATGAGAAAAACACTTTATTATATAACACCTTAAAATGTTTCTTTTGTTAATGTTAATTAATGTTGATGTGATTCTATATGAAGCTTACTTTAATAACCCTAATACTATTGTGCTGTAGTCATTTTTCATACTATTTCATGAAAAGCACATGATTACCTGAGGTTATGAATTTCTGCAGATCCCGGACCTCCGGATGAAGAGCAAGGGACGAAGGACCCCAGCAGAGAGCTGGTGGAGCGGCTAAAGGGTACAGTGAGCTGCCTGCCGAAGAGGAGACAGCACATGCCTGCTCATCCAGGGTGAGTATATGAATAAACACATTCACTGAACTTGTTCTTGCCATTTTCCTTCCCTCTGTTGATATTTTTGTTTATTAGCTGGTACCGAAAGCTGTGTGTGAGGATGTCTGAGGAGGAGGACTGGTCTCCTGGAGCCACTCTGGTCAGCTTGCAGATGAGGGTGACACCCAAGCTGATGGGCCTGACGTGGGACGGTTTTCCTTTGCATTACACAGAGAAACATGGCTGGGGCTACCTTGTTCCAGGACGCAGAGACAACCTGGAGACCACAGAGGACATTGAGGGACCTATATGTCCTTACAGGTATAATCTTTTATATAAGCTTTTGACATAGTTTCTTTTGACAAATCAGCATTTTTGTTGTTGGTAGTAGAATAATGATGTTTCTTGATGTTTTCAGTGCTAAAATTATTTCTTTATTATGTATTAAAATTACTTTGTTGAATATGATTTATTCAGCTTTCATACATTACCTGTATGTATTTAAGAAGGATCAAATTACTAGCCTGCATCAAGAAAAGAAAACAATTAAGGATTAATTGGGTTAAAAACTATCTTGAACCTTCAACTTCATGGAAGAAATGTGGCCAGAAAATAATTCTGAATGGAGATGACTGCAGCTCTGTTTAATAGTGAAAGTAAGAGTGTTTCCATATGCACACTGTAATGAGAACTCGTGGGATTGGGAGTAAACAGCTGTGTGGCCGTAAGAACAGCAAATTCAGCTAATTAGTAAGACTAATAAGGAAAAAAACACTTACAGTAAATGTCCTAAGGATTATGAAGATTGGACTTTGGAGTAATGGAAAAAGGTCATGCAGTCTGATGAGCGTAGATTGACCCTATAACGGAGTGATTGGTGCGTCAGCGTAAGTAGGAAAGCACATAAAGCGATGCACTCATCATGCACATCATAGTGCCCACTGTACAAGGCCCTGGAGACAGTGTTATGATCTGGAGTTGCTTCAGTTGTTCAGGTCTAGGCTCAGCAACATTATGTGGCTATAAAACGAAATCAGTTAACGACCTGAATGTACTGAATGGCAAGGTTATCACATCAATGGCCTTTTTTATCCTTACCTGATGGAACGGTCATTACACTGTGCACCGTAATCAAAACATTAAGTCTTGGAGTGTTTGACGTTTTCATTTTTGCCAAGCAGTGTGTTTGCAAATGTAATTACTTTGTAGTTTTATGGAATTTAAATGTAAAAGCTATTTATTTCTGTTTTGGTTCTTGTCATCTCTAGGGCAATTGAGAACATCTATAAAGAATACTGTGAACAGAAAGGGAAGGAACAGCCCCAGTGTCTGGACACTCTGCCTTCAGATGATCTTATGCTGACTGACATCAGTGTGTGGCAAACAGTAAGAACCTAAATGAGATACCCATGTTGGGCCATCACATACATCTAGTCACATCCAGGACAATTGTTTAAATGATATACCTCTAAATATTTTGGGTCAGTGGGAAAAATCTGAGACTCTATTTGATTGCCTTAAGCAATTGAGGAAAGTATCTTTGAACAGCAAATTCAGCTAATTGTAATTGGATCCAGTTCCAGAATGGATTTGTTGATGGCAGGTTTCAAGATTTAGGCCCTGAGCCTTTTTTTTTAATGTACAGTACGTTAAAATTTTATGTAACATTGAACATCTTTTCAAATTCTTCTTGCATTTATCAAAATATCTATTATCTTCAAGAAACAGGACCAGCAGATTAAGAATAAAGCAGGGTTTGTTTCCCGCCCTTGGTCTGTTTGTGTGGACACCTAATCAAGTGTGTACTCTGACTCAGACCCGGAGTGTCCAGGGATAGGTTTCAGGCTTACATAAGCAGTAGAGCTACACAATTCTTGCTAACATGTGATTCACAATTTCTCTCCATGGGAATTGAGATTTTTTTTTTAACCAAAACAATTATTGCACTCAATTTTTTAACTGATTAAAGCCTCAAAGTAAATAACATAAAAGCTGTTGAACATAACTGAAATCTAACAATAATAAATAAAATAACTTATAAATAGAACATGTGCTTTTTAGACACTAAGCCAACTACAGTACTTTATCACATGCATTAGTTTACATCATTACTATTTTATTAACATAAGGTAAACGTCACAGTGTGTTAGGTATTTCGAAATTAAGTACAAAGTTTATAAAACTACTTGACATCAAATCTTAACATAATTTAGACATTTGCCGTATGCTGATAAAAAGTAACAAGTATATAATATTATATATAGTATAATATTAATATTAATGCCTTAACGCATGTAATCCATCTTGAAAATTTAACGCATTACTATTTTTTTAATGCAAATTAATCATATGACCTAATTTGACCCCAATGGCTTCCCATAATTCCCATAATAAGATGACTGAGGAAACATCGAAAAAAGGTTCTAGATCCAAGTTTGGATAAAACTAAAGTTGTGTGCTCGAAATACCTTCAAGCGGAACTACCTTTACAAGAATACATTAAATATAAAACTTGGGAGTGGTAGCTTAGTCTCTAGGGTGTTAATTTTTGGATCTGAGGATCCAGGTTCGAGCCCCACCACTGATGGGTTGCCACACCCCATACTATCCAGCCACTACATGCAGTGCAGGTTTTATTTGAGAGATTTTAATTAACATTTGTTAAATGATTATGTTTGAGATATTATAAAACTGTATAATCTTGCTTCTAATCAGTGTGTCAACGCATTTCTGTATTCCAAAATTCTGTACTCCAATTTTGTGATTAATGGTGATTAATCACAAACTATGACGGTGATTAACTAGATAAAAATTTTTAATCGATTGACAGCACTAATATAGACTAATGCATGCAAAGATAAAGTATGTAACATCTGCTAAATATACCAACAGAGTATTTTGTTTTGATACAGCATCTTGAATTGTTGTCATGTAAATAAGTGAGCATGTAAATGCAACATGATGTGAACGCAGGGAAATATGTGCAAGTGACTCACCATCATTCAGGAATGAGATTGCATGTATGATATTGATATTGTGATTTTCATTTATTTACTTGTTTATTTTTTAATGTGTGTTTCGATTAATCAGTATAACGCGGTATATAAAATGAATGAATCAGTGAATATATAGAACGCATACAGTATGTCCAAAATATAAGAATCTCCACCAGCATCCTTCAGTATGACTGCTGCTCTACTGTGGTTGTTAAATATAACTACTAAAACTAATTAAAAATATTTAACACTGGTTGAAATTCTGCCCAACTCTTTAATTTGCGGGTAACATAAAGTGTGAGCCTGTAACTCATTGTTAAACATGAAGTGCATTTATCAAGAAGTACACAGTTATATGTATTCAGCTGATCTTAAATCTGTGTTTATTGTAAAAACTGTTTTCCTGAGATTTTTATTGAAGTATTTCTATGAAGGTTTTTCTCATCCAAGTGATTTAAATCATTGATAACTGTCACTCCTGGTAAACAAGACACCATGGTATACTTTGTAATATAGCTGTGTGTGTGTGTGTGTGTGTGTGTGTGTGTGTCCTCTAGGTGGAGGAGTTGAGCCGGCTCGAGGTCACATCAGAAGATGAGGCGTTGCCCCGGACAGTGCGAGCCAAAAAGATCAAGGTCAGCTTCCATTTATAGCACTGACATGATTTAACTTAATCGAGTTGTTAAAGTCATGAAAAGGAGAGTCTAAATAAAAATGTATTCATATTTTAAGTAGTCAATAAAAGAGTAAATGTTTTCCCTTGTTGATGTCTACCACAGATTATGGGCTCAGCTCATGAGTGTCCCTATCATCATGGCAATGGACCCTACAATGATGTCAACATCCCTGGATGTTGGTTCTTCAAGCTACCTCACAAGGTGATGTGAGATACCCCTTTCCAGATTTCATTCTATGAAAAAAAAAAAAAAAAAAACATTGTTGTGGATGTTGAGTGTGACCTTGACGATGATCTTATTTGTCAGGACGGAAACGAGAATAACGTGGGCAGCCCGTTCTCCAAAGATTTTTTACCTAAAATGGAGGATGGAACCCTTCAGGCAGGCAGAGGAGGAACCAATGCAGCTCATGCACTGGAGATCAACAAAATGATCTCATTTTGGAGAAACGCCCACAAACGCATCAGGTACACTTTTGAGTGCTCTGCCAGTAACGGCCTTGTGAAATTCCCCTTGGAATGTCAGATCTTATCGACTTAGACTATTGTGTATTCTTGTTATTGATTTTCTTGTCTGTCTGCGTAGTTCTCAGATGGTCGTCTGGCTACGGAGGGGTGAACTTCCTCGCACTGTTATAAAGTATGTCAGGATTATTTTTTTCACTTTTCAGTAGTTATATTGTGGCTGCATCTCTAAAAGCACTCGTAACCTACACAGACATGATGACTACAGCGAGGAGGAACAATATGGTGCCATTTTACCGCAGGTTATTACTGCTGGGACAGTTACACGCAGAGCTGTGGAGCCAACCTGGCTTACCGCCAGTAATGCAAGGGTAAGGAAGGGACAATCGTGTTGCACCAACATAGTTAGGAAATATAAGCAAACCCTTGTTAGATTCCCAGTGCAGACTGACATACTGTATATGTATATGTACAGTGTCCTTTTTTTTTTACCCCATGAACATAACCCTCAACTTTGTGTTGGTGCTGCTTCAGTAAAGTGGAACTAAGTGGGAATAATCAGAATTTATTCACCCAAAGTTTTAACTGTAGTATAAGCTTCCAAAGTGGCATGTTTTCTTCACTAGTCTCATTGACCTTGCATCAAAAAGGGGAAAATTGTGTCGGAATAAATGTAGAGCGTGGAACGACAAATTATTCATACTTTTGCATGCATATTGTATGACCCCAAAATTAATATGAGTCTAATTACAAAGCAATCACCATTTTAAGTTCCCTGGGGCTTTCAGAGTCCTTGAATAACCACATCAAGGATGTCTAGAGTTTAGACCGGGATGTCTACACTGTAACATTAACATTCCCTTACTCAAAGTCAGCTACAATACACTGACAAAAGATTAACAGAGAAATGCTGCTTTCACTGAGACTTTTTAAGAACGATCCGTCGAAAGCTTATGTTTCCGTCTCTTTGCAGCGGGATCGTGTAGGCAGTGAACTGAAAGCTATGGTGCAGGTGCCGCCTGGTTATCACCTGGTGGGGTCAGATGTTGACTCGCAGGAATTGTGGATTGCAGCTGTCCTAGGAGATTCTCACTTTGCTGGCATGCACGGTGAGATTAGATGTTTTTATTGATTTGCTTATCCAGTTCCATTAGAGTCAAAGATGATATACAGGTCCAATATCCAAGCCCAAGTGTTTCATTCAGCAGTTTATCAATATGATATACTATTATTGTCAGAATTTGATTTGCCAGGTAATCTTTTTTTAATTTTTTTACACCAGGTATTATCTCTAATGGTATATTACATTTAAAATCAATTTACTTTTTTTTTTTTTTTACTTCAGGTCCATGGTCTTATTGAGAAAAAAACAATTATTTTCAAACATTATTATTATTATTATTATTATTATTATTAATAATAATAATAATGTCTTCTTTTTTTTTTTCAGTAAACCACCAAAATACTGTTTTTTCTTCTTCTTTTTCTTCACACTAATAAATGTCTGGCAGAAAATGTGCATGTGCTCAAACTATATACATGTATGCTCGAAAATCTCAGTGGCTAAATTACCATATACTGTAAAACTTCCCACCTGTTTCATTTACATACACTATCATATTACTGAAGAAACACAAAAAATATCTGTATTATTTTAGCATCATGTTGTATATTGAACAAATGAAGGTTTTAGTGCCTGATTTGTGACTTTTAGGTAGCACAGCGTTTGGATGGATGACCTTGCAGGGGAAAAAGAATCAGGGCACAGACCTGCACAGCCGCACTGCAGATGCTGTAGGCATCAGCCGGGAGCACGCTAAAGTCTTTAACTATGGCCGCATCTACGGTGCTGGCCAGCCGTTTGCCGAGCGCCTACTCATGCAGTTCAACCATCGACTCAGCCAAACTGAGGCAGCCAACAAAGCACGGCAGATGTATGCTCTCACCAAAGGACTGCGCAGGTACAACAGCTTGAGACCCGACTATTTAAAGCAGTCGTGATAATGACATGTTTATCTGAAAATAGAATTATTCATTTGGAACAGGTATCACCTCTCAGAGGAGGGGGAATGGCTAATTAAGGAACTAGGTGTGGATGTGAAGAGGGATGAAAATGGGACTGTGTCCAGAGAGGAGTTAGGACGGATTTCAAAACTTTCGGGCCAAAGGTGAGATCACTGGCTCTACTCTTGAGCTTTGTGAATATGGTTTCATGGCTTTCTGATTCGTACTTAAGTACAGAACGTAAAATTCGAGCTTTATTTCTGATTTGATGTAGAAATTTTTTGGATGGATTCTAGTTGCTTACCATCAAAGCAATTTTCTTATCTTGTGCGGAGTAGCTTTAATTCCTTTGTTTTTTTGTTTTGTTTTGTTTTTTATAAGGTCTCGGAATAAAAGGAAGTGGGATATAGTTGGACGACGTGTGTGGAACGGAGGTACTGAATCTGAGATGTTCAACAAGCTTGAAAGCATCGCTCACTCAAAGCAGCCAGCTACTCCTGTACTAGGTTGCAGAATCTCCCGGGCCCTGGAGCCAGCTGCTGTCAAAGACGAGGTATTGGAATTTCTAAACCACAAACCTCAAAGCCCTTTACCTGTTAATAGAATTGGCTGTTCAATATAAACCTCATTCTGACACTAGAAGCAGGTTCACTATTTTGATCATTTTTGGAGCCCTCTGATGCAGCATACTAACCCTAATCCTACACCATGATGAGTAAAAAGGTTTTAGGGTGTAAGATAAGATAACACTTTATTGATCTCAAGGGAAAATGAGAGAAAAATACATTTGAAACAATATCAGTAAACTCTAACACATCTTATAAATACACATTGCACCTTTTCTTATTAATACCTTTCTTATATCAAAGAAATGTTGTACATGCAGGTTATTCAATACCTTTGAGTCATTTACGGTCATGTCCACAAGTATTCAGACAAAGATTCAGTTAGCATGTTTTGGCTTTTGTGCACTGCGACAATGGATTTGAAATAAAGCAATCACTGCTAAATACACTGTTAAAGTGTAACCTTAATTCAAACTAAATGATTCCCTAACATTTTAGGAATTACAGCCATTTTTTACGCAGTCCTTCTATTTTCACAGCCTCAGAAGTAATTGTACAAATGACGGATAAGCCGTTTGATGCCGTATTTCTTATTTATTTCATAGCAAATTATGAAGATAAAACGTCTGCCATTAAGTCCAGTTGGTGAATATATGTTTGGTAGCTGTTCATAGGAATTAGTCCAAACAGGTGCAAGTGAATGACGACTATCCAAAAAAAAAAAAGAAAAACTATCACAGAAATGGCAAACTTCAGGAGTTCGATAGATCTGATCTATTACAAAAATAAAAAAATTATCATCTAAATTTATATATGTGTTTTCAGTTCATTACCAGCAGGGTGAACTGGGTGGTGCAGAGTTCAGCAGTGGACTACCTTCACCTGATGCTGGTGGCCATGAAGTGGTTGATGAAGGAGTATGACATAGATGGGCGCTTCTGTATCAGCATTCATGATGAAGTGCGCTACCTAGTAAAGAGTGAGGACTGCTACAGAGCAGCACTCGCACTACAGATCACCAACCTGCTTACGCGGTTAGTACAAGGCTTATTCACATTAGTCTTAACTTTAGTTTGATAACAACTAATGTGTTCAGAGCAGAGTTCCATGCATGTTACATAACGCTCTTATTTATGTGATGAAAGGATGTATATGGTCTTAACTACTTGCCATGTCTCCACAGATGTATGTTTGCCTATAACCTGGGCATGAATGATCTCCCTCAGTCCGTGGCTTTCTTTAGTGCTGTAGATATTGACAAGTGCTTAAGGAAAGAGGTCATTATGGACTGCGTAACTCCATCTAATCCTACCGGATTGGAGCGCAGATTTGGACTAGCACAAGGTATAATTATCATATAAACACAGAACATTCACTTTAGTAGGAACATCATGATGTTGCACATTTCTTGTTTGCATACTGCTTATTTGCACATAAATTGAATAATATCTTGCACTTTAGGACATGGACAATCGCACTGTTGCTGTAACACATCGTTTTAGACTCCATGTTTAAATCATAGTGCTGCTGTCAAACCCACACATCATATTTTTACACTTCTATATGTCACAGTTCAAACTTTTATTTTGTAAATTCTGTTTCTATTTTGATTACATTGTATTTGTTAATATGGTTTTTTTTTTTACCTAATCTTTAATTTAGTGAGTCTGTGCCCCTGATAGCCTCAGCTTCTTGTTCTTGGCTGGCAGGAATTGTCTTCTGCTGCTTTTATCACCTGTGTTAACTCTAGATTCCCAAAAGATCAGCAGTTCCTGAAATATTTAAACTAGCTCTTTTTGGTACCACCATCCACGTCACAGAGATCACACATTTCCCGCTCTTTGATGTGAACATTACCTAAAGTGCTGCTGATATTTGATGGGCTGATTAATAATGCTATGAACATACAGGTGTTCCTAATAAAGTGGATGTTTAGTGTAAATGGCAAAATTCTTGGATAGAAAGGTGCTTGTTCCTGTTTTAACCAGGTACATATGGAAGTGGGGGGTGGGGGGGTGGGGGGAAATCATTCTAGCATTTCTCATTTTAAAATTCATAAATTGCAACCAGACATTTATAAGTACGATTTTTAAATATTAACTTATTTATGTAACGCATGAGTTGAATTTTTTGTATATAAAAATGTGTTGATCAAATATAAAGAACTTTTAGTCTTTAATACAAATGGCCTCTAGAATTAAGAACCAATACGTAGAAAAGCTTTAGAAAAAGAAAAAAAAACATTAACCAAATTAAATATATTTTCCTCCTCAACAGGTGAAGCCTTGGATATCTATCAGATCATGGAGATTACTAAAGGGTCTCTGGCCAAAGGAAGATAGTCCTGTCTCTCCAGTTTAAAAAAACAAAAGGAGAAACACTGTAAAAGTCTACAGCTCAGTGATGAGAATCCAAAGGAAAAATCCAAAATGCTGTGATTTTTCTTTCACTGCTTTCTTCTTTTCTTTTTGGGAGCCTCATTCTCCTCAGAAACTTGAGTGTCATTCTAAAAAAAAAAAAAAAAACAAAGAAGAGTATTAAGAAAAGTAAATAAGTGGTCCTTTTCCAATGTTTTAACTTTGAGAAACATGTTTTTATACGAGTTTATATTTAATAATTCTCTTTGTATTTACAAGAAGTGCCCTTTACAAGTTTTTTTTTTTATTTATTCATTAAATGTTATTTGTTGATACCAAATGTATTCTGCAGAACTAATACAGACATTGTCTATAAACTCAACTTAATACACTGGTGATGTGTACACACATGTGAAACAGCTGGATGTATCTGAAGCAGTGTGTTTTTTTTTTTTTGGCTTTAAGATTGAGATCAAGGCTTCTCTGGTATGTATGTATTTTATAGGCATTACCTCTACATGTTAAGTTATCTAACTAAACATCATGGATGGTTCCAAATTCCACACTTTTGCTTATTTTGTAATACCAACTTAATCACCGGACCTTGCTTTCAACAATAAGCTTAAAGATCTGTAATTGTAGAAGGGCATAAGCAAACAAACCTGCTGGCTTTCATGCTGCTGCTCTTGTAGCGCAGCCTCCAGCGTGGCAGTATTGATCCGAAAGTCTCGAGACGTGCTTAGCTTCATATATTGCATCAGATTTACCTGAAGGACATTAAAAAGCACTCCAAGTTATTAAACAGTTATTGAAGTGTAATTTGATATGTGCTGCTTACAATAGCCACATTCTGCTTTAAGTTACTTATTTACTAAAAATATGAGCTGAGAAATATTTGTCAGTTTACCTTCGACTTCTTAGAGAGAACAATTAGAAACTTCTCATATTGTTCAATATTGAAGATCAGAGTGGGTATAGGTTTTGTATCACGAAGAACCTTAGCCTAAAGCAATACGGTTTAATAGAGAGTGTTAGGTAAAGTTAGAGTATGTCCAGGAAAAAGAGAGAAATTCAGAGAAGTCAAAACCTTACAGAGGCAGCTGCAACTGCTTCCTCTTCTTTTCTTTTCTTCTTCTTCTCATTCACCCCTCCATTCATCTCACCACTCTGTAATAAAATCACCATCAAAAATGAAAATAGATGAGAAAAGCTAGCATGATAAGCAGATGGAAAAAACAAAAATTAAGGGAACTGTACATACCTGTACGTATGTGATAAAGGAGTAGCACTGAGGTGTGAGATGAGAGCCTGAGAGCTTCACCTTTATGGATACACACAAACCCAATAACAATGTAAACATGAGGGAAAGAAACAGTGTGCCACCACGCGAAAGATTAGAGTTCGCTTGCACACGGCAACCTTCACTCATGCTTTGTGATAAATTATAACTCAAGTTAGATTGCTATTTAAATCAGCATTCTCACCAGTTTCTCCAGACGAGCAGGCAGTTGACCAGGATAAGCCACACACAACTGGATATACTGCAACAGAATAACGGAAATGCGTCACGTTTGTTTGTTTTATTGTATATGAGGAATTCCAGTTCCTGTCTCCAGCACCAAATATGAAACTGAGAAATAAGAGACATAAAATACTTAAACTGACCATTTGTACAATTTAGGATTAATATAAAACTTGTGTGCGGATTTAGAAGCAGTCCCTTTGTTTTAATACACATGAAATATCTGTTCCTTCCCTGCAACTGATCTGTAAGTCCGCGTCACACTGTGACGAAGACCAAGAAGTTCCCAATAAACTGGAAATATCAAAGAATGCAGCGGAAACGGGGTCAAAATGGGGAAAGTGTTTTTTTTATTTTTATTTTTTAATCAAATTCACTTCCTAGTCACGACCCTGTAAGGTTCTCAATGTGTCTATTGTGTCGTCACAAATTTCCTCTCATGAACACCAGGTCCGATGAGATCGAACAGAGTTATTACCATGTCCGATCAGATCGACTACCATGGTCATAGCACAAGCCTGAAGAGCTCTTTGTGCCATCCAGTGTTTCCCGTCTGCACCATGCTTATAGTAGATTGATGACTAAGAGATTGTCCAGAAGAGGTGTTATGCCATTAACTGTTCATTACTGTTTTTTACCATGTCCAAAAAAAAAAAAAAAGTGTGGCAGCTTCACATCAAGGGAGACGTTTCTATTTCGTTCCTTTCGATGAAAGTCTACCAGACAATCACTTTTGAATATTTTAAAATCCAATGTTTTACTAAAAGCTACTATTTTCTAAATTTGCTAGTTTCAATAACTTTATTTAATAAATATTATGTAAGGTGAGGAGGTGTGGCTCTCACGTATTTGATGAGGGTGGTAAGAATGGCGTAGGTTCGGCTGAGCTCTCGCAGAAGGGCGTCTGTGCAGGCACCAGGAGGCAGAGCTGTTTGCACAAGCTCATTCAGAGCGGTCAGCAGTGTGCCCAACTGCAGAGTCATGGCTTTTTCCACGGAGTCCTGCTGGACCAATGTCTGTGAGGAGCCCCCTGTCATACACACATATATACACGCAGCTCAGTCCAATGCTACTTATGTTCATTTATTAAAAGGCATTACCAAGTTTGACACCAATTGTAAAGTATATTTTAGTTACGTTAAATAGGAGTGGTATAACGGACAGTAGTTGGTATGTGTTCTGTACAGATTTCTCCCCACCGTGCTGTGGGTCACCGCGGTTTAATTGCAAAGGTTAAGTAGTGCAAAATACAACTTTACTGCAAGATGCGCTACTTGTCACTTGTACAAACTAGCTAGTACGACCCTAATCAGTTGCATTTTTGCAGGCTCAAACTCTGCCACGTGCATTGTACATATTATGTACTAGATATTTGCACATATTTAGTTTCGCTTAAATTTGCCTGTTTTTTATTACAAAAATAATATGTATCACTTACTTAATCATCTAATTACCATTATTAGCATTATCACTATTAAGAGAAAAAAGTAGCCTGTGTACACTTCAAAAAAGAAAACAAGAGTAATTATACATCATCATATTACCCTTTAATTTAAAATGAGTATTGATAATTAATTGTAGGATTTAAACTTTCAGACATCCATGAGATTTTCATTTAAGACCATGAGAAAAGGTTTGTTGATTTAAGTTGAAATAAGTCCTACAAGTTTTGTCATCCACTGCACCCCTAATAAACACTAGAGATGGGGAAGAAATCTATTCGGTTACGTATCATGACTCTTTCGTGTGGAAATGTCAGTAATCAGTGTGGCTTTACAATTTAAAAAAAAAAATGTTTTTCAAAAATGTTTTCATCAAAAATGTTGCCATTCTTCTATAATCCTACAGATGATGCACTTTAAACTATTCATACATTTGCAGGTAGCAAAGTGGTAGGAGAAATTAAGTGTATCTAGCATAGGTACCATTAAAACTTAATCAGGATCTTTATAAAATTTTGATTCTAATAATCACAATGAATACAAACCAAATTGGCACGTAGGCATCGTGATATCGTAACAAGTGGTTCTTAGGGGGGGGGACCAGCAAACTCCATGCACACATGATCCAAAGGCAGGACTCAAACCATCAACCCTGAAAGTCTGAGGCTCAATGCTAACCCAGGCCAATGAATACTACCCATAAAATAGTTTATACTAAATAGTATGACTACTACCAATAAAACGCTCTAACGATTATACTAATACTATAAACATAATGCCATACCTGTGGTTGTTCTATCGGATGTCAACTGGCCTTTTTTCTTGGCAATTAACCAGTCCACCTCATCCAATACCCTCCCCACCTGGGACAACACTGAAAGCTAGACAGGGAGTGATTTTATAAATCAGATTAATGTATATTGGATTGTAGCAGGTAGATGAAAAAACAAATCACTGGGCATCTTTTTTTGGGGGGAAATAGCCTTAGAAAACTCACTGTCGTGGATGCTGCCGTCTTCATGCTTACAATGCCAAAGTGAGACTGCTTCTCCACCTCCACATCCTGCACAAAAAGAGAAGAAAAAAAAAAGGACCTGATGATCAATAGTCAGTACAATGTAGCATAAACCGAGAGTTTTCTCCCACAAATGTACACTTGACGCCTACACACAAGCCTTTGTTATAATCAAAGCCAACGGGAAGTTGTTTGAGCAGGTTATAAATGTTTTACGGGAAACTGTTTACGGGAAATCATATGTTCACTTTAGATGCTGTAGATACTGGTTACTTAAAAAAAATGCAGAAGTTCCCCTTTATAGAACAGCATAGAACAGATTTGTTTGGTATCATAAGTTGTGTGCATATGTGTTAGTAACAGGCAGAGCAACACCAACCTGGTCTATGTCCCCTAGTTGACTGTGAATGTCCTGACAGAGCTCCCATAGCAGAGACACAGGACTTTTATAGAGGACATACAGACTGAAGAGCAGAGACAGTAGACCCTTACTGAAAGATATGTCCTCTGTGTGAGAGGAAGAGAGAGAAAAAGCAGAGAGAGAGAGAGAGAGAGAGAGAGAGAGAGCGCACAGACCAAAACAAACAAAACAGGATATAATAGGCCTTTCAAACCGTCATGTAAATTTTTTACTTTTATTTTAACCAACATTGCACATTCTATTTATTCCATCATGCCATCAGACAGGTGAAAGACAAGAACAGATATTACATCACAATTATTATGCACATACAAAGAACTGATCAAGACTTACCAAAGCTTGTTTCCTTGCAAATTTTTACTGTCCAGGTAATCATCTGATTAAACTGTGAAAGAAATGCACACAGAGGATATCAACTAAAGGACCTCTATTCAATTAAGACTCAAATAATATTCAAGTGGGAGCAACTTGAATAAATGGGAACCTGTTGAGAGCTGGACTCCAGCAGGCGGGACAGGACACCGAGGATGCTGACCAGTAACTGAGCCTCTCTGCTGTTGAAGTCCTCCTCTCCTCCACTCAGCTGGCTGAACAGGACACGCTGTTCACACACACAGCTAAATTTGGCACTTTACATTTTTCTTCAACTTTTTAAAATCTAATTAGAATAACTGACTGATGGAGTTCACATACTGTATGTTACAGGTTTATTTCTCACTTTTAGACACACACAGACAGACAGACGCACAGACACAGACGCACACAGACACACACACAGACACACACACAGACACACCATTAATGTCACAAACAGAAAGAAAGCTTTCTACCTGAAATTGCCGAATGTAGAAGGCAGTCTTTTCTGTCAAGTTGGCATTTTCAGGTGCACCCTCCTCCTCCTCCTCCTCCTGTCTGCAAACATCTGAAATGAGCAGACATACACTCCTATTAATTATGTTATTAGAAACTCAGGCATTATTGTCCATCTGAATTACACAATGGAATAGGCAGGCAGAATTCAGCCAGTACTTCCAGAACATACATCAACTTTAAAGTAGCACGTCTTTTAACTTTGTACCTACAAACATCAGGAATGCATTCAAAAGCATAAAAAGACATATTTAAACATATAACATAAAAAAATCTTCTTCTTTTTTTTTGATGGAACGAGAGACAAAAAAAAATTAGGTGTTTACAGCTGTTTGGATCAATTCTGGCCCATTAAACATGGGTGAGAGTCTGTGCCTATGATTGTCCCAAAAGCCTGCTCTTGACTGCCACATCAGCCTCATGTGTGAAAATCCCAGGAGATTTTCAAAAAGCAAAACAAATTTGGAGAAGTGGATACATGCACTGGAAGTATATATCTGAATACTAAATTATTCGTCATTGTATAAAGTTACCTACCAAGAGAACACAGGAAGTTAGACACTTTGTTTGGGTATTGCTGTAGCACGGTGCTAAAGATCCGCAGCAACCCCTCCAGACACAGCACAGACACACTGTTACTCTTCTCCTTCTTCCCAGCATCCTCAACAGATGATGGGATGTTGGTGTATCGCCACATCAGCACACTGAGAAAGGAGATGAGATGAGACAATAAACTGCTTCTGTCTTTCTTACTAATAAAAAATGAGTTATAGTCACTAACAAATGGTCAATAAGCAGAATCACAATCTCAAAAAATATGCTAGCCATGGTGACAGAAAGCTTTATTCCATTATTAAAGTCTGCTTTTGTTTAGCAGGGGTAGAGACCTGGTGATTTCACAAAGATGGCGGAAAGTCTTGTCAGAGTTCTGGCCATCAGGTCCATCTGTGTGGCCCGTCTCCTCCAGCTGCTGAACCTTCTGCAGGGCTACGCTCACACTGTAGCGAAGAAACTCTCCACTGGAGCGCAGCACTGACAAGCTCTCTTTATGACTCTGAGTACTGTCTCTGCACAGGAGAACATAAACAGTGTTGGTCTATTCAGAAGAAAGCTACCACAATCCACATCAAGGGATTAGATATTTTAAGCAGAATGTGACTTGGTTTCTACATGATCCTTGTTGGCTGTAGAACATTTCTCATTTTTAAAGTATTAAAATCCATACACACTTAAAAACATGCTCACTGTTGCGTACCGGAAAAGAGCAGTCAGCAGGGAGGATACGAATCCCACAGAGAGCAGACTGCGGGGAGTTTTACTAGAGGGTGTTCGGCTCTTTCCTGACTTCTCCCTTAGGATCTCAGCCAGTTTGTAATAACGATTAAAAAGCTCCAGGACATCCTGAAAACGACTTTGGCTGCTCAATACACATGCAAACACACACCACAAGACACAGACAATCCTTTAAACATCATGTGCACCAAACAATGTAACATCTAGATACAACTAAGACAGGTCTAATCTGTGCACATACATATATACACGTAACCATAACAACCGCAACATTCCCAATTTACTCCCAAAAGTTCATGAATGACTTAGGCTTTGTTGTCCCTGGAGAATAAACTATCAGGGCTAAGTCATCCTAGAAAGCCTCATGAAACTTGTTCAGGTCGGATTACCTGTAGTTTCCTGTGATGAAGTTGTACTCTATCAGAACCTCATATACTCCCATCACCAGCACGGCATAGATACTGTTTTTCACCCCAACGCTGGATGTCATGGAGAACTCAGCAGACTTATCCTAAGAGAGACAGATAACTTTTTTTTCGGCTACTGAGGCAAGCCTCACAGCTACTGTAGAATAGTCTGCATGGACCACAGCAACATAAACCTCCTAAAGCAGCATCTATTCATATATCATACTTGGTACTGTTTCTACAACTCATTGGTACGTGCTTTTCCAACTCTTTTCGTTACATACCAGCTCAAAGTCCTCCAGCTCACACTTGATCATGCGTCGCGTTACACTCTCCAGAACCGTATTGAGCTCATCCTGGAACCCTTCCTCATCTTCCTCTTCATCATCACTCTCACCTCCGGAGGAATCTCGCAGGCTCTGGTGCCAGAGCAAGCAGTGCATGGTACAGGAGAGTAAATGAGCCTGAATGCAAAAAAAAAAAAAAAAAAACACCAGAAAAAGACACAAAAAAAAAGGTAATTGGCATTTTACAATTGAAAGATAATTCGATTAGGTTTTAATGCTAATTTAAAATGTAAAATCAGTTATTCTGAATCTGCTCTGTGCATCATACTTTGATTAAGTAAAATATTAAATGTTTTTTGGTGACAACGAATAAAATGAGATTCACAAGATGTCATTGTCATATTCTTAGTTTTAATTTACTACCAGAGGCTCCTGAAGGAAAACCTGGTCTCCCTGTGCACTTATGCATGACTCCAACTTCACAGGAGGTAAGAGGTCCTGCTCAGGCTCATAATATCGCTTCAGCTAGAGAATACATAGACATGTTTAAGATGTTTACCAATTTAAAATTCAATAAGTATTTTTCAAAAAGGATTTTCAACATTTCACTTGCAAGTAACCACAAAAATAACAGGCCCTGATTTATTCTAACGCACACAAGTAGATCCACCTACCTGTGTCAGAAGTGTCTGCATGATGGACCCTGCCAGCTGTGAGTTGCGTCGGAGAACATCATGGAAACCCTTAAAAATGAACAGACGCATACATAAATACATACATACATGAAAATTTATGTTATTTTGTTTATCTGTCTGTCTGTCTACCAATAAAGCAAAATAATAAAAATCACTTTCGCTTGTTAGAACAAGAAGAGTGGCAGTGAACACTAAGCGAAAAAGGTATCTGACCTCGTACAGCATGAGACGCACGTCTGCCTGCTGACTGAGACAGCGCCGTAGGCTGCTCAGAATCTCCAGACAGAAAGCCTCATTGGCAGCAGCGTTATAGCGCGAGTGGACATCTGCCTGGACCTGAGGAACAAAATACACACCATTCAACTTACACCGATCTACCAAGATCATAATGAAACTCAACTTAGTATGATACGGACTCACTGAAAATGAAACTGTTGGAGAAGCACTCACTATACACAATCAATCAGATCAACAAATGGCTATGTGGGTCATAAGCACCGGAATGATTGTTAGGGTGGTTACCTGGCTGGAAGTCAATGCCTGGCTGCACTGACTGGAAGCCAGACTCCCCAAGACTCGAAAGTTCTTCAGCAGCAGGAGGAAGCCAGCCACGGCAGACTTCCTTCCATCCAGTTGGCTACAGAGAGGGCAGGAAGAGTAATGAGCAAGATTGAAGAATCATCCATACGGAATAAATGACAATTTTACCAAGCATCCTTATTGAATAAAAGAATCGGACAGTCGTTAGTTATATTGTAGTTAATTATATAAATGGGATTATAAAAATCTTCTGAATATGAAAATGTACATTAATATCCATTTATTTTATTTGTTTACACAGAGGTATAGATACTGTACAAATATCCTCTAATCAGATTCCAAATGCCAGAAATACCATGAAACATGCAAGATGCTTGTGTAACTCAGATTAATACCTGGAGAACATGGACTTCCTCAGCACCAAAATTAGGGCGTCCTTTAAGCTCATGCTGACTTTGAGCAGTGGCTGAGCAGAAGAAATCACAGATCATGTAAAAAATAAGTTTCGAAGTAACACTGTAAGCTCATGCTATGGCTAAGTGAAACTTTATATGTTTTAATAGCTAGCACACAGAATAGCTCTCTAGAGGTTACCTGCACTGCTTTGAGTAGCCCCTGCACTGTGGTAAGAGGTAGGAAGGATAGCTGGTCAAAGGTCTCGATCACTTTAGAGGAGGACTCCAGGAGGATCATGGGAGCGGATGACACAATGTTGGAAAGCAGGTCTGGAACAGAAAAGAGAAATAGATAATACTGTAACTATTATACAATAGAAATCATGGCACGTACGGTATATTGCTAGTATTTGTCCATGTTTGGGTGAGGACTATGATGCTTAATTCAATACCAATAAAATGTGAAACAGGTGAAGCTGTCTTAGTAACCAGTCGATTCAAGACTTGCTCCAGGATTTCTCCCCTGATTGGTTCATGCATCTGAAGTGGAAATAATATGGCTTTTAAAATACATTTTTAAATCACAATTCCAATCTTGTTAGGAAAACTAAACAAACAAATTTCACCTTGAAGCTCTCTAAAAGAACTTGGCCACCAAGTTTGCATGCTAGCTGTGAAGGTGTTTTAGCTGTGGCAGTGGGAATTTCAGTGGTTTTCCCAAAAGGTCCTGCCTTTGGTCCAAACAAGTCCATAAGTATGAAGCCTAACTGCACTAGGCTCTGTGTGACATGATCCCAGCCAAACGCACTGTAGACAGACAAAATCGGTTTGTTCTTTTGCTAAAAATCCAAAGAAAAGATCTCTATGTATCCAGATTTAGCACTACTCAGTTTTAATACAATAAATAAATAAATCAGGGACTGTAAAAGCCACAAGAACTACTAAATGATTTAACAGAAAAATACAACCTGTAATTAAAATAAATAAATAAAACACACTATACAACACAGATAAATTTCTTCACTGTTGTACCAACGAGACAAGAGCTCTGCTCATGCTGACCTGTTTCTGACCGTGTCCATAATCATCTGAGAGATACTGGAGCAGGCGGGTAGCAGATCCTGCAGAAACTTAGAACCTTGCTGAGCTTGCTCATCCTTGAAATTCTTAATGATTGTTCCTTTCAAGAACTCAAACATCTAAACAATAAATCAGAGAACAAAGTAAAAAAATCCCTTTTAAGATTAAACCCCCATGTATTAATACAATGTTAATGGTTCCTGGAGTTGCCATATATCCTACTTGCTCTTCGTAGCGCTGAATACGAGCCACAGAAAGCAGCAGCGCAATACTGAAAGGACACAGTGGCTGACCCGTGGATCCCTACAGAAACAAGTACAATGGAACAGAGGGAAATGTGACAGTTATGGTTCTAGAAGAGAGTGGAACTTCAGGTTAGGTCTGGGGGTATAATTATGCGATCAGAACACATTTCTGGTACAGACAGTCTGAATCTTTTAACTGTGAGAGTGAAACTTGAAAAAGATGTTTACCTTGAGGCTTTTTAGGAACTCCCTGCCAAGCTCGTGGTCAAGTCGAATGGCAAATACGATGTGCAAGATAGCAGTTCCTTCCACATGTCTCAGCTGGTCCTGCGGGATGGTTTGCACCTCAACATCCTTACTCCTGATAACACAGCATTATTAAAGCATTCAGGATCAGTATAACAGTAATTTAACTGAAAACCTCATCACATAACTGAAAAACAGCATCACAAAAATTCAGATTCAAGATGAATCAATAAACACACAGAAACAAATAATATAAACATCAAACTTACTCTCCTTTACTCTGCTCCTCTTTTTGGCACAGGTCCTGCTCTCGAAAGTACTTAATTATTCCTTCTAGCAGGAGCTTTTTACAGCCCTGCTCAGGAAACACACACACACACACCTTTATGTAGAAATCTGTTTGTAAACACTGTTGGGCATTCATTAGGATAATTTGTGCTAAATGCATTAGGAAATTACTATTTGATGCCAGTTTATCCTGTTTTAACAATAGGTCACCTTAAAGATCTGAAAATGTGAATGAAGGCACAATAAAATAAATTTGTATTCGTACTGATAGCTCACAATATTATATTTTATATATATATATATATATATAAAAGAACACAACTCCTGATTCCATTACACTACATTAAATAGTAGGAGTTTGGACTTCAGTTTGTCTCTTCTAAATAAAAAATAAAAGGTGCTTTCAATATTTTTTTAACAGATTCTGAGGACATCTCTATATCCTCACAAACACATGTACATACATTGTGACTGTGTAATCTGAAATTCGGCAGACCTTGGCAGACAGAAGCAGCAGCTGGTAAATTAGAGGAGGGATTTCTTGCAGGTCCAACTTAAGGAACATCCTCAGGACCTTCTCCATCAGAAACTGCAGCTCCTCTGGAGACAACGGCACATCCCTTAGAAAGACAGAGAAGACAAAAAATTCCAAAGACATGTTCAGTTAAAGAGGTACAAAAATATGAAAAGGTGTCACAGTGTAAAGATGAATGTACACAGAGTGACAGAAAACATTATAAATGTTAGGATCATAGAACCCTCAGCTGAGATCCGGTACATGGGTTAATAACTCTGGGGTTCTTTCTAACCTGAACATTGTGGTAAGGTGAATCACACTCTGCGGGTCCCACCTGCAAATAAAACACATCACGATATTTTGTTGTGCTGTCACCATCATGTAGTTTACACTCTAATAAATAATAATCATATATAATCATATTTCTGGTTGCCCGTTTATGTTAATGGCAGCTACCAATCATATAGGTTTCCCCTGAAACATTTAATTTTTTCTTGTTGTACCCAATTATAGTATTTATTTTAGTCAGTCCACGAGGCGGGATACATCCTGGAGAGGGTCCCAATCCATTGCAGACTCTCTCACATACACAAACAGTTTGGGAATGCCAATTAATCTAATCTGCATGTCTTTGGACTGTTGGAGGAGAGATCAAACCCTCAACCCAAAAACAACAGTGCTAGCCACTCCACCATTCATTTATTTCATGTTGGTACCTGCTTGAACAAAGGCTATTTATCAGCTGCTTCTTGTATTCTTCTCCACTTAACTCTCCTAAATACAAAGGAACAGAACAGAGTACACTACTGAGTGTTTACAGAAAATGTAAGGAGCACAAAGATATGGTGTGAGAGGAAACAGTGACCTTTGCCATAAGCTAAAGTCTCGGTAGCAGCCAGGGCAGTGAGGATGGTAGGGAAGAGCTCTAGTGATTTCCCACTACCCATTTCACCCCCTTTTATTGCATCCACATATAAAGATGCTATTGCTGCCAGTGCAGGGCCAGGAAGAGCATGTGTCTGTAACAAAGAATGCAAAGGAAAATAAATTATTCCCTCAGAACACATACACGTGCAAAAACTTTTTACATTTTGGACATTAATTGAGACTCTGACATCCAGTGAACCCTACTAAAGAACTAAACAGAAATTAGGTTAACTTTTTTTTTTTTTTTACCTCTAACATTAGCAACCCGATAATATCTGAAGCCACCTCCGTCTGCAGGTCTCCCGATTCACAGAGAGGAATACAATGCTTATACACACACAATCTGCGACTGGCCCCATCTGAACTATTCACTGGTGAGCCTTAAATGAGACACACAAAGAATTGATTGTTGATGTTGAGAAAAAGCAATGTGTTAAAATGGGTGTTATGAAAATTACCTCGGAATATAGCTTTGATTAATGCTGCTGTATCTTTTCCTTTCAGAGCAGCATTTGTGATCAGTGTAGTCAACTGCGAATAAAACAAGAGAGTTTCACATTTAAATCACCTAATTTCTGCAGTACACAAAAATTAAGTGGCTTTTAATTATTTTGTGATTGCCACAAAAATATTAAGAAAACAATGTCTGTAAAATATTAAATCATGCAATTCACAAGTCTATTTAGTGAGAAATATATAATAGTAAGAATTGTTATGTCTTAAAAAGAAAACAAAAATTTGTTTTCATTTTCACAACACTCACTTAACAACGTATTATTAAAAAGTTGCTAAAGCTAATAAGGAACAAGCTTCTATCCAGCTTCACATGTCTCCTGCACTTACTCACTGGGATAAAAAAAGTTCTTTGAGGAGAATCTTTTTGCAGTGCTCTCTACGACAATAATCGTTTCACTACGACAATAATCAGGAGCATTCTGTACATCTCCAAGAGTTTCATTTAGTTTTTACAGGTTCCTAAGGTTTCAAATACAGACCTGTTCATGAGACTGAGAAGCAAGGTGGTGCTGGAGCTCCTTTATACCGTCTCCCTCCGACAAGGACAAAATCTTGTCAACAGCTGCTTTCATATTGGTTGACTGATAAAGTCTGTGAACATACAAACAAAAAGGATGAATCAATGTACATTAGCATCATTCCCCAAGTTGTCAATGTCGGCTGGTAATATAAAATATAAAAATTTATATCTCCATATTATGAACGTTTTCAACAACGATGACTGTACTTTAAAATAACTGACTTCAGATTGCTTACCCAATCTCTGTATCAGTAAATGTACACTCAGTGAACACTTTATTAGGAACACCTGTACATCTGCACTTATCTAATCAGTCAGATAAGTGCAGATGTACATATCTAATCAGTCAGATATGTGCAATGCAAAACAGTGCAATGCGAAATGGACCACTAGCTTGACGTAATGTTTACCTCTACCATCAGAATGAGGAAAATGTGAATTCTGTGATTTTGACCATGGTATGACTGTTGATGCTGGGCATGCCATTTTATGCATTTCTCCTAGAATATTCACACACACACACACACACACACACACACACACACACACATCAGTGTCTACAGTTTACTCCAAAGGGTGCTATAAAGAAGAACATCCAATGCGTGGACAAAAATGTTTTGTTGATGGAACTCCTCAAAGCAGTTGCCAGGCAATTTGAGCGAACAGAAAAGCCACAGTAACTCTGCCAACTACTCTGTACAATTGTGGTGAGCAAAAATGCCCCTCAGAACACATCAAGACTTGAGGAGGATGGGGTACAACTGCAAAGGACCATGTCAGGTTCCACTCCTCTCAGCCAAGAACAGAAAACTGAGACTGCTTTGACATCATGAACCACGTTCACAAGTAAAATAATTGCATTCTGTGGAAGATTTTCCAATGAGCTTACGTGTTTATTCGCCTATTTCGATGTACCTTATTATACTGAATAACTGTACAACACGACCACGGAGCTGTACACTTCAAAGCTTTATACGTTTAAGTAATTTAAACATGTACAAACACTACTGTATGCATGTATTAATTGTTATAAGATCCGTAACACGAGCATTACCTTTCTTGTGAACCGGTAGAGTGCTTATTAGTTTCTTCCTATTACATCCACAACACCTATTTCCTTTCTGCGCAGCTCCTCTCTTTTCGTTTTAGTAGAAAACTCCCGCCAGAGGAGCTGCAGTTTAACTTCCTCTTTCGTAACCGGGTACGGTATTGTCTCATTGGCTCGTTGATTTAAGCCCCGCCTTTTCCGACCAGCCGCGAATAACGACCACCTCCTGATAGGCAAGGTTCGAATCCCGCATCGGTACGATTGCCGGTCGAAAACAAATAATTTTCCAGTGATAGAGTTTACTCTTTTAATGAAATATAGAAATTATTTTTAAAAGGTCAGCGGGTCGGATATACCATCTGGTATTCAAGACTCCCTAAACCAGATTGCATGGTATCGTTATGTACTTGTGGAAAATATCTTTGCGATTAAGTAGACAAGTCCTAGTATATGCAAAGGGTTCTTCTTATCAGTGAGATAAGTGTTGCATAACAAACGAATTTAGCGCATTTTTAGAGGATGACAAATTAACGCGTCGCCCCCACATGACAGTAAAGCATATGGGCGACCCGATTAAATACGAGTTCCCTATCGGGCCAGTGGCGCAATGGATAACGCGTCTGACTACGGATCAGAAGATTCTAGGTTCGACTCCTGGCTGGCTCGGCAACTCTTTTTCACACTATCATTTACAATCAAAACAAATTTTCGTCCAAATCGAAATGTGCTTTCATACAATATAAATAGAAAAACAAAAAGAAAAAAACTTTCTTGTATGTTATCATGCAATCTGGTTTAGGGCATCCTGGATACCACTTGGTGTATCCGACCCGCTGCCCTTTCACAAATAATTGCTTTATTTCACTACAAGCAAAGAGTAAACCCAATCAACACTATAGTTTACCGTGTATGCACAAATTATACGGAAGACATAGAAACAAAAAGATCGTATCAAACTTCCACAATCCGCAATACACACACAACAGTGCGACTCATCCTGGCTTACTGAAAAAATGTGACGTACAATATGCAGAGGTGAAAAGAGTAATAAAATTTTGTACTTAAGTAAAAGTACTGCACATTAAAAAACGCTGGGTTATTTTTTCTACCCAAACGCTGGGTCTTTCACTGGTGGTTCACCGGTGTATTCAGCGGCTTAGTCAGCTTCGTTTGTCTTCTCTTTTGAGCACTGATGACGGTTCATCCTCCTCGTGCATTTAAGGGGAAATCACGTTAAATACAATGTCTGTATACACATGTTCACTCACATAAGTCACATATGACTGAAAAATTATTACTATATGTAACATTTATTACTGTT
>JAQMYG010000012.1:15030457-15048336 GCA_030014215.1 Clariallabes teugelsi | reverse complement strand
TGACCTCAGGTTCTTTGTCTCTCTCTCTTAAACAGCTCTGTTATATAACCCGGTGCTGTGAGAGCGAAGTTCCATATGTCGCAACACTTATACAGCTGCGCGTAACGTCTCAGTAGGTAAAATGTTATTCTTCAGCCTCACAACTCTTCGCTCAACTCCCTCCCTTGCAGCTCCACTCCTGGCCGCCAGATGGCTCTGTGCGCCAGCCTTAGGTATGTGGAAATTTCCACCATGCTAATAGTGTAGTGTAGGTTACAGGCTGATCCCGAATGTTTACCTTTTAAATAGAGACTTAGACTAACACTAACATGCTATATAGTGCACCTATGTAGGGAGAGTAAGGCAAGGAATTCAAAAACAGAAAGAAAAGAACACTGGTATGACAATTCCATGCAAAGGTCGAGTATATATAGCGTCAGGGAAAAGTATGCAGGATTCATAGGGTTCCTACCAAACCATACTTGTACACTAAATATACTACATGTGGCTGTATTGATGTGTGTAAAATTCACTGTTCAAACATGTACTTACTACAGTTTATAGGGGGCCGATTCACACATCACACCATATACATAATATTAAAAACAAAATGTCACATCCATACCTGCAGTTTATCCGAAATTATTTATTTCAAACACTTTTTGTGTTCAAGTGTAATGTTTTCTGCAATAGTCTTTAAAATTCACATCGTTTGTTGTCAGCCAGTACTTTTTCATAAAAGTTTGTTCAATGTCACATTCATAACACTGACAGTATGCTGTACATTTTCAGGGTGTAAAAAAAATATTCTATGATTTTTTTTTAAGGATCTGATTGTCTTTTAGTTATAGATTCCATTCGTTATGTAAATGAATTCATCATGCCCTGAGGCTTTTTGCTTACTGAAATGAGTCCAAATGTCACACCCATAACGCTGGAATCACCTGGTGAGTAAGTATACTGAATTCAGTAGTGTAGACTGTATACATCTTTTTTTATTTTTCATATTAAGAAAGTGATACATTTCTTAAAGCGGGTTGTCTGTGTAAAATGTGCAATTTTTTTTTTTTTTTTAAATTTATGTCTGTATTCATTGGCTCCGATTTCTGAAATTCACTGGAGTCCTCATGACAGCATACAAATCCCAATTTCATCAATTCTTCCATTGCTGGACACAAGCACACACACTGCGGGCATTTTGGAAATGTCAAATTTGACTCATTGTTCTTTTGGAGAAAGCTAGAGTATCCAGAAATCCACCAAGCACAGGGAGAATATGCATTTACACTGAAGCTTGTCCATCTATACCAATCCTCAGTGGAGCTTAGCTTTGGGTTTCACTTCATGTAATAACTAATACTTTTTCACTGCTACTCAAATTTTATTCAAATGACTCTCTCTCTCCCCGTCTCCCCTGTTTCTTCCTGTCCTGCCTTGTCCAAGGCCCTGATCACGGTGTCTCCCCATGTCTCCCATCCACCTTTTTTCCTTGTCTCCACCAGTCTCTCCCTGTCTACAGTTTGATTTCTTTTGTTCCCCTGGCTCACTCTGACATAAAAATGCATCACCTGCCTTCCCCTGTCTTCCTCACCCCCTACTTGTTCTTACTTTTTGTCAGAGAGAAAAAAAAAAAACGTCACCCGGCCTCCCTTCTCTCCGTTCCCCAGAAAATTTGTATCCCAAAAGCAAAGCAAAGGCACACGTTTTTGGGTCATTTTCCTTCCCAGGGTTTGGCTGCACTCCGCTTACTAAATAGCATGTCATGCTTACTGAGTGTCGACTCTTACCATAAGGACATAATATTTTACAATTTCACTACCATAAGCATTTACTACATAAACTACATCATTGTACTGAACTGAATGGAAAACATGCCAAATCTAATCCCAATAAAGGCACTGTATTAGAGTATTACCAGACATGATACTAATAATCAGTGTGAAATTATACATTAATTGTTTGCTCTCTTTCCTTTTACACAGGCAGTCAGCCAGTGAAAAACTTGTATGACTAACTATGAAGCATAATGGAAAGGAGTGTAAAAAAACACACTCCTTTCCATTTCCATAGTTGGTTAATCTTACCATAATATCTTGCACTATTGTTCTATCTTACATTAGTGCAAAATATTATGGTAAGATTAACCTGTAGGATACAGTTAAGCAATATCACATGAAAGGGGGTACTGTAATACTTAATATCAGCACTGCTAGTTAAATTTTTCACTGGTACAATGTAGTCAAAAGGTGAGGAGAATAATCCATCAAGGTGCTGAACAGTCCTGTAAAACTTGTTTCTCTTTATGTCTCCACTTATTATCATCCTCAGTTAACTAACCTTTCCTGTCCCAAATAGCATACATTAGAGAGCTATTGTGCTATGTAGGTTGTAGACTCTCTTGCTCTACATAAGTAGTGCCCTTGTTGAAGGGTTAACAATTATAACCTGTACCTGTAAAGCAGAGTGACACATATAGTTAAATGTCCCAGTGCTGTTTTACTCTATACCAGCTAACATGGAATGCCTCTTGTCCAATCAAATTTCTTGAACTAACTTATGTAAAATACATAATACACTTTCAGGCAGAGAACTAGTATTTATGCATGGTATAGTATACAGTAGTACTACAGTATTTATTTCCCCTTTCATTTTCTAAGTTAGTCCTTACCTTATTTTTTGCTCTTGAGTAGAATTCACAATGAAACTCCTAATAAAAGATTTAGTACATATTTGTCCCTTTCCACAGACAGACATGCTGTTCGTAATGTGTTAAACCTGTAGCTCAGCACTGTCGTGTTCTTTGAGTTTCAGATTGATTCTTCTTTTAGCAATATAAAATTTTTTGGTTTTTACTTAATCTTGACTAGTCCCTCATATAAACTCCCAGCCACATCTGCAGCACTGAATACAGGAATTTGCATTGCAGTTTAGTGAGATAAGAAAACTGTGATGTGGAAGTAGCGCACTCTGTACCAGCCCCATGATGGACCACCACAGTTGGCCCTGAAATGCACCTGAACAGGAGTCTGGTGAAATCTCCATTCAGTAAATGAAGTCTGTTGCTTGGCTGGAGCTCCTCAGGGCCACATCTTACCTCCACTTGATGATAAACTGCAGAAATTGTGTCTAATCTCGTGAGAGTGAACAGTTAGATACTTGTGTGATGGATTAGCATTTTATGCAATTCTTCAGTTTAACATTTGGTGTGAAATAGGTGCCATGTCTGTCATCAGGACAAAGGGATGCAGAATGAATATTCAGAGTGAAGAGTTTACCCACATCTGTGTTAATTTGATTTTAATATTGAAATGCAGTGCAATAAAACACAAAGAGCTTTATAAGCAATATGTATAATTTACATATGCATGGCATTACCACATTTTTTTTTAAAAATAGAGTTTCAAAGTAGAAAAAAAAAATTAAAGAAACTAAAAATTGACACCGTTCACAAGAACATACAATGCATAAAATGCAGCAGTTAGCGCAAAGAAACAATGGCTGTGTCTGGAATCCCTATTAATTTCATGCACCAACTTGTAGTGGAACGCTATTGCCCAACCTGAATTTTCATCTAGTTCATATAGTTTAACATTTACAGTACATGTTTGATGTATGACCTATATACAATGCCATTTTATTAAAATGGCACCACAAGGCAGTAAGCCTTGATTTCTTTACATATATTGACAGATAAAACTTTATGCTATCATGCCTGAAGCTTCTGAACCTGGATGATGCCATGATTCACACACTTCCCCTATTCAGTGTTTTGTGTAGCAGTATGGGCAAAGAAAATGAAATGAACGAGTAAACAAATGCAGGGATTTCAAACACAGCTGATGTGTTTTTAGACCAAAATAACTGATGCATGTTAGTTCACCATCATCTTCTGTTCCAAATATAAATATACTTGAGAGCTCACCATTTTGATCTGGATTTGATCATGTTAATGCTTCATTAAAGACTTAAGGCACTGGTTACAATTATAACAGTTATAAACTGGTTAATTGACAGAGCCAAATCTATGATTTGTCAAGCATAATATACTGTAATACTGCAAAGTTTATATAATACTATGCAAAGCTCAGTTTTACACACGTGCATGGCAAATTGTCTTGCATAAGCTAGATATTAGCAAAACCTAAAGGGTAAACATAATGAAAATTAGCTAATTATATAGCCAGAGACGTATTGCTATAAAACTGCATCCAAGCAGTTTGATTATGGCTACCAAAAATATACATATTAGCAGGCATCTTTGGCTCAACATCGCTAAAAAATCTAAATGTGGAGTACGCAAAGAAATATAATACCGACTGTGGCAAAATATAAACCTCAGCATAAAATATGATGCCACAGTAAAGACAGAAAGGTGCATGTATCACGTTGCTTACAGGAACAACTCACTTTGTGGATGAATTAACAATTAAACAGCTTTGCAAAAATATATTCACATTTCTGAAGTAAGTCATCCTTAATACTTCCTTCCTCATGCAGGCCTGTTGCTCCATAGTCTCCATATAGGAAATAAACATTCTCGTATCAGCGTTCAGAGATATTACAGCTAACAGATGGGTCTTGGGTTGAGGTATATCTCCAGTTTACCATTACCAAAACAATGTATACCTTCATTTCTCTTCCCTGCTTCTTACTGTGTTGCTCCATCAACTGTCCGACATGGCAAGAACAAACATCAACTACTGGCCTTTACCAGCAAGTCACTTCTTATGACTGCCTTTCAAAACAGTCTTGATGCATCACTCTATGTTTTCATTAAACCGCATGAACTCTGATGTTTTTCAGTGGCCGTGTAAAGGTGGTTGCAGGTGTTCCTGTGTTCCTCACACATAGATGCCCTCAGGGTTGAGGGCTGAGGTGATGGGGCTGTGTAGCACACGCAGGTTGACTCCCACCGTATGAGATGGGCCTGGGCGCTTAAGGGAACCAGTCAGTGCTGTGGGGAAAAAAAAACAAAAAACAGTTGCTTTGATAGTGCATTTGCAATCAATATCAGGCAAGATTATTATTATGTGACTCTCTAAATACAATGAGTTTTACTAACCCTTACAGAAACAGTTAAGCAGTTAGAAAAAAAGTAACAAGTCACAATTATAATTAAAGAAATGTTCATTCTAGCTATAAAACATCAAACTGATTGCTATGTTAGATAAACAACTTCCAGAAACCAGCTACAACCAACAATGCAGTGGACAAAATTTCTTTTTACAAGTGTTTATAAAAGATTCCTGTCTAAATTCTTAGAGTAAATAAGAAGATTTACCCAAGTTAGTTAACAAAGACATAAAATTAAAAGCTGTAATCAGACTTCACACTTATTTCTATTGGGTTACAGCCAAATGACGCGAGAAGAGCACTACAGCGTGCATGCCTCAAGACTAAAGACTTGGTCCACCAAACACGCTGCTACTGGCTACTAAGGTGAACAACGGCACTCAGGCTATCTCCAAGCAGCTGTTGCCACAGTAACCAGCACAGAATGGAGGTGGGTGGAACACATGTAGCTCCCAGTGGGGAATCTGAAAGCCTCCAAGTCTTACTGTCAGAGCCAAAATAATATGTGTGATGCATGAACGCACAGCGAGTTACTGCCCACAGAGCTGAACAATTACGCTTTTTGCTACTGCGATTGCTAACTTGTTAAAAATAACTCGAAAGATGGTTGGTATACGCCTTTACCCTGAAAGTCTCTTTATAAAGATTCCACTGGAAAGTTTGTGCAAAGTATTTATGCAACTAGATGGAGGAAAGGATGAGGTTCTGAGTACCTGATTCCTGAGGCACAGGGGGGACGTTGGCCTCCATGTCACTGGGCTCCACAGGCAGCACGGTCACTTTAGTGCCAGTCTGTTGGATGAACTGCTGAAGGTTCACCTGCCTCAGCTCTTTAGTCAGCTGCTCAAGCTCATACTGACTCTCCTAGGAAAAATAAGTACATCTGCTACGTGAGGCAGGAAAGGCCTGATACATGCTTCATTGCAGTTATTGGGTTTTCTACAGAGTCTCATGAGTAGTTCTGTGGAAAAATCATAAATCGCCTTGTGTGTCAAATACTGGGACATTCATGTTCCATAGTTCGGAAAATCAAGTCCTGAGAAATACTGGGCATCAGGGTTGTGTGATCAAAAGCAGCATGTTTATGACAATCCAAGTTTATTTCTAAAAAAAAAAAAAAAAAAAGCGTTTTAAATGTAAATTATCAAAATAGCGAGACCTTGTGCATTACGATTTTTGACCAGGTGTTAAAACATTGTGTGAACATTACCATTCATTCTCATTGTACATTTTTGAATGTACAATCCTCAGTTTAAATAGTTAATATTTAAATATATAACAATATAATATAATATTCTTCAGGAACCTTTAAAGCAGAATGACATTTACATGGTTTTGAAAAAAAGTACACACACTTTAAATAGTGGAACAAAAATAAAAAATCACTTACATTTATTAAGACATAATTGAGCTCAATGTTGTACATATTAAGGATGAATTTAAAAAAAATTCTAAGCTAGTTTGGTCATCTCCTACCATCTGGTCCAGGCATATGCAGAGAATTAACTGGATAGCAATTTGAAAACCGTCATCAGGGGAGTTAGACTGAAAAAGGAGCTAGACTGAAAACTGCTTTGTTATCATCTAATATATCATTAACACAAAGATCTTATCAATCTAACCTACCTGTAATCTCTTACTGGACTGACTCAATGACCTCTCCACAGCCCTGCAGCTGTTTTCCAGCTGTGCTGTGTGCTGGGCCTGGGCCTTAAGTTCAGCCTTCACTGTCTGCAGCCTAGCTTTCACTTCTCCCTCGCTCCACAGCTGGTTCTCCCTCGTCTGCTCCTGCTGCCGCTGGGCCTCCAGCCCTGCTTCCATGCCATGCAGACGGGTCAACCTCTGCCCGAGCTCAGTCTCGCAGGCTCTGAGCCGAGTGTGCACCTCCTGCAGCCGATCCTCCAGCTGCCTCTCGCTCTCGAGTTCAATCTGTAGCTCGCTGGCCCAAAATTCCTCCTCCTCCACCTCCACCTGGTTTCTGCATAGCTGCTGCTCTAGATGCACCATTTCTTCAGTCATGAGTGCCCAGGAGTCCTCACTACTTGGTCTCTTTTGGCTCCATGCCTGCAGTTCGGAATCGCATGTCTCTGTTCGTTGCTCCAGAACAGTCAGAGACTCCCTCTGCAGCCTCACGAGGCGGGTCAGCTCTTCCACACGACTTGAAGGTAGCCGTGGGCACGTGGAGTAGCTTTGGGGGATGCTGTTCATCAGAACAACACAACGCTTGGAGTCTCTGTCTCCAATCCGGGTGCCATTAAGGATGTCCCTGAGGCCACGTGGCGCCCCTGTAAAGGTGAGGGATTTGCGGCGTGGTTCACGTCGCCGGAGAGATCGCTCACCCTGGGCTCGGAGCTTAGCCATGATCGGGAGGCTCTGGCGGTGCAAGCCACGCTCAGGGCCTCTGGAAACTGGGGGCCCCTCGGACGGAGGGCGCTCTGTGAGAGAAGGGCCAGTGCGGTGCAGAATGAACTGGACGTCGCCGGCATACTGGCCCCATGTGTTTAACGAGGCCACAGGGCTCTCATGAGGAGCCAGGTGTCGTTCAGAATCTCTCCATTTCTCGATTAGTGTGTAGCGTCCAGTACGACCTGGCAGAAAGGAAATACCATACAAATTTATAAATCCAGTTTACCTAAAATTATCTAAAATTAACATCGCTCATCATGAACATGAGCAGCTGCTGAAATTAAAAAGTTACAGTTTAAAGTTAAGTAAGCATTTAACCACAACTAATGATAAGTAATAGCATAAGCTTAAGCAATAATGGAAATAAATCAAGTGTTAACCCTAATGGAAGGCTTAAGAGTCCCTGCTTCTACTTCTTTTTTAGCAGGACCATGACTCAGAGTTTCCATCTCACCAGGCGTTTTTTCAGCCTTAGTATATTTCTTGCTAAAGTGTGTGTGTGTGAGTGTGTGCGTGTGTAGAAAGATTACACATGCCTTTGAGAGTCTTTAGAGAAAGGCTCAGACAATGACGTGTGGATGTTCAAGTCAAGAATCGGAGTCAAACTGCCTTTCTTACTCGTAAACAGAAGGCTTTATAAATTATAAATATTTAAACATTAGAAAATAAATTATTAAACGTTCAACATATTAAGATTCTACTTGATTTCTAGGTCACTATTTAAATTAGTATAGCTTTGCTAATGTTATATTACTCACCTATAGCCTGAGCCAGTGCAATGACCACTTCCTGACAGGTGGTGGCTTCGGTGACTCCACACACCACTCGCTGGATTCCATCCACCCAAACCTTCAGCTCCATCCTGACACAGGCGGTGCAGTGTTGGGCCTCTAGCTCTGCTCCCTCATTCCTGCAGGGGGCAGCTGTAATTAGCACTGGTCAACAGACAGCACACTGCTCACAATCCTGCTCCAACGCCCATAGGTACGGTACCACAGACACATTAGAGCACGACTTCTCATTTTGAATTTTGTTCTGGCACTTTTTAGATCCTCTAAAACATGATGAGTAAAAAAAGCAATATGTATATTCACTTCCTGTGCCAAAGCAAGTATAATTATTAGAATAAATCCTGTTTAATGCTTTAGAGTTTTTTCTTTTTCTTTTCTGCAAAACACATTATAGTACAAAATATGGCTTCTAATATAGCAAATATGGTAAATATTAATTTTGGCTTCACATTTTCCTACTAAATGTTCCAATGAAATATTCAAGCGTTTCAATCAACTGCTCAAAAACTTCTTATAGTTATGGACTACCAGTCTGTGCTACAATACAAAGCTCATTTGTTATTCAAACAAATGTTGATTAATTGTGAGAGAAGAAAAAACAACAACAACAACAAAAAACACTCAATCGAGGGAACATAATCACAAGTCTATCAGTAAAGCTTATTATGTTGCCAGCAAGAGACCTCTGCATGCATGTTTTTAGATGGACATGCTTCCTTCCTAACTTTATCCCCCAGGTTTTAGTAACAAAGGAGGGCTTTTGCAAGGCAACAAGCTTTTAGTCACTGTTACATAATGTATTTCAGAACAATGAGATGAAAACCTGAATGTGCTGTTTTAATTCAGAACACACTTTAGGCATAAATCAGTGCAAGTTTGGTATTGTGTTTTGAGATGGCCACGCTGGGGATTGCGGGACCAGCTGGACTCTTTGCGCCTCCCACTCACACAAGTATTTCTAGGCTACAAAGGCATGGGCCCAAGCCAGCTTTTTCACTTAGTGCATAAAAATATAAAATTAGTAACCAAAGAGAGAAAGAGAGAGTTTTTAATACAAGGAGTCATACACATCTCACAACATAGTGCATATATGTTCTTCTTAGATGTAGCATATAACTTCTGCTTAATGAGCTTGGCTTAGTTTAATGACAACCATATGCCTTAGAAGCTATTTTTGGATACTTTTACAAAATGTAGACTTGCAGCAATTGCTGAGGAAAGGATTTAGTAATAAAGACGAATAAATTTTCACATTCATGAGGTTACATTATTTTCTGTAATCTTTAAAAAAAAAAAAAAAAAAACAGACATGTTGTGAGTTCTATGAATGTTCAGCATAATATTAGTGTAAAAGTAACATAACTTTTTCTTATTTTAATTTGTTTCAACTTTCAAACAAACAAAATTTATGGATCACACAAGTCACAGTTAAAGCAAACCTCTACAAAAAAATTCTGACTTTGTATAGATTGTTCACTCACCTTTATGTCTACTAGTAGGTAGTAATAATAATAATAATAATAATAATAGTAATAATTATTATCATAAAAAAGTTATTTTCTGAAAACGTCATAATTTTTTCCACCTCACTTCCCCTATTAATGTCAGTACAAACAATCTGCTAATTTATTCATTATTTCACAAAAGAATAAAGCTTTAAACAGTTGCCTCTCCAAATGGGACATGGCTAATTTACAGTGTGTGCAGGGCACTGGAATGGAAAAGTAGATCATTTCTGTCAGCCAAAGACCACAGAACGCCTCCATAGGCTCCACTTGAAGAAACGCTATACTCTGTTAATAATATCACACAGATCCCGTTCCAGCACTGAATCTACTGCTGATGACTCTTTTAAGACAAAGCCTTGTGAGGATGTATGATGTACCAAAAAATACCAATTTAATTAATAAAGTCAACAACATTACTGCTTAAAGTGAGTTAATAACGGAACTATTCAGATCTGTTTGTGTAGTTCAGAATGTGTATAAAAGACATCTGGGGAGAGCTGCTGCTTTCATATTAGGCAACTCACTGAATTACTCAATTGTTTAGACTATAAAGGAGCACTCTGGCCAAACTCTTTCTCCAAGCAAAAAATGAATTTTATTTGCTGAGGTACCATCCATACATTTAGGTATTACTTCAGGAACTGAATGATAAGTGATAAATACCACCAGGCTCCAGAGGTTAGCATTTTACTGTACATATTTACCATTTTAAAGTTATTCTGTAATGCAAGTTGGTCCAGTAAAGCAGTGTATTTCAAATAGCAAAGCATATGAAAATTTTGTCTTTATCAAATTAATCTACATTAATATTATTATTATTATTATGTCATTATTATTTTAGTAGTGGTAACAAAGACCTACTGGATGAAAGCAAAACAGCAGTTTCTAATAATATATGTTTAATAACGTTAATGAATTATATTGCATTAGTAAATTACATATTGTTAAATACATAATTGCACAGCCGGTATTACAAAAAAAGAAAAGAAAAAAGTGCACATTCTAATCTTTCATCCAAAGCTTTGATGCATACTAAAATATGCTTGTACCATCCCAGGAAGAAAATAATCCATTGATGGAGTAACCTGGTCATTTAGTATACTAATTCAGGGAGTTGACTTAAAGCAACCCCAGATCATAACACTGCCTCTAGAGACTTGTAGAGTGGGCACTAAGCATGATGGGTACATCGCCTCATGCACTTCCCTTCATAGGTTTAACCTGATGCACTCACTGCTCTGGAATAGGGTCAATCCTGATTCATCAGACCGCATGCACATTTTCCATTGCTCAAGTCCAATCCCCTTTTGTTCTGATTAGTCTCTAACAAGTAGGGATGGGAATCATCAGGGACCAGCTGATATTATCTTATCACGATACCTAGATACCTAGATGCCAGTTCGATTTGTATTGCAATTTTGTTGGCATCACAATTTTATAAATATGACACCATTTTATAAATATGACAATTTCATTTCAATTTTTCAGATGTTGTTACAATTCTAAACAAACTTAGCAAATACTAAGTCCACAGTACAGGATTCTGTCCTGCCTGACAATTTCACAGATGACCCGCAACATTTTATCACCTCAAATGAAAATATAAATACATTAAAAGTGCATTTTTTAAATTTTATTTTGGAGTCAGTGATGAATGAATTGCCACACAAAACAACTGATACATAACTGAATATATCCCTAACCAACCTCCCATCCCTACTAAAAAGTGTTTTTTTTTATGCTTACACATCTGTTTTGTCCCAATCCTGTGAGTACTCCTCACGTTGTACGTGTAGAAAATCTCTTACTTTGACCTCTGCTGTCGATTTTCTTTACACAGCAACAGCACAAAACATTTAAGTGACCTCCATTCATGATTTTTTCTGATTGCATTTCTTCTATGAAATGGACAGTTTAGCACTATCCTCACAGATTGTATTAATGTGTTGGACAGTTCTTAAATCAATTCCAGGAATGTTAATGTTTTCTTTGCTTGATGCAAGCCAACAACTTGACCCATATGAAACAGGGACTTCATTTGGCCAGGCAGTGTATATACAGAGAAAACATTAAAATCAAGGTGAATGGGCTAAAACAACAGAAAACCATCAGGTTTCATTCCTGTTAGCCAAAAATAAGAATCTGAGAATTATGGGAGCAGACTCACCCAAAACTTAATCTTATGGAGGGGAGAAAAAAAAACAAAAAAAAACCCTAGTCTTCTTAACTAGTCTTTAACTGTAACTGCCCATGATAGGGTGAGCCTGTGACCTCAGATTTTGGGACACTATAGATTACTATAGTTTATTTCTTATTAAAGATTTCCTGTTAGCTGAGGCCAGCCTGGTCATTCTCCTCAGATCTCTCTCATCAACAAGGTATTTTAGCCTGCAGCCTCTTAACTCGCATTATGACTTTTCGTTTTTTGCACCATTTTGTGTAATCTCTAGAGATTATTGTGTGTATAAAAATATCTTAGGAGATCAGCATTCTCTAAAATACTCAAAAGCCACGCCATAGTTAAAGTCACACATATTACCCGCCATATTTCCCCCCATTCTAAAGTTTGATATGAACATTACCTGAAACTCTTGACCTGGAACTGCAATATTTTATGCACTATGCTGATGTGAAACCTTTGGCTGATTAGACAAGTGCAAGAATGTGCAGGTGTTCCAATAAAGCGGCTGATGAGTATACTGTATATGTCCAATATTTCATGTAAAACCCCCACGTCAGAAATAATTTCTATGGCATTTATTCTGAGTTGTGATATTACATTATCGTACATGTAGGAGCTGCTATTGGCATAGATATCTGTGTTAGTGTCCAGTGCCATATGCTCTGTCTTGGATGCTGAGAACACCTTATGAGATTGCTCTACTCCAAGTAGCATGGATGTTGGCTCAGCATAAGCACAACAAAGATGCAACCAAATGTGGCATTTGTGCATACAGCACCACCATCATAAAATAAGGTCAAAATAGCATATATCTATACTGCTTTAAAAGATTGGCTTCATTTTAACCAGAAACTCAAGATGGAGAAACGATACAACCTTTCAGCATTACCCACTCTCCATTCATACAAGTAGTATTTTTTATGTAACATTTTTTTTATGTGAGTTAAAGTGCACTCATACTTCATTTAAAATTTCTCTGGAGCATTGGTGTCAGTAGATTCTTTTCAAAAGACAGTCTAAAAGGATAGCAAGCCATTAGCTTTTCTGGCTCTTTGTTGTTTACTTTTCTCTCAGACCAGGTCCAGAACCAATGCAAGGACAAACCGGAAGGTTCCTGATTTAGGTCTTGGAGTGGGAATCAGCAAAGACCTGACAAATCCGTTATTACAATGATTTAATGACTTGACTTATTTGAATGATTTGTTGACTTATTAATAAGCATTGCAATAATACATTGCACAATTTTTTTTTGTTTACATTTTTTTTTTTTTTTAAAGCTGTTTTCTTTTAAATCATTATGATGGATATGTTGGTTTTATGTTGTCATTAGTGCATGAATCATAAATTGACTTTGCAGCAGGGTTTGCTGAGTTTAACATCAGATAATCAAGCAAGATTTACCCAAATAATTCACCTTGGCTCATTTTGGAAAAGTATATTGATTTCTTTATAGACTTTGCATTTTAATACTAAATAATTAATGATCATAAAAATGAGTGTAGACATTTTATGGCATCATAAACTTAAATTACATAATTAGAAAATTACCCTAAACTGAAAATATTACCCTGAAATCAGTAAACATGTGATCTAATTATTCACTGCTTATATGAGCTGCCAGGCTGCAGTTTAAGCTTGGCTATGTTTGGCTGACAGATTTCACTGGAAGACTGAATACGTCAGTAAACGTTCTTTTTAATATCAACACAGTTTCAGTTTTTTTTTAAACAATTCTTATAAAAAATGTAGGAAACATTATGTTCACGAACTTCACTAGCATCCCTCTATACTCTTTACCCCTCATTTATTTTTTAGACAAGTTTTTTTTAAATACATTTTGGTAAATTCCTCATTATCTCAAATCATTCCCAACAATTAATCTGTTTTTTTGTTGTATACTGAGCACTTTTTTAATTTTTTAGGAAATTTCACTAATGAATTATCAAGTGATTTCACATAATGACTATATAAGGCATTATGTGAACAAACAAACAAACAAACAAACAACAACTACAAAAAAAAAAAAACACTCCGCCCAGACTGACTACACCCTATTGTGATTGAGTCACAGTAACGTCAAGAGGAAACGAACATTATCCAGACATTGTGTTGATATTCTAGTAAAATGCTGTAGACATTTATACCAGACATTTCTTACATTATTTTTGCTTTCTTGGTGAAATTTTAATTTAATTTATTCATCTTCATTTACAACCACTTTAAACCAAATCCGTAAATGCCAACATAAAGTCTAAAGAGTCTCTTTTTTTGGGTTGTCAGGAAGTGAGAAGGAAAGGCTCGAACAAGAAACTTACTCGTGATCAGAAACACAGAATTGGCAGAGATCTCTTACTAAAACCTCACTCGGCAGACCACCTCACTAAATGCATGTCTTAAAATAAATTCCCAAACCATGTTAAATCGATCTGTGCTGTATAATATAATGACACATAGGAACACAGTGGAGTGAAACATCATATCTACAGGTGCATGGTGCAAACTATAGTTCAATTATACAATACAGTAACACCACAGAACATATCTGAGCATAATACTCAGGGCTGACTGACTACACCAACTGAAAAATTATCAGAAATCAGTGTAGTGTGTATAGTATATATATAGTGTAGTCTATATACAGTACATTCACACAGCCTTATGTAAAAGTAAAGTATCCTTCAAAATGTTCTTTTTCAATAGCTTGCTTTCATTACCCCTCTTCGCCTACAAAGAACACTACACTTGTTTGCCAGAAAAGGACACAAAGGACATAGGAAGTCCTGCAGGAGACAAGAGGCTTAACTCATGACAGGAAAGAACAGAACGAGGAAAGAACGACAAATTTCACCTCCGAACAAAGAAGGGAACGCTGATATAGAAGAAATATATTTATTACATATTAAAGATACATTTATAACACACCTGAACTTATGCAGAATGAGTAAACTACTGTTCGTTCTGTTTCCTGTTGAACTTTTTATTCTGCTAGTGTCTGCTATAACTGCCATGCTATACGTAATTACTAATAATTTATGCACTCTGAAGTAATTGGTTGCAGGCCTCGTCTGAAATGGATCCACACACTCGCACTTGTTTGCTAACAGCATGTGTGTTCTTTAAAACTGATTGCTTTCCCTTCTACTGGAAAAGGGGCACATGGGAAAGGGTGATGAACTTAGCTTTGCTTGTCGATATATTCTACACATGTGGAAAGATGAAAACTAAAACACGCTGCTAATTAGAACTTTAAATGAAAACTAATTTAAAAAAAGTTGTTCTGCGTTAACCGATGTTGGGACTGTATGTTTGCTAATGCATGCAGGGATTTAATCAGGAAACAATGGCCTTGATCTTGCACCATGAACAGTGATAACGTTGAGGCTGCACATTCCACACCACATGCATGCTATGAGCCATGATTCAGATACTTATCCTATTCCCACTGCCCTTGCCTCAACAAGAGCACCACTGACGTCTGCATTTACCATCCTATGTATTATATGCATGTAGTTTAGAATGAGTGGCAGTAAAAGAGTTGTAAATGATGTCATGCTGACACTAGTATTAAACCTTGATGCTCAGTGAAATAGATTTAAGACTTGTCAGCTCGATGTGTCATATTTGATTCTCTTCAAATGTAGGAAATTGCACATTTGTGTCTGTTTAATACATCTGCTTTTAGTCATCATCTATTGGGATATGCATACATAAAGCACCTTCTAGAGAAGCAACAATCTGTATTTATGCCTGAATGTGGATGACAACAAGAGCACAAATCCACTCTGGCTACTCCACAAAGATTATTAAAGCAGTATTTTGACTCGGATGAACCATGAAGGTCGATCAAAAATGATGACACTTTCAAATATAAATGCATGTACGGGTTTGCAAATAGCTGACAGTGAGAGAAGGGAAAAGAAGGAGAGAATTTACACAGTCGAAACCCTCCACTGGTCTCAGAAAAAGTAATGTGTGTGCAGCAAAATCCCTATGTGTGTCTTTGTGAGTGTGTGTGTGTGTGTGGAGAGAGGAAGGAAAACAGCCCCCCCTCGTATACCCCTGTAAAACAATAACCTGAGGGCTGTTGGATTCTAGTAAGAGAATTCAAGGAAGAAGTATTCAATCTGAAATCTCAAAAGGTATTCATATTAATTATGCCACCAGATTAATGGCAACACCTTCTCATCCTGCGAGATCAGATCTGGCTTTTTAGCATAAGCACAGAAACAAACTGGACCATATTACTGCTATTTTGGGATGCAGCACTCGATTAAGAGTTTGTAAAAGCACCTATTGCTTTAGCCAGCTGTGTGAACTCAGTTAATTCTCTCAGTTGATGAATTTTGTTGGGAAAATCATCCCACCAAGAAACTAAGAAAACAAGGCCTCTGACGAGAGAAATTACGCATCAAGAAGCGCTACCTTTCCAAGACATTCACGGAGAAGAACAGCGTACCTTCTGTGGTATTTAAGTACACAGCAGCGAGGGCTGCCTGCTTCCTTGTAAACCTTTTTCGGAGTTGTCAGAGTGCCGGCTTGGCTGGGACGTTTCAATAAACTCACGGATCCCCCAACGCCGCCACCCTCCCCAACATGGAGGTCAGCACTGGCAGACGTGCTAACATCTGGATGGCACATTGAGCTGCACATAATGCTGGCTTTGTTCTTTTGCCATGATTGCGAAGAGCAGAAGAGCTGGCCTTCTGGAAGGAGTGAAAAAAGTGCTATCCGACCAAAAAAATAATAAAATGTGTATATATACACACACATATATATTACGACGGCCAGGTTTGTCCAGATGGTTAATATTAATATTCTCTGATCTCATCTGGTTTAGTCATTACTCATAAAATAAAGCACACACTTACTTTCAGATTTGAGTCAGACGAATCAAGAGGGAGAAAACGAATAATATTAATAAGAAAAATAATAATATTAATAATAAACTAGATGCAGGCTGAGTAAAGGCAAAACAGGGGAATTAATATTTCTGATCAATATGCAATAAATGAAAATGAAGTGATAATTTAGAAGACTATTTTTATGTTTAAAAACATGCCACCATGTCTGATATCTGGTATTTTATTGCTTTCTTTTATTGGGACCAAACACACTACACAGCATAAATAGTTAATCTGTTGAGCTCAATCTGTATATCTGTTAGAAAACAAATGTAGTATGTATATTATATATGAATATGATAAGACTAAAATGCTCTTACAGTTACAGTATTAAGCACGGTGTAGTGCAGTGTGAGCAGTGTGAGCTAATCCCAGCTCAATCTCAGTTTGTCTTCAGGCTACACTTCAAATCTCAGCTTGTTTATGACTGTAGTGTGCTGAGCAATAGCGACATCAGTGTGTATTATTATTATTATTATTTTTACATTGTTTTTATACACTAGAGTGTTTAATACATATCAGTCCATCAGCGGCCCTAATGTTAGTACATGTGTTTAATAACAAATGCCGTTTTTTAGCCTTACCTCTAATCTGTAGCCTGAAGAAAACAACGCGTCCTGACGGTTTGCCCCAGACCTGACGTTACCGCGTCTGAAGTTTGACGAAGAAACGCAGTTTTGTTCATTTTCCTGCCCATTAGCACACTCGCTGCATGGGGATATCCGTTACAAAGGATTTATAAACAAACACGGAGGTTTTCCTGTAGCAGGAGACGGACTCGAGCGAGCTGACTGTCGAGCAGAGGGAAAAGTTTTCACGCTGTGTAACGGCGCATTCTGCGGGAAACTCCCCCATACTGCTCTAACATGGCAACGGCTCCGGGACAGCGCGGTGCATTGTGGGCGATTTTAAAGCTGCACAAGCTGCTCAGAGGGGAAAATGACGCAAAATCTGAGAGAAACCTGAGCACCGATATGATTTACAGTCACATTCACTCACCACGGACACTTGTGATTTGCACTTTTCGTTTCGAACTAAA
>JAQMYG010000012.1:15016275-15030345 GCA_030014215.1 Clariallabes teugelsi | reverse complement strand
AAAGAAAGAATTAAAGCATGGATGTGTTTGTGAATACGAATATAAATCCGTCAAGGAGAAATCAACTTCACACTATCCAGACGAAATTAAGATATGCTCTTAACATGCCATTTTTAGGCACCAAGTTAAGGTTAATGGATATACTGACACCTTGTGTCCAACTCTGGTATTGCTTCTCTTTAATAGTTCAAGGATAAAATAGCATCTGCAACAACAACAGCAGCAGCAAACAACAGGTTATAATAATAGTAATAGGAAATTAGGACGGCAGTTGTGTTGTATGAGATGTGTGTGTGTTGAATGTATCAATCTGTGACCAAACACAAAAATTCTTACACATAATAATAATCCATCCATCAATCTTCAACCGCTTATCCAAAGTCGAGTCGCGGGGACATAATAATAATAATAATAATAATAATTACCTATTATATTTACATAATAACAAATCACTCTCGCTCATTGTCTATATCGCTTTATCCTGTATTCAAGGTCGCGGCGGCCTGGAACCTATCCCAGGAGACTTAGGGCATGAGGCAAGGTACACCCTGGACAGGGTGGCAATCCATCACAGGGCACACACAGTCACACACTCATTGACACACTACGGGCAATTTGGGAACTCAAATTAGTCTTTGGACTGTGGGATGAAACCGGAGTAACCAGAGGAAACCCACCAACTTTATCCTGAAGGAAATTTCAAACATCAAGTAGCAAGGATAGTACCACAATAGACATGTGGTTAAAGTGCACAAACAAACAAGCAAACAAATCTACTACTACTACTACTACTACTACTAATAATAATACGAAGAAAAAGACTCATAATATTTACTGTCAATACATCATGATAAATTTTTTTTTAGGTAAATATAAAGAACCATATGACAACAATAATACTATTTCTTCTTCTACTACTACTACTACTACTACTACTACTATCACTACTATTACTACTACTACTACTAATAATAATAATAATAAGACTTATTTTTATTGTCAATACATCATGATAAAACAAATTAGATAAATAGTTATAGCTATAGAACCATATGACAGCAACAACACTACTCCTACTTCTTATTCTACTCCTCCTCCTCCCACTACTACTACTTATAATAACAACAACAACAACAACAACAACAACAACAATAATAATAATAATAATAATAATAATAATACAAGACGTGCGTAATAACACTTTTATATGAGTGTAGTAAATGTTAAGATCATCAAACCTCCTTATCTAAATTGATTGTCAGTGCTTAAGATAAGGATGTTCCTCTTTTAAAAAGGTAGCCTTTATATTTACACTGATAGTGTTTAGCAGATGGTGTAAGACCCTTTAGGAGGGTAAATCCGTGTGGTATACAGTGTGGGGCAATAAGCTGAGCAGCTGTAAATAGCCCGTGTGCTGTGGTTATTTTAAAGCGCTTGGCTCTGCTGTCCGTTATGACCATTTCCACTAATGTCACCTATTGGTCGGGGGGCGGAACTTACACGCCTGAATGCCTGAATGACTGACAAGGGTAATGAGCCAATCAGATCAAGACGCAGCGCTGACGTGTGTTGTGCACGTCCCGGTTATATTTAGGACCTATTTAAAGACCGAGGGACTCTCAGTGCTGTGCTGCGGATTTCTGGGGATCATGTGAAAAGCCGGTTCATAATACAACACTAGAAGATGTGAGCACATACATCCTTATTAGATTGCACAGTTTAACACGTAACACTAAATTCTAAAAGTAATTTATCTGTAAATGACCAGCTCGTTGTGTGTCACTGATTATAGAGAGTATTGATCTGGAGTGTGTATAAGCACGGCTCCCTGTAGGCAAGGCTCGTCATTAAAATGATACAAGCTGACGTTGAGAAGAAACCGGTTGCACAGCTAATGTACGTATATTAGGCATCTTGCAGCTCGTGTATATATGTACATGAGAAGCACTGACACCAAGTGAAAGAAAGAAAGAGAGAGAGAGAGAAAGCTTTGTGCACTGGTGGATGGGTAAGTGATCTTGGCGCTAGTCTGGCTCCACCGTATCCGCCCATATTTATGTAAAGAACGACCTCCGTACAGGCGAGTGCACGGAACAGGCCGAGTGAGAGACAGAGACCGAATCGCCGCGCTGCCCGCGGAATGTGTGATATGTAAGCGCGGTACATGTGCGACCTCGGGCTGGTGGAGTTATCGCAGCGGTTCATGTTCATGTGAGAATGGCAGGATCGAGTCTGAGGACAGGACTGTAGGCTGAGCTCAACTTTATTCGCCTTTTTCCTGGCTCGGACGCGGAACTTGCAGCGCAAAAGGTAACAAAAAAAAAGAAGAAGAAGAAGCGAGGGACAAGGCGGGAATGCAGTGCACGAATTGAGTGATTCGTTTTAATAATCAATCAGCGAGCTGTTTTTGTTGGTGAGGATCATGTAGAATGTGAGCGCAGTGAAGAACGCCCCGGTTTGTTTGGGCCCTGCAGTGCAGCGCTATGCGCCATGGCGGGGCTTCTTCAAGCTCCCAGATCTCCAGCAACGCCGCTGCCTGCTCGGGTTTCTAGGTTTAGTCTGTGAAGCAGCGCTTTTTCTTCACCTTCACTTGAATCATAAGCTGTTTTGTGTCGTTTGCATTACGTTTCTTGAATCAGGCTGCGCGCGAGCTAGGCCTGCGGGTGTGTGTGTGTGTGTGTGTGTGTTTGTGTTCAAAGTTCCTGATGTGCCCTGTGTAATCGCTTTGCATGCAGGCCAGTGGTTACAAAGTATCACACCGGACATAAACCGGTGTTTTCCACAACCATAACGTGTGCCGTGTATTGTTTGACCGTCGTGACAACTTCACTACTTCTTTCTTTAGGACTTCTTTAAATGAATGAGTTCAAGATGCAAATAATAGTGTGCTTGACGGTATGTGGTTCCGGTTCTTCGGGAAGCCTGTCTTAATTTAGATCAAATTCATCACTGAGGCTTTGATGTCTTGCAAATATGTTGCAAAGCTTTTATCTTTAGAACGCTTCATGTGCGGTGTGTAATGCTGAACACCCTGACAGGATTACTCTCTCTTATTTCAGTCCAGACTGTTTCTGGTAGTGCTGGAGTTATTCACCATCCAAACTCTTCAGGAATCGATGAAGTCACAGTATTTCATGGTCGAAGAACTTCATGGTGTCATCATGTTTATTCCTAAAATGACCAAAGTTGTAACCCCTTTGGACATAGTGCAAGAAGTTGTGATAGTCAAGACGTAATCGTTTATGATAGTGAAGGTGATGAATAAACAGATAATCAGAGTGGCATTGGTTATCTCTGTTTAGATATTATTTTATATTTTATTTTATTTTATTTTTTTCTTTTAGAGAGAGAATTTTGTTTAACGCTTATTTTCTCCCATCTGCGCATAAACTGGACAGCTGACTTTGAGAAAGGGTGGGATTTTGAATGATCTAAGAATTGTGACGTGTGCGTAAATGTGAACAGTTGTTGACTGTGGCTTTTTTGTGCTGTGCTCCATCCAGGTGAAGAATGACGGAATATAAACTGGTGGTGGTCGGAGCTGGAGGCGTTGGAAAAAGCGCTCTCACCATCCAGCTCATCCAGAACCACTTCGTAGATGAATATGACCCTACAATAGAGGTAACATATGCTTCTTATTGTTCCTGTAAGAGAATGTATTAACACGCCTATTGTCCATTATTTGAAAAGGTGTGAAAGTATTCCAACGTTTAAAAAAAGAAAAAAAAATGGTGTCTGAGACACAACATAAGCTGGTTTTTCTGGTTTCAGCCATTGACTGCTAACTTCCTGGTGTGGGCCTATCATGGTTTCAGTATGCACATGTATCTGTAACTTATGATTAAATAATTATAGGATGCCATCTTTCTGTTTTTCAAAAATTAAATCAGGTTTAGTGGCACACAAGGACTGTGTGATCTTGGACTGTGTGTCGGTGAGATTACTGTATAATACTGTGCTGCGGTTTGAAATTTCAGACTCAAAATATTCCGGTTTCACAGCATCACAGAATTAGAAAACTATTCAAATTCCCATTGAAGAATTAAATATATAAAATAGCAAAATTATTAATTATAACAAAATCCAAAATATTTTTTCCCATAAAATCTCTAACATTGTGAGTATCACATTGATGCAGAGGTAGCAATGCAACGTTTTTGCAACAGGAAAGGATTACATGAGGAAAATGTTTTCAGTACAGTCGCTTCCCCTGCTCTGAGAAGCTGAGGTTGCTGTAGTGTGATTTAGGGCGAGTCCAGAGGGAGGGCGTTATGAAATTTTTGGTAGTCACAGTCAGACAAAAATGAACGACTGGAGGAAGGAACTTGCTTGGACAAAAATTTGAAAATTGAATAGGTAGATGGTAACAAAAAAAATGTAAATGATGAGATTACTGTCTGTTTATACACCGTGGCAAATCCAGCCACTTTAAGGACCCTACTGTAAAAGTGCTGGTGTTAGTCACCATGGGGTTGAGATGCTAGGCATGTAACATATATCTGTATCTATGAATAAGCTATGTTGAAATAGCCACTGACATTAGATGACATCAGTTGTTGCCACTCTCTCATAGGACTCGTACAGAAAGCAAGTTGTGATTGACGGGGAGACATGTCTATTGGACATCCTGGACACAGCAGGTCAGGAGGAATACAGCGCCATGAGAGATCAGTACATGAGGACAGGGGAAGGCTTCCTCTGTGTCTTTGCCATTAATAACACCAAGTCTTTTGAGGACATTCACCACTACAGGTAAGGGCAGTTATTTATGATTTTTGTGTTGTTTTGTGAATTTGTACGCGCTGCTGTATTTCAATATCAAATTGTATGTTTGTGTGGTCTTAAAGAGAGCAGATTAAGAGGGTGAAAGACTCCGAGGATGTTCCCATGGTTCTGGTGGGAAACAAGTGTGATCTGCCGTCCCGCACAGTGGATACCAAGCAGGCTCAGGATTTAGCACGTAGCTATGGAATTCCTTTCATCGAGACCTCAGCAAAAACGAGACAGGTATGCATGACCTGGGAACTGTAAATCACCAATATTTTACTGTACAAGTTTGGGGAAATCAAAATGTATCACTTTTTTTATTTTAAGATTATATCAAGAGAGAACACGAATTTGATTTATCACCATAATCAGTATTCACTTTACTTTTGAAATGAATTCTGAGATTGAAATATAATGGAGACAGCTTAAGACTTAAGGTAAAAATTATGGCAAGATGAGCGGGAAGTTGCTTAAACCTAAAATTACTATTCCAATGAAGCACAGAAACTTGCAAGACAAGTACATTGAGGATCATTTGAATAATTTAACCCACTTGTCACCATAGTTTAACCATCTTGTTTTTTTTCGACTTGGTATGCAAATCGTGACTGAGCATGTTTTTCCCTTGTTTGTTGCAAATGCACTGCCTAAAAAGTAAAGTGTGGTTGTACAAACATTCCCATGCAAGCAGTCGAGCGTGTATTTTTAGCTAGAACATTAGACTTCACAAAAGTCTGGGAAAATACCTGAGACGTCTAACAAGTGTTGTGACACAAGTGACATTTCTCTTGGTATGATAAATCTATGGGCGTTTCTGCAGAGTCACTGAAACACCCTTGCTTTGACGATTAATGATAGCAAACGCAATACTATTAAAATAATAGTCACAATTATACAGACATTTACAATGCAATGCTAATGTTCATATTTTAATTGTGCACATTAAAGATATACAGCATCAGTTCTGGTTGGATTTTGAACTTGACTGAAAACAGATAAATTTTTAGATCATACTGAGTGATCAAAGTAAATGATAAAAGATACATAAAAACATTGCAAATGTGTGAAACCGCTTGTATTCTGGGTCCTGTGCACAGTCGGGACTGGTCTGTGGCATCGGTGACATAGGCGGTCGTAAGGTGCTAAATGCCATAATGGGACCACATGTTTGGCTGATGAGGTTTTTTTTTTTTTATTATTATTTTTTTAATATTACTTCTGCTATTGTACAAGGGTTTAAAACAGTTTAAATTTCTGCAACTTATCATTTACATCCCTAGAAATCCAACTTTATTTATCAGGTACTCCAGTGTCTCAGTAGTGCCGACACAATGTGTTCTGGCGCATACGGGGTATGTTAAATGATTCAACTCTGACCTGAATTATGTTATAAGATAGAGTGACGTTGTGATGTGCCCTTTTAATGTTGTTCATTTGAGGTGCATATCAGAAAAACAGCTCATTGCCAGATACCTAGAAATAAATTAATACTGACTTAAGTCCAGAACTGCTCTGTTTGCCACACATGCCCTAATCTGTTTTTTTAAATAGTCATGTGCTTTGTATTTACTATTTAGTGCATTAAGATTTATGTTTAATAAAAATGTATGTTCCTAAAAACAAAATGCATCACACAAATGTAGTCATTTGTTCTGTATGTGATTAGCTATATAAAGCTACTATATAACTTTTTTTTTTTAATCTATATTTACTGTACTTTATATAGCTACTATATAGCTTTATATTTTATAGTAGAGTATATAGTTTACATTAAAGTTCAGTTCAAAATACAAGGACCTTCAGTGACCTAGCCCATTTTTGCTTACGTCAGATTTTTTTGATAGGTCAACTCGCATAGGTCATCAAGAGACCCAGTGAGGCCCTAAAACTTGTCTTAAACTTACCATAAATGATTTCTAACATGTCTCCTCTTGTATTCAGTTCCTAAATTAAACAGTCTCATAGTTAAAAAAAGAAAATATTATTCCTTCAATCTAGAGCACAATTACCAGAGATTGGCTTTAAATATTATGGATTTATGTAAAGTATTCATTCTCACCATCTTTAAAAATATTCTGCCATGGCAATGTCTTTTAAAAGCATGTTGTTGGTTGTTGTACAACAACTGCAGTTTAACGATCGCAGCACACTCCCAACTTAAATACGAAATCTAGTGTCAGTTATCCCTTAAATGATTTCTGAAATCTTTCCTAAATTGTCTACTTTTAGTCATTCCTTTCCTGTTTCACAAAGTGCACATGTGCAAGTCAACAGTATGCCTGACAGTTGACAGTGACCGGCACAGTGACAGTTTTTCACAAGCAGAATTGACATTTTATTTGATATTATTTATTCTTTATAACTGATTAATATTGGGATGACGTGATGTATTGCCACATGCATGTTTGCGCTTTTTTTTTTTTTTTTCTTTTTCTTTTTTCCCCTGTATGTACTATTAAATAACTGGGTGCAACATTATAGAATATTGATTTCTTATCTCATAAGAGAGATGATTGACTGATGGCCATGACTTATCTTTTTATGCGTTTATTATATCAGCTGATGGTTACACAATATACTGGCGACTGATTTAGAAGTGCAATGCACAGTACTGTAAGTTATGCAAAAAAGTACATATTTAGCACATAGATGTTTAGTGCCACACTGTTTAGTTGACGGGTATAGTATGTAGATGACGGTTATTGACTGTGTATGTGGATATCTGTGATCTACATGCCTGGGTACATACACAAACCGATGTTTGCTCAACCAGTTTTTACTCAGTATACTTTGAAATAGCTAATTGCAGAACAATAACTGTCTCCATTTTTATTTCAGTCTTGATTACAGCAACAGATTTCACTAACCAGGTTTTCATTTAAAGAGCTGATTAGTGAATTCTGACAGTGTTGGTGTGCATCTTGTGAATGTCTTTATGCACTATAGCACTGTGCACAAGTTTGTTTCATTAGAAAAGGGGAGCACTTGTGTCGGTCTGGTAAATGACAGTGTTGAATGGCGATCAGGGAGGGTGTTGATCATTTCTGCGTGGGGTTTCTATGGTGTCTGTCTCTCTCTGCAGTGCTTAAATCACAACTCCTAATGGGGATGGGCATAAATCGCAAAAAGGACTAATTTACACCGTTTCTGCCTTTGGTCATCACTGCATGCGCTATCTGGCATCTCAACAGGATTTACACTGCATTCGCAATCATACCATTGTGTTTCTTTAGTTATAAGCTAACCTGATGATTTATCCTAATTAAATATTGATCTGAGATGGGCTGCATAAATCAACATAATGGTTTGCTTTAAACTGTTGAGTGGAAATGATGCGGTACCAGAATTCTACATTTGTAAGCTGTTTTCTGCTTCATGCAGACCAATAAATACTTTAAAATAGCTAATAATTACATTTCAATTAAGCTAATGAATTATTGATTGATTAATTGTTGATTTAATTTCCTTGCCAAGTGGTAGTAATGACTAATGCATTTAGGTAAATTCACACTGGATCCAACAGTTTCACATAGATATGGATAAAATGTACAGTATGTATGTATTTATTTATTTATTTATTTAATGTGTTGTCTCTAGTTATTTCCCACTTGGCTGTATAACTGTAAGCATAGACATCCATTTGCCCTTCTATATACAATGAATGTGTTTTAAAATAATAAGCAATAAATAGTTTCTTAGCGAAGTGCTTGCATTTGAATGATGAATCTAAAAAAAACAAAAAAAAACAAAGCACAGGTTGTATATTTGTGCTACACAATGTTTTTTAAAAATCTTTAAAAAAAAAAGTTTTTCTATTACAGCTATTCATGTTGCCCCATGTTTTATTGACACTCGTATGTTGCACATCGGGCAGTAGAAGTTGTGCAGGTAGCGCAGATGGAATACGTGGACATGATGCTTGTGGACTGGTGTGAATTTGACAATAGTGACACCCAGTGGTATATTAGAGCCTAAATCCTCCACATTCCCTATTCCAAATGCTCTTCTCTGTATCGGCCCTTGTGCGTCCCCTGATGTTGAAGGGAGTTGTGTTTTGCACTGCAGAGAGTGGAGGATGCCTTTTACACTCTGGTCCGGGAGATCAGGCAATACCGCCTGAAAAAACTCAGCAAAGAAGAAAAGACGCCGAGCTGCATCAAGCTTAAAAAATGTGTTGTGATGTGAGTGGGGTAAGTTCAGGCCGAGCTCGGGCCTTCTCTCGGCCTGCCGCGAGCTTCTCTGATCTCCATCTAGTGGTTCACTTTTCTCTTTAACCAATCATTGGTGGTGTGCTGGGGAGCAGAGTCCAAACTTTTCTTTACATCAGCAGTTAATCTTAGGTCTTGTACTGGAAATGTGGTCTACATGGGCAACTTCTGTCTGGAGCTAAAAGGCATGGCTCTAGCAAATGTTGATTTTTATTTCTTCTTTCAGTTACTTGGTGCTAGCAGGATGTCATTTTGTATCATCATTGTTTTTTAAAATGTGCATCTTTTTTTTTTTTTTTTTTTTTTTTTAAGGGGGTTGATGATGCCTTTTATACTTTAGTCCGGGAAATTCGAAAGCACAAGGAGAAGATGAGCAAGGAGGGCAAGAAGAAAAAGAAGAAGTCCAAGACAAAGTGTATACTAATGTGAATAATGCCTCCATTTCAGTATCAACTCTGAACAGCTGAAATATTAAAGAACTGCATTTTGTACATTACACTAAATTATTAGCCTCTTCAGAGTACAGAATGGATCCCTATTTTCCCTTCATTTGCTATCTTACAAACAAATAAGCTCTTTCTTGTCTAGTGCCAGATGCCCCAATGTGTTGGTCCTGAATTACTCTGTAACGGTGAATGACAGCCAAAGACGAAATTTAGATTTATTATTCTCTAGGTATTTTCCCCCAATATTCACCTAGAGCTTGTTGTTTAGCAGATGGAAAGAGAATAGAGAATCCTAAGGGTTATTTTAATATGAATTAACACTAAATCTGTGGAGGAGTGTTTTGTGCAGTATAAATGAAAGGATATCCAAATGAATATTGCAGTTTGCCGCACATAATACTAATAGCGCAGTGAACTTTGCATAGAAGTAAGTTCCTGTTCCATATTCAACTTTTTTTTTCTTTCTTTTTTTTTTTTCTTTTAATATCTTACACTTGACCCCATAACTGTTAAATCTGATTTGGTTATATGATGTAATGAGCAGTATATATCCTTCTATAATATCCTTATTTAGGACCAACACTATTTGGGGTAATATTTTGATATCTCCACCACTGTGTAACAGATGGATTACCTGTCTGGGATGTCAGATTTATATTAACCTGCATGTGAACGTCCATTGTAGTCCAATTTTATGCCTTTGAATAGTGTGTGTGGATGGTAACTTCTTAACCCTGATCAGCGTTTTCATTTGCATGCTGTTCTGTGTGTAATTTCCTAAGAAAGGCAAGGAAATGTAAAAATGTTGTGTTAAAAGAGGCCCTGTTTTCAAAGTGGGAAATTCCTACCCAATTAAGTATTTTTTTTTTCTTCCCTCCTTGCAGACATGTTTCTTTCAGTGTTCAGTTTAAGTTAATGATTGAATTAGCTTAGAGATAAATCACAATAGAGTAATCAATGAAAAAGACTAAATGCTTAGAGTAATAAAAAAAAAAATCAGCTTAAATGGTGGATTTCCCGGTCTTATTATGTTTCGTGGTTATTGAATTTATAAGAAGTTCTAATCTCCGAAGAATCTGCAGATGGGTTTTTAGGATAAGTCTGATCTGCAGTACACGTTTCCCCCCTTGTTGTATCCAGTGAAATGCATTTTTGATGTAAATGTAATCAACCACTAATACGAATTCAATAAGAATTATATTGAATGTTATCTATCTGCTGATCAGAAAAAAAAACAACAACCAAGAACAACAAATGACTCGTGTCTCAAACAGCTGCATGAATGGGGTTACAGGGAGACCCAACTGACAACCCAAGCTGCTTGCATCCGGTAGTAGCTGCATGGCTGTGGGGTTCTCTGTGCAAAGCTATGAACGAATCTAACACATACACACGCCTGCCTTTTCTTGCTAATTTAAACCCAAAAGGCTGTTGATTGTAAAAACAAACAAAAAAAAAGTAATCAAAATTTCATTTGTAAGAGCCGTTAAAATTATGTTGCCATTTTGAGTTCATTTTTCCACCCCTTGAATCACAGATCCTGAATCAGTGCTTTTTTCATTTATTCTATCATATTACCATAGTTAACGAGATCTATCGCTAATGCTGCATCGGCAAGGAGGCAAATACACGTAAATAAACAAAATCAGGATAACCGTTATTATGCAATGTTAATCCAGGTAAAGGCTGTTTTAAGCTGTTGTTTTACCTCTGTCCCATTAAAGTATGGTAACTTGATTTCACACTGTATTCAAATTAGCAGTCATTTTTGTATCTTTCCCCATCTCACTCTTCTCGTCTCTTTCTGTTCTGTTCGTGGTGTGCCAATGGAGAAAGTTCTTAAAGTACTTCATGTATACCTGGAGTGTATTTTAACAACCTTTGTACAGTTGTGATACAATAAGATGCATATTTTGTAAATTGTGCTTTAGGTGTTTTTTTTTTTTTTTCCTTTTGGTTATGTTAATAAATGTCATTTTAATAGAGCTGAAATAGATATCCTGTTCTCTTGATTGCTGAGTGTGATGACTCCTTTATTCCTTACTATTTTCTCATTTAATTTATAAAATAGAATTACGTTGCTAATTAAGTCTTCTCATATTGTCTCTGCTGTCTTTAAATTGATTTGCACTGAAAATCAGTAAGCAAATTTAACTCTTAATTATGCATGGCAAACATAATTTTGTGTGAGTTAACATTAAGGTTTATGAATCATTCAGAGAAATGAGCTTGTGAGAAGAGATGCTTCAAAATGTTTTTTTTTCCCACAATTGTGAATAAACTTGAATTTTCATTCCTGTCCACTAGAGAGTGCACTTCTCCCATTAATAAAAGCACAGTCCCTCATCCTCTATCTCTTACGAAATTAAAACTCCACACACTCATGGATATTCCCTGATTTAATCTATGGCACTGGATCATCCTTCAGAGGTTGGAGGCGTAATTACATCAACCATATAAAATGAAATTCAGGCCATGGTTTGGCTTCAAATCCATCTTTTATACATTTTGTTTGTAAGGCAGTGTTCCAAATTAGGTTTAACGTTAAGTAAGGCATATTTTATTCTGTGTGATAAATCATTTACAGTTATCAGAAAATCTTTACTTTGGTTGGAACCAATTTAAGGAGGGCTGTAGAAAATGTAAGTATACTGGGACGTACGTTTCTTTTATAAAGATTGGGATGATGAATGGGACCAGCATTTTGTCATGTTATTATGCTGAGTTAGAGTAACTGCTGCTCTTTTTTGTATTATAATATTTTAGAAATAGTCAGATTTTTTTTTTTGTGGTCCACCTTCAAATGGTGTTTGAAGAAAACAACACATAAAATGAACGTATTTGATCCAGCATAAAATGGAACGGAATGTCAATGTGATGAGCAGCATTTCGCTTTAGTGTATGTTAGTCACATTGTAGTTTATGAATAAAAGTATGTCTGTAAGCCCATGAGTGAATTAAAAGGGAAATATTCAGGGCAAACTAGCATGACATAGTCAAACTATGAATTGAGTTTTTGCCTGTATATACAGTCACCTTTAAAAGTTATTATTATTATTAATTATTTATTTTTTTAATGATTAAAAAAGATGAGTAAAAAGCGAAATATATATATCAGAAATCCTGCTTTTGTTTATTGATATTTAAATCTACGGTGAATATGTAAAAAAAAAAAAAAAAAAAAAAAAAAAAAGAACAACACTGCACTTTTTGTTTCCACCCACCCATTTTTCTAGTGATCAAAATTATTGGTGCAAGTGATTGACAGATGTTTTTTGTTGCCCATGTACGGGCAAACAAATTATAGCTCAGAATGTCTACTCCTGGTTTGATCTCTGGATTTCATCTCTGAAAACTGAATTTGTTGTTAAAAGGGATAAATCAACATAAGACCATAGAGATGCATATTTCAAAGCTGAGGAAGGAGGGAAAACCAATAATTTCATATGAGTTATTACAAGTTTTAAGAATAGTAAATACAACAATTTGGAATGTTCTGAAAAAGAAAGAAACCACTGGTGTACAACTGGATCTTCAACAGGTCTGAAAAAGAAAACAACTGCAGTTGATTATAGAAACTTTCTTACAGTCATCTAGTAAACCTCCAAAATATTAGTCAGTGACATCAACAACAACCTCTACATGGCAAGAGTGAAGGTGTCACAATCCATCGTTCTAAAGAAGATTTAGTAAGTGAGAAGTAAGGATCTGAAAGCCAGATTAGAAGAAACACAAAAGTTCTGTATTCAAGATTAACCTCTACCAAAATGATGAAATGCGGCACAGTGGCTTAGTGGTTACCAGTGTCACCTTGCACTTTCAGGTCCTGGGTTTGATTCCGGTGTCGGGTCTGTGTGCATGGAGTTTGCATGTTCTCCCTGTGCTTAGTGGGTTTTCTGTGGTTTGGACTGTGGTTTCCTCCCACAGTCCAAAGACATGCAGATTAGGCTAACTGGCATTTCTAAATTGCGAATGTGCGTGGAAATGTTGATCGAAGGACCTACCACGGTTGTACATAATGGCAATAAATATAATGGTCACCTTTGGCCTCCAAGTTTAATCTTTTCATCACTTTCCATCCAACCATCCTAGATGGATTAATTAATTTAGAATTACAGAATTCATTCAGAAATCTAGAGAAACACTCTGTCTGCCAATTTTCAGAAGAATGCATCTATTCAAATTAGGAGGAACTTCATCATGCAGCAAGACAACAACCCAAAGCATAACAAAGGCCTTCATCAGTAGGAAAAAGTGTAAGCTTTTAGACTGGCCAAGTCAATTACCAGACCTTATCCTAATTTAACATTGCATTACACCTCTGGGAGAGGAGACTGAAGGGAGAAACATCTTAAAACAAACAACAACCTAACAAATCAGTGGTATAATGTTGGAAAAGCAACACAAAAGAAGATTATAACAGTTTAGCGATGTCACTGGATCACCAGTTTGATGCAGTTATTGCAAGCAAAGAATGTGCAACCAAAATGTTGTTTAAGCATTATTTAGTTTAAATCATTTTACTAAAATCTGTTCCAATTTTTTGTTCACCATTGTTGGTTTGCCATTTTGTAAGATATTTAACAGATCTAGCTGTAGAAAATCAGATTAACTCAATTAACCCAAACTAATATTAATTCGTGTTCACT
>JAQMYG010000012.1:14978657-15016175 GCA_030014215.1 Clariallabes teugelsi | reverse complement strand
TAAGATATTTAACAGATCTAGCTGTAGAAAATCAGATTAACTCAATTAACCCAAACTAATATTAATTCGTGTTCACTGTACTGTATGTTGGACTTCTGTGATAGGAAACTATTGATATGAGTATGAACATTTGTAGATTACAGATTACATTGATATCATTTGATTTAAGTTTCTTTTCTTTCGGTTATTTCTGTTGTGTTTAATAACCAGTAAAAGTTTTTGAGTTTTGTGGAATTTTCTCGGAAGTATTTGCTCAAAAGCTCATGAACCCTTATCTAAAACAAAAGAGAGCCGCTTTCACCAGTATGAGAGAATGACAAAGAAAGCCAAAGTTAGAGAATATATTAAATTATGCAGACAGAGGCTTTTTTTGTGTGCCATATGCTCTGTTCCTGGAGTGACAGAATAGTAAGGGTAATACAAGCTTAAGCAGTCAGTGCAAATCCCTGTCGGCCCCCTCCCCTCTCCCCACGGCCAGCTTAGGCCAGACTCTGTCAATCACACTCTCCCCAGCGCTGTAATCTGGGAACGACATAAAGAGCCTGCAGGTTTGATAAAAAGCATTCTCCTCTCTCTCTCTCTCTCTCTCTCACATACACATACACACACACATTCACAGTAAAACCAATCCCCATTTCAGGGCCTCTGGTGGGCAGAGAGAAGCTAGGAATGGGCAATGTTTCAAAACTGATAACAGCCAGATTCACAATTGTCATGTACAGAAATGGCCAAATCTCTCTCTCTCTCTCTCTCTCTCTCTTTCATTTTTTATATTATTTTGGAGATTGTACTGTGCCTGGTCTCATCTAGGTCCTGACCTTGTTAGTGAATCTTCAGTCCCTAATGAGCCTAGTTTCGCTTCCACTCATGCAGCTAAAGGTAGACTCAAACTTTGTGTTTGGCAGTAATGAGATGTCTGGAAGCTTCAAATAATGGTGTAAAAATAGCCAATACAAGACTACCTATAGAATTACTTATGTACAAGTATTACATTTTGGCAGAAGCAAATGCATCCTTAAAAAAAAAAAAAAAAAAGCTGTACTGGATTTATGAAACATTCATGATGTATCCTTACATCACGCTTTTCAGTAATTCATAGCATAAGTGCCCTGGCACCACCCCGAAACATAAACACACATGTCTGGCTGTCAGGTCAGTTGTCTCTGACTGAGTAAAAAGCGAACTCCTCTTTTCACAGTTAGTCATAAATGAAAAATGTAGGTAGAATCTTGTTGCTGAAATGCACTAGCAGTGCAGAAGGTTGGACTCAGCTGCTCAGTCGCCACATCTGATCATTGAATACGCAAGTTATTAAAAGTGTTTACAGCTTCTTCTAAATGAAAAATGCTTGTTTTAGGAAACAGTTTGTTTATTTATTTATTTATTTATTTATGTTGTTAAAAAAAATGAAAAATACATTTCTATAGGGGCATAATTTTCATTGCTTACATTTTTCTTAAAACCATTTAACCTTAAATAATGAAAACGATATTTACTGTGTTCACACTTTTGCCTGCTAGGCTTCTATGACTCAAACTTGGGTCTTTTTATTTTTGTGTTCTTTTCAAACAAAATTTATGCGATTAATGATTTGATAATTGCATGTTTTTGACTGATGCTTCTTAACTACATATGAGGGAGAATCAAAAAGTTTCACGCTTTGTGGAGATTCACGCTCTCACAAATCCAGTCATTTCACCCTATTGTCCTCCCTCATATGCTCTAAAATCTGCCAATAGAATTCTCTATTGACTGTCTGTCCTCTGGGGATGAATTCTCGTTGCATAATGCCACGAACCGAGAAACATGATGAGAATGCGCTTGGTCAAGCTGTGGACCTGCCTCACCTTTTTCGGGGCTGATGTGGAGTTTTGTCACCGGTAATGATATTCGACATGAAGGACGGGTCATCCTCGGCACGCTGACAGAGTTCTTGGCAGATTTCGATTAAATGTTCCTTTTGCTCCTGGGTCAGCAGAAGGGGTTCTTTCATCTTCCAATGATGTTCTTTCACTCTTAGTGCGCATGCCACTCAAAACTCCTAGAAGGACTCATTGCAGCATCGCTGTTAACTTGCCACAGAGAAGTTAAATGTCTCTGTGATAGATTTGCTCAGTTTCATGTAGAATTTATGCTGAAGTTAAAGTTGCTGTCCATAATGAAATAGCAGACGTGGTAATGCACATGGTCAGAATTGCACCAGTTGCACAGCTTCCGATTTACACAGGATGATGTCTTTTGGCACACTGACTTATGAAGGTCGGTGCTCCCTGGGACTGTGTGTGCAGCCTTGTGCTGCCATCTGTGGGTGTGTTACAAAACTAGTCTTGAAACTTTTTGATACCACCTTGTATGAAAAATATTGTGAAAACAATATCCTTTCCACCTTGCTCTGTCAGACGATTCAGTATTAAAAAAATATATTGTATACTGTCCAATATCAAACATCTGATTTAACAAAATCCATAAAAGAGAAATCAAAATAGTTCAATTAAAATAAAAACCCCAAGACAGACATAGAGCTGGGAAAAATATCTAAAAACCAAATTCAGGAGTAGGAGAAAACTAATTAGAAACAAATAATTTTAGCTCATTTAAGTGGAGTGTATTTTTTTTTTACTAAATACGCTGAATGAAAAGGGTATCATTTGAATGTTAAAAAAGCAAATGGTGGTTTGGCCATAGAAAAAGATTTTGCAAGGGCATCGTATTACTGTTGCTTATTCAGCTGTAGTTTTGAAAGCTGTTCACAACTGCCCCAAAATAACAAAATGGAAGTCATATTTTGTGTGTGTGTGTGTGTGTGTGTTGTTTTGTTCCTTTGTTTGTTTGTTTTGTGGATAGAATTCATGCTAGGCTTTAGCTTTCCTGAGTTTTATTCATTCTCCTTTTCATTATAATGAACACTGCTGATTTGATTGCATGTGAAAAAAGCATGCACTGCAGTATTCAAAGGATGCTAAATAAAACCTAGATTATTATTATTCAGTAACTATGCCACTGATTTTCCTCCCTTTCCTTATGTATTTTGGTACATTATACAACATTGTCCACAAAACATATATTTATTATATACCTTTATATCTAGGATCCTCTGTAGTCCAGCTAGGGACCATGGAGGCCTGTGGTGACCATCATATTTATCCCCATTTGCACAACCATGGTAGGACCTCTGGTCCACATTCACACACTACAGTCAATTTGAAAACGCCAAGTAGCCTAATCTGCATGTTTTTGGATGGGAACTAAAGAACCCAGGAAGCACATACAAACAGACCTAACGCAGGAATCGAACCCAGGTCCTTGTGGTGCAAGTCGACAGTGTTACCCACTAAGCCATCATATATTGTATTTGCTTGATTGTGTTTAGGAAATACTAACTGATGTATAATATATAATAAATATGTGTACATACTGTATGATGACTGTTCCGTCATGGAAGAAAAAAAAAAAACTTAATTATATTGTCAGTTCAGAGATTTGTACAGTGACCACTATGCATAATGGGTGCAATGCATCATGTGCTTCCCTCCTTTCACGCCCATCACTCTGGATTAGGGTCAATCTGGACTCATCAGAACACATGAACTTTTTTTATTGATCAAAAGTCTTATCTTTATGCTCTCCAGGAAATTAGAACCCCTTTGATAATTTGATTCCCTAACAATAATTTTTTTATGACCATGTAACTGTTGGTCTTTTACAAGATACATAACTGTATCTTTTAAACTGTGCATATGGAAATGCTCATATTTTCACTATTAAAAGTAGCTGTGATTGGTACGGATGATTTTTTATAATGCAATTTCACCAATTTTTTAAGTGATCTCAAATCATGAGCAATTATCATTTTTCATATTCCTGTGAAGTTGATGATTCAGCACTGTCATTCCAGGTTTTATGAATGCATTGGACAGTTCTTAACCCAATTCCAGTAAATTTAAAGTATACTGTATATGTTAGGCTGTGAGTGAACAATCGATTCTTAATGCTGATGTTTTGGAATCAGGAAAATAGACTTTGACAATGGACAAATAGTTATGGGCTAGATGACTGGGTCAGAGCAACTCCAAAATGGCAGATTTTGTGGGGTCTTCTCAGTATACAGTCCATGGCAGATTACATTTAATGGGGTTTTGTACTGCAACAACACTGTAGCAATTTATGCTACAGTGGCTCTTCTGTGGGATCAGTCCTGATGGGCTCACCTCTCTCCCCATGCACATAATGAGCCTTGGGTCCCCATGATCATGTCATGGGCGTTGTTCTTCCTTAGACCACTTTTGGCAGACACAAACCACTGTATACCAGGTGTTTCTGACCTGCTGTTTTTGAGTTGCTCTGACTCATCTTCTAGCTATCACAATTTAGCCCTTTTCAAAGTCACTCAGATCCATTGCCTATTTTTCCTGCTTCCAAAACATGAATTTTGGGAAATTACTTATATCTTGCTGCCTAACATGTCCCATCCCTTGACAGGTGCCCTTGTTGGTATTTTTTGCATTATACTTTTGTGTTGTTAAATACCTGTTTCCTTAATGGCTATCTGCATAGCTGTGCTTGTTTACTTTAGGCTCCCTTATTACAGGCAGGTTAATTTGTGAAATATATTTGTTGCCTTGTGACTTGCACTTGTGTCTTGTAGATGGTCTCAATTATTTTATTGCCTTGCTCTATGTGGGAATGTGAGTATGAAAATATTACTTTTAGTGTGGAGAGGCTGGGTAATGCAGTAAGAAAGGCTTGTACACATTTCCTGATGCACTTCCACTTTAGACCTTGAAACAAATAATCACGCTTTCAAATGTGTTTGTTTACTGTGCATCATGCATTTTCTGTTGCCTGATCACTCTAAGAGGAGAAATGTGGTGTAATATATTACTCAAGGATACATGAAAACACCTGCGAGCAATGCAGTTTTTATAGAGAGGACAGTTTCATCACTTCAGAGCTTTATTACAGGACTTCCCCATGGGTCAGTTCTTGGTCCAATCATCTTCTTCTTAGTGATAAGCTCATATAGAGTCACATATAGAGACAATCTAATCTTTTTCCACCTTCTCAAGCCAATCTCCACGAAACAGAACTGATCCACATACCAAATAAGAACTGCTTATGCTGGACCTCTCTATCACCATACCCAGCCTCACACTCCATTCAGCAATAACTGCTAAAAACGTTAGAACGAATATAAGCTCAAGTTCTCTGATAACATTACATCAACCACTGTGTCCTCATGATTTCTTCTTTACAACAACAACAACAACAACATAAAAAAATGCAATCTTACCTGCCTACTGCCCGAATTCGAATACAAGCTCTTAGAACATTACATTTTTGATTATATTAACTGTGCTATAACACTGCAGCAGCAGTGCAGGGACTTAGGTTAGGGAAACCACAAGAACATTTTAAAATAATCTTGTTATGAGGCTTGATCTTAGTCCTTAGGAGTTTATCAGAAACAATGTAGAATTGTTATTTTAGCAATATTTCGGTGTGTTTAAAAGAACAGACATGCAGAGAAATTCATCTTTTAAGCCCAATGTAATTTTTATTTCTCACATCCTGCTTTAAAATAATATTGAAATTCATATGCAGCAGTCGTTATAGAGTTGTTCTGTTTATTCTCACACATAGCATAAGTTCTAAGAGGTGTTTATTTTATTTTTTTTGCCAAACATGATTAATATCAAAGTCAAAGCAAAGAGCCTGTCAATCATAACCAGTTGCTTTGTACTCCTCAACCTGAATAATTGATGACAGTGTTGGGGCTGATGTCAATCCTCATTTGAACCTGTTTGCTTTATTTGCTCTGTGCTTAGATGATCTCACAACTGTGTGAAGAGCAGCAGGGTGCCATCTGCATCAAGAGTGTGTGTGTGCATGTGTGTGCGCGTGCATGTGAGTACGTACAGTACTGTATGTGCATGAGTGTAGGGACATGCCATTCGCCTCTGCCCGATTCTCTCGCTCTGAGCGGTCTCACGCGGGTGATTCATAACACGTTCATGCTAGGCAGCCAGCAGAACATCCAGCCTTTTATTACCACATCCATCACCATCAGGCTTCATCGGGCTGGTACTGTGGTCAGCCCCTGCTCCTCTGGGCTCTCTGATCACTCCTCTCCATGCTGGCCATTTATGTACATCCCCCTGCTCACACACCAAACAAAGAGCCTCGGGGCATTCAAGCTCCAGTCTGAAGTGCACCACTAATAATGCAGGATATTATAAAAAAACATGAACAGAACCAAGAATTTGCCTGAGCCAATAATTCCACCAAGTGCTGTAAGTTAATATTAAATCAGTGAAATCTAGGTTTAGTTTTTTTATTAGTCCAACACCTGCCTGAAGAGCACATAGTCTTCAATATCACTATTTAACTCCATGCCACTGGCCTCTCTACAAACATATTATTATATTAAATTATACCACAGTGCCTCGAAGCTCTTCTGATTGTCAGAAGCTGCTGCTTTTTTTTTTTTTTTTAATGACTTGGACAATACTATAGTGCAGAGTACAAGGCAAATCAGAAGGGTTTACATTAAACACATACACAGGGATTTGTACTGTATGAAGGATGATCAGTGATATGAAGGTAATAGATTTCTTTACATTTTCTGCCATGGGAAAAACATCAGTGCATTTTTTAATTTTTAATTTAAGATTAAAACATGAGTGGAGGCTGGTGGGGGAATGACAATATCTAAGTGATGACAAAAAAGTTGTTTTTGAAGACATACAGTACTGTACAACATTGAATGTAAATGAATAAAAAAATGACCTCATCCAAAAAAAAAAAAGAAGAAAAAAAAAGAAGTGTGTACTTATTGTTGTGGAGTAATAAGAATAAACCACTTTAGAACATGCTACTATATGAACATAATTAAAATAACAATTTTACATGTTATTATTTATAATATTTATACATTCAAACATTATTATTTGTACATATTTACATATTATTTTTCTTTTACAGCACAACCTATCAAGTTGTTTTCTTCATTAGTCAGAAAAGAATGCCAGCCATACTGAGCTTGGAATTTGATTAGAACTCAATTATTTATTGTTCATGTGTCATATAAGAGCACTTATAGAACCCTGTTGCGTTCATTGTTTATTGGTACTACCTCATATCATGGCTCATATTGTTCGGCCTTTTATTATGCTGTGATATACTGGGATATAAAATCAATTTTTTCAATCAATGCCCTTATTTTATAATAGTACAAGCATTGTAATTTTGCTGAGAGACCTAGAAGTCATGTTAATGTCTCTCACTGTGTGAGAATATAAATTTGGAGGATGTTTACCTCTAACATGGCTTGTGGGTATGGAGATGCTTTGAGTATGTATGTCTGTGTTTGTGTGTGTGTGTGTGTGTGTGTGCATCCATGGGGAGAAATTATGCTTTTAATGCAAGTGGCAGGAAGTAGAGTGGGGATGTTTGGGTAATGCCGGTTACCTTAGTGACAAAGCGAACAGCGAATACAGAGATACACAAAACTGTTTTTGGTGTTTTGGAAAGCTTTCCTGCGTTTGAAGATGAGATAGTTGTTATGTTCAAAAGTGGAGGAGTGTGTGCACAGGAGAGACGCGGAGAGTGTGCATGGCCCACGAGGGATGCCGACCGTGTTTTCGTAAATCCGAAAATCAGTTTTTGTCTATTTCTGTCTTTAATTCTTGCTAACAGTAAACAGATAGATCTTATTAATCCTGCTTGAACGTGTACAATTAAAAGCTGCAGATCATTTTTCCATTTCCCATTTGTAGTAATCCTCCTCTACTTAATCTTCAGTGTCAGTTTCTGGCCACAGGATGCTGTTGGCTGGGTATTTTTGGTTGCCAAGCTGTCTTCAATCCATCAGAATTATTGAAGCGTTTAAAAATCCCAGCACTGCTGCTGTACTTGATACACACGTGGAGCAATACCACACACACCCATGCCAATGTTATTGCTGTCCTGAGAATGATCCACCACAAACTATAAAATCTGGTCGGTAGTGGTCCTGCAGTGATAGCTTTGCCCTGTTGGACAGCGAGCTGAAAAACTGTGCCTCCTTCAGTGAGTACCAGTAAAAATCGGTTAGTAGTGTTTCTGACAAAATGGCCAGTGTGTGTGTATTCTGTATAGATACTTTAACTAGATTATTTGTAAGTTTAAACAACTTTCTGTAATTTCATCTCTGAGTTCAGTACAGAGCTTAATTGACAAAGCCACGTGAGATGCAATAGTATCCAACATTTACTCCATTTCACGTCCGTCAAAATGAGACACAGTGTGTATGTGTGTGTGTAGTCTCTTCCTTATTCAAGTCATGTCACAGGCCAGACACTCCATTGTCAAGAGACGCTTTCATCTGCTGACTTCAAATGTGGCTGTCATCCAGTCCAATTATACACAGAGAAATAGCTACTGTTACACCTTAAGAATTGATTGAAGACAAAATAGAAAAGTGAAGAAAGGAATACCGATTCAAGGACACACACATACTCTCTCTCTCTCTCGTTCTCTCTTGCTCTATCTAAAGGGAGCCTGCTAAAGAATGTGTAATTTGCTATAAGATTCACTGAATACCTTCATTTTAGATAGTGTCTGATATAAATGATGGATCTAATGAGATTCTCCCTCCACACTCCACATTATGCCCAGAGTCCCCGAGTCCTGCCTTTCTCTCATCTCTGCAGGGATAATACAACCACACAGACAATGAAATCCCATATACATCCCACACACACACTGCCGGACACCAATCTGCACCACACACCTGCGCTCTGGCTTTTTAACTGGGTGATCTGTGCACTAGACACCCCCTTGCTTTCCTATCACCCCTCTCATTTTTAATCTCTCAGATACTCTTCCGAGTAATCTGTTCCAAAAGACCAATTGCCAGGAAAGTGTGATGCACTGTTACAATGCTGCACCAGACAGATTTGACAGGTTAGTGTGGATCGATTAGCAGAGGTTTGTTTGAACACATGATAAATAGATCCACAGTATGAAGAAATATCACTGGACATCTCAGGTTATAAATGTCCAAACTCATTTTTCAGAGGCTCAAATACCGTCTATGGGTATTCTTATGTTGAAAGATAATTGAACAACTAAGGATCATTTATTGTCCAATGATCACTCAGTTATCGCCATCATCTACACCACTTTATCGTGTATACAGGGTCGTGGGGGTCTGAAACCTATCCCAGGAGACTAAGGACACGAGGTGGGGTACACTCTGGATGGGGTGTCAATCCATTGCAGGACACAAACACACTCACATTCACGTTTACCGGCAATTTGGGACTGTCAAGGCGCCTAATCTGCATATCTTTGGACTGTGGGAGGAAACCAAGCATGGGGAGAACATGCAAACTCCATGCACACAGACCCAAGATGGGAATCGAACCCGGACCCTGGAGGTGCAAGGCAGCATTGCACGAATCCACCATGCCACATGTCCAATTATAGTCTAGTCTAAAAGCATAATTTGATGTTTACACATAACCTTAACTCAGAGCAATAATTCAATAATTTCATCTATAAGCATTTGTTTTTAAATTGTAATTTAATGATCAAGGGTTATCCAGTTTTCTGGAACCATCCAGCTTACAATGGTAATCCAATATCCAGGAGGTATTTCTATGTCCTATAATGATGTAATGTCCAGCGTAATTCTAATTCTATAACATCTAATCCTCAAGCATAATTTGTTAGGATGCTCAAATGTAATCTAGTACTGAGCTGAAATCTAAACAGTAGTACAATATCCAAGGATCACCTAATGTTCAAGGGCAATGCAGTTTCCAAGGGTAATGCAGGGTCCAAGAATTATGTACTGTAATGTCCAAGGATCAAATCTATTATCTGATGTCCAAGGTGATCCAATGTCCAACTCTAATCCATTAGATGATCCAATATTCAAAGGCAAAAATCCAGAGAAACATTCTAAGGTGAGGTTCATGAAAACAACCAGGAAATAAGTCATAGCATTACAAGGGTAATGTGCAAGAGTAAGTCATGGTTTTGTGATAAACTAACAGTCATGGGGAATCTAGTCCAAATGTAATTTATGAACAAGTCAGGAAAGCTCAAAGACAAAGCGGTATATAATGAAAGAATGGCAATTTAATTAAAAGTATGGTCACCTGGTGATTGAGACCTCTGGTGAGCAGGTGAGAAACTGCATTGTGCTAATCTGACACAGTGGGGTGTATAATAATCAAATCGTAAAAGAGCCCAAAATGGCTCATCTAATTGCAGGCCACCTGCACGGATGACTCACATTATCCTGACCCATTTTCATCCACCACAGCTTCATCACCTGTTGGGCCAAATTTGTGTTAGGTAGAAGCAACCTGGGCAAAGCTGATTTGATTAGATCTGTATTAGAGTAATGAGTAATAGCAGCTAATGGTCTTAACGATGAGACAAAGAGCAAATACATCCACTCATATGCTGCCAGTGTGCAATGTGGACCACAGGCCTGTCCTTAGAGCTGCTACTTTCTGTGTAATGGCTGAGCTGATTACATTCCTCTACCACCCACCTCTGCCCTGGAATTGATTAAGTGCACGTAGTGTGTCTAGATGAGATGCATTTTTAGCTGGATAATTGCTTTGCACCCTCCTCTGAGAGGCTAACAGACACTATTCATCTTTATGCAGCTGTTTTTTTTGTTGTTGTTGTTTTTTTTTTTTTAAAACATCATGCCGTAATGTCTTTTGGTTTGTGTTAAAATTGATTTTTCTTTTTGCAGATGAAGAGGTAAGTACATGGAAAAGATGTTTGTGTTTGAACTAATGCGCTAGCACTGATGATTGTGCAGCTTTTACGGAGTGATTTGATTACAGTACAAGATTGAAAATAATAGCAGCGAGCAGTTAAATTGTGGTGCTTAATTATATACACAGCTATTAAGTTCCTTACTGCAATTCACTTAAAACACAGACAGCCTCTTTCTCTCTCTCCAAACACACACGCACACACACACGCACGCACATACACACAATGTGTGTGAGTTTTACAAAGGAGGAAAAAGTGTCACTATGGAAACAAGAGGAGGAATTCTAAATGCAACCTCCTGAGAAGCCCTAGTAGAGACCAAAAAAAAAAAAAAAAAAGGAATCTACTGTTGTGAATGGCATGACTATGGCAGATCCATTAGTAACATCAACCCGTCGCTGCCGCTGTCAGCATACACAAACCGATAAACCAGCCTTATCTAACTGTCATCTCTGTCACATCCATCATACTTTTGTTCTGTCTTCACCCGAGCTCTAGACTATGTGTGTAATCCATATAAATTGCACAGTGATGTATGCATGTTTAATTGAATGCATGTACACATGTATCTCGGTGAGTATCTATAGGTTATATGTGTGTTTGTGTGGAATTGCTCACTGCAGTGCACATTACACCATTTTAGCAGGGGTAATCTATTTTAATAACAGCTGCCATGGTGTTACCTTACAATGATAAATGAAAATCTAAATGACGGAGGACAGGAAATTCCTCCGGGAGGGAGAGGGGATAGAGATATGCGACAGAAGGGATAGAGATATGTGAATGTGTGTGTGTGTGTGTGTGTGTGTGTGTGTGTGTGTGTATGGGTGAGTGTATATGTGTGTGTAAATGGGCGGAGTGGGGGCAAAATCACAATGGCACTGCCAAATTCTATACAGGACTATAAAGTTGCATTTGCAAAATTATGATTGCTTCGTTGGTGAAAAACGAATCGCCAACTAATGACAGCACTCCCCTGTCTTCATAGTTTCGCTAAAGATTATCTGGTCAAAATCTTTTAAAGACTACAATGGTTATTTAAATCAAGATTTCAAATATAGTTTATATACTGGAAAAAAAAAAGCAATAGACTTCAGATCTGTGCTCGCACACAATTGGAGTGGCAAGGCATATTTTAAAGTAAGTAGCGTTCACCCTGGATTACCCTGGTGGTCACGCTGCCTTCTCCCTTCCTCAACATCTACAAAAACGTTTTTTTAATACCTTGATGAGTGCCTTCTGGTGCTTGCCTTGGCCCCTTCCGTCTTTGTAAAGATCTCTTTCAGAACCTTGGACAGCAGAGATCATTGTATTCAGAGATCCTCTTTTCTCATTTTTTCCTTTAAGCTCTCATGATTCATCAGGAGTGCTCAGACTTATATTCCTCCCTTGCAGCACTTCATACTGCTTTTTTTTTCAGATTCACTCTAATTAATAAATAATCCTTATTAGATACCAAATAATATGCTTTCGAATGAATAGCTTTAGACTTTAAGTGGTTTAACTTGGGCTTAGGCTCAGACAATGAAGAAGTCCATAAGTATGTATAAAGAGTAGACTGTTCCCAATAAGCCCTTTTTGTAAAACACACCCGGCTCTGGTTTGGCACCCAGTCGACTTCATTCAGACCAGAAGGGCTTCTTACTCCATAGTGATGACACCGGTGGGGGTGGGGGGGAAGTGAAGAAAGCTGTGAGCCAATGAGTCAGAGAGAGAGAGAGTGTGTGTGAGAGAGAGAGAGAGAGAGAGAGAGAGAGAGAGAGAGAGAGAAACAGGAGGGGAAAACCTGCTCTGCTGGAAGGATGATGTCAGTCTCTGCAGCTGAGCCTCGATATCTGGCTCGCTCAGATGAGGACACACCAACTCATCCCCCTGTCTGAATGAAAAGAGTGGAGAGAGAGAGAGAGAGAGAGAGAGAGAGAGAGAGAGAGAGAGTTTGCATGCTTATGTGAGTGTGAAAGAAAGAGCAAGGGGGAAGGATGGGATGTGTGGGACAAGAGAAACGCAAGCATAGGAAGAGGAATGACACAGGTGGAGTGTACTTGTACAGGTGAGTGCTCTTTGGCCATATGCTTATGGAAATGATTTTATATGAATAAGTTTAATTCTGTGTGTTTTATTCAGAAATAGTGATATGTTTGTCTTTCCAGGATCAGGACAGAGTAGACCGTTTGATGTGCATTTCTGTCATCGCTGTCTGCTACAGGTAATGTTAATTAACAAACCAATTAATCTTCTAACTGTCTGCAATGTTTATGTCATGAATTTTATGATAATAAGCATGAATCCATAATTAAAAAAAAAAACTATAAAACATTCCACAAGTAAGGCATGTAGGGAAAACTGTTGATTATCTCAAGGCCTTGATAGATCTTTCACTGCATTAAAGGGGGGGGGGGGGGGTTTCTGCAGTCCCTCAGCTTCTTATACACTCTATTAAAGCATTAGGGCATCTATTAGAGCATCTATTAGAGCATCGCCTTCAGACAATCCTTGTCTTATGTTGCTAAGCCTAAGCGAGCAAAACCAAAAATTATATTCAAAGGACAACCAGAAAGCTTCTTCAGAATAGTAAAAGTATTGTTAAAAGTCACAATGCTGAAAACCTAAAGTAGACAATATGACAAAAGAAATCTGAATTTGTAAAATATTTAAGAACATAATATACCTGATTTAAAAAAAAATCTTAATCCAAATCCTTAAAAAAATAAATCTCACTTAAATGTCAGGTGTGAAATCTCCTAGTTAATTTACATGCCATTGTTTCTCTCTATTTAAATATCGGCGTGGACGCAGCTGCTTCTAAAAGTCCTTTCTGATGTTTGATGTTTCCTCTTCACTGTCCAGTTAATCTTGCATATACTGTTGTTACCCTGTCGAAATATTTGCTTGCATTTTTTTTGTTAACACTGCACATCCATGCATTAACGGCTGTTAAATTATTCAGTGCTGTCAATCTGCAACTGATGTAATAGATTGTCAGTCACCACTGAGATGTCTACACTGAACCAGATCTCTGTCACTAACAAAGCAGGGGTTTACTCATCAAATATGTCATGTGGAAGCCATTGCCATGGGCCATGCCATTTCTTTCCATGCTGTGCCACACACACACACACACACACACACACACAATGGCTGTGGATGCACAGCACACTGCTGCTATTCACATTAGGAGAAAGGCCTTCAGGGCATGACAGTTAGTAGGAAGATACATTGTGCCAAGGCTTAATAGTCTCAGGTTTGATCTATAAAAAATTAATCCTTATATATTGCCTGTAGACTTGCCACCACAGTACTATCAATCTCCGAGCACCATTGTTGAAAACAGCTTTTTTTTTTTTTATATTATAAATATAATAGTTGTTGTAGCTTTCACTTTGCACCTCCATTAATCTTTATTCAAAATTATTGGTCAAAAGATGACCCCCATGCCATGAAGATTTATGAGAGCACTAACTACTAAACTAGTCTCCCTTTGACAAAAGCGCTGGCCAGTTCATTAATGACACTATTGATTATGCTTACTTCTTCATATATGAACTACAAGGCAACACACAGTTCCTTCCGCGCTGTAAAAAACAATTTAAGCAATAGCGTAGATCTAAATCTATGCACGTTAGATGACGGTTTTGGGGGCAGCACCTCATTATGTAGATGGCTTGCAGCAGCCAGCTTTCAATCAGCAGGGTCTCAGAGGCCACGGAGGCAATTGCTTTGTTTATATTTCCTGTCTAAAGCAGTCTCAATCATTTGTTTCCGTTCCGTTCTGTTTTTTTTTTCTTTACCTGGAAAATTAAAAGAAAGAATTTTGAAGAAGAAGTAGCCTGGTAGTTTTTAGCTGTCTAACACTAATGAATAAAATAAATAAACATTTTCCTTATTTTCTCTCTCTAGGTTTCCTTGTGTGGTGTCTGCACACATCTGTACAGGTTAAAAAAAAAACAGAAGCTAAGTACAGATTTATAACAGCTTTTGAACCATTAAAGTAAATCCTAATAGGGATTGGGTTGAATACACAGATGCAGATAAAAGATCACAAACTTTTGTGTACTTGTTAGACCACTTTGCCTCTATAAAAACCTTCTTACTTTCTCATCATGCTGACAGCTTTAAAAAAAACTCTCCTAGGAAGCAGATTTGTTTTAATGTGAGGTGCATATTTTATTATTGATTTACATAAAAAAAATGGAATGGAAGTAAAAGAAGCCTCTAAACGTCTCATGCTAAATCACGAGGGTCTGTAAGCCTGCATCTGTAAAGGACTGCATAAATCTATTTTTCAGGAATGCTTGTGGTGTAGCCTTGATACAGACAAACCCATGCTGACTTACACAATGGCATCCTGCTAAGCATTACCATCTTTCATGTGACGTGTTATCCATTTTTCAGATTAGGGACCTCATTCCATCACCTCATCTGTAGCTACTGCACCTGTGGATATATGAGATGGAGGCTTGATCTCCTTTCCCCGATGAATCCTAAACAGGTGGCATGATGATTCCCCCTCCCCCCCTCCCCCGCCAAATAGGGAAGCTTATTATCCCCAGCCATGTCATAATAGAGGGAGCTGACAGCTTTCGTTGAACCAAACAGGACCACATCCATCATGTTCCCCCTGTTCTCCCCAGTGCTGTTTTATAATTTCTCCCAACGTGGCTGAGTAATGGAATGCTGTTTTATTCCATCAACACGAAGCTAAGTGTAGCACCGGGCAGTGATGGAGTTGGTAGGATGGAGGTGTTGAGCGGCCAGGGAGCACAGCAAGGCAGCGGACCCTGCTCACATGTCATTACCGCTGACCAGTCACCCCTTTCTATCTGCTCACAATCTGCAGCCCTTCTTGAGTAGCAGTGTGGCAGCCAAACAGTTGGAAAAGCCAATGCTATTTCAGGGCCAGCCACAGAGATAATTTCTTTACACCTCAATGAGCAAAGCCGTCTCGCTTCCCTGGAGATTTCCCGCACAGATTAAATAATCAGTTCAGGATTGTCAGGGAGCACTGCAATTACTGCTGCTGGTACCATTTAATATATGAGGCAGTGTTGGATTTGTTTTTGTCGCTTATTTTCCTTGATTGATTAGTAATCATTAATGTCAAGTTGAAACTAACGTGTGACAATTTTTACCGCATTTCCCTTATGACCTCAGATTTCTGCTTTTTTTTTTTTTTTTAAATATAGTAAATCCTTGAAATAATTTGAAATCATTATTTTAGATGAATGAAAAGGAATGTGACTATAGGGAATTCAGCACTAGTGCATATCTAGAATGTCAGCTATACAAAGTTTGGCTGTCACATGTGATCACACGTTGACGGTATATCACATATGTCATAATCACTCTACACTGCTTATCCTGTTTAGTGTCACGGGGGGCATCCATCAATGGGCACACAACCACACACTCCCTCACACATTATGAAAACGCTAAACAACCTACCCTACATGTCTTTGGACTATAGAAGGTTTCCAGAGTACCGGGAGGAAACTCCACGCATACAGACCCGAGGGGGGACTCGACCCTGGAGGTGCAAGGCCACAGTGATATCCACAGTGCCACCATATCATCTATCATCCGTTTCATATCACAGCTTATTTGATTTCAATTCCAATCACCAACTATTCTTGGCACAAAGAAAACCACTGCTTATTATTTTTAGAAAGCAATTTGTTCCTCAGGTGATGTTTCACATTTGACTATAACAATGTCTCTCTGTGCCCCCGTCCTTCTGTCCAGGTAGAACAAGCTATTTTGCAAGCCAGGGAACTCTGGCTGATGTGATCTGTATAAGCTACTGTGTCTTATGGCTTTTTATTCCTATGTGATAGTGAATGTGACTCATGTAGGGATACAAGCCACTAAACACAGAGTGAACTATCAACTGAAAATAACCGCCCCGTTCAGCATGTAGTCAAGAGTGATCTACTGTTGTAGTAAATCATTTCTCAAGATTCATTACAAGATTTACTTTGTATTATGATCATTTCTGTAATTCAAATCTTTTCACTTTTTGGGAAATTATTATCGCACTTTTAATAGAACATTTCTGTTGTTGATCTAGAGTAAGTAATGAAATAAGGAAACAAATGAATGAATATACAATTTAAAACGATGATTTGACAAATATTAAACCATTTTTTAACCTTTAATTATGACGTAACTTACAAGTGTCAGTATCAGGACCCCAAGAAAAAAACATATTTGTAGAAAATATGTATTTTTGCACATTTTTGTATTTAAATAAATGTGCCATAAAAAAGATGTTTTAAAAATATTCAATATATGTGCTTTTTGTACAAAATATTACCCTAGATGGGTGAGCAATTATGTATGGTAACTTCACAACCTTGATTTACAACATGAAAAAGACAACAATGAAAATCATTTTGAAATAATCACAAAAGTAAAACAAGCCTTGGAAAAAGTCTTGCAATTAAGAATTTCCCAGTAATTCAATGTCTGCCTATAAATGGTTAAACCACACACTTAATTAGTAATTTTAAGGCACATATTTATTCATTTCTACATTAGTGCTCTTAAAACACCTCAGTGAAGACGATATCAGGCCCTCATTTAATGACAGTCCAAGGTTATGAGGTGTGATTAATCAATGTACAGCTCTGAATAACTCTTTTTAATGTAAAACTGCATCTATATTAATCTTGTCTAAAAAAAAAAAAATTAATAAGTGTAACCATTTTCCATTTTATATTCTCAATAAAGGCAATTAAGAGATCCAGAGTAAATTTGCACAATTGGATTTGTGTGTGTGTGTGGCTGGGATTTCATGGTCGATTGCTAATATAGCTCACCATAATTAACACTAATGAGCAATTATTCAAATAATTTTCGACGTGTCATAACAACACTGTGCACGTCTACTAGTAAAGACAAAAGAAACAAAGGAAGACTGCAGATTTTTAATAACCAACTTTATATGAGGCATTTTGTGAACCACTTATAAGCCTTTGCTAGGCTTAGCAATTCCCTTTTCTCATTCTCTTCATCTGTTGCACATTATTAAAATAAAACTTTGACATTATTACGCATTGCACCAGAGATAATCTACCTACAATATAATACAATATAAGATACATATAAACAAGATAAAGCACCTTTTTTTGTTCTAGTAAATAATAGTAATAATAATAAAACATTTGGATGACATCTAGCTAACTGATTGTGGATTTGGTATGTAGTAACATCAGTGCATGAGAGGAATTTCTAATAAGGGGTCCATGCGCAAGAGTTTTCCTTGTTAGCACCTGAGTTCATCAAATCAAACAGGAATTATACTCAATTTAGTCATGGAGAAAGGCTAACCCCAAAGCCCTCTTTTGAGAAAACCAAATTAAAACTTTGACAAATTAACCCTTTTTTTTTTTTAAATAAATCTTTTTTTTTTTATTTTTAGGAAACTATAGAGTACCAGCAAGAATGATTTGATGAATGTATCCGCTACATGTTCCCTTCAGTTAGAGGACATTTGTGTTCACATTACTATAAAAATCAAAATAACATAGCACCAATTATGTTTATACAAAAGCTAATACATTGAATGTCACTGTAATACAGTAAGGTAAAAGAGTATGAAAGCGTAATTCTATGAAGCGTACAAAAAAGGCACATTGATGTAGTTCAGAAATGGAATATCATTTGGTAATGTTGCAGAAAAAGAAAATAAAACCCATCTATAACACGTGGTGAATGTGTCATGCATAATTTGAAAAAAAAAAAAAAAAAAAATCTCAGTTAATTTTCAAGTACAGTTTTTTTCAATTATTTTCTTTTTTTCATGAAATACAGACTCTGTAACTTAATGTTCAACTTCAAGGTAGAGAAAATAAAGTTATTTGTAAAAGTTGGCCGGCATACCAGCTAGTTCATTTCATATTTATAAACTTTATCACGTGTCCTCACGATCATGTGAAAACATTTACAAGAAGATACAAGATAATAAAGTGACTAATTAAAAAATATATTTCTTAGAGGAGGGCCATACAATCTCATTTACAAAATTGTCTTGATCATCTAGTGGATAATGTAGTTCCCTCCTCCTTAGTAGCATCTAATTCTCAGTTAATGGATTCAGAAGTGTCCTTCCTTAATGGAATCTTAAAACCAGTGAGTCTTTGGCCAAATAGCTTGCTAAGGAGGCTGTTGTGTGACTCTGCAGTATGAAAAGATTGCGTCTCCACAGACTTGACACCAAGTTTTGGACGAGATTTGTTAAATGAATTGTTCAGGGAGGTTACTGACACCTTGGAGGTGGCAGAATGAATGGGTCTACCAGGCACACCCTTTTTCCCTCTGCAATCCCAGTTCAAATGACGGACGAGCTCTCCTTTCTTGGGTGAAAAATTGTCAGAGCCTCTCTTTGGTTGTAGGTCCAGAGTTCCTATTTTGTGCTTTGAGACAATTTTATTACTAGTCATTTCATCCTTTACTGATGTGAGCACAGGATAGTCAACAGACATGTCACCTTTCCGTTGACCAGCCAGTCTCTCGCATTTGTTGGACCGAAATTTCTTTTTCACTTTTGGGTTAATTCCAAGATTCTCACGAGTAACGACGGATGTTGTCCTTGGCGAGCTTGGCGTCGACTTGAGATCTTTCCTTTTTTTCAGTTTCACACAGTCCTTGTCTTCAACTGTATTGGAGCTGAGGGAAATCTTGGCAGGATTTACACCTGCAGCATCTGTGACTCCAATGTATCCAGATCTTGTGCTATTGTCAAGGCATTGTTTAATGTTTTCTTCTGACTTAGCAGATGGTCGTTCTTTACCCAGGACACATACTGACTGGTCAATAGTGTTCATGACTTGCTCGTTTTCATTTCTGCCAGTAGATGCACATTCGTTTTTCTTGTCCCGCATCAGCTGATTTATCTCAGTGGATAGTGAGACATTAGGACTGTAGTCCTCCTTTGGCAAAGTGTCTTCTGTTTGATGGCGAGAAAATTGCGAACAACACAGATCCGAATCTGTCTCCTTTTCATCTGCGATTACCAAATCGGTGGATTCTTTCATCTTGTTATCAAGGACACAACTCTCATTTGGATCTGGCATTGTTAGTGTTGTCTGAATTGCTCCACAGTCATCCTCAACTTTAACATCACGGACCTCAGGCAGGGAGCCCTTGTGATCTGTCCTGACCTCTTTGGTATCTGTTCCTGGAACATCATCTGCATGCAAATCTTCATTATCTTCTACCTTGGTCATAGTCTTTGGGTTAACAGTGTTTTCAGCAGAAGTCATTTGGGGCTGATGCTGCCCCAGTTCTTCTAGAGCCCCAGAAAGGTCTTCTGCCACGTCCTCAATTTTTACACTTGTATTATTTGTGTCAGTAGACTGTTTTTCTTCATCAGTGCTGCTGCATGTAGGGTTGTCCATGACTGGTTTAAAACCCTCTACCTCGGTACTCTGTAAAGGTACAGATGCGATGCTGGCAATGTTTAAGCTGTTTTCTTGAGAATTGTCAGGGAGTACCTTTCTCTTCTTGTTAGGAGGCATATCGAAGTCATCCTCTTTGGACTTGCAGGGTCTCACAACTCCCCTAAACTTAAATATCTTGCTGCCACCTGCCAGGTGTTTCTCCATATGACGATCAAACTGTTCTTTTTTAGAGAAAGTGTAGTTGCAGGTACTACAGATAAAGGACTTCTTAATTACATGCATAACATCAGCACAGAGCTCACATGTGTACAGAGTAGTGTGCTTTGAATCGAGTTCATCCACCTCCTCATGTTCACTTTTTAGGTGATCTTTAAGCTCCTTGGCTTGCTGATACGAAACTGGACATTTGTGACACATGAAAATCTTTTGCAAATTGTGAACCACCAAGTGCCGCTGAAGCTTAAAGGGTTTTGGAAACTGCTTGCCACAGTGGTGACAGTCCCTTGAGGGATCTTTGCAATTGGGATGCATCTCAACATTTTTTGGGGTAGTGTCTGCTTTGGGTAGAACTTCAAGTGGTGTGAATATACTATGTTTGCTACCTCCAACACCACTTGCTACTTTGCTCTTTATTGTTTCGGGCTCACCCATATCTGAGCATTTTTGCTCCATGCCAGAGACATCTGTAGAACCTTTGCTTTCCTCCTTTGATGTTTTTGCATTCTCCCCTTTGATAGACCTTTTCGATTGATGTTGCATGATCGATGAGATGAAGTTCTTCACAGCATTCTCTTGCATGAAGCAGCCTGGCATGTCCAGCAGGGAACTCTGAGACTGTCCCTTTCGAGCAAACTGCGTGGCATGCTCCCGCAGGTGTTCGTTGTACATCCACACATCCGATATTTCCTTCAAGCACATGCCACAGGTCCAGACACCTGCTTTATTCTTGACATGCTTCTCCCTCAGGTGGTCTCGAAGTTGCTCACGGGAGCTAAATTTGCGCTGGACACACATGTAACAAGTTGGAGGAGGTGAAGGATTGTGTGAAAGTTTGTGGAAGTCCAGCTCCCCTAATGTGAGGAACCACGTGAAACACACTTTGCATTTATATTGCTTGTCCTTGGGCTTTAGTCCAGTCTCAATTCGTTTCCTATTTCTGCGTTCTGTGGGTTTCTTGGGGGATTTCTTGGGTACAATGGCCTCAACCACAGACATATCTCTTTCACTCTCGAAGAGTGGGATTTCAGGGAGCTGAAATGTAGTGTTGAAGTTCTGAATGTCAATGCTAGGGTAGCGAGACACATTATCCTGAACACAGACCAACTGCAGGGGGCAAGGCTCATCAGATTTACAGTTTTCCTTGGTGTCTGACATTGTGTCTATATTCTTGTCTTCAGGTACAATTAAGTTCACTGTAGGTTTTAGAATGGCATCTTCTGTATGGCATAAAAAGTCACTAATTCTAGTCTCTTGAGTGTCCTCCTCATGCTCAACCTGATGATCTGTTATAGCATCATGTGGAAAACCTTTCTGAGAAGAACTTTTAAGTGTGCTCTTATGGCACATCTTGAGCATTTTAGCATCATCAAGTGATATAGTTTCATATTCACAGTGGTCATCCAGACTGCTAGCAAATATGTTGTCAGAATTTTTCTTACACTCCTCAGTTTTATCAGAAAATGTGTTTGAGGCAGTGTAGTCAGAAACTAAGCTTGGCATTTGTTTCTGCTTTTTGTTACTTTTACCATAAACACGTGCACACTTTTTCCTTTTCATTTCATCATTCCTAGGGAATAATTGAGAAAATGTGTTTTCATCATCAAAGAGATCTTTGAGGTCATTGCCCAGGACACTGGGACTTATTGGTGGATCTTTATAGCCCTCGCAGTTGTAACTATTTTCATCTGTGGGATAACTTGGTGTCTCACTTTTAATCGCAATTGAAGGATCCTCACATGGATCACAGATTTCTTTAATGCCAATATATTCCCCAGAAAAGGTGTCATTTGCTTGCCCATTATCTTCAAAGATGTTTAGGCTTGCACAGCTCTCTGGCTTTGTCATTTTATGGTTCCCTTCAACTCCATGGTGGTTCATTTCAGGGCACCTGGGCAAAGTTATCATCTCTTGCTCATCAACACAAACACTTTTTAGGCCCTGAATGTTCTCTGCGACTTTTACCTCTTGACAACTGGGACTGTTGACAGGGCTCATTTTTCCACTTGACTTAGGACATTCTGGTTGTGCCATTGTGGGAAAATCTGGGGAAATGGCCTGTAGGATATCTGTTTTAAGTATACTCAGCAATTCTTCTGGAAAAGGGTCCTTCTTTACTTGTTTGTGAATGAACGCTTCACTGATGTCCATGCTCTTGCTTCTTTTAACTTTATTTTTCTTAGCTTTCTCACTTATTGGAGGCATGTCCTCATTGTCATTACTCATTGTACTTTTTGAAACAAGTGATTCTTTTTCCTTGCTTTCAAATGCTGAGTTCAGAGCTGCTACATCACATTGTGTTACAGGTGTGCCATCATTGCTGGGATTAAGCAAGACCACTGTATCAGGGATCTTCATGTTATCTTTCAGCTCTATATCTGCTGCATGTGGCACAAAGGTTTGGCTGTTATGAGTTGGCTTTTGTGGTGTCCCTCCTTCAGTTTTAACTGCATGCTTCATGGCTTTGTGTCGCTTAAGACCAGGTAAGGTTCGGAAAAACATCAAACATATTTCACACTGAAATTTTCCTTGAACAGCATTCTGTGCACTACCTTTCTTTGGTGAGGACTTTACTTCTGACTGCTTTGTGCACTGCCCAATTACTGAGCTTGGCAAACTTGTGAAACTTGAAGACCCTGTTGGTAACTGCTCTTGAGGATTTGTTGGTTCTTGAACATTGGACATAATTGAGTTCTGTGGCAATGCATCAAGCTTGAAAGCAGTTATCTGCCTTTCCCCATTCTCAGCATCTGTCTTCCTCAGAAGATTGATGTTTAAGTCCATGTAATCCATAGAATCAAGGGGAACATGACAAGTGCTTATATTATCTTGGTGGTGTTTTGATAGTTGTTCTACATCAACTGAAGCTCTTTGCTCCACATGGTGATTATTGGTGGGTGAAATGCAGCAGTACTTAATGTCATTTTGGTTAGGGGTGTCATGAAAATGTGGTATGTCCAGTTTGACCAAATGATCATAGGTAGTTAATTCAAGCTCATTCTGAACGTGTATTGGACTGAGCCGACAATTTGTAGAGAGAGTCAGTCCACAAGCATTGAGGCTGAGGCTGTCTTTAGGGCTTGACTTAATGTTGGACTGAACATCAATAGTTTTATTTAAAGTGTCAGAACTTAGGCTGCAGCTAGTGAAATGTGCTTCACTGTAATTAATTGGGCTTAGTTTGAATTCATACAACATGTCTTTGTTTTGGGTGTCATCCAATATTTTGGATTTCTCATTTGACTCATAAAAAGATTGTTTGGAGATGCTCTCCACAGCTAGCATTGTTCTGGGACTAGATATTTTGCTTTCTGTTGTTTCTGCAAAGTTAAGATTGGAAGCAAAAGGATTACTTATTTCAGTAGTTGTGTTTGATGACTCACAGGTTTGTAGTGACCGAGCAATATCCACATCTGCAGAACTCTTAAAGGACAAGGTTTCTTCGATCAAAGCTGGGCTAATTATGTTAATATTGGTCCAACAACTTGATAATAGACTCTTTTCTCCTTGCAAGGGGGAACTCTTTGTAGAAACATATGTAGAAACCAGTGGTGATGGACTGATGGGTTGAACAGCTTCTAGTTTTGGATCCTCATTCACATTGATTTGTACATTCTTTCCACATGAACTGTGTGCGTCAGAAAACGCCATTCTCAATGTGGCCTCACAACTCTGATCCTCTTGAATTGTTTGTGATTGATCATGAATACTCCCCATGTTTGTGTCATTTCTTAAAATTTCATGTGACTGGGGATCTTCACCATGAGGAGACTTAATGCTCTCAAGGACTGGGCCATTATCTGGCATTACATTATCTTTTGCTCTTTCCACTGTGTCATTTTCAGTCACATCAACTTGTATGTTATGATTTCCTGATGCTGATTCAAGTTTGTCTTTGGAATCATTGGTAGCATTTGTGTCTATGAACATCTCTTCTGGTTGGCTGCTTTCCTCCTTAAGGGCCTTTGTGCTTTCATCTTTTAGCACATCTGGTAATGATGGTAAGGCATTCGGATTGGTGGGAGGGTCCTCTGAATTAAAATCTTCCAAAACTTCTTGTTCAAGACTGACTGTCCCTGGCTCTACTGATGGCTCACAAGTTTTATGATGAAATATATTAGATGGAAACTTTGATTCTTCTGCATCATTGATTGACTCAAAAGTGCTTGACGGTTGTAGCTCATTTATCTGTGTGTCTTTGTCATGCAGACAGACATTACTCTCTACATCACTGGTGTTTTCCATCTTGCTACCCAAGTTTGATTCACAAATGTCACCTGGTATAAGATTGGGTGGCTGCTCCAATAAAGTTTTAGTCAAGTCCGATGAGCAGTCAGGAAGTTCTGTCGCAGAGTATCTAGAGTCTACTCTTTCAGACTCATTTGCAAGCCCAGTCTTTTCTGTCTTTTCATCATCATCTTTTCCCTGGTCTTTGCTGCACTCATTTTGCTCAGCAGATAACTGAGCTGATTCCAGCCCTGACGATAAAGAATCTGACATCACCTCTAGGCTTTTCATAAGGTTTTCTGTGTATATTTCCTGTTCAATCATCTCTTCTGATTTGCTTGTAGCCGCGCAAAGAGCATCACCGTTTCCAGGTTTCTCCTCATTGTTTAGTTCTGCTGGTTTCCCTGTAGATAGAATGTTTAGTTCTGCACTACCCTTTACATGTAAGGTTTCTGGGCCTGAACTAATTGGGGTGTCTGTTACAGTAGGGTGTGTTGGGGTGTGAAGGCATTGCTGTCCACCCATTAACCCAAACTGAACTGGACTGGACCATGGAAGGTCAGGTTCAGCGAAAAGTTCTGCGTGAGAGTCTGTTGGTGCAGCAAGTCCTAAGCTTTCTGATTGACAAACCACCTCCAAGTTACTCTGATTACTCTCACTTTCATGGTCATCCAGTCTTAATGGTGAAAATTTACTCATAGTCAAGTGTTTTGGTGGCTCATTGTCAAGTGGAGAAGGACTACTTAGCTTAGCTGACTGAAGCTGGTTCTCAAGTTCAGTCACAATTCTCTTAATCTCAAGCTCATCATCAGAGACACAACCATTGAGATTTGAATGGTAGTCCATTATTTTCTCTGTCAGTGGGAAAGGGACGGGATTAAAACAAGTCTTTTTATCAGCTGCTATGTCGGAATCGTCTTTGTACTGTGCGATCTCATCTGGTAGTTCTGGAGTCACATCAACCATCAAGCTCCAGTCTTTCTGCTCTAATAATGGTGAAAAGGATGATTCAAACAGCTCTTTCTTGTCAGCTGCACTTTCTATTGGGCTGAAGCTTTCTTTGGTTAGTTGAATATCTGGGTACAGGTTATTGTCAAAACCACTATCTGTAAGGTCAAACATTGATGTTGTATCGAACGAAAGGGGGGATTTCATAAGACTCGGCTCATGTTCTAATGTATAAGGCATAAGACAGGTTCTATCTTTCTGTGGGAGTGCATCATTAAGTTTCGCTGAAGATAAACACACTTCATCCATGAGTGAACTGCAAAGTGATGGAGGCTCAGAGAATAAGTCACTCTGATCAGTCTTTGGTTCTTTGATTGCAGAAATGTCATTACTTAAGTTCTCAAAGGAAGCTGGTGAGGATTCTGAATCTTGGTGTGACTCTTTATTCTTGTGTAATGTTTTTCCCTTTGATGAAGCATGATCTCTTTTAATTTCTTTATCATGCTTGGTCTTCACTGAATTCATTGTTATGCCAGTCCTTCTGACATGCATGCTAGCTTGTTTGTAATCTTTGTAGTCTTTGCTGAGTGGTGTGGTCTCCTCTGTATTTGCAGCAATTCCCATTTCAGAGCCATAGTGGTCCATTTTTTCCTCTACCTCTACTCTGGTGGTTTTGAATCTTGCAAGGCTGACAGTACTTTTAGTCAAGGTGTGCTCTGATGCAGTCTCTTCCGTTGTACTGATGACGTTTGAACACTTTGACGTAGTATAACTGTCTTTAAGTTCAGAGAGTAGAATCTTGTCAGTGCTATAATGTTTTGTGTTTTTGGTGAACGTCAAAGCTAATGACGTGCTTGACTCTTTTAGTATTCTTTGTGGAGATCTGTCCTGATCAAAGGAATCCTGGTCTTTTTTCCTTATCTCCATTCTTTTTTCACAGTCTGAATCTGTTCGATCGATGCTTTTAGGGCTGCTGATGCTCTCGCTGGAGACACTCACAGACGTGCTGAGTTCACTGCTGGTTGAAGATCTGCTGCTTCGTCTTCGCACCCTCTGATGGCCAGTGATTTCTTTAACTGAGGGCGGTGAGACGGTTTCAGCTTTCTTCAATTCAAAGCTCTCTAACTTGTCTTGCTTCCATGGACTTTCCCTGTTCTTATCAGCTCTAATTCTTCCTTTACATTCTTTTGTATATGTGTACTTGCAACGGATGCTCTGACTAAGGCGGCCCTGGCTGGCTATCTTCACAGGCTCACAGTCCTCATCTGAATCTGAGATGTAATCATATTCCCTGAACGTAGGTTTCTGTACTGTGGGTGTCAACCTTTCCATCACGAGTGAGAACTGCATGTTTTTGGTGCCTTTCACATGGAGCTTATGCAGCTTGTTTTTCTGCTGAACTATTTTGTGAATGAGCTCCTTACTCCAGCTCCCTCCACTGATCCTTTTTCGTTTCCTCTCCTTCACTACTGGCTTCTGAGTTGTGGGACTCCTAGTGGCAGATGGAGATATGGGGGTTTTGAGTCCACCTCTTTCTGAAAAGTTCCTGGACAAGAGAAACCTGGGACCAAGCTCACTATCATCTGCTATCTTTTCCGACTTTTGCTTCTCTTTGACCCACTCTGTACATGTGTTAGAGTCCTCCAAAGTGGAATCCCTCTTCATGAGAGAGGTCTCCTCTCTGGTGTCTTCTTTATGTGCCTCTGAATCCCGGTTATTTTCTTTGTAGGTAACATCGGAAAGTTTGCTCTCGGCGGTGAGGCAGTCAAAGTCTGCATCAAACGTATACTTTTGCTGCGTTAATGATTTTTCATTCGATGTGAATTCATGTTTACTTCGACTCTCAAACATTACAGAGTCCTTGGTTTTTACAGTCTGTCTACTAGATGAGCATTTTGTAGTGGTGATCTCATCATCTGCAAATGCATCAATAAAGCTACTATCAATTTCTGCATTGTCTGACTGATAACCAAGCCCGTTCAATGCCTCTGTGATGAGACTATCTAACTTAGCATCCTCCATCTCTAAGTCAGGGAGTTTCATCGGATCATCTTTTGCATCAGCTTTGCTTTCACTGTCAGGCATTATCTCCCCATTCTTGTTAAGGCCAAGCAGGGACATATGCAAATCAGATGAACTCCGTGACATAGCAAAATTGGTACCAGACGAGATAGCCTTAGTGTGATCACCATGAAATTTCCTTGTATCTTCCACTTTCCGAATATCTTTGAAGTCATTTTGTGCAAACGTATGCTGTCCACAGTATAGCTTATGATCAAGAAAAGAGGCCACATTATTAAAATTCTGATTACACTGCTTGCATGTGAGAAGTACATCCAGTTGGTCAAGGTTCAGCTGATGAGCTGAATATGGTGGTGGTGGACGGTGCTCCATCCCATAGCTGTCTATACAACCTTTCCCACTTTCCATGCTAGATTTTACATGTCTGATATTTGATGAAAAACTGTCTTTGGCTTTTTCTTGGTTGTAGCGCAGGCTACGGGAAACATCTGAATTGTAGTGATGCTGATTAGAACTCAGGTTGTCTAGTGACGACTTATTTTGTGCATGGGTAAAAAACTGAGATGGAGAAGTCTTCTGGCTGTCATCAGAGCTACTGCTGGCAGGGCTAGTAGAGTTTGGTGAAAGAGAGGAACAAGTGCTGCCAGCCATTTGGTTTTGAATAGGTGAGTGTGAAGGTGAATCATATGGAGACACCATCATTAGTTCCATAGGTGGAACATGTAATGGGGGGTAACCAGGGGTTCTTGGTGTGGACCCATGCACTGCATGATTTACAGCAAAGTACAATGACTTATTTTTGGCATCTCCCACTTGGTTTTGGCTTGATTCCACTTTATTTGTAAACTGACATGGTGATATTGTATTACACCCTTGCTTGACACTGTCTTGCCTCAGTTTTAAAAAAGCTTCGCTCTGTCTGTTGTTGGGAAAATCATTACAGCTTTTCTGTGCATTATTATTTTGAGACTTGCTATCCTCTTTCAAGTCAGGAGGTATCAAAAAAGCCATTTGATTACTAAGTTGTCTGGAAAACTCAATCCTGTTTTGGTTTGGCATGGCTGCTGTATGGCGGATCTGTTGCCAGGGCATGCGGTTGTTAATTCCTGCATTTTGTCTTTGCTCAAGGGGGGGTTGGCACTGAAATGGGTACAGGGAGGAGTTCTGAGCTAAGGGTAATGGGAAGGCTTTGTTTGGCTCTTCCCATGGTTGTGCTACTCTACTGTTTTTGTCAAGAGGTGCTGAGCCCACATGCATAATATTTGTTGGGGAGCTGTTATAACTCTTTTTGGAAAAGTGCATTTGGGGACTTTGACCCTGTGCAATATTTCTGATGTGATGTACACTGCCTTGAATAAGAATTCTTTGACTGGAAGTACTGTTTTTTGAATGGCAACCTCTTTTGCCCCCTGTAGTAGAACTGATATCCCTAGTGTCTACTGAACAATAATGATCTGACTTGTCAGATAAAGCACACTTTTTCTTATCAGGTTGTTGATTGTTTGATTCTTTGCAATCATCATTATTAACACCATCACCTATGCTTCTTGTGCAATGCACAGACAATGGTATAGCATGGGGATTCTGCAAATACTGGGAAGTTTTGGAGTGTAAAGAATATTGTCTGTCCTCTGACTGTTCATAACTCAGTTTTGAATTGCTTTGCACAACCTCATGCTCCTCCCCAGAAGACTGATAAGAAAATGAGTTTTGAGTCACTTGGTTAGGGCCCAAAGACACTTCTATTAAATCTTGTGGCTGTGGGTTCTGATCACAGGGAAATGAATCTGTATTATCCAATAATGGATACCCATACTGAAATGGTAATGGGACAAAGCCATTGGGTTTGTTCAGTTCCACAACATTGTTCGACTTTTGTGATGAGACCCCAAAACTGCCATTATTGACATTTCTGTCAGGAGACTGCCACATGTCAGCTCCACTTAGCTGAAAATCAGAGAAAAGCATTTGATTGACAGGTTGTGTGTTATTGGTCTCCAATGCACCAGGTTGCTGCTGTGGTGCAGTGGACACCGGGTGCTGGTGAGAAGAGCCCCCAGTTGTAGAGCCCACTGGTTGTGAGGTATAGCTTGGAGATATGAGGTTAGAGCTCTCCTGGAAACAACGGGTGAGGTTGAATTCCTCCTGCTGTAGTTCTGCTTCTCGCTCTGGAATATTTGGTACATGAAACCTGTAGCTGCCTGAGACAGGGCCCCGGCTGGTCTCCAGCTTCTTGGGAGGTGAAAGCTTCTGCTGTGGATAGGCTATCCCTATTGTGGGATTGGAACGTGTATTTGTAGTACTCAGTCTGCACAGCTGCTGTGGGTTAGCACGCTCTGTTTTTCCTGCCTTTTTCCCTTTGTCCCGAATACGACTTTTCCCACTTGGAGACTGTGGACTGACCTTGCCATTAGGCCATGTTCTATCACCGGAAAAGTTCGAGCGGTTCTGCAACGACTTGAAATCAATTTTTCCTGCCTGTTGTGGCCGGATAACAGCTTCACGTTGCTGAGTGTTGTCTTTCTCCTTTTCTACAGACTTAGTATTATTGTTAACAGTCTGTGACTCCACACACACATTTCGAAAGTGCTGCGGGGATCCTTTCTCGGTGAACTGCTCACTTGCAAGCTTCTTTTCTTCCTTCTTGGGCTCTGTATCCAGCTCTTTGGTGGCATATGTCCGTTTAGCCTCTCCTGCCATGATGCCGACGTGGCTGATTCAGCAGGCTGCTCCTTATGTATGGAGGCTGTGACAAAATGACATTCTGCTGTAGTCTGGAACAATCTCCAGCGGCATGAGCAGAATCGACGAGATTATATCTTCTCTTTTATCTCCTCATTTCATCAAAGAGCAAACGATCATCTGTCATCATCTTGAAGCCCTGGAGGAAGAAGAGAGAAGATAAAGAAATGAGATGTCTGGATTGTCAATTCTCTTTACATCCACAATGTATTGATCCAGAATGAAATTGAAAAGAACTGGAAGAACAGTTAAGACTAAACTAAGCTAAAATTTTAAATTAAACCTGATATCATTTGACTGCAAAATACAAATATGGTATACAAGATGTGTAGTGTCTGGTATTAGAATAGTTGTTTTAAAAGTCTAGGACTGTAGCAGCTACTAAAACTAAAAGAACTGACAAAATGCAAAACCATATCATGCCATTAGAGGGCAGTATTATATCAGAAAAAAAATACACACAAACACACACACACACACACACTGACTCGCTCATTGTCTATACCGCTTTATCCTGTACACGGGGGGTGGACTTAGGGCACAAGGCAGGATGTACCCTCGATGGGGTGCAAATCCTTCAGGGCTCACACACACTACGGGCAATATATGAATGGCAAGTAGCCCAATCTGCATATCTCTGGACTATGGGAGGAAACCAGAGTACCCGAAAGAAACCCCACTAAGCACAGGGAGAACATGCACACTGAATCAAAGCCGGATCTTGGAGGTGCAAGGCGACAGTGCTAACCACTAAGCCACCGTGCTGCCAACACAATAAAAAAAAAAAAAATAAAAAAAAAACACACACACATAACAAACCTACAATTGTCGGTGAGCACTACAATTCCAAATTTGCTTTCAGCATTCTTCAAAAGCTGTTAAAAAAGCTGCTAGCTATTCATGACATTATCTGTAATCATTTATTTAGGCTCAAACAACAGTTATTTGAATAGTCAGATTACTACTCTGGTGTGAAAATGCTGAAAGTGAATCCTGTCTTTATTCACTTATTTATTTAAATATAATCTACATAATGCTGTGAAACCATTTTTTATCCTTTCTTTCTTGTTTGGATTCAATATACTGCCTTTTCTGTTTTGTGATTCAATATACTGCTTCTTAAACCACGGCTTAATTCTGTTTATTCTTCTACACACTTGGCAAACACTAGGAATTCATTCCATTCCATATCAATCATTAGGATGCCTTATGGGCTTATTTATGTTCATGTGCAGTGAATGATTGCGTGACACTCAGAGGTTGTGAGTTGTGAGCTGGGACAGGTGGCTGTCCTTCATAATGCATCTTATCCGCTGCTTACATTTAAGTTTACTCAGGCCTCCGGCAGCTTGGTTTGTGCTTCTGTAATAAGCAAGAATCCAGAAGCAGAATGTAATTCATCTGATGGGTAACCGAAAGCCCACTTTCCTGCAGTCTCTCCCCAGCTTTTTGCTGAAGTTTAATTAAGTGATACAGGTAAGAATAATAGTTTATATCGCATTTATCTTACTCCATGTTTGCCTCTGAGTTTCTGGCAAGTTACCAGCTGATTCCACAAATGATAAGGCAGATATTGAGACTATTTCAGAATGGAGGGGAAAAAAATACAAAGGTAAGCACACATTTTTCACATCCATTCCTTCCTTTTCAGGAATAGCTTTCTCCTTGTCACATGGATCTGAAGTGTATCCCAGGAACACTGGCACAAGGCAGGAAAACAGATGAAATGCCATTCCATCAGTGAGCAGCATGTACACACATTCACACCCAGGGGCAATTTAGATTAACCAGTTCTGGCATGTGTTTGGGAGGTGAGACAAAAAGCAGCAGAGTTCAGAAGAAACCTATGCAGACAGTTCCATCACCACACACATATGAACAACTATTGATGTATTATCTTTATCTTTATCTTTGATAGGAAACGTTTCCCACCTTTCATGCCCTTTTACTGTGTTTCTAAGACTTGAAAAGTAAAATGCCAATTTAGTTGAGCATTTAAACTGCAAATTCTGTTATCTCCACTTCCCTGTGACACCTGTGATGTTTTATAGATAATGGTCTGGTACATGCCCATAATTACATACTGTAGCAGTGACAATGACTGGGTGCCGCAGAGTGAATGGGACAGAACACTTTTCCCTCTTTATAAAATACAACATTTTTTCCCCTAAATGCAATCCAGTGGAGTTTCAAACTTGGCACTCTTATCCTTGTGTTATAGCTATAATAATTAAATAGCAACCGACCAAGAATTTCTAACAGCCAAGCCTTTACTGACTATAATTCAAACCAAAAGATGACCTAATATACGGTATCATTTCTGCATATTCCGCTTCCAAAGAGCCAGAGCCTTGTATTTTTAAGGTAGTCTTGAGGAAGTTTTCCAGGCTTCCTGAAGGATTTTTTTTTGCCTCTAATTTATTTTTGCAAAATAGTAATATGTGAATAATTCAAGCATAAAAACATCCAACTTAAAGCATGAAGTGAGAAACAGGTGCAGATGATGACAGATGATCAGGCCAGTGATTAGTATACTGGTGATGCTGAATGCTGAGTGGTTGCAACAGATGAGAGGGGAAATGAGGTTGCTGCTACAGTACGGTTTTAAATAAAAAAATTAAACAGAAAAATATTTGTTTCCTTTTCTTTAATTTAACCTACATAATTTAATTTAAAATGAAGTAATTAGGCTTTTTATTATTTTTTTTACAAAGCAATTAAATTAGACCTGGATGTTAAAGTTGCCACTTTAACATCCAGGTCTAATTGAATTATTATTATCAAAGCACTACTGGAAACCAAAAAGATATTACGTTATGTGTTGCATTCTAAAGTCAAAATGGAGTTGAACCGGCAATCTGTTTTAGCACAGAGAAGTCAACACTTCAGAGTCACTTATGTAACAGCCACAAGGAACGCCATGGTAACTAAACTTGACTCAAAAGTTAAAATGTCATTAATATTTCTTATTCCTGTCAAATCCTTTTGCAATGAAAAAATCAATTCAATTCAGCCCTGGGGTTCCTTCTGAAGTAACTAAACACAGCCAAATTCCAGTGTTTTAAAAGTTATCTGTTCCTTTCCACTCTCCAAAAATGATGAAATCATTTCAAACAACTCCATACACATGCTTTTGATAGTGACCAATCTGGTGCATCTGCAAATTTATATCATGATGCATGTTTATAAATGACTTTATATAAACTGGTTTATACCAACAAATACTTCATAAAAGAAAAATATTTCAAATACTGTACTTTATAAAATATCTAATGATGGAGTCCTACATTTTTGCAGTGGATATAAGTAATCTCCCTATCGAGACAGCTTTTTATAAATGACGTAACCCAGAAAAAAAACTTCCACTGGCCTTTACTAACACAATTTTTTTAAGTTAGAGATTGAATTCGTGTGAATGCTGCAGAAGGCTGGCATTAATTTTTTTATTGCACTTCTGAAAGAGTCCTATTTCCAATACCCCATCCTTAGCCTGGCTCTGGTATTTAGCATATTGGTTTAGAGATTTAGCTCTGCCTGGGTTTGGATCAGCCTGTGAAAAGTCACATCCACTCTCCAGCTCCAGCTGCAGTCAAAGGCAGTATGTCTGTTCCTCTCTGAAAACAGAATGGAAGTGTGCAAGTTCCCCAGTGGGAACTCCCTGGACAGTTGTATTTAATCCATATATCATACCCTGTTCACTATTTGTCCAGGTCAGCCAGTCCCTTGGAAAAGTGTCAGAGAGGACACAAGCTGTCTCTAACAACAAAGCACACAGTGCAGTGATCACAGGGGCCTATTAGAAGTAGTACCAAAGCCACAGCTGTCAGTCCACAACGAGTGCGAGCTCATTTATATCTTCGCAACTGTCAGCCTGACTTTACTAATCCAAATCTATAAGCACATGGCTGCCAGGTTTCCTGCCAGCAAGGCGATCTCCAAGCTTTAATGCTCTCATTCTATCAAACTGCCTATTTGGTGTGACTTTAAATATCTAGCCGGGCAGTTCTTTTTGTTTTTACTTTTCCGCAAGCCAGATTAAAGTTTATAGAAGTTTGGGTAGCAAATAAAGGCCTGTGCCTGTGACACATTTGATTACTAAGTATGACTTGATATCGCACTCTATGCAAGCTGTCTTAAAACGATGCCATAAAATTGAATTTTAGGCTATTTTATAAGTCAATTAAGACAAGCCTGTGTGTTCCTTAGGCTTAATGTCAAGTCAGCCTACACCACACACACACACACACACACACACACACACACACACACACACCACCATCAGCTCCATATGGCCACACCAAACAGCACCCAGACGCCATTCCGGGCCGACAGGGGGTTCCTTTTGAGCATGTGTGTGTGTGTGTGTGTGTGTGTGTGTGTGTGTGTGTGTGTGTGTGCATACAAAATGAAATGTAAACATGCTCTGTGTGTGAGTGCAATCTTAAATGCTTCATCTGTCGTTTCTCTTTACCCTATTGTCAATGTGTAGGTTAGTGTTTTGTGACTGTGTTTAAATGATTTTCTCTGGCTTATTCTTTCTCACACTAAAAAAGAAAAAGCAGAGCCAAAGTGAAAAGCCAATTTCCCGAACTTTTCTTCCCATTCCCCCAGCCCTCCATGTATGTAGTGTAAGCTAAAGCAAAAAAAATTTGCTTTTGTTATGCTTTGAGACTCTCATGCCATTTATCATCTGAGATCATACTATCATCATTTCTGAGGATCCTTATGCAGGCAGTCTGTTTATCTAATGCTGCATATGGCATCCGAGCACTTAGTTTTCCATTATTCAGGCTTAAATGAAGCATAAATTGTCTTTATAGCTTCGAGGTGTAAACTCCTGGGGCCACAAATGATTTGTTATTAGGTAATAAATGTGATTTCACTCCTATCCAAGTAGCTGCGTCAGCCGAAGTGCTAATAAATATGGGTTGAATTCAACTCAGAGCTAAAAGACATACTTGACATTTAATGTTAATGTTAAATTAGAAAAAGTATCGAAATCCATCCTATAGTTTCCGCCGTGAAACCACATGAAGGCCAGTGAAAGAGGAAAAATCACCTGTTTGCCTGAAACAGTAAAACATCTATCTCTAATACCAACTCTACACATTTATTCACACTGTCAATAGTCTCTGACACACACACACACACACACACACACACACACACACACATACACACACACACATAGTGTACATGTATTTTCTGTCGGCTACTGGATGTGCCACTAGACTGTAAACTATTAGGCTGGCTTTCACATTAAGAAGAAATCCAGAATGTTGTCCAGTTACAAGAGTTCAACCAAATACCACGGCCGCATCTTTAAGATGCCTAAACCTTTACACACAATGGCCCTCTTCATCCGTCTGTAAACCTGTAAGGAATGCTGGGTAACCCTGCTGACATCGGCGGCTTTTTCCAGACACCTGGTGCACTGAGCTATCTCCTCATGCCATTTGCCTAGAGGGACGTTAGAGATGAGAGTACAAAAGTGTGCATGTGTGTGTGTGTATGTATGTAAGGATTAGTGCAATTGAAAGGGTTAAAATTGCTTAAAGTGTGTCCAGATTGTGTCCCCGTGCACTGCGCTTACTTAGAGAGACAGGGTCAGGTAACAGTTGAAATCCCTCATACTGCATTCCTCACACTCCCAAACCCAACTATAAGCCAAGACAGCACCAACACATTCTTCAAAAAAAAAAGAAGAAGAAGAAGAAGAAGAAGAAAAAAAACGACTGGCAGGTTGACAGCAGACCCATGGCCAAACCAACCCTCTGAAGAGCGACCTTCTTTTTATTTTAGGAAACATCCATTATCCAAGCAAATTGCCTTTCAAGAGTATTTGACTTGAGAAATGTCAGCAATGGGTGGCAAACTGTGCCTGGCCTCAGCCAATTCTTCTAAATGTGAAAAGAAAAGAAAAGATTCATTCTGGGGCGGTGGAAAGAAATCAGACTAATCTGACATTTTTGATGTATAGATATTAAAAAAGAGCTGAAGTGGCAAAGCAGTCCATTTATATCACAAAACTCTTGCATGCGAAGTTTACTCAGCTTTCTGCCTTGCTCTGAATGAGGTTTTTATCAGAGGTTATGAGGGCCTATTTTGGGATGCAATTTAAGGAACCTGGATGGTGATCCACACACCACCACGGTTTAGAGACACCCTCCTTCCCAAAAAAGTGTGGTTAGAAGAGCATGTGTGTGTGTGTGTGTGTGTGTGTGTGTGTGTGTGTGTTTGTGTGTGGGCATACTTTTATATCTTGGTGGGGACCAAATGACTGACAGTTATGACCTTGTGAGAACGTTGGTTGGTCCCTGCAGGAAAAAAAAACAAACTTTTTTTGGTTTGTTTATTCAAGAGAAATTGCTACTTTTATTTCAAATCTAAAAAAAAAAACAATCCAAAATGTTTTCTTATAGCTACTGAGGTTAGGGCTTGGGTTTGATTAAGATGTAGGTAGCGTATTAATTAGCTGCATTATCAATTATGTCAGTGGAAGGTCCGCACTAGGAGAATAAGGATGGTAAGACAAAAACGTGTGTGTGTGTGTGTGTGTGTGTGTGTGGAATGGGGGTGTTTGAGTATGTAATTCCAGAAGCTCCACATACCCCCTCCCGAGTTTCCCCTTTTCCTCTCCTTCAGACAGTTTTTATTACCAGTACATTTTTGACTCAGTCTGTTTCCATATTGCTAACCACATCATTCCACAAACATGATGGAATCTTTGTTTCAGGGCATTGAAAATGTTTTTTTTTTCCCCCACTTTTTGACACAATTTCCCAAATGCCTACCAGATCATGGAATATTACTCAGCACCTAAGCAAGTAAAAACTATTTGTTATATTAATATGGAATAACGTAACTCACAAGATATAAAAACAACTATTTGTTTTGTTTTAATCCCATTATTTTCGTTTAAGTACTTTATGTCAAGTCTTCAGTGTTACTTCAGTGTTCCTCCAAAAGCTAAGTAGCTCTAGCTGTTCGGTTGCTATTTCGAAAAAAGTACAAATGTACGAAGAGAGAATCTTTTCTTCAAACCATATTTGGTCCAATATGTGTTAGGAGCAGACAACGAATCCAGTCAGCCGAAATAGCAGAATAAATCACATTCCTGCCTTGTACTGAGTGCAATTTATTATGTTACCTAACTAGCCCATTCATCGCTTGCATAAATTCA
>JAQMYG010000012.1:14926556-14953937 GCA_030014215.1 Clariallabes teugelsi | reverse complement strand
TCATTAACACCTCCTCACAGACACCCAGCCTTCTCAGTGGCATAATAGTGTCAAATTAACACCACACCACAAAAAGAGCATTTACAGTTCCAGACAGTCATCATCATCATCATCATCAGCCTCCATTCCACATGTGGTGAAAGGGAAGACACACGCCTGGACTTAGGAAGAAAAGAAGGAAAGAAAGGAGGAAAGAATCCTTTAATCGCTGCCCTCTTTATTGTTTAAGGACGATAATCTCGTCAAGCCAGAGAAAAACACGCCATTTTAAACACGCTCTCATGATTCGAATCCCACAGTCATCCGCAAGCTCCAGGGGTGTAATTTCACTTTGCTGTGATAACATAGATGATAAATACATCCAATACAGTGAGTGGAGAAAGAGTTTGAAGACAGCAGTTTGATTATATGAGTCTGTCACTGACGTCTCGTGGATAAAAGCAGGGAAAGTATTATACAGTGCTGAGATCCCTGGTCGATACCTGTTTCAGCCACTAGGGGCTCTAATGAGCTGTCTGAGGGTTTCAGAACCTTTAAAAAGAACACTGTCTATGATGAATGAAAAGTCAGCTTTCTCTATTTCATTGAAAATACACTTGCATGACACTTTGTCTTACTGTATCTAACTGTACATTTGGATTTCAGACATTTTCTTGATTGCAGATCAAAAGACATCTAATTAGACTGACAAAAAGGCCTCTTTTAAAAAGACATAAAATATCAGCTTGAAAAAACAAAAAACAAAGTACAATACAATAACCAAAAATAAAACTGAGTGATTGTGAGTGAATATTCGAGTGATTGTGTTGCGCAGAGTTAAGTAGAGAGGTTAAGTGGTGTGAGATGTATTATACAAGACTAAATGCACTGCCTGGCCAAAAAAAAGAAGAAGTCTGCATCAAGCAAGGAAATTACTGAGGAGATTGCTGAAATTGCAGAAATTGGGCTAAGAAATTTTCAACACTTGATTAAAAGCCATAAGAATAATGTTGAAGCATCCCCTTTGTGGAAGAAATGTGGTTGTAAAAAAAAAAATCATGAAGATCTCTTGGTGAAGTTGCATCATTAAAAAAAAAAAAATCAACAATTGAAATCACCGCTATAGATCATAGTTAAAGTAAAAGCATTTACACACACACACACACACACACACACACACACACACACACACACACACACACAACAAAAACTCAGAGGATTAGGACTAAACAACAGACTTTGGAGCAATGGAAAAAGGTCATGTGGTCCATATTGACCCTATTCGAGAACGATGGGTGCGGCGGGGTAAGAAGCTAGCATAGTAACAACCTTTACAAGTCTCTGGAGGCAGTGTTATGATCTGGGGTTGCTTAAATTGGTCACAATTTAAAAAAAATAATGAAGGTGTTTGAATCTGAAAGCGTCTACAGACATATCTGGAATGTGAACAGATTGACCAGATTAATATGGAGCTTGAAAGGCATTAATATAACGCTTATGGGAAGAGTTGCCAGGTTTTGGACCAAATCCTCAACCCAATTAACTTCACAAAAAAACACAAATACCAGAAACTATTTCAAGGGTTAGAACTAGAAAAAGCAACATGTTAACAGTGGTGCATAATGTGCGATAGTGTGTATGTGTGTGTGTGTGTGTGTGTGTGTGTGTGTGTGCGTGTGTGTGGATCTTCCCCAAACTCTTGCCTGAAGTTTATATAGAAAGTCTCTGGATAAAGATTTTTAATTTAATTGGAGCTAATGCGCCCAAGCTGGTTCCAACATGACGATGCCCCTGTGCACGTAGCGAGCTCCATAAGGAAAGTGTGTTAAAGATGGATTGAAAGAATTTGAGTGTTCTGCACAGAGCCCTGACCTCAACCCATCTGAACACTCTGGATGAATGTCTCCTCATACTACAGTATATCAAGGCCTGATCTCATTGTTGTGTCGCTCTTGTGGCTGAATGAGCACAAATCCCACAGCCATGCTCTACAATCATTTCCAGAAGAGTGGAGCTTATTAAAACAACAAATAGTGGGATTAAATATGGAATGGGTGGTTCATAATTAAAAAAACAACATAAAGCCCAGTAAGCAGTAATTAATAAAACAATGTGAGGTTGTGAGGATGCTTTGAGGACCCCTCAAATTTGTGCAGCTTTATAAGGAACTTATAAAGTTTTACTAAGCATCCTGCAGAACCACCCACAGGTCTTCTGAGGACTTTTCTGTTGCACCTGCTTATTTCTGCATGCAAAACCCAGCAGCTTCCATTTCGTTTGTGTCTAAAAAGTGGTGACTTATATAATATGCTGCTTTCTTTTCTGGCATACAAATATTTTTCTAGAACTTTTAATTTTGTGGTGGAATACTGTTTTTCGAAAATCATAAATGTTTTTGTAGTGACTCAAGTCATACAATAATAATAAATGTGGCGAGTTAAAAAAAATAGTAGGTGGTTGTTTTCAGGTAGAACGTAGACACAAGTAAACTAGGAAAATGCAAAGGACAAAAAGTAAATAAGTGAAGACGTATTTACACATGGGCTGGCCCGAGGTTTTATATGACCTGGCTGAAAACAACATTGCAACCACAGGACAGTGTCACCTACCAAACATGTCATCCATGACATAAACAGTGGTGTGTCAGATTATCTGTCATCATGGGCTTCATTACACAGAATTCAGCCAGGAGCCACCTGTGCCAATAGTAGAATACCACATGCTCTTGCTGTCCATGGCATTTACAACAGCATGGCAGCTACATCTAGCTGGCTGTCCCCAGGGAAACGACTGCCAGTGGCTTGTGTGTGTGTGTGTGTGTGTGTGTGCTCTGTTCAGGTCAGGTTCTTCCGGGCCATGTTGATGCTGGCAGTGGGTATGTATATGTGTGTTGAGTCATAAAATAAATCCACACTTAATTAAAGATGTTGGCACAATGAGGACAAATATTAGACACACTGACAGCATGGGGTGACCAAAAAAAAAACCCTGTAGGGAAAAAATTCCCCAGGTTCGATCTGATATTCACATTAGGTTCAGGGTGAGTGTGTGAATAGGCATGTTTGCATTTGTGGAAATGACTGTGTGTGTAGTTAAGAGTGCATTTTATAGCACAAGGTTTGGACAAAGTCTGGGATCCAGTAAACGTACGGGAGAAGAGGAAAGAAAGAACTGAAGCGAGAAAAAAATAGAGAGAAAGAGACATAAACTAGACCAACCACATCCTTATTATTGTTAGAGTTCTGGGGATATTTCAGAATTTAACTTGGGGCTGTGTTTGTTTGAGTGGCACATCAAAACCTTTCGCAATACAGCAAAACTACCTGAATTCTTCATTGCTAAACACTGTAAATACAGGAGTGGATACCCATGCGCATCCAGAAACACGCGTCCACATTATTATCCCTTGAAGAACTTTTTAAACAAATGCAAGTTGTCCTAATCATCCTTGAAAAAAAAAACATTATTTTTGATTGCTTTCAGACCTATTAAACTGCTTTTGGCCAAAGATGAGATTGCACACATTTGAAATGCTTTTGTCTTCTATTGCCATTAGGGAAATCAAAGAAATTTCCATACAAAAGAGAATGATGCTCATTGACCTGCACAAATCAGTTCCAGGATGACATACGCATTTAAAATAACATTAAGCACAATCAGGGCCTTAATAAAAAGCTTTTTTAATCGATCCACATGGTGAAGCAGATGTAGCAGGCAAAAACAAACTCATAAAAAAAGATCATAGTTTACCGCTTTTACAGTACGTACATTAATCTAGGTCTATATTAAAAAAAAGCGTAACTATATCAGTAACCTCTATGAATCCCAACTTTTACGTTCACTGCTAACCGGAGCGGCTCATCGCACCATGGTGTGCCATTTGAATGCACCGCGGGGCTGAGCGGCTGCTATTCGTCTTTATACCCAGGGCAAACACTAGTCGGGAGGCCTGTTGTAGACATAGCATCAGGGCGATGTTTATTCTCTCCGCAGTGATGCTGCTCACTGAGTATGTTCCCAGGTTCAGAGCGGCACAAGGAAGGAAAAAGAAAAAAAACCCAGAACATCCATGGAGAATCCCCATTAATGAACACCGGCAATAATTTAAAGACACTGACTAGAGCATAACTAGGAGTGCACAATTACAGAATGATACCTTTCCTACCGGGGAAGAATGAACATGTCATGATTCACACTGTGTGGCAATGACTTGCTTGTCCTTCCCGACACCGTGTATACCTTTAAAGTTAGACGTCAACACTGTCATTTTATATAATCATTAGATTAGACTATACAAACAAGTGAAAGAGACAGAGAGAGACAGCCTGACAAACAGAGAGAGAGAGGAGGGGGGGGGGGGCGAGAGGCAGTGCAAACATTATCCGTCTCAAAGAGCCTATTCATGGGCATCCTCACATTAGAGCACCCTGCATTCTTCTGTTATTTACTGCAACCCCAGGTACACCATGAGACAGCAAGCACAAGGGAGACAGACTGTGGTGTGGGGGGAGGGGGGCAGTTCTTGGGGTGTTTTGGGGTGGTTGGGGTTTCAGTACGGCTGGACTCATTTCTGTTTAATCTCTGTTCACTTTTGTAGTGCCAATATTGGCCGGGCTCACTAAAAAAGTAACAGTGGTGAAATTGTGAGATATTGCTAGAGCTGCTTGCCAAAGCTCTTATTTCTCAGAGTGGAAAAAGACTTTAAAATGTACAGCATCTCATGAGACGGTCTAAGTTTGAACTGCAGCTGTTACAGCTGTCAGTCTCAAAACACCTGGATCTAATACAACTTCAGTTGTCTGATGTCTGATTCACAGCCTGATGACTAACCTGAATTTTTCCATTCACATTTTAATACTCATGATTAATGCTAAATGTCAAACATTAATTCGAAATTATGATGCATTTGAAACAGCAGAAGAAGTGAAGCTAGGTAACTACGGCCTCATGCCCTGAATGACCTGATCTCCTCCCAGAGTTCCTCCAGGCCAAAGGAAAGCGTAATGTTTTCTAAACCTGGAGTCGGCGGTAACGTCTTCTTAGTGGAGAGCTCAGAGAAGTAGGAGGAGGCCGTTAAAGCAGGTTGCAGAGTATTTTTAACTTTTTGCAGCTGCTACACTGTGGCATGTGGTACACTCCTCATGCGTGTGGCCTTACCATACAGAAAATAAAAAATGGGTTGAAAAAGAAGATGAGAGAGTGGAGCAGAGATTACAGCAGTAATCCGGCGTTCGACTTGATGTAATAATTACAGCTAAAGCAGTTGATGTACAAACAAGCCTGATGCACACACACTTGCTCATACGGTATGCACACACCTAAATCTACACACATGTTTACTTGTACAGTCTTCCCATTAAAAAAAAAGATGGGACCGATGATCTATGACACTGATGGCTATGGACAGGCAGTATTCGTGAAAAGTTGCTCTCAGTTAAGGGCATGAAGAGATTTTCTGCGAGATGTTTTCGCTGTGCTCTCTAAAGCCTTGAGCTTGGAGAATTTGGATCTCCCGTATCTGGTGACCGAGCAATGCATCTTCTCAGGATGGGGGTGTCAGGGAAAAAAAGGACACTGCTGAGCTTTTTTTGGCGCTGGAAGTTGTGTTGAGGGTTTCCTGCGATGTGAACACTAAGGGGCTTGGAGCTTTTATGTGTTTGGCAGCGGCGCTGTTTATGTGCAGTGGAGCATGATTATCACGGTCTTCCCAAAGCCATCAATCATGTCTTGATTTGTCCACATCAGTATGCAGATTGCAGTCTGCAAGTTGCTGCACTTCCTCTATCCTCACATGGCATGGTGACTGATGCAAAACATCACTGTTGTGTTTCAGGAAAAGCAGAAACCAACAAGGAAATGGGTCGAGGCTTGCAGAAGGAGCAGAATGAAGTCAAGATATATTATAATACACAAATCTAATGTTGTAGTACTGTACATACCATCACAAAGCTAGTGCATTGGATCTTTACAGCAAGAATGTGATTGTCATTAACTTGATCAGATTCTGGCATTAATTCGATCCATGTACCAAAGTCAGATGGTCAGATTGTGAGAACTATGTGATTAGTCTATACAGGTACCTATTATTGTAATTCTCTGTTTTAATAAGTGTAGAGATGGTGAGAGACTCAATCATAATCATAATCTGATATACACTACTGACAGGATATCATAACAGCATCCTCATAGTTCGGTCTGGCGCGATTTCAGTGGAATGATTTTGGGAAAAAAAAAGAATCTCATATACATACCATGTACATAGTTGCCAAGATGAACACAACATACAAACCATATGCTACACTAAGTGAACTCAGACGCATTGTCTTCCTTTCAACTTGGTACGGTATGTGCACGGGCTCATGAACACACACCCACGCACTGTCTTCGGTGGATCTGCGTGTGGGTATGCGGTAACAATGGTCCGTGGCTTAGCGAACTCAACTCTGTCCGAGACTTCCACATAAACCTTTAATATAAGGCCTTTTAAAATGCAGCAGGCCATCAGATGTCAGTGCACCCTGTAATTGACCTTAAAATACTTTCTGAAGAGGTCGGAGGCAATGTCACTGGCCAAACTCCCAAGTGGTGGCTACATTGCTGGAGCCCATAGGAGCCTGGGAAGGTTTTTTACGGTGTATATTTAGTGTCCTGTCTTTTGATTGGGGACAAGAGAGACACAGATAATGCCAGTCTGCATGTAAAACCACGTGTATCCGCCCTGAGGTGCCCCCATCTGTGGTACGCTTTCCTTCTCCCACGGCCATGGCGAGACAGAACAGGTCAGAGCTGTATCTCCGACAGAAAGCAGGCAGGAAGTTCTGCCTCTGAATCAGACCTGTTATAGTCCTGTTGTGTACTTTCTTTTAAATGTATTTTTTTTTTAATGGAACCATTATCTTTCCCCCAAATAGACACACTGATTGTTTGAAAAATTTTGCAATCATAAAATAATAGCTAAAACTGTATAAAATTAAATGCCTTAATTGCCTTTACTCAGGGTAATTTGTCTTCATGGGTATTTTTCCATTTCTGCAGAAAGTCATTTATCTTCACATGCACCAGAAGAGAGGATCTCGGTCCACTTTCTCTGCAACATGTACGAACAGGACACCTTTCCACTTCATATCCACGAGGGACACAGAAAGCTCAATTCCAAGCCAATCTTAAGTCATTACCCATGCCCCAAATTCCTCATCAGCCCCTCAGTAATACCTGTAATTTAAGCTTGTTCTTCATGAGGAGTAATGTGCTGAAATATATCATCGCTGCTGTCTGCTTCATAAAGGTCTCAGATGCCTGTTATTGAAAGATAAAAAGAGATCTGTAGACTTTTTATGCGTATCACCAGCTCTAAACCTTGCTATGCAGTGTGGTAAGTTTGTGTTATCATTTGTAAATTGCCTATTAGTTACGTATGAGTAACATGACCGCACTCTCACCCTCAATCAATAAAAAAAAGCACAGTCCCTGCCAAGCATGTGTAGCTTCTTGTAATTCAGTACATTCATACCGTAAGCTACGTTCACATTACAAGCCACATTGCTCAATTCTGATTCTTTGGTCAGATAGGATCGGCATGTCATGACGGTTCACATTCATATCTGACTCTAACGTGGACTCGTCTGTCCTCTGAAATGGAAACGGCACGCATGAGCGCATTCGATACGCGGCAGCTGGACTAAAACACGTCACGAGTTTGTGCGACCGCTCATTCATTTCTAACAATGGATGCAATTTCAGCAAAAACATGCTTGGGATTTTACTCTGAAGGATGCCAAGCAGTTATTTTTGCTGTATATGTTGAGGTCCAAAAGAAGGAAATCAGACACTTCGCTTTAGCTGTTTTAGCAGCTATTGCTAGCACTGCTTTGAAATCCCCGAGTTGCCAGAGGTGACTGACCTCAGCAAGCATCCCATGCGCAAAGGCAAAAAATCTGCATGAATTCCAATCTGTTCTCGTTCCTGTTCAAGTCGCATGGCCGCGTATCGGACATGTATTCGATCTAAGACAGTGACACAGATCTAGAAACCATCCGGTTCATGCATTCAGACAGCCCTAAAAAAATCAGATCTGTGTCAAAAAATTGGAAATGTGTTACTTCAGGCTGGTAATGTGAACACAGCCATTCTGTCTTGCTTATTATAAGGCCTTTTATTCCAGGACAGATTCATACGATAAAGGTTAGGAGACAACTCTTTCATGAACATTGTGGAATCTGAAAAATGCCTTTGATGCTGTAGATATATACAGTACGTAAATCATGATAAATAAGAACAACCAAAGATTTTAAACCAAAGATGCCACAACCAGAGATGAAATTTAGAGCTCTCTGACACGGAGTTCTGTGCTTCTGTTGCCAAAGTGACAGATATAATGGATCAGCAGATCTCTGCCCATCTGGGACAAGTGTGGCTGTCAGCCCAAGAGCTGAGGACACAGAGTTCAACTGCATAATTTGGTTCAGATGATGTAAAGCAATATTAATATTAGCGCATTAATACAAGGCACATTCCTCCAAAAAAATCATCCTGCTTTCTTTCCCCCTTTCTCTCTCCCTTACATATGTGAATCGACTCCCACCACATCCCCCCCGCCCCCACTTCAAACCCTGCACCCACCTATCTTATACAGTATGTCCAAAGACTTTTTTTTGGCACAGGATAAAAGGGAAAAAGAGGGAGAGAGAAACTGTAAGACAGAGAGAAGAAGTGAGATAAAGGAGAAATAAACACTTGACAGAGCACCCCATATGCTCTCAAGTCAATACCAAGATGGAGAATTCCGAGTTTGGGATTTCTCGGTCATGAACTTATATTATGCATTGTTCTTAAATCCTGCTAAATGACTACTTTTTATGAGTTGATGGCTGGGGAAGCATGGCACCGTGTTCTGTGTGCTTTACATTGCAGAAGAAATTTAAGGATCTGAGAACATGATCCATGATCCATCCTTAATATTAGCTCCTAATCAAGAATCCTCCAGAGATCCACTACAGAGCAGAGAATACTTGAGTAAACAGCAATAAAGAGAATTTAATGCTCTGCTTCAGGTTTATTGTTAGTGTAGAAAAAGGATCCTTTTCATTTCATAACCGGTGTCAGCTGCTGGCATTGAAACTGTATTCACAGTGTATAGTTGTTAATGGCATAAACGTTTATGAATTTTGATGATGCTATCTTCGTGTTTTTTCCAGCTATGAATTCTGATAATGGATCTTTGTGTTTTTCTTCTAAGCTCTCCATATCCTCTCATATAATCACTCTAGCTATCATTTCCAATCGCTTCCTCTCAAGTGGAAGAAGTGTGCCGCCTCTCTGGCTCTCCAACAGCAGGCCACATTAACAGTTGTGGGCAGCGCTGCCGATCGCAGTGCGTTTTTCAATCTTTTCCAGCACTGCAGGGTTTCGGAATCTCTAATGGGGAGCTAACTGGCCTGTGTCGCCCTCTTCCCGCTCAGTCAGCACAGTTTCTGGCCAGAACTCAGGCTGTCCCGCTCTCTGGCTGTGATAAATTAATAATAATAACACTAAGACGCTGGTCCTCCATCAGCCGCGTTTTATCATGTGCTTTTTCTGGAACCTTCGCCTTTCATTACTGACCACATAGCAACACAGTGATGTCACATTTGGGCCCTGCTACTAGCTGAAAGCTCTCATCCGCCACTCGAGTGGGGCAAAATGCACCCTAGTGCACTTTTCTTTTAGGAAGGAACATGAAATTAGTGGTGAATCATCTTTGCGTACCATATTATTATATCTTTTTTTTATTTATTTTTTTTACATTTCACCAAGATGATTTCGTTTTATCAAAATTTCCAGGAAATCAAACCCAAGCCTAGAATAAGTGGCTCCACATCTTAAGGATAGCTATTTACCAAATAACCTTAATTGGTGGCCATTTCTTTTCCTCTCTCGTAAAAAAAAAGCTGTACATTTCCAAATATTTGTCCCAAACTGGATGAAGAAATATTACCCTATTTTGGCTTATTTGTCTGACCTATCGAGTGTTGACCCATGTTTGAATCCGGAAATGTCTAATAATCAGTGCATCACATGAAAGAAAAGAAAAATCCATATAATATTAGTGCAGCATGTAAATCACAGACAGAAAGCTTAGATGTCAAAACCATTACTAGATTTATTCCCTTTCCCATGACAGTTTACACATCTCATGCTTTGAAAGCCTGTACACTCGAGATATTATTCTAGAAAGACATTCTTATGACCATAATTGATGCTCAAATATATTATTCATAGTGTAGATTAACAGTGTATTAATACTAGTAGATTTACACTAGATAATAAATAAATCTGTCGAAAACCTTGAACAAATGATCACGTAATAGACAAAAGTATGCCTAGTGTTCCATCTTTGTCCATATATATATATCTCAAATATCTCCATATATTGCACTGGTTTTTTATTGACTATAATGTTAGCATGCAATATTACATTTGCATGTATTCCACAAGCTGCATTAAACTTCACGTAAACGTTCCCTTCAAAGCCACAACACCAGATCACTTGCACCCACACTGCCTCGGCTTGAACGCCTAAAGGGGAGCTTTCTAAATAGCAACATGACTGACAGATAACTAGAAACATCTTCTTGTACTGATTAGCTGCATGTTGGTGATCCATGTCTCCTGAATCTGGGGTGCCACAGAGACTAGAGTTTTTTTTTTCTCAAAGCAGATCTTTAAGTGACAGCTTCCAGAATTTGAGAAGGTATCCTTCCAAAAAAGATAACTGAACCAACTTCAAACAAACTGATCTGACTTGCTATTGAACAGACACATAAACCAAGAGGCTGCATATTTCAGCGGCCTGGAGATTTGATTTTCTGCCTGAGACGCCACGTGCAGTCCATGCAGATGGGCTCGGAGGAGTCTGCTGTCACGTTACCGCTACAGCCGCACATTTCTGTACACACGTGCCAGCAGGGAAAGTGTCAGAGCCCACATGAATGGCAGACAACGCGAGCTGTCGGTGATGAGCCAAGAGGGAAGAAAAGAAACAAGGAGCGTTAATTCTGCACTGTCAAAACAAAAGGGTTAGCAGGCGGATCGCCATAACAACCATTCTGGGCCATGTGTAACTCCAGGAAATCCCAAATCATCTGCACATTCTCCTCCACCCACTCTCCGGAGACCTCCGTGACCCTGACCTGCGAAAGGCAGCGAGAGGTGACAGTTTGATGAGCCGTTAGCCAGGGGAAGAGTGCGGTCGTGAATCAGGGGATGGCGATGGGGGAAGGTTTGTATTGAAAAGGTTTTTTTTTTTTTTAAGGAAATTTGGAAGGGGTGTGTAAACAGTATAATCACGACACATGTAAGCCAAGCCACAATGTGTGCATTAAACACAGATCTTAGCAATTTGTTCTCCATGCCGTTAAATACCCTACTGATGTCCCGGTATCCCTATACGTATGGAAGTCCGTGTTTGGGTGGCGGTATCCAGCTCAGTTCTTGCCTGGCGGAATGTGACCCTGCATTGCTGAGCGCATCTGAGATTTATAGAGGTGCTGCAGGCCTTGCATGTGGCAAGCAGATGGTGGCATCATGCTCTTCTTCTCTTTCTTCTTGTTTTTTTGTTTTCTCTTTCTCTCATTGTTCTTTTGCATATCAGTGCTGATTTTGCAAAGCCTGCCCCAACGAAAACACACGTCACTCATCCTCGGCACAAAACCACACACATGTTTTGCTCCCAACCCAGCTCATCACTCAAAGTTTTCTTTGTTAACCTCCAAGTCCCATCAGCACTCTCATCTGTGAACCCTTTTAACGGTCGGTGTCCCGTCCTGCCTGTTCACTGCACAGTCCAAACACACAAGCGCATGCAAATACTGAATTACCTTTCAGTCAACCATTCACCACTTTTCTAGGGAAAAAAAAATAAAAAATCCTGTGCATGTTGGTTCAGAACCAGTCCCCTCCCTAACATTAATCCTGATCATGTCTGACATTTGACACTGGCTAAATGAGACAAATTGCAACAGTGTCGCTGCAAAGCTATGCAGATCAGAGGTCACTTCCTCGCTTTTCAATTTGGTTCTTCATCTATTCTTTGAGGTATGGGTCGAAGCTCCTGAGTGCCACGGTCAAACTCACACACACACACACACACATACATAGAGGCAAGAGGCTCATGAACTCACATTTTGTGCTGCTCAAATTTAATCAGACTTGCTGAGAGAGGAGAGACAGAAGCACAGACACATGCCATCATATAAGCACACTCTTAAACAAAAGCACACATCCTTACATGTGCATACACATGTCGACTCAGATTGTTCAGATTATGGAGCAGCCAAGGGTAGCTCTGGTCCCCCAGAAGAAATCTGACAGAACCAAAAAAAGATTAAATGTTGGTCGTGGAAGTGAGAATTAATTTGAAATAAACTGGAAGTTGAATAGAAACTCCATCTTAAATCTTTGGTATTTCTCTAAGAAAGCCTTGGAGTTGCTGCTCTTTATGTTGTATGTTAAATTAAAGATTAGATCTCCAACAAAATGTGGGACCAATCACGTGCCAGTCTCACCACTGGATGAAAACAAACCGCTTAAAAATAAGTAACACCAGCCTATACAAGGGGCCGAATAATGTCAGGTTGCACTCGTGTTCAGCATCAGATGGTTTAGAGCGCGTGCACGTGAACGGGATACTACTGATTGTGGTAACCCTCCGTGCAACATACCCCTAACCCCGAGTCGGAGTGAAGACCAAATACAGTAAACAGAGAACCTCCCGGGGGGAAAAGAAGGAGAACAAATGCTATCTGTCTAAGACAGCTCTTTATGTTTTTCCAGAATGGTTTCCTCATGCTCACCTCCACATCCCCTTTTCTACACGTTTGAACAGCTGGACCGAGCAAGAGCACAAACTACAAACATCTTGTCTTTTAATAAAAGCGAAAATAATGAAGCATAAGGATGAGGATAAGTACACAATGTGATCAACAGTTACACCTGAGAGGTCATGGAGTTTACCGGGCAATAACCTGACACACGCAAACACACACACATCAGCATCAGCTGCGCGTCCTGTTTCCTTTCCATAATCACTCATTTCCATCAGTCTCAATGTCTGAGAATGCAAGGCAAAGTTTGTGTTTGTGTGAATGTGTGTGTGTGTGTGTGCAGGCGGGTGACCAGCCAGAGGGGACTCACCCCTGGGTGATGCAGTGTTCATCTGGCCTGGCAAGCTGCAGGAATACAACCGAGCCAGAGCTTAAGGGAGTTTACAGAATGCACAGCAGAGTTGCTTAGCATCATCGTCACTGCGGCATGACAACTCTTTTCCCAAACACAGCTCTTAAACTAGTGAGAACGATTTAGCTGTTTGCCAACTATGTTTTTTTGGGAGAAAATCATACTGTTTATCAAAATTAATCAGGGACAAACCCGTCCCAAAGCACAAGAACAACAGCGCCAATTGTTTTGCTGGACTGTAAAAACATTCGTGTTTGAGATCAGGAGATAAATAATACTTGACACATGCCAAAATGACAGATTAGAAATCCGGTTTGATATTTAGATGTGTAAAACAAGTTGGCACATTTTGTTGGCATGCATGACACCTTTTTTTGGCAGACCAACCAATGTTTAGGAGAGCAAAAGTACTAGAACAGATGGTACTGTAGGAAATGAAAATAATTACAGTGCTACACTGAGAATCAGCTCCCTTGCATGGAATAACTTGTATCACCAAAGTACAGTATTGCTGCAGGCTTGTCTCATGTCTTCCAGGGTAGCTTAGTGGTTAAGGTGTTGGATTCCTGATCAGAAGGACCTGGGTTCAAACCCCCACCACCATGTTGCCTTTGACCAAGTTTCTCCTTTCAGACTCCTCTTCAGGAATGCATGCTTACTTAGGTTAAGGTCTAATGATTGCCCCTTTTTCCGCACGATGCAGTCTTCTGTTATCTTGATACATAATGAAGTATTTCCCAATTCGACTGCATACATTTCTCTGTAAATTGGCCACGAGAATTCATTTCAATGCTACCATTCCAATCTGTTCCAGAAGCAGCCATAGAAGCTCGAACCATGACGCCATGCTTGACTGAAACATTCATATATTTTGGATCCTTTCTTTCTCTGCACTTTGACCTTTGGTAGAGGTTCATCTTGGTTCGAGTCCTTTCCTACATGTCTCTATATTCCTTTTCACGTTCTAAGCTGGCCTTCTCACTTATTTAATCTTCTTTAGAATGATGGATTGTGACACCTTCACCCCTGCCATGTAGAGGTTGTGGGTGATGTCCCCCGTCTGTTGTTTTCTGGGTTTTAATTTTCAAAAGTTTCTGTCATCAGCTGCTGTTGATTTCTTTGACCCGTTCAGTGTCTGGTTGCTGGTACACCAGTGTTTGCTTTCTTTTTTTTTTAGGACAATCCAAGTTGCATTGGCTATCCTAATGCTTGTGTAAGTCTCTCCTCAGCTTCAAAATGGACAGCTCTTCAGGTCGGTTTATCGTTTTAGGTTTAACTGAATTTAAGAAATTCAGCGGTGAAACCCGAGGACTTTATTCATCACATATTACTGTATAGTGAAATTCTTTGTGCTTCACATAAGCAGACATGTGCCCCTGGAGCAGACATGGTTAAGGGCCCAACAGCAGCAACCTGGCGGAGCTGGGGCTCAAGCCGTCCACCTGCCTACAGTATGAGTAACTAATCGCCTTAATACACTGAGTTACCACCGCCCCGTTGTTGTTCAATCAGTCTAAGGCACTCCTGGGCAACAAGAAACTCCAATAATTCCACGTCACACCTTGCATGTTCATACAAATAAAGATTGAACTTTGCAGTACCTGTACTTTTAAAGGGGACTGTGTGCACTCAATATGCAGCTGCAATGGCTGCATTAAAGTCTCAGGTTTATGTGCTATTCCACTCATCCAGAACTAAAATGTCTCTGATGTAGAAGGTGTACTAAAGCCTGCACACACCTTTAAATCTGCAGCTGTTCAGCAGGAGACACACAGTGATTTACTCTTTGGTCATCGGCCTGGACATTAGGCTGAGAGCTCAGATACGAGGAAAAAACGGCTAGTGGAAAACCATGGACGGGTTCGAGACATAATGCTTACCGGTAAAAGTCTTTTAAATAATGGAAGTGGAAGGAGTAAAAAAATGTGTGCTGCAATTTCCCCGAGGTTGACAATCTGTCCCTGTTGTGCTCTTATGGCTTGCTCTCCCTCTCTTTCTCACACTTGTACACAAACACACACACACACACTTATACAGCTGTGTTCGTGCCACTTTTGAGAGTGTGTGTGCGTGAGTGTGTCCGAGGCCTGGGTTTTTGTGGTTGCCCATGCCTTCCACATTCCCTCAACTCTGCCACATGATCTCAGCATGAAGGCGTCTAATTCGGGTGAGAGTGGAGGATGGAGTCTGGAGCCAGTCAAGTGTAGTCGTTTTCTCTCTCTCTCTCTCTCTCTCTCTCTCTCTCTCTGTCTCGTTCTCTCTCTCTCTCTCGCTCTCTATCCTCCTCAATGTGCAGGGCGAGGTTCATTTTACTGCCAACATAAGAAGCACACGATTGATATAGGATGCTGGCTGAACAGTTCCCCAGGCAAAAACTTTAAAGCACAAAGTCAAGTGCCTAGAAAGTGAGTGGAGAACCCAGCAGTCTTCCCTCCTCCCCCCTTCTCGCCCCCTCTGTTTTCTTCTCCTCCCCCAGGAATGGAGACAGTAATGCCTGTCTGGAGGAAGGAGTAAATCAGATGAGAACTCTTTTATCACATCACCCTGAAGCACAAGGTAAACAAACACAGGTTATCAGCCCACAATGGCTAAATTAGCCCACCAAAACACACATTACACAAACACCCCTTATACCACACACGAGCACAATCGCTATCATACAAATAACAAATCATACCGCCGATCATACACAAGCGGCTATTCCTCACGCAGAGAAACTACATCAAAGGCATTTGGCCGCAATCCTCTGGCTCACAACCAAGTAAAAAATTTTAATACAGCTTCAGCCACCAGTGAGATTATTGCGGCAACGTTCCATGACAGATGCCTTAGAAATGGACGAATAGCAGAGCTGCTGTTCAAGTCCAAGAACAATAATGTCCCAGTCACATTCAAATGACTTGGAAAATGCTAAAACGCACAATGCACAAAACAGATTCTAACTGTAGTGATGTGTGCACACGCAGACACACACACACACACACACACACACACACACACACACAAAGGCACACACTGTCATTAGATTTTATGATGCTATGCTGATATTTTCATGTCAGCATAATGAAAGTAGAGACTTGGATATAAGTGCGCTTTTACTTTGCAATACCAACGGTCCATAATGCGAGGGGTTAAATATACAGATATCAAGTTAACACATCACACATGCACAAGGTAGATATAGACCAAATTGTGCAGCAGCAAGCACACAGGGTCGTATTGAGAAGTCGAAAAGTAAGACCAATATTTATGCAGGGAAATCAGAGTCAGGCTGTGCACTTGGTTCTGTTGATTTTTTTGGGTTCCATATAGGATTATTTAAATGACTTACGTGTAGTTTGCATTGCTAAGCTTGTCACTGAGGTTGTCACTCTTACTTCTAAAAAAAAGTGGACAGAAAAATGCAAATCACATTTTTCCTATGCTGTCAACTGCAATACATTGTACAAAGCAATTGAAAATGAGAAGAAAAAAAAAACAATAAATCATAATATGATGAATTATGAAGCCAAGACACTAAACTGAAGTCAGGAAATTGTAACGTGACCAATGAAAATTGCAAAACACCAGCGGTAACTGTTGCATGAGAACGAAGCTTGAAATGGCGAACGAGTCGAAGAAAAATACATAGATATAATTACATGATCTCAGCCTCATGCTCCTGGGCTCTAATGGTCCTCACATCCAAGTTAGATGAACTATCTGAACTTGCAGCAAAGCAAAATCCAAGGAGGTGGATTGGAAATTAACTCCTACAGCAAACCAATCCCTTTTTTCACATACAGCGTCCTCTTCCGTGGACACCTGAACAACCTGCTTAACTGTTTTAACTGTTTCATGGACAGGATCTGTCATATAGTCTTAATATTGGGAATTTTCCCCCCCACAATTCTCTCACTAGCTTAGTCGTAGACGATTCCCACGCGTCATTACGGGCGCTCCCCCATTAAGGCTACAACTAACAACCTGAAAGCACGAAGACTATCATGTTTCCTCCGAGCCACGTGACGCCAGCTGACTGCATCATTTTGAACTGCTTGCTCATGGACTTCCATGATTGGCTAGAGCCGAGGTTGATGAGAGAGCCTCCCATTCCTGGCTTCTGAGAGAGATCAGCCAATCAGCTGCCTCTAGGCTCCCGGCTGCGGGAGGCTACAGCATCATCCAGGAATCGAATGTGCAATCTCTGAATAATAAAGTGAGCACTTTACCGCTGCACCACTCAGGGGCCTGTTATTGGGACATTTGCTCAAAACACACACTCACTCTATATCCTGTACAGGGTAATTGGGAGGCCTGGAGCCTATCCCACAAGACTCAGGGCATGGGGAGGGGGGTACAACCTGGATGAGGCAGACCACAGGAATGCACACACTCACTCATACACTATGGGCAATTTGGAAACTCCAATCAGCCTAATCTACATGTTTTTGGATTGTGAGAAGATCACCCAGAGGAAACTCACCAAGCACGCGGAGAACACGCAAACACGAACATAACCAGAAACAACTGTGAGATGCGAAACCACACTGCTAACCACAACACACCACCATGACGCCCTCTCACATGGCCAGGCACAAAGACAGTCTTTCGGCTGCCACAACGAACCATCCACAATCCGCACAACAACTTGGCACAGATTTTACGCCGGATGCCCTTCCTGACACAACCCTGGCATTTTATCCGGGCTTTGGACAGGAACTGCATCCAGTGGCTTGGGTTTGGGCATTGGCTGGAAATTGAACCCAGGCCTTCCGCATAGCAGACAAGAAACCTACAGTACCACTCAGTCACCAATGCCCCACACCAAACAAACATACACATATAAATTTTGATCCTGATCTTGGCTGGTGCTCCATAAATAGTCCATAGAGACTCCTATCTAAAGAATAAAGTGCAATATGCCAGTTATGAGAGCAGAAATATGAAACTTGTGTACTCTATGACCAATGTTGGGTGTAACGCGTTACAAAGTAACACGTTAGAGTACTTGGATTAGTTTATTGATATAACGAGTAATCTAACGCGTTATGTCCGCCATTTAAGTACTAAGTTATTTAGTTACCTTTTCAAAAATGTAATCCGTTATTCCGACAGTTTATGTAATCCGTGAGCCAGACAGCAGTCATTCCCAAGATTATGAGCCAAACTTCGCTGAGTGATGATGGTAGAATAATTATAAAGGTCTTGACTAAAACAACATGTATGAGGAATCACAAAGGAGTTTTGATTTTCTGCAAAGGAAAAGTACTCGAACTAGTTATTTTTATCAGAGAATAATGCAGTAAAGTATCTGATTACTTTTTGAAGACAGTAACTTTGTAATGTAATTAGTTACTTTAAAAAGTAACGTCCCCCAACACTGTCTATGTCCCACTGCCTTAGTTTTGGTTTTAGATCAACGCGCTTAGAAACACATAAAAGACGACATATTTAGCACATCACAACCAAAAAAAAAATGCTATGTTTACATTGAGCAGTTTTTAGAACAGTTTTTAAAAACTTTCCCAAAGCTCAAATGGAGACATATTTCCTAGTAGATCATAAACAATGGCTGGGTTTAGAAAGAAACATGACTGAGGATGACACTTGGTTGGAGAGATTTGTTTGTGTGTCAAAGGAAACACTGAGGTGGTGTGCTCTGACTGTGCAAAAGAGTGTGTGCGTGTGTGTGATTTGATACTTGGTCACTGCTCTATCATAGGCTTTGAGCGTCCACATGTTACTGATTATCTGTAATTTACTAGATGAATGCTTGGTGTGGCCCATCCTTGAATCTCAAAACAGTGTCCATCAGGGAGGGAAACAAGAGCTAACAACCTGCGGCAATCTGCGTTTATTTTCTGCAAGTCCACTTCCATTTCAGGCATAGGAATGAAAACAAAAAGCATCAGGTTTGACCTAGAGAGTATCGCATTCAGTTGGAAACACTTAATCGGAAATATTTATGCCATACACAAAAACCTGTTTTTAACTGCCTCTGGATGGTAAATCAGCATCATGTTGACATGGCAACCCAGCAGGAAACCCTAAAACCGCATGATGTAATCATGATGTTGTAATTTTGTTGCAATGTTGATGACGAAGAGCATTTCATGCATGTGTTTCAGTTGGGAGATAAATTCATTCATTCATCTTCCATACCACTTATCCTATAGAGGGTGAAACTTCAGGCAATTAGCCTTCCACTGTGGGAGGAAACCGAAGTACCCAGGGGAAACCCACCAAGCACAGGAAAAACATGCAAACTCCTTGCACACAGACCCAAGGCAGGAATCGAACCCTCGTCCCTGGAGGTGTGAGATAAGTACATGCGATTATTAAATACTGTTTTGTTCCATTGTGTTGGGGGTATTCATTTTTAATGTTATCACAATAGCATGAAGTCACCGTTCTTTCAGCATTATCTTGTTAAAGTAATTCTAACTTTCAAAAACAATCCAAAACCTACATTGTCTCAGTGTCGGTAATGGTCATTGCCACAATGTTTTGACACCCAAACATATTTAATGGGTAGACTGTCTCTCTTCTTCAATCCAGTATTCTCATAAAGTTTTATATTAACTTTAGACAGATTATATTAACTTTCTTCCAGCTTTCCTTTATTGTCCTTTTTTTATATTTTGCATATGCCAGCACTGGAGCCTGGCTCTGATGCCTGCCCTCTTCCACTCTCATCTCTCTCAAAGACGGGTTTACACACAGCCTGGTCCCCACCCTACATTGTCTTATAGGAAACACGGCTTGTGGCCCGTGATGTCAGATACCTTTTCTGTAACAAACAGTTTGACAGCAAAATGAGATATTGTTACAAAAAGAAAGAAGTATTACAAACTTATAGAGAACATTTGCACGTTTTGTTTGGGTCACAAGAGTGTTAAAAAACACTAATGGCAAAAGATTATTTCAAAATTATTGTTGTTATAATAGTATGACTTATCTTTTTTTTGCAAAAAGCTATAATTCCACCTCCTACAGTTTTGTCACAATGGACAAATCAGGTTGAAATTGTGTTTGTGAAAACCTATGCAATTCAATTTTTAATAATATCTTGATAAATAACTAAAAAGCAAACTTATGCCTTGATCGTAATTTTGTAATGTGACTTAGCAGCAACTTAGAGTAAGGAAAAAGTGCTGACTTTTGTTGCACACAAAATCTTTTAAAGATTTAAGAAAAAAACATTAAAAACAACAACAAAAACTTTAAATTTCACAGAATTATCAGCCTTCTGCAGTAAGTGTTCAAGTTTTATTGCAGTAGTCGATGACACTATGCCTTATCATAGTGCACCATATAACATTCATTTGGACATAATCCTATATATATATATATATTATTATTATATATATATATGATTGCCTTGAGTGCTAGTATACCTGCTGGTGCACTTACAGTAAGTCTCCACTCCATGTCACTACGCTGGGTTGCCAGGGCTGGACATGTCTTTGACATTTCTACAAGTTTGTTTATAGCCTAATAAGCATTAACATTATTTTTTAAATCCTGTATTTATCCACTTTTGTCTCAAATACTGCAATAAACAGTTGAGCATCATGCTCATTAAAAGGCATTGTGATCCCAACAGGGTTAACGGTTTGCTGATTTTGCATGCCATGCGCTACACACACACAACAAAGCTCTGTGCTGGAGCAAACAGAATACTGCATGACAAACCTGCAAGTGGACACACGCTGTGAGTGTAGTGGAAATAACAAAAATCTGCAGTGCAGGGGTACTCAAGGACGGCTAAACTACCAGTGACGAGCTGTAAACTCTCCCGCAATAAAACAACCACTGTCTCGTTCTCACAGCTACAGTTTCCTCGTGGTATCTTTACTGCAAAACCTATAAATATAATGCACATAATAACATGATTACCAGCCAGGAAGAAAAAAAACAAACCACTAAAAATGAGTGAAACGCACAATTTACTGTATGATGTACACAAATGCATACTGGGGTTCATTCAACTTCATGATCCCACTGATATCTATTGTGCATAATAATTGCTGTGTTCAGTCTATCACTGTCTGTGTGTGTGTGTGTGTTTGTGTGTGTGTTTGTGTGCTTGTCACATGAGATCTTCATTTTATACTAACACAAATCAAAAAGCCATGGCAAAACTAGTTAAAAAACAACACTTGATGACCTTTTTCAAACAAAGTAACTCCCTGCAGACACACATGTCCTCCAGCACAAACGCATACCATAGCCACTGCTCAGAAAGCGACTCCGCTTACAATGAAGCTGTCTAATGTACCTAATAGAGAGCAGTACCCTCAGACCTGTACAGGCAAAACTGGTCCAGATGTTGCCTGCTGCTTGTGTTTTCACACACTCCTCTAGCTTTTCATCATGCGTCTGCATCAAACTGTGGACGCAGAAAGTTTGACAAGTGTGGATAAAAAAAATAAATAATAATAAAATATATATATATATATATATATATATATATACTAGAAGTCATATTTAGTAGATCTGCAGAGGAAAGAAAAAAATATTGGTATAGTGTAGGAGTGCCAAGGGTACTTGGTGTCCTGGCGTGCACACACATACACATACACACACACACACACACACAGGTAGGACGACAGGACAGAGCACGCTCCTGTGGAAAGAGCCACAGGGGAGAGGGAAGGAGGAGGGAGAGCTGGAGAGAGTGAGACGGGTGAAAGGTGGGGAGCCAATAACATATCTGAAATTCCAGGATCTGCACCGTCTTCTAAGAGTGACCTAAAGCCTTGACTTACCTGAGAGCTTATGCTTCCTGACGATCCGAATCAGATATCATGAAATAAAAACCGACCACAATTCACCTGGACGACGGTTACAGTAGCAGTGGGCGCGGAGCTAAGCAGTACTTTACTACAGGTGAGCTTTCATACGGATCACAGACCGTTACGTTTAGCAAAGCGTTTTCTTCCCGTATAACCGTCGCTCTGTCCGGACTCTATCGGGTTCCCAGAGTCGAGTTTAAATCTCTCTTTCAGTCACGTGCAGGACAGTGCTGATAAGATAAGTACAACTCGTATAACATGACTCGTGCTGCTCTGACATGTATCGCTCCGTCAGAACCCGATGCCAGGTAGGAAAAGGGCATAAAGTCGTAACCACTCAAACTTTCCACAGCTTATAATGATGCCTTTCCAGCCGCAACGGTATCATGGCAATGCTTCACAATAAATCTTAACCTCCATTTCCTTCCCTCAAGGCAAAAAAATAAAAAAATAAAAAAATGATGTCTTCTGGAATGCTTTTTTTTTTCTTTTTCTTTTTTCATTCTGCATTGTAAATAGACACACATGTAGCATTTAATACTATACACGTGCAGCAGAACACACACGATGTTTATGATGGTGGCCATTGACGGCTAATGACAGAGTGCTAAAATTGTATACACTTTAACAGGAGTGCAGCAATAAAGCCTCTATATGAACTCACACACACACACACATTGACAACTCATGCACATGCATATACAATAAATGTCTAAAAAAAAAAAAAGAAAAAAAATCAGTCGAAAACACTCATTAAACTGAAGCTTTACATTGTTGTCATCACTAAGCACATAGGTATTATGTTATGTCATGCACATTCACACACGTAGCGATAAGCCTCGTCTCTCACCTTTGCACGCTGCCCGGTCACTCCAAGTTCCGCCTTGAGTGAGTGTGTGTATGCATGTGTTGTGTTGCCTCGCGTCTCTCTCTCTTTCTAACTGACTCCTCTCATCCACAACTCATCGTGTGGCTCCTGTTACACACCAGTGCCGAAAGAGGGAGGGGGAGGAAGAGGAGGAGGAGGAGGAGGTGGGGGAGTCCAGAAAAATGTTCAAAAAACAACAACAACAAAAAAAAACCCTCTATATATACCGTCCTCCTTCCTTCTACAGTGCAGCCACGTGAAGAGACATAGCCATTTCCTAGAAGTCTATCTATCTTCTCCACACCTTCGGCACAACACTTTCTCTCTCTCTCTCTCTCTCTCTCTCTCCACTCAACTGCCCTCCTTCCAACTCCTACCTACAGTCCTCTTTTTCCCCTCTCCCCACCTCTCCCTCTCTCTCTCCCCCCCTCTCCCCCTCTCCGTCTCTCAGCTGTGCACCTGTATGAGGAACACACACCTGCCTGGTCTTTATTAAAGGTGATGACTCCCAGAGGAGCTGCTAAAATTCTCTTCCTACTCTACTCATGATGTCATCCCTTCACCTTTACCTACCACCTCACTTAGTCTTTTCTGCTTTCAGCCTTTTCCAATGATTGTATCACTTTTACCTTGGTGCGTATTAATACTGATATAGTATCAGTCTGATTATTTGATAATTTACTTGCTTGAATTAATAAAAGATGTCCTGTTAACTATATCCGGTGACACGGGGCCGTAGTCGTTAGCGCAATCACTTTGTGCCTCTGCACTTTCTCAGAGTGCTTGATGGGTTTCGTCTGGGAGACATGCATTTTCGGTTGATTGGCCTTTCCAAATTACCCGTAGCAAATGATTCAAAGTGTGTGCGTACTTGTGCTTTGTGTCGAGTTGGAAATTGATCCAGGGTGTACCCCTCTTTGTGCCCGAGTTTCCTACACAGAAGGAGCGGTTTATTAAATAGATTAATCTACAACTGATATTCTTCTATACTGATATCTACATCTGATGAGATGTAAAAAAAAAAAAAAAAAAAAACGGGTTTCTGTTTATTATTGTATATCTTCCAGTCTGCTGTATTAGAAAACTCCACAAAACGTACCAAACTCAAAGAGGAGTGCTGGGTGAGGGAAGGAATTTTGTCTTAAAGGGCCTTGCGTGTGTGTGTGTGTGTGTGTGTGTGTGTACGCATGCAAAGAATCTAAAAAAACCAAAATTAACCAGAGCACAAACAACAGCAAATGCAACATTTCTTAAATACCCAAAGAATTGCTGTTCCTGTTTACTAGCAATTATTACTCGCAACTCGAAAAACATCATTGCAATAAGAATTCCCTACTGTGTGTTCTTCATCATCGCATTATCCAAGGTTCCTCTCTGCATCTCCCACGTCATTCCAATGCCAACTTAAAATGCACATCCAAAATAATGATTGATGCCCATATACATATACGTAATACAGTACAAGCATAAATGGGAAATGAAAAAGTATCTCATGCACCAAAGCTCAGAGAGGTGTTCTGTATTTGGGTTAATACACTTCATTAGGTCCACCTATTCAACTGCTGGTTAATGCAACTATTGAATCGGCCAATCACATGGCAGCGATTCAATGCATTTAGGCATGTAGATATGGTCAAGATGATCTACTGGAGTTCAAAACAGAGTATCATAATGGGGAAGAAAAGTGTTTTAAGTTACATTGAACGTGGCATGGTTGTTGGTGCCAGAAGGTCTGGTCTGCGTATCTTCCAAAACTGCTGATCTAGTGAGATTTTCACTTACAGCCATCTGTAAGGTTTGCAGAAAATATCCAGTGAACAGCAGATCTCTGGGCGACAATGCCTTGTTGATGTTAGAGGTCAGAGGCGAACGGCCAGACTGGTTCAAGCGGATAGAAAGGCAACAGTAACTCAAATTACATCTTGTAAAAAACAGAGTTAAGAGAACTTCTAAACGCACAACCTTGAAACAGATGAGCTACAGCAGCAGAAGCCCAAACCAGGCACCACTCCTGTCAGCTGTGAACAGCAAACTGACTGAGTTTACTTGGGCTCACCAAAATTAGACAATAAAAGATGGTAATTATTTTTTTTTTCCTGAACCTGGTCTGATGAGGTTAAATTTCTGCTGTGACATTTGTGTGATAGGGTTAGGATTTGGCATGAAGAACATGGATACATCCTGCCACGGTGGTGGCGTACTGGTGTGGGGGATATTTTCTTGGCACACTTTGGTCCCCTTAGTGCATGAGTATTGTAGTTGGCAATGTCCATCCCTTAGGATCTCACCATGTCACAAAGCTAAAAATCATCTCAAACTGTTTTTGTGAACATGACAATGAGTTGATGTGATGATTTTGTGTGAAACGTGGGATTTGCATCATGGATGTGCAGCCGACAAATCTGTAAACATCAACTGTAATGTCATTGTATCAGTATGGACCAAAATCTGTAAGGAATGTTTCCAGCACCTCGTTAAACCTTTGCTATAAAGAATTAAGGCAGTTCTGAAGGCAAAAGAAAAGCCCAACCCTATGCTAGCAAGGTGTACCTAGTGAATGAGTGTAATTCTTTCTCTCGCTGTGGCTGGGAAAAGTATTTCCCCTCCATTTAAGAGCTACATGTCCCCCTCACTGCTCATCAAAGCCAAAGAAGCACTGCTTTATTTGCTGTCTGGCACAGTGCACCTTAAATTACATCAGGACCACAATGATGAAAAATAGAAAAAAATTGAATACACATTTCATGATCGTTCTCGGCTCACATTTCACACACAATCTCTTGATCTAATACATGTGATACACAGTCAGCAAAACCTTGAGTGAGGCCCTGAGCGACTTCCCACCGACCTCCGAGACGGCCCCGCATTACATTACCGTGCCGCAACACCATTTCAAAGCCCCTGATATTCTGGGTGACAACTGTTCGTGGGAAAATGCTGCATTTGAAAGACATAGCAAAAAAAAAAAAAAAAGATAAGATTATTGGAGAGGATTTTTCCACTGCTTTGGCCATCATCACTGCATATGGTAGGCTCTTCTTAAACGAGTTTATGATCTTGACGGTTTGCTTCCAAAAACGTGTGGAATGCATTGGACTGACTGGTTTCCACTTGTGTCCAGTAAAACTCACTTTTTCCTTGAAGGCATTACCTTGGCTTAAGTTAAACTATTTAGGAGTTTCCACATGGACAAGAAAGACAGGTTAATGACCTGGTAAACTACTGTGGGCTGCTTAACTTGGAATCAAAAAAGTAAAATCACAACCACAGCCAATGGAACTGAATAAGTGACCAGCAAAAAATGGCAAATCTCCAGTGACATCAACTTTGAGAAAAAAAAAAAAAAAACACATCTTGGAGTTAGATGAAAAGGATACCATGCAACAAATACTCCATGTCGTTTTGGCCGCCGATTTTTAGTAATGAAAGACGAATCAGTCATAAAATCTGTATGTAAAACTAGAGCAAAATGTGTTTGGATCAAGTAGCGGTTTAAGGAAAAACAAACATGACCTAGATCTCATAAACAAGCCAGCAGATGCCGTGGCACTCTATTGCCTGAATCGCGAAACCTGATCAGGAGCGAGATCATGAATCCCTTTATGCAACCTTCTCCCAAATGCACATCAAGAGAACAGAAATGTCTGCTTGTTAATGATGTCCTGCTCACTTATGATATCACATAATATAACGTAATAAAAGTGACCGGGAAATATGAATACAGTTGATGAGACTGCTTCAACTTTGAGAGAAAGAGCAGTCCAGGGCATTTAATTTAGTCATTATCTCTCACCTCACTCTCTCTTTCTTTTTCTCTCTGATGCACACTCACCAGGAGTTCTATACACCCATATACATGGAACTTCACAGTAATGTGACTGGAAATTGTTTTCCATCAAAGGCTCGAAAGTTATTACTGGCGATGTCCATGGAACGGTTTGTCTTACTGCAAACGGCATATTTCGGTAATCAAAATAGTCACATTCTTAGATTACTCCATAAATTCTGTATATTTTCCGCCTGCGCCATTTAAAGTAGGATAAAATGATCGCGTGGCTGATTTTGTGTCTGTACACTGCATGCGGCAGCTCATAATCATTGGCAATAACCGTAACACGGTAAATATGGGGTAACATAAGCATGTGATTGTTTTGATTACTGAAATGCATTATGTAGTTACGTTTTGCTCTAAAGAAACATCCAACATGTCTTTTTGGAATAAAGATTTATGAGTATGAGCATTCCCATTCCATTTCCAGAAAAACAAGACAGCAAGCCGAATTCAGGACAGCGTAAGACATAAGAAATGATATAAAAGATATCATTTATGTCTTAGAGTCAGCGTTTTATTTAAGTAAGGGTATCTGTGTTATATGTGTAATAATATACACAGTAAAGCGTTGTAATGACCTAGCTAAATAGATCTCAACAAGCGAGTCTAATAAATTCTTGCGTCTCAAACAGTTTACCGTAGCTGTCGGCGTAGAGTTTTCAAATACTGCTCACCAGGTGAAGAGGCTCTCAGGTTCTTAGTTTTGCCCC
>JAQMYG010000012.1:14883213-14899143 GCA_030014215.1 Clariallabes teugelsi | reverse complement strand
AACATCTCAATATCAACTGTTCAAAGGAGATTAATGCATTTTTTGGACGCCTTCAGCATTCCTTTACAATGTAGAAACAAATAAAAATCAGGAACCATCATGGAGTTAGAAAGTGACCTAAAACTTTTGAACGGTAGTGTGTATAAAAAAATGAAATACACTCCTAATTTATAAATTGGTAAAAACAAGAAATAGACTTAAAAAATAAACATCAATCCAGATGGAAAAAATAAAAAATACTATTACAAAAAAAATAATAAAAATCCTGAAAATAGAGCCAATAGTGAGAAGCCAAAAACTTTTTTGATCTGGAGAACTGGATCATATCTGGCAGAATTTTAACATAAATTTCAAGGAGCAGAAGCAAGAACTGGCTCATTATTATGAAAGTCAGGAAGAATCTACTTAACATTCATGGAAATGTCAGTACAGATAACTAAATGGATCTGTATCAAAGGTAAATCTGTTGCATTATGTTTCCCGCTCTGCAAATGTCTTTAGGATATACGAAACTGTGCGTTGCAATGCTAACATTTTTTTGCCTTATTAACATGGAAAAAAAGAAAGAAGCGGCCAAGGGAATGTTTATGGTTTAATGCAAGTGATAACTAGTTTGATTCACAGATGAGGAGATGTTACACAACATTAACACTGGAAGTATAAATGGTTCGCATGTACAACATTCTGTCTTTTATTCTCACAGTAACTGCTTTATCCTGGTGAAGGTCTTGTTGACCCCGAACCTTACGACAGGAAAACTGAAGGAACTGATCTTTTCTGAGCCTGTTTGCTGAAAACTATTAGATAAGCGTCTTAATATAAACTAATTGACCACTATTGCTACATACTGTACATGTAAAAATGAACAAACATCTGATAGACGTATCACATTTCTTTGCCCTTGTTTTGTCCAAAGTGTTGTGCAAAGGTTTTAAGTTGGCTTTATTCTATGTGAAAAAGCATTACACGACAAATTTATGTACTATGATTAATTTCAAAAAACACTGAAATGTTATAGACATACTTAGGTTTAAGCTGAAAAGCTAATTCAGGAATAGCTAAAACATCCAATTAACCCTTTGCTGTTAAAAGCATGAGTTAATTGCCACAAACACAAATCAGCTGTAACAATAAAAATATTGTCATTGAAACCACACACAGTAGGTTTTGGGTTCCCCCATGCCTATAGGGCAGCTCTGGCCCCTTGGGCCGTGTCTCCACAGGGCCTCTTGGGGTGTGCTGTGGTGTCTGGCACTGGAACTGGGATTCTTTGAGTGCTGAGGATTGTGGCCTGTGCTTGGTTGGTTAGACTGGGTTGGCCAGTGCGGCACATGGTTGCTCGATCTAACTGTGTTCTGGGGAGTTTGGAGGCCGGGTCAGAGGCTCTTTGCCTATTGGGCGGGATGTTGTGTAGTGGGATGTTGTGCATGGGGTAGTCTGGTGGTTTTCTATTGTGGCCAGCACTGACTTAATTTAGTGATTTGTGCTGCATTGGCTTTTCTGTTGGACCGGAACAGGCGGGCCGGTCTTTTGTCCTTTTGGGCTTGGGTGACCCTTAAATGCCCATGTCACCAGTTTGCTGGTGTACAATTGATAATTAGGGTTGTTCAGTTCACCTGGAATGGTACATAAACTACATTTATTTTCCTTTTAAATGGACCTGGCGTTATAATAACTTTATTTCACAACGATAGAAGAACGTCAGCAAGGAAAACCTCATGAAAAAGTTACTGTCCTCAGAGTACCATTCAGGTATGCATGCATTTATGGAGACATATACAGACCACAGCCCGGCTCACTGCAGTCTGTTCCCAATGGACACATGAGCTGTATTCTTTAACCCAATCAGTGTGGTGGATAAAAGAATTTAACACAAACATCATGAGTCTGCTTTCATTTGTGTTAAGGGCAAAAATAGCTAAAAAGTACCCTTTATTGGCTTTTGTGGTTTGTATTTGAACCCTGACCTTGGCACTTCCAGACATTCCTAAATGAATTTAAAAGCCACTGCAATTTGCAAGATTGACAATTCATAATCACTGGAAAGTCACAATTACTGGGAGAAAGACCAGACTCACACTGGTCTGACAGCAACTTAATCAGTTACTAAGAATGTAAAGACAGCTGCAATATCCCAGCAGGAACCCTAATGTTGGATGACTGTGATGATGCTTACCGTCGAGACAATTTCGCAACGATGCTGTTTTTGTAAGTTAGAATGACTCGGATAAAATGACGCTGAGATAAGGTTGAATGAATGACCTAAAAACAATGCATTTACAGTATGCCCATTAACAGCCATTCACACATCATCCAACCACACCCTTGGTCTCTTAAGATTCTAACAGGGCTTTGAATTCCAGTTGGAGTTTGGGACGGATGTAACAGACAGCATGCGTATCTCATGTCATGCATCTCTTAGTGTTGTAATGTTTCCTCTCTGTTCATTTTCTTCCGGAAATATTTGCTTAACTGTTGCAGTGAGTTTTATGTACTGTCGCATGGTCTGCTGTCGCATGACTCTGATGCTAAATTGGGCCAGGGGTAGCTCAGTGGTTAAGGCATTGGACTATGGTTCGGAAGATCCCAGGTTCAAACCCCACAACCACCAAGTTACCACTGTTGGGCCCTTGAGCAAGGCCCTTAACCCTCAATTGCTCAGATGTATAATGAGATAAAAATGTAAGTCACTCTGGATAAGAGCGTCTGCCAAATGTCTAAATGTAAATTAATTTTTTTTTTTTTACCCTTCTGGCTGCTTTCCAATTAAAAATGTTTAATAATTGCTGTATTGCTATTTCCAATTGTCATGTTTATGTACATGATGTACTGTACTAGCATCAACAACATGTTCCCTAGTGATCCAGTGGAAAGCACACAGTACTCCCAAAACAGTGATTGAAGTTCGAGTCCTGCTCAGGCCATCGGTTTGGTATTAATTTTGTTTTGAAGTTGTTTCTGCAACATAGTGTTAGGGGTATTCGTTACCCCTCTCCCATGTAGTCAACACGGCAGTCATTTCATCAATGCAATTCTAAGTTTCAAAAACAACCTAATGCTGACATTGTCTCAACATCCATAACATTGCCACATCGCCATTGCTAATGGCACAATATTTTTACAAGCAAAGATTCCTGCTGGGAATGACAAATTAATAATGAAATATAATCCCCAAAATGTGTGGAATCTAATTTTGCTGAAACTAAAAGATTTGTCTACAAGAGGCTCTGGCACCATAGTTGGGCCTTTATTGAATTTAGCAAACATATAAGCTGTGAACCGAGAGTAATGTTATACGGTTTTCTTTGGTGTTGTTGAATCTGTTCTTAACCAGAGCGCAGATGGTTCTTGCTATTTAAACACTGTGACCCTGTTCTGTTACTGTTCAAAATTCTTAGACTAAATGTCCGTGAGAGAGTTGGTATGATCTCCTGCAGTGCCAAGAAAGCCATCTGGTACCAAACAGTGCCCAGAAATAGGCACCGAGGCAAAAAAAAAAAAAAAAAAAAAAGTAAAACATGTCCACCAAGACTTGGGTCAGAACAGCAAACATATTTTTTGTGAATGGAACACGATTGTGCAGCGTCTGCGCACAGCTGACTCACCTCGCTGACTCACTCCAGAGTCAGTCATCAAAGAAAAGTGTGTGTGTATGTAGAGCGTAGAGCTTAGATTAACCAATCCACTAACACAAAGCAAGCCTAAAAACTGCATGCCCTCGCTATGTGCCAGCGTAGCATCCAAATATGGTGAAAACAAACAGGCTTAAGGACTGAATCGAGTACAAATATAGAACGTATCACACGGTACCAGAAAATGTCCATCATTTTTACCTGCACGCTGCCACTGGGTTCCTCGCATTGCTGTTCAGTTGGTTTAACAATCACAGACTCTCAGATCTCACGTGTTCCACCAGCTCCACCCCAGCCCCAGGAGCACATGTGGGGTGTCTAGACGAGACTCTGATGTGGGGTAGGTAATGGAAGGGTGCATGTGTGTTTGTGTAGAACACGGTTTAGTCTGAGACATTGCGGCTTTTGCAGTACGCTGAATCATTACAAAGGTCCGATGCCGATGCAGTCTATGTATCACTCCACTATGGGAAAGCATTAGTAATATGCACCAAAATATAAACACATACACACCCACACACAAACTCACACACACAGAGGCATGCATCGATAATAAAATTACCCCCAGCAGAGAGAGAGAAAGAGAGAAACACTCACACTCTTGCACACAGATTCTCTAAAAACTCATAATAAATTCACACAAACACATTCGTTTTCAGTTACGATTCCTCCGGGACGTTTAAACGGCCTGCGAGACCGTTAACACTTGCACTTTCTCCTATCTCTAGTTATCGGACATTACTCAAGAGGGGCCAGTACCTTAACAACGTCTCTACATGCGATGTTGAGGGGAAACTTACAGCTAAACTGTTTTAGCAGAGGGCATAAATTCTGGAATTTTTTGCTGAGGCCGCGGCTGCTGAGGTGGCGATAGCCATCTAAGAGTTACAATGTTTTGGAAATGGTGTAGGATTTAGGATGGGGTGTTTCTTGGTACATACTTGCACATGACACATGAACTGTAAAAATTAATTTAACACTGCACAGATGATATCTCCATGCTCGCTTGACACATTTTAGGCCTGAACGACGGCGGAGATGTTTTAAGTACTCGAGCTACAATGCTTCATTACGCTGATGTCGCAATACATGGGAAAAAGAACGGTGAGTCACTCGTTTGACTGCACTTGCCTCTGATATTATTAATGTGTCTGGATTTGATCAACTTTTATTGTGTCAAGTCATAGTACCTCCAGCATATACAGTGCAGGTCTGATTTTGTTTATACTTATGAGTTAGCTGCAAATTACAGCCAGTCTGTCTCAAAGTGTCATCGTAGTTAACCTTATTCAGACCTCCTGGTTGCTGATTCATAAAAGACTTCCCCCGTGATTCCACACTATTGAAGCAACAACCAAAGAACCAAATGTAGAGCATTTAAGGTCTACTGAATTGATAGGAATTGGGTTAAAATCTCCAACACATCTGAAATGATAATGATGAACCATTTCCATCCCTGCAATATGACGAGAGCTAAGAGGACTGGGACTAAACAGCTGTGTTGTTAGTAAGAGCAATGGTATGGGAGCGTAAAGATTGGGAAGAGGCTTTGGGAAAATGTCAAGTGTTGTGATGAGTCCAGATTGAGGTTATTTCAGAGTGATGGGTGCATCAGGGTAAGAAGGGAAACACATGAAGCGATGCACCATCATGCATAGTGGCAAACGTACAAGCATTTGGAAGTTGGTCAGTTGGTCTGGTTGAAGCTCAAAAAAGTTGTGGGGCAATAAAATTAAGTCAATTGACGACCTGAATGTACAATACTTAATGACTGATTTTTTCACTCATGCATTGGCTAAAACAAAGCTAAAGTCAAAATCCTAGAGTGTCCAAAGTTTTTTGACCCTGACAGTCTATTATATATAATGTTGTATAAAATCTTGCCTCAGGTGGTTAGTGGTGGCTGTGGCTGTGCATTCAAACCCCAGCGACTGGATCACTGAGTCAAACCCATAAAATAACCCTAAAATATTACCTGTATGCTTCGATTTCATACTACCCCTAAATGTAAATATAGATACAGATGTGTGCCATATACATGAAATAACTTACAAATATGTCAATGGAATTCGACCTGAAATCTTTTCCAGGACCTTCCACAGCTCCTTGGCTATAAATTATTCTCCTTAGTGTAACAGAAACATCAAATACAGATACACAGCGGTTTCACATGCATATGTGAGCGTGTGTGTGTGTTCACTTTATAAAAGAGGATCAAACGTACTGTATCTGCCTGACAGGTGTGAGTTCATGAGATTATATTCCGTGTCGAGGGGCATCTTCTTATCACTCGCCAACAATCCCTTTAATCAAATCGAGTATTTTGATTCCATCTCAATCTCTGGAAAGGGAAGCCCTCCTGTAAGACCTCAAATCAGCTTTTAATCACTGTTCTTAATCATTCGTTGCTGCATACATTTGTTGTTTCCTTTTACAAAGCAGTTGTGCTGCAGGCAAGGCTTTGTGAATGAACTTTTAAAGTGGAGACGGGGGGCGAGCTCGAGAGGCTCTATCCTCACTGTCACACTGCAGGATCATTAGAGTGATATACTGAAGTGTGCAATGAAGGCACTGACACCACCCACTCTGTCTATCACACACGGCTAATAGCCCCTATCTTCTGCTCATTACACACACACACACACACAAACACACATGCTCCTACTCTGTCTACCATACAGTACTAAAGGCTTGGCAACTTTCACTCCTTCACACAAACACAGGCATGCACTGGCCACACTGTCTCTCACACTGTCTCTATCACATATACACCAACGTATACACACACACAGATTCTACTGCACTCTCCAGATGACTTCTCTTCAGTCCTCATCTCATACACCACACACGAACACACGAACACACACACACACACACAATCTATAAAACTAGCGGCTCCACTATTCACTCACGTGTCAGCATATCACACAGCACTCATTCCTCCTCTCTACTCATCACACACACACAGTGCAAACAGTTCATCTTAGGGGGGCTTACAGGCTCTCGCAGACGAGCTAACTGACTCATTGAGCAGGGAAGTATATTAGGTAGTGCTGGAGTTGGGACGAGAGCCAAACAAACGCTTGATCTAAACCAGAGCTAGTGTAATAAGCGCTATGTGACTCATCTTGAAAAAATTATAGAAAAAAAAAAATGTAGTTATGAAGAATTCTGGGAAGGAGAGGTTAATATTCCAGAAATTACTCCAGACTGCACTGTGATGCAGGAGTACAAACCAAGCCTTAGTAACTTAATTTTTACGTCTCGTCCTTGCATACTTATTTTATTAATCGGTTCTAATCAATATTAAAAGCATACTTACACAAATATGCTATCCACATCATATGGGAAGCTTCTGTAACGACATGGACCATGGCTGAACATCTTAACTGGTTGGATACTGGTGGTCCATATCATTTGTTTTTGTTCCTGTTTACAAAGCCAGGCTCACCAGTTCCTTTCAGCAGAAACAAGGAATTCACGGAAATAACATGAAAAGTGTTTCAACAAAGGCAGCACAGTGGTGTAGTGGTGAGCAAAGTGGCCTCGCATCTCCAAGGTGAGGGTTCGATTCATGTCTCAGGTCTGTGTGTGTGGTGTTTGCATGTTCTCATCATGCTTTCTCCAGGTTCTCCGGTTTCCTCCCATAATCCACAGACATATAAGTAAGCCAATAAGCATGGTTGACTATGTAAGTCAATTTGTGGACTTCTGTGCCCTTCAACAGATTGGCACACCGTCAAGGATGTAACCCGCACAGTGCACTTTGGCATACCTGGGCATAGGCTCCAGGCCTGCCATGACCCTTAACAGGATAAGCGGTATAGAAAATGAGTTAGGAAGTGAGTGAATGAGTATTTTTCCACCTCAAATCTAGTTATGGGAATTATATTCAGAGCTTTTTTGACACACTCATTCCCCTCCTCCCCACAAAGCAAGAACTTTACTGGAAGGCTGCTGTGAGAATCTTATCATGAGGGTTTGTCGTAATTCTCACTCAGAGTTTGTTCTGCCCTTGACCTTAACAATACAGCAGCACTGAAGACAGGATACCATCTGTCTAAAGGATAAATATTTATAGAAATTTCCACCCTTTTAAACCATCCTCCCACCACCTTTAATGTGATATCTGAAACACTATTGAACCACATCAGCATACTTACACTTACTAACCCAGAGAACGTCATATGGACATTTACTGGAACATAGGCTAAGACAGGCCAAGACTACTAACCCTAGGCCAACATTCAGCGCAATGGAGCAAAGGGTTGGGAGTTCTCCGAACACAAACATTCATGGTAGCTGAGATGAAAAAGACAAGACGAATTATGCTTGGCACACAAAATCCTTTTAACATTTTTAATATGTAATAAAGCCCACATATAACAAACCGATTTTACAGATTTCTATTTGTCTTTCATTCATCAACACTTTCACCCTACTACAGTACAGTATGTTTAGGAGGACAGAATACCACACCTGCTTTTGGATTATGCTTGGAGGCATTTTGGCATTTTGCAGAATTTCATTTGAAAAAAGCCAGTATGTGTGATTTGATTCAGTTTAATCTGTAGAATACTTTTAACAACAGACACAGTCACACATGAATTGGCCACCACAGAGTCCCAACCTCAACCTCAGTGAAAGTCTTTGGGAGGTGTTGGAAAAGATCTTATGGAGTGGTTCGACTCTCTCAACATCAGTATAAAATTCCGGGCCAAAAATTAATTCAACTCTGGACAGAAATGAAAAGTGCAATGTTGCACAATCTCATTGGGTTTCACCTTTTGCACATGACATCTGGATGGAGTTTTATACAGTTTTAAACAGTTAGTTCCGACCATGTAATTTGATTGGACAAGAAGCATTCCATAAGTGCTTATTTAGAATACAACAGCACTGGGAAATTTAACTACACACTGATCAGCCTTAATATTACCGCCACATAAAATCAATACTTTTATGCACTGAGATGAATTGGCGCCCTGTCCAGGGTGTACCCCACCTTGTGCCCTGCGGGGATAGGCTGCTCCAGGCCTCCCGTGACCCTGTATAAAGGATTATGCGGTATAGATGATGAGTGAGTGAGTGAGTGACATTGATTATTTATTATATACCAGTAAACTGGTGACAGGATCATGAGTACCCAAGGCTCTCCCATGCCATAGAAAAGCCACAGCAGCACAAACCTCCGGAAAAAAAGTCAATGCTGGCCACAAAAGAAAGGCAACAGAACATCACAGCACGCAGCAGGTAAAGGGCCCAAGGCTCTGGTCCCAGTCTTCAAACTCCCCAGATTATAAACCAGTTGAGCACCCATGGTATGTGCTGAACAAACAAAGTCTATCCAAGGCCCCACCTTCCAACCCACAGCAACCGAAGGACCTGCCCCCAACATCGTGATGCCAGAAACCACATCATACCCCAAACTTTCTACGGAGTCAAGCCCTGAGGGTCCAGAGATGCCCCAGTGGCACAAGTAGAACCTACACAATACTGGACATAATGATTTGATTGGTAATGTTATTGCTGATCGGTGTATGTACTGTATCACTCCGCTTCACAGGTGTTCTAATAATCGTTAATTACACTAACTGTCGTAACAGCTTAATGCTACATTGTAATGAAGTAAAGGTGGACAAAACTAATTAAACAAACAAATCATAATCTGTTGATAATAAATGCCATTGGTAGAAAAGTTGCATAAAAGCAATATCAGACTCAGTGTTGTGCTGTTGTACTGAATATCAGCATAGCTCTAATATCCCAGGCTATGGCCTTGTGCCTAAGACAGCATTACATATTGCTCTGATATTCAGTAGAACAGCACTCCCTTTCATGTATTATTACTTAATTATACAACACAGATAGACTTTCACTGGCATTATAATTAGTACGTAGCCTGGACAGGATCCATCCCACACCTGAGAATCATCAGAGAAGAAGCAAGACCAACCTGAAACATCTACCTGATTATTAGACCCTGGTTTATGACAAATATTATTATTCTGTCATAAGCACAAAATGTACATGTTTATTAGAAACATCTGTATGACATCCATGCAATCATCTAGTGAGGCAATCAGGTGTCAGGCATGTGGTAATGACTTGTTCAGCCTAGGTCAGCAGAAAATGGCCATAATGGTTTAGGCTGATAACCGCTATGATAACCGAAATATAACCACATTATAACCACAACATTAGTGATGGGAAGGTTGGACCATTTTAGTGACTCTTTAAATACTTTAAATCTCATTCATCAAAATGAACAAATCTTTTTTTAGTCATTTAGTTAATTTTATTCTTATGATCAGAAGTAAAATAAAATGTTAAATTTCCAATAAACAGACCCCAGATACATCTACATGCACAAATTTTTGCTATAGTTCCAGTAATGAAAATATTACAATGCAGCTAAGGACATATTATGATAAACAGAATGAGCATCTCACATCTCATATTTTCTGGTCCTAATCGTTCGTTCTTTTGCCACGTGACTCTCATAGACGCTATGCAGTGCATTAAACAGAAAACTGAATCGAGCGGTTCTTTTCATGAGTCTTCTAGTCCGAGTCGTTCATTCTTTTGAATCTATTGCACTGCATAGCGTCTATGGGAGTCACGTGACAAAAGAACAACCAACTCTAATCAAAAGACTCGAGAGGTAACTACTCATTTCTATTTCCTGTACATAACCTACGGAGGTCTTGCGATGCTTTGCTTCACTCTCTGAGACTACTCGCTCTTCTGAATCATGTTAAATACTTCTTAAAAAAATAAAAATAATCGTTCACGAACGACTTATCGTACACAACATCAGGTTCCACTTCTGATATGCATGAACAGGACATTAGAGTTGATGGTACAGTTGGCACAGGCACAGGACAGCTTAGGATGATGGTAGATGGTAGCCGTCTCAGCTAGGGTGGCGAGTTTACAGGTGGTTAAGATACCCTATGTTTTTACCAAGATAGGTAAAACTGCATTTTCTTGCAATGCACCTTGGTCAGGTAAGGAATAGTAGAAAAATATAGAATCACATGCATTAACATCCATTGAAGAATTTAAGGCCATTATGAAGAATGTGGTGAAAGAGGCATGTAGTTGTTTTTATCAAAAGATTGTTTTATTTGTGGAATGGATTAAGAAAAGTCATATTATTGTATATGGATTCTAAAACTGAATAATTTTTTAAATATTTATTTATTGTGTCAAGTAAGTTGTATTTTAATGTGGTGATTTAATATGGCTGTTACCTTGGCCAGGCCAGGGATCTTGGTCTCAATGAGACTTCCTGGTAAAATAAAGGTGAATGAGGTACTGTAGCATCAAAAATTGGGATCAACAGCATGCACCCATCAAGTCAATCTGCTTTGTGTCAACAGTCCAAGCATACTACTGGTGTAACATTGGGGCAATGTTTACTTGCCATGCACTGAGCACCTTATTACCACTTGAGCATGATTTGCATATCACAATCTACCTGAGTATTGTTGCTGATCATGCTCATCCCTTTATCCACATGTTATAAAGAATACTTCATGCATGGTAAAGCACATGGAACTACTCATTTCAAACTTATTCCATGAATCAGTAATGAGATCAGTCATAATGTCTGAATCCAGTTAGGAACTTTTAGGATGTGGTTGAAAAGAAGATTTTAGGATGACAATCATAGCGAAAGAATCTATAGAAATTATTAAGTGACCATGTCCTTGTAAATAGAAAAGAGAGCATGCCTTCAACACAGGTTATGAAAGATTGAATGGTTGTGGTGTTGCTAATAAAACGACCGAATGAGTATACAGTATATCAACACAACAAACTTTCACATGACGCCTCTGGCTCCAGTGTTTTTTAATCACACCCACATCTCCACCAAACTGTTTGAACGAAGATCAATAAGTAATCAACAGCAGCCTGTTTATTGTGTAGATTCCTGTTTTCCATATGGTCTTTGATTACACTGTGCATGCTTATGAAATATGCATAACACTCCACTTCTCAAACTAGATAAAGATACTCAGGCTTGTGAATCAGACTGTAATGCAATCTTAATACAATTTTTTTATTGCAGTTGTACAGGGTTTGACACACCGGGGCAAAACAAGAAGCTGAAATACACAGAGAGAGAGAGACAAGGAGGAAGATGCTTGGGTAATGTTACAGAAATTTGATTAAAAGTCCCAGGGTTTACCGTATTAACCTTCCCTGTGCCGTTACATTCCTTATATCACAGAGCAGTCACAAAACTTGAGAATGTAGTCTGATGCTACAAAATTGCATTTCGTGTGATTATTTGTCTGCTCTTATTACATTTTACCAATGTGCCGCATATGGAAGTGCCTCCAGTAAGTAACGTTTTGCAGTGGCATCTAACTTGTGATTGGATGGTTATGTGGAATTAAACTCGTTTATGAGCGAATGCGTGACAGAAGGTTTCGCTAAGGATATATAAACGTGTGTGTCTTTTTTTTTGTCTGACTGGAGGTATGTGGTGTGTGTGTGTCTTGGCTTCCTGTGTGTGTAACTGAGCTGAAAAATGACCTTAGACAGTCGGTCTACCTGTTATCACTGCAAATATTTTCCTTCCACACACCCAATGACTTAACTTCAATAAACGACTTTAAATTAGATTACATGAAGAAAATGGCAGACGGATTGCTCGTGTAAAAAAAAAATAAGAAGAAAAAAAAAAAGAAAAAAGGATCGAATCTCGAGTGAAAAGGTTCAGGGTTTAATTGAAAACGTCAGGGTCGAAAAGTCGGTGGTCACATGATGCCGTTGCATCGTCTAACATACATAAATATATAGTATTGTACTTGATGCATTCTTGAGGGTGAAGGAAAAATAAATGTGACCCTTTACACCATCTGAATTAACTGCAGATGATGGAAGTCATGGCGGCCGTATATATCCTCCTGAGCTCGTCTGAAACTGAGCTCGATCTCTGATAAAGATTTCTTTCGTTCAATGCTATTTTACATACACTCATGAGAAAGATGAACTTGAAAAAGTACCTTTTTGAAATGACACCAGTGTGACCTAGAAATAGGTTCTCACTCCCAGCGCAGCGTATAAAACGCGTAAATGAGTCTGCCATAACAGATTCATGTCACATATCTGTTTCAGACAAATAAAATAAAATACAGCTTTACGGACACAAAATCTCTACTCAATCCAAATGCCACTAACATTCATATACGGCGATAAAAGAATAAAGGTGAATCCGTGACTACAGCGCAATGCCATCGCTTAAATCATGGACCTCTGTGCCAGTTGAAGTGTTGCGTGAGGTTACTGCAAACGAAGACAATCTAATAATCTTGTGCGAGGAGACGAAATCTGGAAGTTGCTCAGACCTGCTTCCGATGAGCCAATCTCAGCAGCAGGAGTCCTGGTAATGATACCTGCTAATAAAACAAAGGCAGGAATTTCTCCAGGTTTTCCAGGCTTTGTGTCACTATGCAACCGAGCCAGAGGAATTGTTTTCTGCATCATCTTGACCCAGGCAATAAAACAGGATGGCAGCAGTATGTCTAGAAGAGGGAAATAACAACACAACCCCCTGTTGGTTGAATAATAAATATCAGATAAAGAATCTTGTATTAATCAGAGGATATTTTCCCTATGAAACACACACCTTGTATATTGTCATAGAAAAGGATTGTCAACCGATATATACTATATATATATCTTTCGGTGTTGTAGAGAGAGTACACGAAACCTTATAACCTAACATCAGCCTGAATCTCTAACATCAAAGGCATTTTTTTTTAATCGACAGATAATAAGGATTCAGGTTAAATATGTTAACTCACTTAAGATACCCCATAGAAACAGCTTTGATTTTTTTAAAAATTCGTCTGTATTTGTATAGTAATTAGTGCGATTATGAAATAATCCTTTTTTGGAATTCCGAAAGCAGCGCACTACGCAGTCATTGACACAAAAACACACCAGGCCACTATTACTGAAGCTCTCTGCACTAAGTTTTACAACACCCCATCAGTCATTCTTAATGACAATCACACAAGTATGCTATTCTCCCGTCCAAGTTTCCGTCTAACTTTCATTTAACACGGCAGGACAGATAAAACAGTAAGCTATGTCAAAAACTACTAATTCACACGCCAGGAAGAAAAGGGAGACAAAAAAAAGTTATCTTTGATGCATATAGAAAGCGCACAAAATCAACTACACTCGACACCTAATTGAGGGGTGTACATATGCAAAGATGAAGAACGAGATGCGGCGCACACACCAATTCGAAGGAGCGTGTGCGCAAACTGCATGGCGGGACAAGGGGGCTTCCCCTAGATGAAGATTAAACGCTCTTTTTCCATTCCGCAGTGGAGAGAGAGAGGTGGACGAGAGACGGTCTCATTACAGACTAACGCTTAGCAGCTGCCCCTTTCCTCACTCCTTCTCTCTCAAGCTCTATTTTCTCTCCATTTTCCAGACATTCTCACCACTTTCCCCTAAGTGTTTCACATTAGACGCTTATGGTGAGTCTAGTGATTTATTTTATTCTCGCAATATTCCGTTGACTGTCTGACCCGTGATGACCCCACAAAACCTCATCCTTCACCACAGCAACACTATGGCCTCGGCCTTTTTCCTGGGTCTCCACACTCTGGCCCCTATAGTGCTGTTAACATCACTAGGAAAAAAAACGTAATGGGAAAATTGTAGTGGCTCCTTATGCAAACACACACACACACACACACACACACTTTTTATCTTTTTTTTCCTCTGCTTTTTTCTTCACCTCTTGTCTCTTCTTCTGGTAAACAGAAGCTTGTAGTGTAGTCACTAAAGGTCACTAACATCCTGATGACATCATTGCTCTGGGAAACACAGCCACATGATTCTCGTCTCCTCATGCTTGTCAAATAAATCATAAATCATACAAAAGCAAACCTATTTGTTACTTAACTATTTTATCATGTTTGAACATTTGTTATCGTTTCATTTATCTGACTCATCAGAGTAATTAACTGCTGTGTCCTCCGGGCATTGCTCCGCTCCTGTTGCTTTCTGCAATCCACGCTCCGTGCCATATCCTTAGCAAGTGCTCTGGTATTTTGGTACGCTTCTGGGCAGCGTCAAGACGAAAACAATACAGTCCTTATACTGCGATTGCATATGTTGATCTTGCTATTTTGCTAATAAAAAAATAAAAATAAAAAAATGATTGAAAGTGGTAATGAGTAAATCACCAAGCAATTTGCTCTCTTTGCACGCGCAGATGTGAACACAGAGGACTGAATCAATAGGATATTGTTCGTCTGGACAAGAATTTAGCTGAGTGCCACTTAGAGGAAATGGGGCCTGGCACAAGTGTGCTTGGCAGAAGTGGTGGTATAGTGTAGCATGTCACTATTTAATATCAAAAAGTTAAGACGGAAAAACGTATTAGTTTTGAAAAAGTATTTCTTATTGTAATAAATGCAAGTATTTAAGGGCCCATATACAGTATTACTATCTATCTTACTATGCTGTACATGCCTGTTAATGCTCTAGTTGAAATATCCCTCTTATAATGCATTATTTTTTTGATACCTCAAAATCTTTATATTTTTCGAATATGTTGTTTCAGTGTCTATATAAATGTGTCTATGTAAATTTGTATTCCCAAAATGCCCATAGTGTGCGTGTGTGTGTCCTGGATTGGCACACTGTCCAGGATGTATCCTGCCCCAGACCTTACAGTAAGTCTCCTAGGATAAGCTCCAGGCCCCCCATGACCCTGTACACAGGATAAAGCATTATAGTCAATAAATGAATGAGTTAACCCCTTGTGGTGCACTACTGTGGGCGCACTCCTTGGACTCGATGTTTTGTTTTGGGACTTTTAAGTTGAAAATGCTTTCTCCTTTCTGCTTTTTTTTCACTAGGTATCATTGCCACCAGTGATGGGAAGTTTAAATATTTTAGTAACCCGATTCTTTGAATCTCGTTCATCAAAATATACACATCTTTTTTTGAGTCATTTAGTTCATCAGAAATAAAATAAAATGTTTTATTTTCAATAAGCAGACCCCCAATACGTCTCCATACACAAATTTTGGCTATAGTTCCAGTAATGAAAATATTACAATGCAGCTAAGGACATATAATGATAAACAGAACGAGCAGCTCACCTCTCATATCTTCTGGTCCGAGTCGTTCATTCGTTTGAATCTATTGAACTGCATAGCGTCTATGGGAGTCACATGTAGGGTTACCACTTTTCATAGAAAAAAATAAGGGACGCATACTGCAGCGGGGGCCACATCCCTTGGGGGCCAAGACC
>JAQMYG010000012.1:14862866-14872992 GCA_030014215.1 Clariallabes teugelsi | reverse complement strand
GTGCCTTCTGGGAAACTGAGTCTGCAAAACAAAAACTACAACAACAAAACAGTGCCCTCTAGTGGCGATTCCTTACACGAGGCCATTCATAAGGTCCGCGTCGTCCCCACCAATGTCCTGGAAAGTGCTGGTCTAACCACCATGGGGCGATGCTCCAGTGATACTACAAGTTCTATAGCCATTAAATATCGCCCAGTTAATTTTCACCACGCTGTACGTATATCACAATTAAAAGTCTGATATATGATCATTTTGATTTATACATATTAACATTTTACACAAACATTGATAAATTCTTTTGATTGTGTAAAGCTGCTTTGCGACAATGACAATTGCTAAAAGTGCTATACAAATAAAATTGACTTGAATTGAATTGAATATATATCAGAGGAAATGTATACACACTTCAGGAAAAGAAAAACTTGTATACATATTTAAATACTAAATTTATTGCTACACATTATAAATTGATATATATGATAATATTATGATAATGATAATAATAATAAAAGTATTAATATAATAATAATATAATATACACAATACTATTTTTCTTTTCCTGAAGTGTGTATATAAGTTTTTGCTTACTCTGTATATACAGTATATGTACAGGGTTTGTAATATATAATATAAAGGATGGGACATCCCACATTCTTTCATGCAATAACCGACACATTCACCCACACACGCGCACACACACATACACCCACCTACTGGCGCACACACACACACACACACACACACACATAAATACAGTTCCAGCACCTCAACTCTTCCCCTGTGTCCCCTCACTCACTCCCTCTCTCCAGCTGTGTGCATCCCCTCCCAGCATCAAACTGTGCATAGTAGGCTTTCTGGCATCCTTTTGCTCCATAACACACACACACACACACACACACACACACACACACACACACACACACACACACACACACACATAGTGTGGGGCCAGGATCAATCTGTCAGCTTTATGACTGCAGCATTACAATACCATACCGCATGTCTGCGTTACGATACAACCTGCTGGGAATCTGAAAATGAAGGAAGAATGTGAGAGTGAATTCCGGTTTGATTTCCAACGCTAGCCAAAGTTAACAAACGTCTCTCTCTCTTCCAACCACAAGACTGATACTGACTGAGCCCCCCTGCTGCTCTGAGTAAGTCTGTGCAATATGGAGATGTAATCACACAGACCCAGGATTTGTCAGTCCAAATGAACTGAGAGTGGAGGAGGCCTTCTGTATAGCATCTCTGCTTATGACTTTATCTTTTTGAAAGACGCCAACGATGACTAACTTAAATATTAACCTTTGACATTAAAATCTTTATGGTCTTTAGTGCAATTGAAGATTGTCTTTTTTTCTTTTAATTAAAATTCAGAGTTGACTTTTGAAAACTTCTTTCATCAACTTTTGCAAAGTTCGTGTTGGTTAATGGTTTCTGACGTTACCCACATTGGTGTCTGATGGCCCACTTATAGTGGTGCCGGTAGCATTGCATATCTACTTTAAGTGACTGGTGCAGCAGCGTATCACTTATAGCCTCTCCTCGTCTGTACACTTCTGAATGGGTAACTACTGTACACGAGCCAAGCCTCTGTTGTAACTCAGCACAACTGCATTGAATACTGTCACTGCATTCTTAGTCAGCATTAAGCTCACTCCCTGGTGTGTTGTTCCATATGTGTATACCTTAACTCAAATACTTTACCATTTACAACATTTGGCAGACGCCCATATCCAATGATTCATTGTCACCATGTAATACACATCTTCATCCTGTGAAGATATAAATAGCTCAGGGTCTGACATGACTATCAAACTTAAACCCAGTTAGAGAGAAGTTCCAGAATACTTAATTAGTCATCATTTAAGTACTTAACTCTTAGTTAATACTATATGTCCTGCACCGTATACTTTATTTCTCTAAATGCGTCAGCCTGGCCCTGCTGTATACTGCAGTAAATCCCTGAAATGTGGCTAAATAGAGGAACTGAGCTAACAGCAACAATTACTGGATTTATAGAAACAGATAGAGTCATATTCCCCATGGCTTGGTTTTAATCTCAAATCTTAAACACCCCAGAGAGTCAGTCATACCGAAATAAATATGCCTTATAAAATGAGCCGGGGTTCTACTGCTACGCAATCAGGGCATATGTGGAGGAATGAAAAATAAGACACTTATGAGACCCATACAAATTTGTCAAAAAAAGATTTGCTACATTTTTCCAAAGACTGGTAATGAAAGTCTCAGAAAATGTCTATGGCAGTATTGTCTGTAAAGCCCACTTTTAAAAACTCCCAGCTGCGCCCCTGTCTAAAGTCCAACCGTAGTCAAGAGTTTTTTTGTTCCAAGTTTTGCAAATGCTATTGTTTTATATGAGGCAAATGCACATGAAGCAATGTTTAAATTATGCAGACCTGTAATCAGCTTTTATCACGGACAGAACAGGCTTTTTATAGCACAGCTCTAAGAAAATAGTGAGGTGTCTTAATGGAAAGAGCAAGATAGACAAAATAGAGGATGGTACTTAGTAATAACTTAAAAGGTGATAAATAATATACAGTATTAAGTGTGTAGCTTTTTAATTACATCATAATTGACCTGTGCTGTTTTGATGCGACACAATTCCGATACAGTCCAGTACATACTGTATAAGCATTTCCATTTTTAACTGATTCAAATGTTAAACATTATAAAAAGTATCATAACTGAACGTTAATAATGACATGTTTGACTGAATAATTCTTAGTGGCATACGATGCAACATACCTAGCAAAATGCCCCCCTTATAACTACAATGGAAAAAAAAATAAGCAGGCAATGTTTTTCCCATTTTCACCTGTTTGGTTTGGGTGAGCCTGAACCCAATGTATCTTCAGATTCCTGATTTTCAAAGACAGAAGTGTCTTTCTTGTGCTGGTGCTGAGGCATGTTGTGCATTCTGAGATGCTTTTCTGCTCACCATGGTGGTAAACAGCTGTCATTTGAGTTACCGGACACATCTTACCAGTTCAATAAGAGAGAAAGTTAGCCAAAAATATATATACACACTTCAGGAAAAGAAAAACTTGCATAAATATTTTAATACTAAATGTTTATATATATGATAATATTATATTAATATAATACACATCATACACCTATGTATATAGGTATGTGTGTGTGTATCACTCACTCACTCTATACCGCTTTATCCTGTATTCAGGGTCGCGGGGGGCCAGGAACCTATGTGTGTGTGTGTGTATGTATGTATGTGTGTATATATACGGTGACATACATACATACCATATATATGGGGTGACATACATATGTTTCCAATTGTTCCATTAAGGGTCACACAGTTAGTGCTGTTTGTGATATGATGAATGCTACACAGAGCACAACGAATGTTACAGCTTAAGTAATCAATATTTTGAACGAAACAACCAGCCAACACTCTGCTCTCAAAATACTTGGAGCTGTTTTTATGTTGGATGGGGGAAAAAATCCTGACAAATCCTGAATCCAAAACACTTCATTTGTCATGCATTTGATTATGTGTCATCTGATTACTCCCTACAAGAAGTACACTTAAAGAAAGATGTGACACAAAAGTCATTATCGCTGTAGTAGTAGTAGTAGTGGTAGTAATGAAGAAGGGTTTCAGGGCTCGAAGGCTCTGGGCTTCCAAAAATAGGGCATTTTCATTATCACCTCAGAATAAACTGCAGCGTGTCTCTTTTTAAACTAGAGAATATTTGCCTCTCTGTTTTTCACTGTTTATTTGTCTTAAGTAGCATAATTGTGAGCCTCGCCATTATTCAGATTTAGCATTTTTTAAATGTATTTTCTTTTCTTTTTTTAAACTAGCTATCCCTGTTTCCTATTTCTTTCCTTTCCCCATCCCACAGCTTTTTAAAGTCTTCCTGATTTCTTTTGGTTTTACTCCTGCCTTAGGGCTGGTTAAATCTGGTTTCCTCTGATCTGTCCTCTGCTATGGACGGTAACCGCAATTTTTTGACCCACCAAAATAAAGTATTAAAAAATGTCCAACTGCCTCCCATTTCTTACACATATACTGTAATACCTCTTACCACTACAATGTAAATAAAAATGTTAACTTTTTACAAGCGGCATATCAACTTGATCATTCCCCTTCAGGGAGGAAGCTATAAACACCCAACTGCGGGGTGGTATACATTGCATGAATCGATTCCGTTCACTATAAACAGCAATACATATGCTTTTGACATTTAATGAAAGTTAGCTGGGGTGTTTTGGGGCTTTAAACACTGACAGGCCTGAGAAAGAGAGTGTTCGAAGAGAGAAGAAAGAAAAGAAAAGAAAGAAAGAGAAAGGGGGAGACAGGAAGGGAGAAATAGCGAGCGGTTGTCAGTCAGTTACCTGTGTCAAAAACATTACTGACATTCCGAAAGACAGGAAGCCTGGGCTGTGGTGTACCGCTCTGCCACAAGCTCTGCTTTCTTTACATTTCAACAGATTACTTCAACATGTGTGTGTGTGTGTGTGTGTGTGTGTGTGTGTGTATGTGTGTCTGTCTGAATACGTGATATCTCTGTGCATGAGTGTGTGCAGCCGAATAAGAGAGGACTTATGCACTGTGCAGTATTACCTGGGGCAAGTGCAGCAAACTGCTTTCAATACCAAATTCTCATGAGCACGTCCTCAGCTTGGCTTAATTAGAGCTACTGTCACGGTTCTTTTAGCTTTCCTTCCAGTTGGCTTTCCGCTGACCCCGTGCACCACAAAGGGGCCCTTCTATTGTGTGTGTCATTTATTTATTCTATACAGCTGGAGCCGTAAGCTGGCGCTGGTAGGTGTGGTGATTCTATCATGTGCCCTAATCATACTGTACAGCCATGGATAAAGAACAGGGTTATGCAGACACGGAAGTGTGCAGACCTCGAGTTAGACTTAATCCCTCCTGAATCCATTTTCTGACCTATCGACTACCGCTCGATTCCTCAAATATCACCTCGCTTCCTCTCAATCTCTCGATGCCGCTAGCTATATAGACTCTCTCCCAGAGACAAGAGGAATGTAACTTCTGCTTTTAAAGGCTTTGGCAGCGGCAGCCGTCCTGGCCAGGCAGAGAGGAGCGAACGTGGCTGCAGATGTATATCAACCTTATCTGCTGCTTATAAATCTCTTCAAAAGTCCTCCAAGGATTTGGCACTTAAAGTCTGTTCCCCCCTCTCCTCAGAAGAAGCAATGATTTTTTTTCCCCATCAAAGCTATGTTGAATGTGCAACGTGAGTCTGGAGAGATCTCAAAGGATTTAAAGAAAAATTTCAGCCTAAACTACACATTTACTCGATGAGTATTAACCCCTTCTGATGTTGATAGATTGAGTGGCACGGCTTCCAATTTTCATTAACTTAAAACCCCATTTCTGTGAGATCATTGATAAGGAGTATGAGGAACACAGTGCACAGCTGGCTTTAGGAATTCCTTTTAAATAAAATTGTCAGGATATCTCCATGCATTACCTGAGCTTGGATAAAAACGGCCACTGCATGACAGCTGATCCAGATTTACTGTATATTTGTGACAACAAACATTTTTAATAGAGAGTGTAAGGGTGAGTGATCTCAACATGAAGGCAATTATCAGCGAACCCTGAAATGCAACTTGACTTGAACGTGAACAAAGGGTGGATCTTGGTGAGCGTGCATTTTACAGATCTGAATCGCTGTCATGTGTGAAAGATGTTTCCTGCCAATGATTCCACTTCATAAGCCTTGCTCTGTTTGTTACTCTTTTGATGGACGCTTATCTGAAGTCTCTCTGCCTTGTCATCCTGCCTGGTTTGCACCTTGCGGTTTCAGATTTGTTAATACTTTGACAAATATACTAAAAACCTGGATTACATAGTGCCTAAACCTTCTCATGAGTCCTTGTCTTTCATGTAGGCTGACCAGCTTTGCACTCTCTGTTGAAGATACTGTTTAAACACCACATGACATTTTATCAGGAATCAGTTCATTGTGTTGTTTTTATTCATTCTTTTTATTATTTGTTTATTTTTCACACTCGTTATAATTAATTTCCCTTCGGGATTAATAAACTGTCAAAATCCATCCATCTAGAAACCTAGTTGGACTACAGAGGTTCCTAGATGGATGGATAGATGGATGGATAGATGGATGGAAATTCCCATTTTTTAACAACCGTGGTAGAACCTCCGGTCAACATTCCACTCAAATTCACACACTACGGGCAATTTGGGAACGCCAATCAGCCTAATCTGCAGTACCCGGAGGAAATCCACCAAAAAATGGGGAAAACATGCAAACTACATGGACACAAATAACCTACATAGGAGCCTATTTCACACAAGTTATTCCCACTTCCCCAGACGCAATCCAGTTTAGCTGCTGAAATGGAGTACTGTGGAACTCCACAGTATATACCTTTAAAACTTGCCAGATTAATTATCGATGGGTTTTCCAGAACCATGAACAAGAATACTCATGACTTAATACTTCTATTGTATTTTGTTGCACCACACACAATTCTCCCTAACTACCTCACCCAGAGTTTACCAGATAAATGAAATACACATAAGAAGAAGAGGTGATGTTTTTTCACATTGGACTTGCGCTACGTATAATATTTTATACCATTAAGGGCACTGATTTAAATGATCCATTTTATGTTTAGATGTTAAACTTCATCCAACACTGATGGACTGAATTAATGAGATATGGGGCAACGCCTGCTGTAGGTCAGTGAGCACTGGGAAAATTACACTTCTCTGTAATGCTTAGTCATTTGCTTTGATAAAGCACACTGAGACACTGAGATCAGGGGGATCAGATAGGAATATTTATCCAGAAAGTATGTAATACACGTAGGACCCCCGAGAGATGTTTGTGTGTCTGCTGATCAAACCTCAGCCTCTTTTACAGTTTTGTTTCTGCCAAACAGCTTTTTTTTTTTTTTTTACCCCAGCACTGCTCTTTTCAGCCATTAAGGCCAATACATTCTGGGCTGTTACAAGTTACAAGGTCCAAGATGCATTTTTAACAATAAATATCATCAGAGTTTATTTTTGGAGTGAGGGAACGGTCAGCCATAGATAAAGCAAAGACGATTACACAGTCATGGCTGGTTTATTATATGTAGCTTAGCCTCTATACTTCGTAATAAAAGAGTTTTTAAATTTTATACCCATTGCAAGAATTTTAAAGAATTTAAGAGACAAGAGTGCATAAGAAATATGCCATTCGACATTCAAGTGTGTGAGGGACTCATCACTTGAGGACATGGTGTCAAAATTCACTTTTTAGAAGCTGGAAAGAGAAAGAGTACAGGGAATGAAAATGGAATAAAAGGGAGGGGTAAAAGAGCACTGAGACAGAAACATCTGTATCACAGATATCCCAGAGTCATGTTAAGCCAAGTAATGGTGTCTAATGAGTGAGGCAGCAAGCTTTCTGTCAGTCCCACTTGCCTTCTGGATCACCCTAGACATCTAGGAGCATCTAGCATAGCTTATATATTAACAAAAACACAAATAAAGAATGATTGTAATAAAGAAATTTCCCCACAGATACTCCAAGCACAACAGGGTAAAATCAGCCCCTCAGAAAATATGGTGAAATGAAACAGCATTAAAAAAAAAGATAAAAGCAAACATATAAAAAAAATATGAAAACCTCACTGAATGTCCACAGATACGCTGGTGTTATGGATGGCAGACAGCAACATTTTCCCATTGTTTTCCTCCACTCTGCAAGTCACCGACATTAAAATGTTCAAGCATGATAAAATCACATCATGTAAAACTGTTAATTGCTTGGAATTCCAAAAAAAAAAAAAAAAAAAAAAAAAAAAGTAGGAACAGAAAGAAAAAAAGAAAGGTCGTGGTTCTGGAGAGCAGATGGATGGAAAAAAAAGATATTGCACTAGTTCAATGGGCCTGTTTTCAATGCTAAATGTTTAAACATGTGTCTTTATTTATAAAAGCTGAAATTAAGATCTGGAAGGTTTTAGGAGTATAAAATTAATTATTATTTTAATATGGTTAAACGTGACCTATAATTCTACTATGAACGAAATGCACGTCCAAAAAAAGTAATTAAAAATGTATATAAAGATGGGAAAAAAGTTGCATTGCATCATGTACTTCCCTTTGTACATCATTGCTCCAAACTTCAATCTTTTTGCTTCCTAACAAATCAAAGCCTTTGTTCTGATTAGCCTCACTAACAAGTGGTTTTCTTTGCTTGAAGCGGCCCGATAATTTGACGCTTCTGAAATCATGACTTCTTTTGGCCCGGCGGGGAATATTACAAACCTGTTGGACATTCTTTCCCCTGAAATGCACAACAGACGTTTAACACACACAATTAAACTCTGCCTCAGCCTGTAAAACTTTTCACTCCATACATGAGGACATAAAAAGGATATTGCACATATGCGTCAGTCAAAAACGCGTCTGTGTAATATCCTGTAGTGCTATAGTGCTGGAACAGAAGACTGTAGCAAAGGCGAAATGTTAAGGCGGTGGAAAGACATCTCTGTGTGGAAGTCCCTTTGGCATGACTGAAACATTATTAAAAGCTCCCAGTTAGCCCAACCAAAATAAACTTGGCAGGCATGAAATGATTCAATAAACGTACACAGAGGAGTCTTTAAAAAATCATTAATGATGGGAGCTTTGTGCAGCAAGAACAAATAGGAACAGAAGCTTTGTATCAACGCTGAGAGAGAGAGAGAAAGCCAAAGCAAGGAGACAAGTTCAGACTGTGACTGATCATGTACAAGAGCTGGGATCAAAGTCTCAACAGATCTCTCACCTGGATTTACCTGTAGTCAGAGCCAATATCTTCAGGATAGACGCTGAAGCACTTTACATTTAGGGAATGACATCTGTGTGGAGGTGTTTGAGATGATGCTTTAGGACATACTGTAATGAGCTGCAAACCTTTTTTTATTTTTTGTTCCATATTAATCTGATGCAGAGTTGTACCTTTGGCTCGGATAGAAAGCACTAATTAATCAGATCTAAGTGCTGTGGAGAGTTGGCACAAAGGGGTACTAATATATTATAGTATAATATAGTAGCGCAAGTAGACATCGTTGATGAGGAAAGAGTTTTTAGAAATAGTTAACAGGTAAAAGATAAAAATAAGCTGATCAGCTTTAATGTAATCAGTGATGTTGTTATTATTTCAGATGCCCATGTACATGTCTGCCTGTATTTCTGTATGGCACAACTCTGTCTAACTTATTAATACAATGAAATAACATTTTATAAGGGTGAGTATCTTGCGCTTTGTTTACGAAAAGTTGTACTTTTTTTCTTCAAATAGAAATAGAAAAAGCAGATCGGACAAAAAAAAACTTTTGGTCTTTTGGTCTTAAAACGACTCTTATTAGTAAAACAAAGCTTAGTGGTTTCTTATTTTAAAGTGGATTATTAAATCTGCCACAGAATTGTTCATATCAATTACCCAACATTTTGATTTTACTTATAGTGCAGGTTAAACTTCATTAAATTCTATGCAGCCAGTTTTGTGAGATGCTATGACACAGTCTGATTGGACAGTAGTGATGGGAACTTTGAATCATTTTAGTGACTTGGTTCTTTGAATCTCATTCATCATTCATTTTTTTTGAGTCATTTAGTTCCTTTCGTTCTTTTGATCAGAAATAAAATAAAATGATACAATTTCAATAAACAGACCCCCGACTCTCATATCTTCTAGTCCGAGTCATTCGTTCTTTTGAATCTATTGCACTGCATAACGTCTATGGGAGTCACGTGTCAAAAGGGGCTGGTAGACTCAAAGGTACTGTAACTGCTCATTTCTTTTTCCTGTACATAACCTACAGTGGTTTTGCAATGCTTTGCACTCGTTCTTCTGAGTCACGTTAAAAACTCGTTCAAAAGGAAAGAATCGTTCATGAACGACCCATCACTATTGGACAGACAGACAGAATTTTTCTGAGACTGGTTTCGGGTGCTCCAATTAGTGATGCGCGGGTCGGGTATTTTTCCAACCCGCGGGTCCCGCTTTTATGAAATTATTTGGCCCGCCCCGCCCCGCACCCGCGACCATTAAATGATGTAAATTCCCGACCTCGATTTCTCCGCACCTCGTCTTCCATC
>JAQMYG010000012.1:14764167-14797198 GCA_030014215.1 Clariallabes teugelsi | reverse complement strand
CTCAATTTTTTTTATTTTTAATAAATTTGCAAAAATCTCAAGTAAACTTTTTTCATGTTGTCATTATGGGGTGTTGTTTGTAGAATTCTGAGGGAAAAATTTATTTAATCCATTTTAGAATAAGGCTGTGACATAATAAAATGTGGAAAAAGTGGTGCGCTGTGAATACTTTCCGAAAGCACTGTATATCCAATCTAGGACCACAGACGACTTTTGACAGTGACATCCTTATTGTGCATGCAGCCCAAATCAGTGTCACAATATTAAGGTAAAATAATGGGATTGAGTCACTTCAGGGTGGTAATGTGGATGTACCGTGGGCATGAATTTGATTGTGTTTACAAATAACATGGCTTTTTTTCTCAGCTTTGTTGCGAAATTAAGTTTAATACTTGGATGAAATCAGAGCTATACATTAATCTGGAAGGGATAAAACAAATCTTTATAAACTTCAAACAAATAAATAAAGTTTTCATGGTTCCCCATAAACTTGTTTGTATTGATGCCTACACTCAAAAACATATTGTTTAATGCATGACATAATTCACAAACAGACAAACAAATAAATACGAAAAAATGCTAATAAAGAATAAAAACAAGGAACACAAGATCACAGAGTCTGATCTACTGATCTACAGGGTGGGTGAAAAGTAACAAGGCATTAAACATTGGTAATAAAGTGCATATTCCTAATAGAAATTTTTTGAAACAAATTGTATTAAATCCCATCGGAGAGGGAACGCACGCTCTTCTGAAGGAAGTCATTTGGGATATCCTCCAGTCCTCCAGTGTTGCGAGGTATTGTCCTATATATCTCCTCCTTTGCATAGGCCCACAGGAAAAAAAATCACATGGAGTGAGATATGGATAGCCAACGTCTTGGAAAATGCTGGTCCAACCATGCACGCACAGTAAGTGCGAAATGGGATGGTGCACCATGGGGTGATGCTCCAGTGACACTCCAAGTCCTATAGTCATCAAGTATTGCTTAGTTAATTTTCACCCACCCTGTAGGCCTAGGTCTGATCTAAATGACTGTCTCTTTCTCTCCTTGAACTGTCAGTGGCTGTGAGACAAGCCTCCTTTTCTTCTGAAGTCAGCGTTGCTGAATAAAAGAGATCTGATTATATTCATATGGTGTTGGGCATGCAGTGTTCCAAAACCCATGTGTGATGTGGCCACTGTAACAGAAACTTTATTTTTGTTTTGCACCCCCCCTTCTCTTTTTACGAACATGACGTGTCATTAAAACCAGTGAATGTGTTGCAGTGAGCTGTGATTCGAAAGATTCATTAGACGCCTGCTGCGTTTGAGGGGAGCTTAAAATCTTTTACGAATCCCGTTTCACATCTGTACGTGATCAAAATCTGCAATGCTATGTTCAATTAGAAGCATGTGACACAAGAAGAGATAAGGGGCATGTTTGATGTAGAGACAGAAGTGTTGAAAATGTACAAGATAGCAGAGCACCTCTTGAATAGGGATGACTCTCACTCCCAGGGAAATACCCCACGTAAAACTGTGCAGCTAGAAACATCAATGAGACACATTCCTGTAGCATATTAACTATAGTATAGGAGACGTTTGCTGTGAGTGAAATCTTCTCCAATATTAGAGACGATACATCATTTCAGTGCTCAGTGTTATTTAATGATTATTATTTATTTAGTGTTTGCTTGACACTATAGTCAATGTTTCAGATGTAGGCTTTTAAATTTTACATCAAAGCTTTCAGACAAAAAAAGGCTGGTGTATGCTCTTCTTTGTACTACCAGGATAAAAGGAGTTCATAAAAGTTCTATATTACTTGTTTTATTCCCAATCAATTGCCTTTAATGTTGGCAATATTTGAAGATGATTAAAGGCATAACACTCCTGTGTAATGTGTGCGTTGAATAAGAAGTGCTTCCTCCATCTTCCTTCTGATGACTGAACGAATACAAAATCCCTGAGCCACTTTTCTCTGCTGTCTGTTTATTAATCACACTCGAATATCTCAGTGCTGAGACAGAAATCATTTAAAATTCATTAAAGTCATGAGCAGTGGGATTAAAAATCTGAATGTGCTGACTGGACTCACACTCTGCACACTGTTTTGGTAATGTTAGCACTAATCCTCCCTCCATGGACAGAACCTTGGACTGGAGTACACATACCATTAATACAGAAATGAAGATTGTCTGCAGAGTGACCGGTTTAGAACGAATATAAATAGAAACTGGGATTTACAGTGCCTTGCAAAAGTATTCATACCTCGTAAACTTTTCCACTTTTTTTTTTTCTTTCATGTAGCAACCACAAACGTAAACGTATTTTATTGGGATTTTCAGACGAACACAAAGTTGCACATAATTGTGAAGTGAAAGGAAAATGATAAAATGGTTTTTAAAACTTTTTACAAATAAAATCTTGCATTTGTATTCAGCCCTCTTTACTGTGATGCCCCTAACTAAAATCCAGTGGAACCAACTGCCTTCAGAAGTCACCTAATCAGTAAATAGAGTCCACTTAGAGTAGTTCGGATGAAAATGACATTTTTTATAAATGGTCGTGGCTAACACTTGTTTTTGAACCAGTAAATCTTTAAATCAAATTCGTAGAATATGGAGAATTTGTGCCTCTAACCATTCTGGGCCATTTTTTGCAGTGGGTCAGGGTGCATTATCCTGCTAAAAGAGTTTTTATGAAGGGGTGATCATGGTCAGCATCAACGTTTATGTACAGTAGGTGGTACATGCCAAAGTAGCATTCACATGAAGGGTAGGACCAAAGGTTTCCCAACAGAACATTGCCCAAAGCATCACACTGCCTCCAGTGGCTTGCCTTCTTCCCAAAGTGCGTCCTGGTACCATCTTTTCCCCAGTAAAGTGACGTACAAGCTACCTGCCCTTCTGTCACCTTTCTGTCAGAACCAGCCTTGACTTTCTCAGCAATTTGAGCTACAGTAGCTCTTCTATTGGATCGGACTACTTCGCTATTCATCTGAGCTTTGGGCGTCCATGTCCACTTTTAGGTCCTGACCACTGCACAATGGGAACATCCAACAAGAGCTGCACTTTTGGAGTTTCTCAGACCTACAGTAGTTGTCTAGGCATCACAATTTGGCCTTTGTCAAAGTTGCTCAAATCCTTATGCTTGCACATTTTTTCCAAATGTACAAAATGTTTAATTGGTAACAAGATATACTGTGTATAGTACAAATAGTCCTGATTTGGTCATTTTTTGGTCACTGCATAATTCCATATACAGTATGCCATTTTATACTGTTAATCATTTCACTCATATTCTAAAATAGTAGAATATAGTTAATATATTTGGACAGTGTGCTAACAGACTCAAGTCTGGAAAAACATACAAGTGTACAAAATGGTGAGAGAGTAAGATTTACAGACAGGATAATGACCTGCAGCATTTCCCTTTGGCTGCTTTTTTAGGAGTTTGAAGGACAGGGAGGGAAGCTGCACTGTAGTGCTTCACACAGCCCATCACTGACGACCAAAGGCCAGCCTGTCTGGTCCAATTCCACAGAAAAGCCAATGCAATGCAAGTTCCAACGCTGCCCACAAAAGAAATGCATCAGAACACCCAGTGCATCACAGTACCTCGAGTCCAACAGGCAATGTGCTTAAGGCAGATTCCCCAAATCTTTGCAAATTCCCCAGACCTCAGTTTGATTGAGCAGCCATTGGATGTGCCGAAAAAAAAGTCAGATCAACAGAACCCCACCCTAAAACCTACAGCACCCAAAAGGTTCACTACCAACATTCTGTTGCCAGACACTACAGAGGTCCTGTGGAATGAAACTCTTGAGCTGTCCAAGCAGCACAAAAGGAACACAATCCTGGGCATGATGTTTTACACTGAAACATTATGACCGATCAGTGTATTTTTTTATATGTCTATGCAACTTTATTAGAAAAATAAACATGGTTCATCCAAAATAAAATTGTTGTGTTGGTGATGGGAGAGAATAGCATTACTCTAAAATTTCTAGTTGGTGTTCAAGGAGTCAAGATGTGTTTACAGTAAATGCCCTATCAAGAGTTTTTGTCCACATCCTCATCAAACTATTCAACGAGTCCTCACGACCTGTGTGTTGGAGTGGGGAACATCCTGGACACCCCTCTCACCAAGACAGAAATGTTCATAGTATAAAGGTAATAGGTCAGAATTACTCTCTACTGATAAACTACAGGAACAGGCAAACACTCCCCCTACATTCCCAAATCTGGCCAATAGGTATCCAGTGCAGCAATTCTTTCCACAAAACAGCATGGACTAACAGAAAAGGTCTGGAACATTCCTTTATAAGTAATATACCACATTTTTTTCACAATTCATCTCTAATGATGTCACAACAGAAAACCACAGGCGCTTGGCACAAACAAACCCACAGTTAACGGCTGCTAGACCGCACACACACACACACACACACACACACACACACACACACACACACACATACACACAAGCGCACGCTCCCTCAAACACTCGAGTCCTCGTCCCTTTCATCATGAGCAGACTCCGACTAGGCTGGGAAGTCAATGTGACAGGCAAAATATAAACACTGTCCAAGGCTGGAGAACTGTTACAGAATCAAACAGCATGGCACACTTTAATGAGGCAAATGGACATTTATGGGCGGCTACTTTCCCCTGCCAGCTGGATCCCCCTTCAGGGTTGACGCGCTAAAGGGATACTTTTCAACAGCGGAGAGAGTTACTCAGTGTTCATGTCTGCACATGTTAGCAGCACTAAAAGTGAAGCCCCTTCACACACACATCTGTGTTGGTAACTGAATCTATCCAACACTGGTCATCCTTCAAACCGATAACCTAACGAACCATCTTTCTCCAGCACACTGTCACTCTTATCTGATTAATACATGAGTAAAGAAGTGTTGGCAAAACCCCAGGAACGAGTATGTGCTACTTATGAAGGGTGCCAAAATGATATCCCTCAGATTTATACTGTACGTAGCCTCTTTAGATAAGAGCTTGATGTACAGACAGTGAACTTCCGATCTATTTGTGGATCGCTAGCTGTTGGAGAGCAAGATTTTACGCGGAATGAAAATGCGGATAAGATTAAGTTTCACATCCTTGTCCTTCTCCCAAAATACTGTAGGGGTGTAATGTTCCTGACCCTCCATAATCTCCAGTCTTCCTCCAAATAAATACAGTATTGTTCTCAGATCTGTATATTTTCTTTGAATTTCTTGCCCAATCTCTCATCGCTTCTTTTTCCCACACTCTAATTCTCCATCTGCGTCACCGGTGTCCCCCATCTTTCTGCTAAACAGAACAACTGTGAGTGGGCCAACTCACACTGGGGAAGGTCAAGTAACACCTACCCTATCTCCCTGACCCTTACACCTGCTGCAGACCCAAGTGGTTTAACACACAAGTACTAAAGCAACTGACCGTTCCACTCTAAAGCCCAACCACAAACATCCATATACAGCGTGAGGGTCAGTCATGCTGTTTTAGCTGGAATGGGTTTGCACGGAACAAAAGAACGCAAAAGTAAATAACAGAGTCTCGTCTTTCCAGATATATACAGTTTCCTATATTTTCCTTAGAGGCTGTAAGACCTGGCTCAAATACAGATATTTACAGTAAAACTCAAAATTCAGTGGGGTGTAAAAGATGGAAAAGTTGAGTGGACTAGACATGTCCTCTGTCCAAACACGTCTAACGTGAACGGCTTTAGGCAGGAGTGAGGGGCTCTGGGCCAAGTTCGACCAAAATTAAAGACAGAGTCACTTCATAAACTTATAATAAACTCACAGGGCTGACTGTTGCAAACATGAAGTCATAAAATGCAGTCTAATTTCAAATACTGCTACATTTCTATCGTCGACTATAAGCACATTTCTTTGAGAAGTACTCTGGCCAAAAGGTTAATATTTCTTTAATAATTTGTCATGAACTGGCAAAAAAAAAAACATAAAAAACAAAGGAAGCAATCATACAACATTGTAATGTTAATCACTTTATGGTGCCGGTGAACGCTGGCCAACAGCAGGTAACAATAAATCGACCAAGTGTTGTTTGAAATGCTTCTCACCTGCATTCAACCTGTTACCACAACACAGCTAAAACAAAGAGCAGGATGCAGAAAAGACTATAAGGCAATGGAAACTGAGAACTGAACAATCCAGACAGAGACAGCCTGTGGACTGCAGAGCCAGAGATAGAGGACAATCTGCAGAGGCTTGTTGAAAGAAAGAAAGAGAAAAACATCCTGTGCTGCATCCCAGGTGTATGCGACCTCTTATACACTCTAATACAGACGTGAAATCGGAAATTATGTTCGGGGAGAAGATTAAACAGAATGAGGTCAGTTAGTCAGGCCCTTCGCGAGATTTTTAGGAGTAAATGATCCAGTATTACTTACTCTGACCTTTCTTACCAAATAAATAACAGCAATTCAACAATTCAACCATTCAAAAACCGAAATACAGCTTCCAAAATGTGAATCTCTGGTTCATTTGCATCACTTTATACAAAGATTGTTTTCCTTTTGTGCAAAAAATATTCGAGGAATTAAATTACGTTATTGTTTTGACTCTGGTTTCCAGTTTTTCATAAAAGCGTACAAACTGGCATTGCACACTGGCATACAATCCTCTCTAACCAAACTCACTTGTCGTTTGGCTACGCCATCTCTAAATCCTAAGCACATTTTTACTGGTGTTCACTCTCATTACAAAGCAAAATAATTCCTTGGGATATTGAAGAAAGTATTTTCATGATCGATGGTTGTGTCGTCATTTGGGAATACTAAGACAGAAAAATAAACCGACTTAAACATCTGGCCATAAAAAATACAAATGCAAAGTCAAATTTCATACATTATCATGAAAACAGAACTATTAATGAATAAAACAGGAAAGTTAGTAGTGTAAGTGCTGCACAGTTGAGAATGCATAAGATGAAATGAGGTGAAAGTATAGCAGATGAGATGGATGTAGATGCTTAAACAGGCTTAAATGAATTCATCAGCTGACCATTGTTATACCCTGAAACTCTGCATTTACGCTACAATTTTCTATGTTAATTTTGCATTTCTTAATTAATATTTATAATTTTAATCAAAGCATGCTATATGTTATTTATCGTACATTCATAGTTTGCACCATCACTTTTGCATACTAAATATATAAACACACACACAACAATTTCTCTAGATTTCTCTAGATGATGCATACAACTAAGACAACATACATAAAGAACTGTGTCCTCAGTCGATCCGTGCAATGTGAACATAAAACGTTGTGTAAAGCAGCAAGAAGACTTAGAAAATCCATCCCACCATCGAAGAACCCAGCTTGTGGAAAAACCTAAAAGTGCCAGATGCCGATGAATGATCTAATCACTGAAGTCTTCAATGTGGTGGCATTGACGTGGCATGATAAAAACTCAAACTAAAAAGCCATCCTAGGACATAGGGACAGATGTTGAGAATGGGCTGCCATTCTTCAGTGGTGATCTACTTGGTCTCCTCTGTGGATATTTTCCCACTGATGTACAACATCAGGTAATTCTATACTTGTGACAGAATGGCCCAGCACTCTGTCCAACATGTTGGTCTTCAAAACAAAAGGAGAATTCAAAAAAAGACTGCTAACAACAAAAAACACTCGGTTTAAAGTCTGGAGGTTGCTCCATTCACTAGACAGGATCTGAAGCTCCCTTTATACTGAGATCAGTCGAACAGGCTTGTGATGTCAAAAATAATCAGGTACAATTCTACAACTCATCTGTCCTCAAAGATCTTATCTCGTTTTTGGTCTTGGGTGTAGGCCAGGCCATAATTCCTGCAATCTTATCAATCTGGGGAAGTACCTGCCCATGACACAAGTGGAAACCTATAATATTCCTTACTTCCACCTACTTAATTGCACCTTTTAGAGTTTGCCAAGGTTCCCACCTCCCTCAAAGATCTCAATACAGTCCTCAGATGTTGTATGTGCAGCAGGTAGTAGCAGCAAACACGTTCTAGATGTGAAATTTGTCAAAATTGACAAATTGGAGTGAGCAAACAATGAGATTTTCCAGTAGGCCTCAGTCAAATCCAAACTTGAATAAAAATGAGCAGTGACCAACCATTCAAGCATTGGCAAAATCAGAATCAAGTGGGCAAAATGGACCATTGGGGGGTGGTCAGGGGGGTATACTTGTTGACATTCACACTGTTAAATGGTTAAAGAGTGTTCCAGAGGCAAATGCCAAAAATCCTAGGGACCCTGGAGAGACAGTGTCTTAAGTGCCACCCTTCCCACACACAGTCTATTCCAGTCATGGAAAACATCGAAAACATCCCCCACAGTGAGTGCTGCAGACATCCCTACTGCAGGTCCCTTCCACAACTGTGTCTCTTTTTAACCACTGAATGTTGGCCTGTTCAGCCATCCAGAATCCACCAAAGTTAGGAAAGTTGGACAGCATCAATTATGGGGGCCAACAAGTGGTCCAAATACCACGCACTGACATTCTTTAGGCTGTCATCATCCATTGCAGTGGCAGATACAATTAGGTAATTCCCTTCAGAACAGGCTCTCAGGCTGAAATAACTATGCAAAACTGCCCGCTTGTCCATTAAAGTCAACCTTGTGAAGATGATGTTAGGTACAGCTGAAATCTCCATGCCCGCTCCTGCTTAACTTATTCATTCACCAGCTGATATGCAGTTGAAAAGTCAAGGAATGCCTGATTTGTCTGGTGAAGGCTTTCATGACTGTAACACTTTGGTTGTGTTGCTTGGAAATGAGAACACAGGAGGTAGGCGTTTAAACGGCAGCACAGACAGCGTCACACATTATAAATTAAAACATTCAGTTGCTTTTGGCTAACAACATACAGGTAGACACTTCCATACACCTTCCATCACCAGGCTAAAAGAAGACTTCAGTCAGATTAAGGCAGGGTAATAGGATGGAATGTATAGTATTTGGATGAGTTGTTGGGTGGTGAACTATTCTTGGATGCGTTGGTGGAAGTTGACGTTATCCCCTATAACAGTATGGGTAGTGTAGTCTGGAGCCCTGTGCTGTCTCTCTGCGAGTGGGAAGAAAACGTCATACATCGGAGCACTTCCACAAGGGGTACTGTGTTGTACAGGTCAGGAGTGACTATAGAGATGGAGGAAAAGTCGATTCAGTTATGTATCATGTCATCATGTATTATGTGTAAATAAAAAAAAAAAAAAAGTTATTTATATGTTTGCATTTGAGGCGGTAAATTGTTGTCTGCTATAATCCTACAAATCTACACTCTAAGCTATTCACACATTGGCAGTCAGCAACTTATTTGCTAACTTTGTTCAGAATTTTAACAAAAAAATTAATATAAAATTATAATATTTAAAAAATCGCAATGTTTTTAAAATTGTGATAATTACAGAATCACAATAAAAATGTAATCAGCTCCTAGGTACCACGATAATATTGTATCGGCTAGTCCCTGTGATTCCCTTCCCTAGTGGTGACATAATGATAACCAATCCTTCACAGACTAATAGCAGCACACATATGCTTATGTTCCCCTCGACCTCCTGCACTTGCACTCTTGATCATGTGATATTTACTTTTCTGAACTTTTGGTCACATTGACTGCCACATATTCCAATTGACATCACACTCATGAACGAATGGAAACCATAGCTGTCTAAACTCTATACAATGTGAACTACACATCCGACACATTCTCACATGTGTATATATAAGTAGCGCATCTCTTTTTTCATGAAGGTAAATGTAACTAAATATATTTGCTTCAGGCCTTCACTACAGTATGTTATCCTAAACCTGACATCATTCTTATATATTTCCCAGGATATTACATTCATTATTTTACAAAATTGTCTTCTCTGATAAATGTCTTGATTTCTCTGTGCTGTTATTGAAAAATAATTTGTTGACAGCTGTGGCTTTTTGATCTTGGGTAAGCAGGTTCCTTTCATCTGTGTAGGTCCTAATGGTAAAGCCATGATTTAATAATTATAATAAATGGGTATAATCGCTGCCTAGCTCCCACAGCCTCACTATATATAGTATACTGTATATAATATATATATAGTCCTGTATTCCTTACAAACATGAAAACAAATGTCACTTATCAACCAATAAAAACATTTCTTAATCAGCTTATCTTTCTCCTAAAAGGTTGAAAAGATAAGTACCAATGAGTACACCAGATGAACAACAATCTGCTTGACCGTGATGAACAAATAAAGATGCGGTCCACACTTGTATTCACAATATGAGTTCACACTTGAAATGCCATCAAATCTGCTAAACACTCATCGAGGCATTTCAAACATGCTTATGGCCTCCCCCCTAGTGGCTGAATAAGATATTACCAACCCGAAAGAGTGAGCAAATCTTAAGAAGTCATGTTAAGATAAATGTACCAAGGCATGAGTCATGAAGCTTTTACACATAAGAGGATAAAATAGTGATATTTGTTCTGATCAAAAACCAAACACACCCAGTGAACTTTAAGCTTCAGGCAAATCATTCATGACATACAAAACGCTAACTCCTCCCTGACAACAAGAATAGAAAAACTATAATAACCAAGGTTTTGGTTTTGGATCATGTTCAGGAGGTAGAGCTCTCTTCCAAATAAAACACTGCTATCAGTTTACCTCAGCTGGAGCACTTTTGCTCTGTCTTCTGTCTGAGTGGTGTGTGTGTGCGTGTGTGTGTGTGTGTGTGTGTCTCCGTAGGTATAGCTGTTCTGACTCATACTCATGAAGTGTCGCATCGTGTCAGAAAGCTGACCCTGAAACCTTGGACGCAAGAGGAGTCTTGCACCGTGGGAGACTGATCACTGTGCATGCACGGATTAAACTGTACCTAAGGGGATTAACTAATGAAGGCGAAGTGATAATGAAGCATATTAGTAGAGCGAGTAGCGAGAACCTAGTGCATAAACAATTACGGTACTCTAAACGCACGTTTTTCTCCTTCTGCAAAAATGCCCAGTGTCAGAGCCGCTTAATCCGAGGCTTCTCATGAGCTTATGCTCTGTTTGCACCTAACAAAGCTAAACAAACACCGATTAGAGTTTGAGCTAAGTGGGAACATGTTTCAATTGGATGGACGCTCGCTTGGAACATCCTGGGGCAACAGTTGTCTTGTGCATTGTCACTTCCTACAGTAACACCTAACAACTCAGGCTTGAGTGAGCATGTGTTCAGACACGTTCAGTCGGCAGCGCAGAGTTCAGTGCGGATCCGTACAACGGCTTTTTTTTTTGGTAACAAAACCTATTACATATAAGTGAATGATTTAACAAATCACACTTAGCAAGCATTAACTAACCTGACATGTTTGAATGCTAGTGATGACGCTGCCTGATTCTAAGACACGATGATCTTTGTCAGCATTTTCTTTTTCTCGGCTGTGTTCTCACAATGTGGTTAACGTTACCAGCTCCAGCTACACCATTACTGCACCAGATCTGCCTTGTGCTATTTCTGGCTGACACGCACCAGCTTCTTTCCCACGTGCAGAAAGAAAAAAGACATATCATTAGCAGTTTTTCTTCACTGTTCAGGAGATAATTATAGATAAAGACTGTAGTGCATGTTTCGAAAATGCCATCCCTCTTGTGTTCCTGGGGTTTGTGGCAAATAAATGAATATAATGAATCAGCCTATTGAAATGTTTTCATTACTATTATGATTTACACAACAGGTAGTTCCGACCGAGCAATCTGATTAGACGAGATACATTCAACGAGTGGTGATAATGGGCGGTAACAGCACTGGGATGTTTGACTATAGAGTATGTCTCACTCCGTTTTCCAGTTGTTCTACAAATGTTAATTACACCAACTGTCGGTCACAGCATTAATGGATATAGGTTGGTACGGTCCACCATACTGAGTGGAGAGCAGAAGAAACACGTTTAAAACCAGTCATAGAGGCACTTTAAGCAAGAAAACACATCTGATAACCTTATGCCATCTTGTCTGTGAAGATTCTCAGTCATCAAGGTGAGGTTATCTACAAGTTAAGTCACGTCAACCTGAATTCTTTCTTGTTAGTTGGAAAATTTTCGCTACTCATCCAAGAAGCTTCTTCAGTCTGAAGAACTCCTTAACAGTTAACACTTTTACTCCTTAATAAATGCTTAATAAGTCATTCTAAATTGCATCTCTGAACCATCTGTGTTTATTTTATTTACAGCTACGAAGCTAACTAGCTCTTAACACAAGGCTGAATCCTGAATCACTCTCTAACCCTTGATCAAGTGTGTGAGACAATGGATTGTACTCCCTAGTGCACTACACCAATTGAACCCTACTTGGGATTCATTCCTGGAACCCAGAGGTTAACGGAGCTGAACTTTTGTGGAAGGATATGTGTGTCCACTGATAATAAACAGTGTTTATAGTACTGTTATATAAAAGCAATATCACGATAGGGAGTGTTGTATTGCTTGATATAGCATGGCTGGATATAACACAGCTGGATATACTGTAGCACAGCTGGATATATCACGGCTGGATATAGCACAGCTGTATGCATGAGGGCAAAGCAATACAGCACTCCAAGTCACATGATGACAAGCACCTCAACCAGAAGTTTCTGATCATTGAGCACCGGTATACAGTACTGTGTGGCCCAAACCTCTGTATCCATGAACATTTTTTTTTTTTACATTAAATTGCATATGTTTTTATTCCAGCCCCAAAGATGTGTCTTCACATAAAAAAGTTGTTGCTGAACTTTGGTTGAAACAGCGTTTGCTTTTCTGACTCTGGATTCATACTTTCATGCCACGCTTTGTAAGTCATGTAAGTATAGCACTCTTTATCTAACGTCTGTTGTGAGTAGCGTCGCTGTATGTTGTTACTGTATATCCACACTTTGCTCATGTATATTTCATGGCTGTCTAGTTAATGCATGTCTCTTATATAGTCTTAAATCTTTTTCACGTGTCTTGCAGTCAAACCTAAATTCTCTGCACGTGCATTTATTTCCAACCCTTTCATGACAATAAATTGAAGTCCAAATGATTTGCATTACAGCTCACAGCAAAAAAAACAACACCTGTCAAACTTGTCCACAGCCTTCGCCTCTGCCAGTTGAGTCTGACTAAAGAACGGCTTTTCTCGAGGAGGATTTACTCCGAATCAGTAAAGATGGATGAAGTGCCAAAGAGGAACTTCCAGAGTTTGTCCAAGCATAAGGATATGATTGAACATTTGTGCGAGTTACAAACTGTTTATGCATTGGAGAGTTCATGTCCAAGATGGTGAAAAAAGAAATTTTCTGTATGGCTTCGGAGCAAACCAGCCATGTAACTGTCATGTGAGTTCTTCTTTCGAACTGTAATTAATGGGAGAATGATATACTGGGTCTTAGACCTTCACCTGGCTGATATCCTTACGATTACACCATTAATCTCTATTGCTAAAGTACTATAAAAATAAAAAATAAAAATGTAGAGACATAAGATAGATGCATTTTGCATAGATGCATCAAATCAAAAAAGATTGCTGAGCTTTTAGGGTCGTTTTTCTGAACTCAGCACCGTCGGACGATTATTCATCATCATTCCATTGTGCTTCCATGAGGCAGAACAAATGCAGGACATTAGTTTGCTCTGAAATGTATTAGCACGATCATGCCAAAGACTTATTGCATTCCCATTCAACAACCAAGTGTAACAAACATCTTACTTTATCATGGAACTATTACAGCACTGTGAACGCAGGCACACACGCAGCACCATAAGGAAAAACTCAAACCTGAATTACAACACTGAAGGTAACTTTGTCTGCTTGCTGTGACAGATTTGAAAGCTGAATACATATTCACAGAACCACACTATCAAAGCAACTAATCTTTATTTCCAAAATAAATCCTGATCAATAAGAGATTCCAGATTTTTTTTTTCCATTCCAATCCCCAAGCAGCGACACCACACATTAACAGTCGGTGCGGAAAAAACAAAAACATCCAGACATGCTCCCTTCCCATGCTTTAGAAGCTGTCAGTCAACACATTCACATACCCCTAATTTGTGCAGTCTAGACTGAAAAGGGGCTAAATTACCCACCAGGAGCACTAACAGTGTAAAACAAAGCTCTAGATAACCACATAAAGACACACAACCACAATTTGGTGTCATAAATCACTCATAAACATCACCCTTACATACGTGTTAACAGATTTAATATAGTCTTTTTCAAGGTACGATGTACCTTAACTTTTGTCTTATACGACCTGCACCAAAGCAGGGGAAATTTTCTGTACTATAATTGCTTTCCACTTTTGCTATAATCACACAACATTTTCAGAGGACAGATACGTCATGCAAAGTCCATAGTGATATGCTCTGCTTTAATCGCTTTCACACAAACTGTTCACGAATCACTTGTTATTGTTAATATGTACAAAAATAAACTCACACACTCATCGTCTATACTGCTTAATCCTGTTGCAGGGGGCCTGAAGCCTATCCCAGGAGACTTGGGGCACAAGGCGGGGTACACCCTGGATGGGGTGCCAATCCATCGCAGGGCACACACACTCACACACTATGGACAATTTGGGAATGCCAATTAGCCTAATCTGCATATCTATGTACTGTCAGAGGAAACCAGAGTACCCGGAGAAAACCCACCAAGCACACGGAGACGGGAATTGAGCCTGGCCGAGAATCAAACCCAGACCCTGGAGGTGCAAGGTGACTGTGCTAACCACCACACCACCGTGCCGCCTACAAAAACAAGCTACACTTCAAGTTATACTAAAGCAATATAGGATCTTTTACCACCACAGTGCATATTGATGTACAAGGGGCGTTCAAGTGAAACTGGGACTTAAAGCACGATGTAGTGACGAGATTCTTATATACAGTAAAACATTTGAATTTGCATGGTTCAAACGTTTTAAAGAAGGCCGTACATCCGTGAATGACGAGCCCGGCCAGGGTGGATCGGAGTCCACTGCAGGCGTACTTGTGTGGAACGCCCGATCATTGAAGTTGTGGAAGAGATGGTATGTTGGCATAATGGTTAGAGGTCCAGTGTCGAGGTTTAGATTCCCACACCGGGTCTGTGTGCATGAAGTTTACATGTCCAAGCAGTCCGAACATGTTTCTGGCATGCTAAGAAACCTTTCTACCTTAATGGTATCAAAACACTGTGGTGCATTAATGTAGCAGGGGATTATATAGAAAATTAAAGAGAGTTTTTGCTCTTGCGTTCTTTTATTCTTCACAAACAAAAGTCCCGGTTTGACTTGAACACCCCTTGTATTTTAGGTACCAACTGATTAAAATTCAGTTAGAGCTTAACTTTTAGTGTAGAGTAGTGTGTAGAGTATTTAGATGAAAATGAACAATAGTTATACTGTGGGATTACTGCGGGATCAGTGTATTTAGATTTGGGAAGAACAACCTGACTTGGTCATTCCAAACAGCATGTACAATTTTTTTTGATGTGGATTGATGTGATCTGACCTGTCTGGGATCACAGAGAGGAAGTGCAAATGTTATTCTTATGAACTCTGGGTGGTCTACCCACTTAGTGCACACACAAACGCACACGCACACACACGAACACACACGCACAGAGCCATCCTTCCGAGCTGTATTACCGTTCGTAATAGAGCTATACAGTACCTTTGCATAGCCTTATCATCAGTATCCTAAATGAATTCTCCATTCTGACTTCAAATAAATGTAATTCGATTTTCCTCGTAGTGACCTGCCAAGCTTCTAAAGTGTCACCTGTTCCGATTTTTATGGGAACATTCGGTCATCCGAACCCTGAACCACAAACCCTGCAAGACACTAATAAAACTGTCAAAGGCTGCTTTAAGTCACCCATCTGCACAATAAACAGGCATTTGAAGGCACAACCCAGAGACGTTCATGCTATTAAAAAATAATAGCACAAACCCAAAGAGAGCACAAATGCAAAACAAGGAAATATAGCCATTGTGAAACGGCTTGCAGATGTTCAAGTGCATTCATGAATGGACAAAAACTAAAACGAAGAATAAACAAGTCTATAAAGCCTTTGACAGCTACTGCCTCAAATAATAACAACAAAGGCTAAGACACACTTCAGTGGTCCGAAAAAATGCACAGCCAAACTAACTCACGCTGGGAATAACCGTACACAGTGAAATGCGATGTACCTGGATCTGTGTTTGTGTGTATATCTAAGACTGGAACGCTGGCACGCTGCCACATGGCTTCAGCAGCCAGAAAGCAGACCTGTCCAGGAATGCACTGCTCCACCCAAGATAAGCAGGTGGAGCTGAAAGCGACCAAACAAACTGAGCATCTGAGAAAAACCTGCCGTAGCCAAAGAAAGAGACAAAGGCTGAATCGGGTTCATGCTCGGTTCAGCTGCCGCTCAACGCCATTCATAAAGTTCACGACGTTCACCACGGCCAAAATGGTGACAGACGGTCTCCTTCTTGGTGATGCTTGCTTGCACTTCAGACATTTTCCATTGCCTCTAGTTTTGGCTGTGTCACACAAGGCTTTGTTCAGTTCCTGTTCTTAAACAATAATACATTCAGGCAGAAATGTATCACAGAAATGTACTTACAATGAGTAACACATAAAAACAAACAGACTGTATGAACTAAGGAATTACGCAGCCAATAACGTACCAGATAATCCTGTATTTAATTCTGGTGTATGTATTTCTGTTTGTGTGCATGTGTGCATGCTGTGGGAAAGTTTCCTGCTTCTGGATACAGTAACGTGCCTCATTAATCGCTGTATGTTTTAGGTAATGATGCATTTAGGAGGATACAAAGGAGCATTTACCGCAGTAGAAGCTGTGCACAATCTGCTCGAGTATAGACTTCTCCTTGCATGGTTTTGGCTTCTCTGCTCTTGTGATGTGAACGGAATTACCTCAGCACTCAGCTGCAACAGCCAGTGCGGCTCTTAATCATGAACATGTTAACTGTATATGGTAGAAATTAACTTGTTTTCAATACCCATAATTCGGTATTTTTAAATAGTGTGATAGTTTTTGATTTGTATTTGAGCTTCGTGTTCATTTCAGACAACAACACCATACGTCACTTGCTGGCGATTTCCGGTAGACGAGAACAGATCCAACTTGGGTATAGGCTTAAACTATTGGCCCTAGACTAGCTGCAGTGAGCTGAGGGAATAAACATGAGCTAGATTGAGTGGGTGTGCCGTAGTCCAGAAACAAGAAAAGTTTCTCACGCAAAGCAGGAGAACTTGTGACAAATCACTTCCACCAGTCAATGGTTGAGTTCCCCTATCAGGAGAGAAATTACTATGCAAAAGTCTGCCCAGATGTCTTTCCTTTCCCACTGGCACTTCTGTCGCTTTTGTCATGCATTTATCGCTGCAGTTTGTCCAGAAATCCTGCTCTGCTCAGCCCCAACTCTGATAGATAGCTCTGTTGGTGGCCTATCATCACAATGAAGTCACGACACATGGATGAAATCACTTGCACTCTCTTCATCCTGGGCCTGAGACCAGCATGCGTCCTCTGTGAGCCAACTCCAACCCTATCCTCAGGAAAAGAAAGCAGAAAGCATAGCAGCCCAGCCAGAGGTGTATACAAATACAAGTAAACCATAGAGCAGCTGCTGATGAGATGGGCCTGTGACAAGCAGTCAAGTCGCCGTTAAGAAACATGTGCAATAAGCAGGAAGCTACAGTGATCAGGTATAATTGCAGAAACACTCACTTATAAAGGCTGATAGGAAGAAATAGTGCCACTATATTCCTTCATTTAAATAATATCCAAAACTGTGCAATAAAAAATACAGATTTCTTCACACTCTGTGTTCATTTTTATTTAGTTCTGGTTTGTTTGTTATATAGAAACAGAATGCACCTCCATCATTGCATTTATAAACCCACTCTTGTGTTATGATCTTAAAGAACCAGTGAAAAGCACACGCTCTATACAAGTCCATCAAAACGACCTCAGATTTCATGTTTAATACAGTACAGCATGCATTGAAAAAAAGAACTGTATCTAAGAACTTCCAGAAAATAATTGTTTATAGCAGGGCCAACATGTGTTTTAGACCAGTCTGGTGTTGACACTGATGTAAACAAATCACTATTTAAAATGTTTTTGTACCTATTTAAGCTTAGCCATGGGTTTGTTGAGACTGCTCTGCAGTGGTGCTTATGCAGCGTGCTAATTGCAAGTGGTGTTCTGACTTGATGACAGGAAGCATAAATATCTTTTTTTTGGTGGACACTGTAGTGTCTTAAGGCTCAGGAACTACATGCTCCTAGTCAACACGCACAAGCACACTCTTTTAGTTTCTAAAATATCACTTCAATTCTCATGTTTTGACTTCTAGTAATTGCCCATGCACTGTCCTGCATGCTTTTTTCACTAATTGCATTTTGTAGTTGCATTAATCACATTCATTCAATTATTTAAAATGTCACATTTTTTGTTCATAGTTTCATGTTCATGTATGTATATTTTATTACAAAAATATATTTTGAAGTCCAAGGCTGGGGAAACAAATCCTACAAGTCAGTAGTTATCTCTGAGATCTGACTACAAATCCATTACCAGATCTGTAACTCTTATTCTCAGACACATTGAAGAGAGATTTATTACTGATAGAAGTCATCTGCATACCATATAATCTTCTGGACAATTACATTAGAACAATGGAAAAAACTGCATTGAAAAAAAAAGTTTTCAAAACATTATTTCTCTCATCTGTTTGCAAACTATATTTCCCATGCATTAAGACTGTATACATACCTGCAAGATAGAGCAGAGATGTTGTCTGTGGTTACCCTCCACTTCTGCAGTCAGCCACAGTCCCTGCCAAGCAAACACACATCAATCACCTAAACACATCAACGAATTGAGTGCCTCATTAATTTGCCGGAGGAAGAAGCTTTCATTCCAGGCATAACAGCTGGTCTCCACACCCTGACGCTGGACCTCACTCAGTAACAAGGCTTTAGGGAAAAGTCCAGGAAATGCCCAATGAGTGCTTCAAAACAACCGTAAAGGACTTTTTAAAATAAAATGCAGCAAAAAAGGAAAGCACCACCCTTTTAACCATAAGTGCATGTGTACTAATGTACTATCTGATAACACATCAAAGCACTAGTGAGGAGCAATTTACTTTAAGGCACTAGTTCTCCAGCGATCGTTTTCAAAATATGGTGGATGAAACATATTTTATGAATTATTTGCTTTACTTCAACATTCATGAACAAAAATTGAGATCTCAGACATTAGGGCATTATCTAAAGCAAAGTGGGGCATGTGAGAAAGTGGCGTCAATCATTGTAACTTATGACAATACCAAACAAAACCAAAAGCAAATTTACTTTTAATCTAAATACTCAATATTTAAAATATATATATTTTAAGCTCTCATTACATATTATTACTATTAATATAGGGCAAAGAACATTTAAACATGCTTTCCTATAATTGATTAAATAGAACATGGGGGTAAAACTGGAACATTAGAATCCCATTAAAGGAATATCAGCACCATGGCCAGCTACCACAACAAACCTATTGAAAATATGCACACATACCTGAGGCAAACCCAGACCCAACTGCCTGAGGAAAGGGGTTGAAATATGTACAACTTAGCCTGAGCTAGTAGCACAATCAGGAATAAAGAAAGAGACATGCTTCACTGAAGATTAAAATCTCTCAAAGCTCTTCTCAATGATAAAGCCGAAGGTCATGTGGTCTGACGATGGGCGCATCTGTGTAAGAAGGAAAGCCCATGAACGGATACATCATGGAGGCAGTGTTATGATCTGGATTTGCCTCAGTTGGTCAGGTCTAGACTCAGCAACGTTATCTGGTAATAAAATGAAGTCAGCTGTACTAAATGAGTGGATGTTATCCTGTCAAATGATTCCTCTTAACTGATGGAATGGTCTAGGACTCAATTTGTGGTTCTGGAAGCATAACGAATCATTTCCACACATTATAGAAAAATAAAATCATTAAGGAAATTGGTGTCAGAGCACAAGATCAGCAACAGCATCACCACTAAAAACCTTGTCTCGGTATGTCAATTTGCACATAAGAAAACTAACCTGCATTCAACATTATACTTGCCCACTTGCCCAAAGTAATTAGTAGTTAAGATTTGCGTTTGGGCAAATGGAATGCTGAAAATTCATGTGAAGTTTTAGCATTTATTTCTGTCTTGAAAGAAACTGTTGTTGTTGACTGTCCATTCACCGTGTGTAATTTGACTGTCAACCAATCACAGGCTGAGTTTCATGGCCTGGGTTCAAATCCCAGCCAATGCGCAAACCCAGCACCTGGTTGCAGAGCATCCTTAATACAGGGTTCCAAGCCAGGATAGAATGATAAGGCTGTGTCAGGAACGGTGCTAACTAACAGCGTTGTTGGTTTTTTTGGCTGCTATTGCCAGGGGTCACTGTAGACATGTGCTAACTACCAGCGTTGTTGTTTTTGTCACCCCTGACAATAGCAGCCAAAAAAAACAACACCGTTGTAAGTTAGCACAAGTCTACAGTATATGACTAACACGGTGCTCTCACTCATTCTCTATACCACTTATTCTGTACAAGGCATAAGTCCTGAAGCGGCCAATCCATCACAGAGCTCAAGCACGGAATTTGGAAATGGGAAATTACCCTAATCTGCATGTCTTTGGACTGTGGGAGAAAACTGAAGCACCCGGAGGAAACCAACCAAGCACAAATTCCACGCAGACAAGCCGGAGTTCTAACATGTCATATTTGACATTTATTAGAAATAATGATTTATTGATTAATGAATCCAATAATCTACCCCACAGTCATCAACCTAATATATGAAGAAATGTATAATATTAGACATCATTGCTACCGTGAAAGCCCTGGCCTAAAATAGGAAACAAAAAATATGATTTCCTTGTGTTTGATAAATGAAGAGAAATATTTAGCTACAATTCACATTCACTGATGCTCTACAGAAGTGTTGCATCACTTACCTGGAGCCAGAAAACCTTGTATAATTCTATGTGCTGAGGATGCATCGTTTTAAAGTACACAAACTACTGACTGGGAAATTAGAAAGAAGATTCAAAGATTACATCTGGCGGAAAGAGAAAACAAGAGATGAAAAGAGTAACAGAAGATGGTGAAGGATATACGAAACAAGGCTTATCGTGATATCAGTAAGAGTGTATGTCATGGTTTGATTTATTCACCGGGAGCTGACTAAAAACTAAACTGTTAATAATCTCCATGTACACAAAGACACACTGTCTGAACAAAGGCTATGGTCTCTTTCACAAATGCAATACATGTGTATAAACTTGCTCTAAACCTCAAACTCATAGCCAGTTGTCTACAATTTACAAAGCGGGACAAAATATATTACATAGCAACACAGTGAAGTGAATAAAAAAAAAAAAACAGAGGAAGAGGGAGATGTTATCGGATCTGGGGAACTCCGCATGCTCCTTCATTACAGCGAGCTTCATTCAGAGCAGAGAAGCTGCTGTTCTTTTACCCCGGATTGAAGTCCTCTAGATGTAACATACACTAACATACTGTAGACATTTTGAGCCAATTACCATACAGTAGCTTAATCTATTCATACAAGCAATATGTACACAATCAAACCACAAAGTTTGTTAGTACACAAGTCAGGTTATGGGGTCTGGCACTACAAGGGCTCTGTGCATAATTTTGTGTATCTGTATGTCTGTGTGTGCATTTGGGAAACATTAGACTATGACAAACAGGTGGCACTGAAATGCAGAAAGAAGAAGAATGGTATCATGTGAAAACTCATACTTAAACACGCATACAATGCTGAAAGCTAGGGCCGTTCACTCAGTGCTTAAGGAGAATTAGGTTGTTCCCAGTTGTCTTTTTCCAGACTCAGGGCTATTTTCAGTGCGTTTGAATTGTACAAGCTGTTTCCAAGCCTGGGCGCAGTCCAGAGAACGGATCTCCGGTCTCCATGCAAGCAGCGTACTGGGGCTCTATTCAACTGAAACCACTGTGGCGTGTAAGCTACAGTATCTGCTCTTCATAGTATATTAATATTGGCATTAAAAAAACAAACCTCTTAAGACTAGACCAAAGTAATTAGATTACTTTTGTGGTGTTAGTGCTTGCACTGAACAAATGCATGTCTCCTATTGACCTGCATGACCCAAAAGAATTCATTCCATTCAATGTATTTTTATTGCGCTTTTTTACAATTGTCACAAATCAGCTTACCAGAGCTCTGGATTTAAAACAACAAATAAAACTTTACCTTTCTTATACAAGTACAGTTCCTCATCTGCAGTTTTTCTTGCATGTTAATGCAACACATCTATGAAGGGCTGTGTGCTGCTTTACTGTTTGTACAGAATGAAAATAATAAAAAACAAACAGCATACAGATAAACCTAAACTTTGCAAATATGCCCGCTCAAAACTGGAGTATAGATCTGTATAATCAAACCACTTTTTTTTTTGTATATCAGCATGAAGTTGTGATTACAAGCCCCTAAAGGAGCCCAAAATCGGTCCTGGCTGTGGAGTCAAGTTTTTTAGGCCAAATGTGAAAACAGTCCAAGAGGTGTTTATAGATAACCTGATTGTTTTCTACAGCGATCACATGAATACGTCAGGCCAAACTGCATACTTTGTTTATTTTTGAAATGAAAAGAATTAAACATGATCCAACTGTATAATAAACTATTGAAAATATAATTTTCTGCAAATGTTGATACACAATACCTTCATATTTGACTAACATATCCAATATGTAAGGCAATTAAATTAAAAACAAAATGTGGCATGTGTAAAAATTTCGACACCCTTTAAGATTGCAAAGGCAATCTATTCTTTGCAGACGTTTTGTTTTGTGGGCCGTCTTGCACGCACAGCATGATTAAGATCTCCACACAGATTTCTAGTGATGTTAGGGGACTCAAACGCTTTTGTGAGAACAAATCCAAAAGCTTCAGCTTGCCTTTCTCACAGTTCTGGATCACTGTCGTGTTGTAGAAGCCAGTCATCTTTCAGTCTACCTGCCTGTTTAATAGAGCTGGACATAGAGCTGCAGGATATGATAAAAAAAAATTCACATTGCGATTATTTAGAAACATATTGCAAATAGGATTTAAATTACAATGTTTATTAAATGTACTATTTAGTATTCAAACTTATTTCCTAAGCAAATACTGGCATTAGAAGTAGGCAACTTACAGTATATTTCCGGTATCATGTGTTTATTAGTTTCTGAAATCTTTCATAACATGGCCCCCATGACCTTCGCTAAGTAATACGTTACAGCATCTTCGATTTTCATGTCTCTTTGATATTTCCTCATTTGGGTTGATGCCTGCATATATTATATTTATATATAATACTATACTATACATATACTATATTAATATTCAGGGGGAAAATTTGCCTTTCCTAGTCACCAAACCACAAACACATGCCACTAGTTTATATAACAAACAATACACTGATGAATGAGACTTTTGATTGACGCTCTCTGATCATGTTAAGTATACTTCAGGCAAAACTCCACCTGATTCACTGATAATACATTACACCTTCCCGTGATTAGATAACTGCATGGGTTCATATTGCAATTTTGATCTCTATGTGATTAATTGTGCAGTACTAGTTGGAAAGATATTCGTGAAATACTGCTCCATTTTTTACGTTGTCAGTCCACAGCACTTGTTTCCAAATTGCTTCAGGCTTATCTAGATGTTTTGCATACTTACTGAAAATAATATTTATTCTTTTCTATCTGAACATTTTTTTTCGTCTCACAGATCTTGTCTCGATTTCCACAGTTCGCCTTAACGCTTATTTCAGATATTGGAAATTGTGACCTTTTTGTTACATTCCTTTGCTTTATAGAAATATCAATTAGCTTCATTTTTAGATCTTTAGACGGCTGCTTAGATGAGCCCATAGTTATTCGGTGTCAGCAGAGTTTTCAGCAGAGAACGCTTATTGGAGTTTTTCTAAGACCTGTGCATTAACGTTTGCAGAAAATCGTACGTTTTGAAAATTGCAGTACAGCACTTTAAAAAAAAAAAAAAAAAAAGGGGGAAAAAGGAAAAAAATATGTAATATGGTCAGGTGTGTAGAAACTTTTGCATACAACTATAAGCAAATAATCCTGCAACCTGAAGCTGCAAGAAGCACAAGGCCAAACTGTAACTCAGAAGTTCATTTCACTTTACTTTACATCATCTATCACTTTCATTTTAGTCATTTTTAAAATCTTCACTCTATAGTATATTGTTCAAACATTAGAACTAAGGAAACCATTCCTAAACAATTTTTACATTGTGTCTGGATGCATTATCCTGCTGAATGAGGTCTACTAGTCATTATGGAATGCTGTTGCCATGAAGGAACTTAGTCAGCAACAATGTTTAGGTACAGTAGGTGGTTCATGTCATAGTAACAGCTACATAAATGGCAGGAACGATAGTTTCCCAGCAGAACATTGTGCAGAGAATCACACTGCCTTCTCCAGGTTGCTCTCTTCTCATAGTTCATCCTGGTGCCATCAGTTCCACAGAAAACCAAGTCACACACACCAGATGATTTATCAGACCAGGCCACCTGCTTCCATTGCTCCATCGTCCAGCATTGATGCTATTGACAAGGGTCACCATGGACAGTCTAACTGGTCTGCAGCTATGCAGCAAGCTGTAATGCACTGTGGATTCTGTGAACTTTTTTAGCAAGTTGTGCTACAATAGTTCTTCTGTGGGATCAGACTGGATAGGTCAGCCTTCGCTCCTGACACATATCAATGATCCTTGGATGCTCTTAACCAAATTGACGGTTCAATGGTTGCCATTCCTTGGATTGCTTTAGGAAGGTACCACCCACTGCAAACCAGGAACTTCCCACAGGACCTGCTATGTGGGAGATGCTTTGACCGAATCTTCTAGCCATCACAATTTGTCCCTGGTCAAAATCACTCAGATCTGCCACCAATACATCAACTTTGAGAACTGAATGTTAAATTGCTGCATAATATATACCATGCCTAGAGAGGTGCCATCGTAGATACAGTATAATAAATGTTATTCACGTCATCTGTCAGTGTTTTACTGCTATGGCTAATTGGTGTAGCTCAAGTTGAACCAGTACACAAGGTCGTAATCTGGATTTAAAAGTCTCCTAGTGAGCTAGCTAAAGTTTATGGACAATATAAAGCACGGCTGAACTAAAGCGCTTCAGGAGCTCAGCATCATAATCCAGAGCTAATAGCATCAAGGGCTTTAATGAGAAGATGAACTTTATAGTCAATGTAGAACTTAATAGGGCGCATATTACGACTAGGGTAACACTGTATGTGATTTTCGTGATAAGTCAACATAAAATCAAACAAACCAAAAGATTCAACAACGTGAATCATTTTTTCTGTTTACTGACAAGACAGAGTTATTGCCATGGTGTGCCTGTGACTGTTTAAGTTTCTGGCAAGACAATGAGAGCATGCACAATCTGTCTTCTGGCCTGTATCTTAAGTGTAATGAAGACCAGTCTTTGTTTTGGTCATCTGCTCTGAAGGGGGATTTGGTGGTTTGGGTCTAGCATGATGGCATGTTCATTGCAGACTTTATTTTAGTTGTGCTGTTTGGCAGTGACTCATGTGAGCATGAGAAACTGATTGCTGCAGTGCTGACAAAGCTGTTTTTAAAGGTTTGACCTAAATCTCAAAGTTTGACCATGACTTTGTCTGCACAGTGTTATTATAACCACACTGATCTTAAGAATAAGGATTCGTTTCGGTATATGGACTGTCTCACAGACGCTTAGAGACCAGCTCGAGCGTCCCGGTCATCTGCGAGTCAAGTGCACAGCTTCATATCCACTTTGAAATCTCTTTACCATAACCATCTGCACATGTTTATATGGTTGGTTGCTAAATCTTTCTCTTCCTAAAGCTGCAGTGTGTGTATATATGTCTGGGATTCACACAGTGCGCTTCTAGCTAGAGCATCTGTACTGCATAAACATCGTTTTGGTGTGGGTGCCAAACACAGGGCGACATGTAGTGGCTTTCCATATTCTCACATCTAAGAAGCATTTCAGCAGACTCGGGCCAGCCTCACTGACTTTTCTCATATTCACTAAATAGGTTATCGATAACTCTCAACATGATGGCTAAAAAGGCAAAATTAGTGCAAAACTGTCTAATTAAAGTTAAAGTCAGTAAGGCACATCATTTACTTATTGCATGAGTAATCTTAATCATAGCATAAGAATTGTCTTTATTAACTTTATTAACTAAATAATCAATAATTAGAGTAGAGCTGTATGATTTAATCGATTATGCAATTTCAATTTTAAAAAATGTGCAAAAAACTTTTTATGCAAAAAAACTTTTTTTTATAATTACATAAACTTACAAGTATTAAAAGGTTGCAAATAAATACATTTCCTCTAAAATTAAACCACAGCTTTGCTGTTAAAGCTTTGTACTGTGTTGTAGAGCGATTTAATCAATTATGTAATTGAATCAATCTGTTGTTGATCGATTCAATTGACTCAATCCATAAGTCGGTTTTTGATTCTGTGTCCAATCACTTTTTGAACATTATACGTATGTAAACTTGAAAATCTTTAATTCTCGATTCTCCTTCTACTGTTGAGTTTATGGGCTGATGCTGAAATACAACCTACAGGTCTGTGGAGTGTAGAGCAGAAAAACAGGTATCACTTTGTTTGAAATATATATCCATTCCTCCACTCATCTTCTATACTGTATGTCCTGTACAGGGTCATGGGGGCCTGAAGCCTATTCCTGGAGACTTATCAAATGGACAGTGTCCCAATCCATCGCAGGGCACACACACACACTTTGGATTGTGGCCAGACACCAGAGTGTACGGAGGAAACCCAGCAAGCATGGGGAGAACATGCAAACTCCATGCACATCAACCAAAAGCGGGGATCAAACCCTTGACCCTGGAGGTGCAAGACAATAGTGCTAACCACGACGCCACTGTCCCGTATTTTTATAAATGACGTTTAAAAAAATCTATTACATGTTTTACACAGCACTTCAACCCATATTAGATACTTTAGAGCTAACTTTAAACATGAGTACTATTGATTCGAATTGAATTGAAAACCTCAATGGGCAAAAATTGAATCGAATGGACAGTCCACCTACAATTAACAGCTTTATTTTTCAGAAAATACAAACCGCAAATACTTGCATTTTGCAAGAGTATCAATTCTTCGTTTATATATGATTAATGATGGGCAATGATGCTACCTACTGAACCCGAGTGTAAAGCAGAACATTAACAGGAAAAAAAGATTATTGTTTCGTATGAGGCATTTAATCAATGACATTAGTTACACAGTGTTTCAATGTATCTTAGACACTGTTCATAGTTTTAAAGCTTCACAACCTATAAGAAATGCAGCTCCTTAGGACAAATAAATAAACATTAGTGCTACTGAATTGAGACGGAACAAAAACCACAATGGGAATTCTCTACCTATGAACCCCAGCTCTAGAAATAATACCTACCGCACAGAAATAATGCTGGAGCGTTCTCTCCACTTTGTCATGCGGGACTTATATAAAGACAAATGCAGTTCTTGTAACAATTCATAATTATGTCATGTCATGTATGCATGAAGGATCCTCCCATAGGAGGAGACCAATAGGTCAAACCACAATCATTTATAAACCTGTGAAAAAGCAGATGCAAGTCATGCTTGTGTGTGTGTGATACATAGATAAAGAATAACTCTGTTGAAACCCTACAGAGAGAAATAAGTAGTGGTGAATCTTATCCACTCTTCCATTCATGTGAAAAATAAAAGTAAAAAGAAACAGAAATGTATGCTCTTGTGCACAACTCACACACTTTTGATATCTCCTTAGAGATGTAACATCATGCTTGTGCCAGGAGATTTTCACCAAGGCTTTGGCGTTAATTCGGTCTGCAATTCAAATAAACAATCTGTGTTCTACTTTGAGCTACACGATTAAGTATAATCATACACAGAAAATGCTTCTCAGGAGAAATCAATCACCTCTTGAAAAAAAAAAGTGACATTTACCTGTAGTATATCCATCACTAATTCAAATCACATGTCTTTCTGTGACTTTCCAGAATAGTTTCGCTCTGCAGGGACATTTGATTAGGAGAGATTTTTGGGAGGAATACAGAACACACAAAAGTGTTATGATCACTGAAAAAGTTGTGGGATGTGGGATTTGACCAAGAGCAGACTAATCAAAGGCTTTTCGTACTGAAATCTGGAGGTTCTTATGCATCTAATGACATGGTGACCTGCATTTAAGCCAAATTGAGCCAAATTCTATGATGGCGCCCTAGGTGGCTGCCGTCGCGACTCTGTGGTCGCAAAAAAACATTTCACTGCATTATGATTGTGTATGTGACAAATAAAATTTGAACTTTGAACTTGAACTTGAATTGGAAGTGAAAGGCTCTGAACAAAAAGGTGTGATAAAGTGTAGCGTATAACACAACGAGACCGTGTTTCAATTAAGACAAGTAAATGGGGTCCGAAGAGGGCAGCGGCGATAAATCATGCCTGAAGAAGTGTGAGTTTCTGTATTTGTGTATGAGTTCACCTCACTAATCATCCAACCTTCAAGAGAACAACACCAGATGTGTAACTCAGCTTCTTGTGCGCTTATACTGTACGATCGCACACGAACGCTATGATGTAGTCCAACCGTTTCACACCATCACACTTCACCAGGCTGGAGGACACTCTCGAGACGCTTCTTCTTATTAGCCATGCAGAGCCCCTGACTTGTGATTGAAATAATGAACACCCATAAAAAGCACAGCAGATGACCTAAAACGGCTTCTCTTATCCTTTTGACTTGTCCCTAATTTCATTCTATAAATCAGACAACCATTAGCTGGAGGAAAAGAAAAATCGGATTGCTGGGTGGAGCATTCAAACCTCAAACCCAGGCAAAGTCTGTGTCTTCTTCTTCCATCAAGACAACCACAGTTCAGGTCTGACCGAGCGAGCGAGCGAGCGAGCATACTGCCCGAGCCAGCTGATTTGGCTGAGAGCCTGCTCTAACTCGAAACCTAAAATTGTAATGGTGCTGTGTAGTTCAATTGCATGTGATTTATTTCAGTGAACAAGATGTGATAGCACTCCTGTTTCTCATTTTCCTTCATCATTCTTTTGCCACACGTTCTGGATTGCATTATGGAGGGGGGGGAAAAAATAAAAGGATGACAGGCCTGAGCAGGCAGCACTGTTTATATGGATATTAATGGCATCTTATGCAATTTGCCTCTCAGGTGATCCTAAGCACGCTGGCCAGCCTACGAGATTGCATTAGAGGTGTCCGAGGTCTGTACTCTTTTCCTGGAATCACAGACACTCATCCAGGACGGACAGGCTCATGCAGAAAGATGTTCTTTTTTCACTCTGACTTTAGGTCATGTAATCAAAGCTGTATAATGGACACTGTTCCGATCGAATTAATAGAAAAAAAAAAAACAATAAAAGGTACTTTTCAGTGCAATGCGATCCGGGAACTCTTCTGAAAGAATATATTGTTGAGTTGAGTTTTTGTGGTTCGCTGAGGTCATTTTCACACCCTGGCCCCGGTGCAATTTAAGTCCAGATTTTTCTATGATTGGTGAAGTGTGTATGGTACTCTTGAGCCTGGGAGCAGTCCAAAGAATCCATCCCCGGTCCTCTTGGGTTGACTTCAACTGAACCCTGGTGCAGCGCACACCTCATGCCGAGTAGCGTGACTGCTTCGGCTCTTGCTTCACGTTGATCCTGGCGTAAGGGTTATTTCAGTTACTGATATACTGATACTCAAGACTTTTACAGAACTGGGAGTGCTGTAATTCGCTTTGTGAAGCAAGTGCTTGCACTAATGCAAAGCAAGTACCAGCCTGCATGACTTGTGACTTGTGACTTGTGACGTCCCGCGCGTCCTATAAACTTCACTGAATGAGTGCTAACAAAGCATGAACACATTGCCTGCCACTTGAAACCAAGCCACACTAAAATGATACTTGTGAATTCTGCGATCATGTCAATTCAGAGGAAATTTTGAAAAACAAACCAGCGATCAGGAGCCCTGGCCCCAAATGAGCGCTGAAACAGTCTGGGGTGTGTTTGAAAATCTCGTGCAAGAAGAAACCCCCTTGGGTTTGATGGGAGACATAAGACAGGTTTGACCTAGGTCTCCGTGAACACTGAAGGAATCCTGCAGCTGCAAAATGAAACATCCATCTCAACCATGAGTAGTTTAAAACAAATGCCAAGCAGCCATTCAAAATATCTGTTTGTTCACCTTTGGTCATCAATGAAAGCTGATTCCACTCATCTGGACGTTTATCATCCCATTACTGAAGACGAAGCATGGACAGCCAAAAATCTCTCGTCGTTCCCTTTTTCAACAAATTGTTATTTCTGTAGCGTTCGCCTCATGAAAAGTGCAGCTTCGACAGTCTGGGCAAGAACACTGCCAGTCGTGCCTGACAAGTACCTTCCTAACACCTTAATTCACACCACAGCCTCTGTCTGATAAATATCTCTCATGGATTCAGATCCATTAAAGGCAGCCAGAATAAGGCTAGAGGGAGGGCTGAGGAAGGGAAGGAGCGTTAAGTGCTTTAGCCTGGGACTTTACACTTCCGCACAGGGCACGACCTGGTGTGTTTGTCTGGAACATGGCGTTCTGAGATAGCGTGTGAGCCATGCTGCTTCTCCTCTTCACTCCATTTCCCGTGTAAGCTTCAGTCACACCCATGTATACAAAGATTCCAAATATTTGACCTAAAAAACTTTTGTAGGACAATAAAAGTTAATAAATTCAGAGAACATTAAGGACATAAGACAAGTATAATGATAAGGGGGAAAAAAGCATTTTCTCCCCTGAAAGGGCCTCGTAGTGCTTGCATGATCTGGCATTAAAGGAGTCAAAAATTATCAAATGTTTTTGGCTGTAACTGAAGCATGACTCGAATCCCACATCTGGCATGACCATAACAAAGATATGAAAATCAAAGGCAGCTTTTCCCAGGCCAGTGAAATGTTGTGTTCAGGGGGAAAAAAAGAGCTGTATTGCATTAACCAATAAGAGCTTTTTCCTTCATACGAACAAGTTATTCAATACTGGAACCTTAAATCTATTCTCACAACAATAGACTATTTAGCATTTGTATTTTTTTTTTTTAATTATCCTGAGTTTGCGTCATACTGTAGGTCACAATTAATCAATCCATGACAGCCCTTAAGCATGTTGCATGTTTTATAAAACAATTTTGTCAAATTTTCCTGATTAGAATGATTAATTATAATATATCATTAGACTTCTCCATTTTCAAAATGACTGGGCCTTGCAGTGCCAACCTTTTTTACAATTTCAGAAACCAAAAACATTTCAATACCTAAAACATCGCTTGCACACCATTTTAGTCAGCAGGGAATTGTTCCGTGATTGTTTGCCATGGCACTACAAATGATCTGAATTAACTGTTCAGGTTGAGAAGAGAACATTTCCAGGAAAACAAAAAAATGTACTCATTTTCTAAATACCACATTGCAAAGACTAATATGTGTGAAATAATTTTTATGTTATGTGACCCTAAATCACACACAAATACAGGCAGTTTCGGATGCAAGCTGTTTAAACAAAAATCTTGACTAATCTCAATTTTATAGAGTTCCAATCCCAATAATGCGGTATAAAATACGCATAACGCGATGTCCCCGGGATCTCTGCCAAAGCTGTTAATGTTGACCCTGCGGTGCCAGTTTGCTTAATACATCCCTCTATTTCATTTGCACAAACTCGGCCTATAACACAGCCTCCTCTCACAGCTGATGATTATTTGCCTCATTTGCAAAAGGAAACTGAAGAGATTTAACTTGGACGCTGCCTCTGTCTCTCCACTCTCTCTAATTTGGAGAACCAACAAATTGTTTTCAGCCCTGGAGAGGCTTTGGAAGAGTTGACGTCTTAAAAATATATCTAAAAGAATGAATAAATCAATAAATGTTATATGTATATATGTCATATACTGTATATATGCTATAATCTTTTTTGAACAGATGATATTGAGATGTGTCTGCTACAGTACTTATGCTCTGTAAAGTCTTCTTCTCCGCAACAAAGGTAGCTTTTCATTTTGCTTTGCTGGCATGCTGTTCCTGAGAGACAGTTTCATCATGGCGTTTGATGGGTTTTGCAAAGCACTTGACAATACTGTTCATGCAAGGACTATTCAGAACAGCTGACCTTCGTGTCTTAACCCTAAAACTTAAGTGGAACAGATCCATGGCAGCAACACAGCATAGGTCAATGATTATCGGTCAAAATAGTATAGGTCCAAAAATATATGTTCTTATATGGATAGTTTGTGGGTTAACAGAGAGGCTTCAGACATCAAACAAGAATTTGGTTTGCGGGGATGTCTGGTAGAATGGAATTTATCATCACTTTTATAGCGCAAATTTTATTATTAACAGAACATGGGAATGACCTCACAAAAATGTAGAGCTCTCAAAATGAGCATAATATTATTATGCCATAGAGACAATGGAAAACAACCATAAAAACGTCTGCTCATGTGTATCTGTGCTATTTTTTGCCTATGTAACCCCCTTTTTTTTGTTTTGTTGCTCAGTCATGTTTGTATCATTGGTTAAACCAAAAATGGTCTGGACGATGACCAGGCCATTCCAAAACCTTGATTCTTTTTTTATTATCAAGGTTTTTTGATAATAAACATTATTATTATTTAAATTTACTGGAAGCTTTAGATCATCATCCTGTTGCATAAACCAATTTCAACCAAGCTTTAGCTGTCAAACAGATGGCCTCACATTTGCCTCTAAGACACTCTGGTATACAGAGGAGTTCATGCTTGACTTATTGACTGCAAACTGCCCAAATCATCACCCTCCACCACTGTCCTAGTTGAGAGTAGGGTTGGGTATCGTTTGGGTTTTTTTCGATACCGGTGCCAAATCGATACTTTTAAAACGGTACCGGTGCCAA
>JAQMYG010000012.1:14690667-14706287 GCA_030014215.1 Clariallabes teugelsi | reverse complement strand
TTATCAGAAAGTAATGCTGTAATGTAACTGATTACTTTTTAAAGACAGTAATTTTGTAATGTAATTAGTTACTTTAATGTCCCCCAACACTGCTGTTCACATACACTTCACTACGTGCGGTTTAGTGCAACATATGCCCAAAAACTAAGTAAATAAATAAACCATGAATTGATGAATGACTGATGGCTGTAACTTGCAAACTTGAAGTGAGAACTGATAATTATGAAAACAGAAATGAAAATAGAAAATATTTGCGCTTTAACCAACATTAATTCTGAAAAAGTTAATTCTGATACGCAAACAATGTAAAATCAGTGAAATCCACATACGTAATCGTGTGAAATGAGCAAACGTTGAACTGGCTTTATCTTGACCTTTAAATGATCTGTATTTGTGCAGGTGCTTTTCCGAGGCAGAATCTCTCCCCCCTCGCTGTCCGTTGCATCATCACCAAATAACTGCTTAAACTACGGGGCACTTTCCAAGGGAGTGCAGAAAGCTAATGGTGTGTGTGTGTGTGTGTGTGTGTGTGTGTGTGTGTGTGTGTTTTTCAGGCCACTCTGGTGGGCTCATACAGGATATTTGGATGTGTGCCAGCAGGTCAGAAGCGGTAGCCCGCAGATCTCCGAGAGGAAGAAACAGGAAGCATTACGCCACGATTGCAACCATCTGTTGTTGAGAACCCTGCCGCGTCACACACTCTGAGGTTGGGGCTTCTCTGGAGAGCGCAGAACAGCTGATGCTCGTACGCGGAAACTATCAAACAAGAGACTAAAACCTGTCCCGGTGCTTATGATGAACGGGTCATGGCACTGTTACCTGAGCCGGTGCGGGCAGCCGGTACCCTGCGGGAGAAGCTCTTGACCGCCAGGCTCTGGCCGCGCTGTTTCCGCCTCCACGCTGTGCGACACTTGGAGTCGATGCTCTGTTTGATGCGGTACCAGTCGGATTCGGTGATGGCGAACTTGTGGAACAGATGACCTAAAACAACAGAAGCCAAAAAAAAATGTATTCTCATGAAAGAATTTAATCTGGCATTCATAATAAGAAAAATCAACACAATTTCATTCAAATTATTTAGTTATATAAATAAAGTTGATTAATAATTAACCTTCAGATCCTAGCCAACAAAAGTAAAAAATTTTACTGCTTTCTTGATGTAAAAACATGAGTCCCTTGTAACAGAGCATTAAAATGACTGGAACTAAAAGACTAAAACTGGCGGCATTATGTCGTATTGGTTAGCACTGTGGCCTTACAGTTAGCACTGTGGCCTTACAGTTAGCACTGTGGCCTTGGTTAGCACTGACCCCTTCAGGGTCTTGGTTCGATCCTCGCCTTGGGTCTTTGTTGGAGTTTGTAGGTTCTCCCCACACCTCCGACGGTCCAAAGACATGCAGATTAGGCTAACTGGCATTGGCAAATTGCCTCTAGTGTGTGTGTGTGTGTGTGTGTGTGTGTGTGTGTGTGTGTGTGTGTGTGTATGTCTGTGTGTGTCTGTGCACCCTGTGACGGATTGACACCCTTTCCATCAGAAAAGTTTAACGGGAGAGACTCCAGGCCCTCCACGACCCTGTACAGGATAAGCGGCATAGAAGATGAACGCACGAATCAAAAGCCCAGAACTGTTCCAACATGACAATGCCCCTGTGCACAATCCACGCTCCATAAAGAACTTTTTGCCAAGGTTTGAGAAAAAAAACACAAGAAAAAAACACTGAAGACTTTTGAGATGACCTGGGATGCCAACTATGGCCCAGGCCTACTTGCCTGACATCGGTGTCTAATCTCACTAACGCTCTTGGGATCATATTCAAAATCTAGCGGAAATCCTGGCCAGAAGAGTTGAGGTTAGATCTACCTGAAAGGTGGAACAATGTTTAAAAAGCATAGACAGTTTTGATGGTCAGGTGTCGACATAACGTGTATACTCACTACGTAATTTGTAATTATGCTGTTGTAGGAGCTTTTACTAATAATATGTCATGAGTGGCTACGAAATGTCTTTTTAATACTTCATAAATAAATAAATACATAAACAAACAATAATTTTGAGTACCGGTTATATTTTCTTTAACTCGGACCCGATTATAAACATGTGACTTTGTAGATACCAAATAGGATACAGAATATATGAAAAACCGTCATATGTGAATATATTTGGTCCTTCAATAATATACACAATAATATTATACACGCCTAAATCATATTAACAATGAGTCATCCTCACATCCCTGATCCAGCTACACACCCAGTGTATGATAAGACAACGGAAACCCCTGACCGTTACACTAACAATAAGGGAGTGTGTGCGGCTACGCACAGGGCGAGACTCTGGGGAACTGAACCGAGGCCTTCAGGAGGTCACACTGGCACTGGGAGCGTGTGGGTGGTGGGATGAATCGAGAGGGTGTGGCTGAGCTATCGAAGCATACTATCACTTCTATGCACTGATTCATTCCTCAGCAGCAGTGTATGTGTATGTATACGTGGGTGTGTGTGCATGTGTGTGTTTCCATACTATTCATCTCCCTTATATATACAACGAATATAAACTTTGGCACGCTCAGGGAACGATGTATGTAGGAAAACTCTGCTTTATATTATGATAGTATTACACTGCAGTACTTTCTGGTTGATAGATGAAATGATCACCCGTACCTTAAACATCATCGTTCCTAGCAGTTCGTTTATAGTGCGACTTAGATTTATTTAATGTTTAAATGACTTCCCTCGAGTCAGTCGTACTACATAAGCCAACTGCGAGGAAGGTCACGACCGAAAAAGCGGTGCTCTCGTCATTTCTCGCAGAGCTCCATTCAAACTCATTAGTGCGTTACTTGGACTGTGACACATGATCTCTGTGAATGGCGCTTTGGATTCCCTCGGGCATTCGGTCTGTGCCGTATCACAGCAGACACTATGTAATGAAGATTGACTCCAAGCTGTTTAAACCTGCCTTGAGGAGGGGAAAAATAAAGAACTCGGATCCTGAGAGCAACAGAAGTTTTAGATTAATGACGGATCACTTTATATGTTAGGTTTGGAACTCTGAGCTTTGACATTTTTTGGTAGGATACCGACTCTGAGTGTGTGTGAGATGCCAGAGGCATGCCAGAGAATACTGGCTTGGGAAAAGAGTCATCTAGCGGCAAATCTCAGTGTAAATAAATGTTCAATTGGCATTTAAGTAGAGCTCCATTTTCTAGGCTAATCCTTTAGATTTTCTTTAAAAACTCACAGCCTTTCTCTCCAAGAAGCACAAATCCAGCTTGTTGTTAAAATATTTCGGAAGATAGAAAATAATCTAAAGCCACATACGTCATTTCAGGATTACCGTCTAATAACATAACAGAATGAATGCATGAAAAGGCGGCATTAGGCTCGCGAGTGGCATAACGGAAACACGTTCGCCCTCTGTCCTCTGGAGATTTGGGGTTCAATTCCAGGGTGACGCTACGGCCATCTGCGACCGGGATTCTAGAGAGCAGATTGTCTTCGGGGAGTGGGAAGGCATACCCACACTCTCACTCCAATCACGGCGACACTAACCAATCATGGCCATTTGTAAGTTCGCGCATGCCGAAGGTGCACTGTGCTTTTCTCCAGGTGTTAAACCATCCAAAATGTGCAAAAAGATGCGATAATAAAAAGGAAAAGCAGTCATCATGTGTCTTGGAGGAAGCATGTGATCCTCTTCGCCCTCTGAGGTTGGTATGCGTCACCTTGATGGGAAGGAATTGGCTAGGAATGTTCTGACCAATCAGGATTGCAATTTTAACAGCACGGTTACACACCATAAACCAATGACAAGAGCTAAACAAACAGGAATGAAGTCGAAAGAATAGATATGAAAGCACAACTTTTCTTGATTTTGAGGTCCTTATAAGGAATTGCGTGATGAAAGGCTATGATAAAACATCATGTGTGAGTAGTCGTGTGTGGGATACTCACAGCGGATGCCGTAGATCATGAGCGGATCCAGCTGCTTCTTGCCGTGCTTGCCCTGCCCCGACAGGTTAGAGACGGCCTGCACCTCACGGTGGAACAGGTAGTCCAGCAGCGTAAGAGCCATCTTCTCTGGCGTGCGGCAATTACTGCCGATGTGCAGCATGTCTGCTTGAGACACGGGACAGCGCACACGCATCTCCGGGTTATTTTCATCCCCGAGCCATGTTCCTGCAGGGTAATCTTCTGCTCAGACACACACAAACACACAAGAGGAGCAAACAATCATAATCAGGGTAATTGTTTTTTATTTCTTTATACGGTATGCCAGGCAAAACATTCAAGATGCTTCAAATACATCGGAAAAACACAGTGTTTTCCTCCCTGCAAAAAATTTTTGGAAACGAAGCAAGATTCCACAAAACTTCCACAGTAAAATGTTTTTACAGTCTCACATCTGGTCGATTAATATGTAAATATGATAATAATTATTATAATATTTATAATAATGATCTGATTATACTAGACTGTGTATAAAATGTGATTGTTTGAAATTAAGCAGCAATAGTGTGGAGATCATCATCGTGACAATTTTCCCAAGAGGAACAGAATGTGCAAATACACATCAAAATTCCTCAGAATTGTCTGGTGTCATTTTGCTTTGGAAATCAAGCAATATCGTTTCATGTGGCCCGACAGAGGAAAGTGCAGGAAACCAGGGAATGTTTTCTACAGCTATTATTCTTCATGCTGTCAGATACTCAGTTTGGCTTCACCCGCCCTTTTTCCTGTTAATATTTTATGTCTACTGTGAAAAGAAATCCAACTGCAAAAGAAATTGACACTTTGAATAAAAAGTTAAAAAAATAATCAACAACATGGTGGTTGCTGCACACTTTCATGACAACAGCCAGAAAAAAAGTCACGTTCTTAAACCGGTATAAGCGAAACAGCTCCTCAAGTATTGTTGTAGATGTCTTTGTTTAAAATGTAAAGTTTTATCTCTGACTGTAACACTGACTTCCACAGGAAGCCTTCGCTCTCGGAAGAATCGACAAGGTCAACAATCATGCACTTGTTTTTAATCCGGTTATGTGGAGCGTCCACTGTGAAATTCCCTGCATAAACGGATTCATATAAGCCTTTCAGCTGGAACTACAGTCAAAGCTGCTTCTGTTAAAGAAAAATAAATAAAAAGTGACCCAACACCTTGTAACCAATCAGAACTAACTAGTCAGTAAGATAACTCTTTATTAACCCCGATGGGGAAACTGTGGTCTAAACAAGACTGACACAAACGACTTAAATAAAACACCTTCATTCATTCATATTTTGACTGATCTATAGAGAAGAAGTAATGAATTTGGTCCTTTCTTAAAGAATGAAGACTAGCAGCTACTCCAAGATGCAAGCATGTGGAGGAGGGACAGGCGTGGGAACCATGGCATTAAACCATGAACCTTGTTTATTTTTCTACCACGCTTTATATTAGACTGGATGGCTTATTCGCTCCGTTGTTTACCATACGCGCATGTAGTAATTGTTTATTTAGTCTCTGCGTCTATATTTTGCTATACATTGCATGACATCTACCAGACAAGTGCATGTCTATGTGCGGAGAAAATATTGTAAATGTATCCTCTAACCCCCAGAAAACTCCGTATATGCAGTTATTACGCAGCAGAGACACTCACAATACTTATGGCCTGATACAAAACTGCCCCCTGGTGGTTAATACTCACACCACAATAGAGGAAGCAGGGAATAAAGTGACTATCTCTTGGCTTTTCTTACTATTCATGACTTAATAAAATACATATGGTGAGCGTGGAGTAAGAGCAGTAGTAGAAAGATTTTTTTTTTTTAACTGGAAAATAACGAACCATGTTTTACAGTCCTGCAGTCCGCTTTATCCACTAGACTTTCAAATGAATCTCGAAAAAGAAGAAAAATAAATAAATTTTGGTAAAAAGATGATAATAATAATAAGATGAGGATAGTAATAATTCTTTCAGGTGGAAGAAAGAAAATCAGTGAAACATAGCGGAGACCCCTGTGTGATAAAAAGTAACCGGCAGGAACATAACAGGTGCCGCTGACAAAAGACAAAGAGAGTCGGTGTGTGAGGTTTTGATCCTGAGAAGCTTGTTCCAGTCCGACTTGACAGACGGAGCCAAGATGGGACTGATAATGACAAAAGTTGAGTGCAGGAAAGACATGTGGAAGGAAGAAGAACAAAAGATTTCTTTTAAAAGCCATATGTGGCCCTGCAGCTATTAAGACGCACTGTCATGAAAATTCACAGCTTCAAATAATAGGATATATGCACAGGAATGGCTGGGAATTGCACAAAGCCTCTCTCAGAAACAACAAATCATAAAAACAAAAGCAGGAGCTTTTCAATCAGAACCAGCCTGTTTTTTGTTTTGTTTTTAACTAAAGCCTATTCCTGAGGTAGAGACCTGCATCAGACCCCTACATCAGAAATAGACGAAAGCTGCTTCAAATATACCAACAACAAAAAAAAACCTCTATGCTTTAGGGTATTGTTTAGGATTTCACATTAAAGGCCTACTCAGCAGCTAATTCAAGCAGACGAACAAAAAGCCTATAGCTTGTATTAAGCACTTGGATAGTGATTTGTACAGGCACACAAACAAACACATGACTGATTAGTCCAACCAGGAAGTAGTTCCCGTTCCAGCACAGTGTCTACAAAGAGAAGATCCAGATGAGGTAAAGATCCAGGCCACGCCGTTTGAAGCGTTTTCTTACTTTGTGGCCTAAACCCAGCTTCTCACCTTCTGAGTTCAGGGTGATCAGGGTGACGTTGTTGGTGTTCTGCGCTGACGATTGGCCGCTATTGGAGACGGAGTCGCTGGCTTCTGATCCACTCTCTTGGTCCTCCTGGCTTTCTTCTGGCCCTGGTACCTTTAGGACGATTGTTTTTTGTTTCCCTCGGCCCACCGTGCTGTCAGCCAAATATTCAGTTGTTACTGACTCACTAAACATATTACAAAAATCATGTGTAAGCGTCTGGTTTCACAACACACTCGGTGCGTTGAAATGACTTATTGCATCAATTAAAAAAACAAAACAGAAACCACAAAATGGTAATTAACCTTGTTTGGAAAGTAGCTGCCTAATTAAAGCAAGGTGACTGAACTCAATCTGGTTTCTTTCTAGTTTATATCTTGTATATATGCAAAAAGGGTAACACAATGATGACTAGCCTACTGACATTTTAATAAATGATTTGAGAGTGGAGAATTAATAAACACAGAACAGTAATCGCAAAGGCCTTACTTGCTGAGAAGGTTCTCCAGTGAGTCTGTGGTGCGAGGAAGAGGCTCCTCTTGGCCTGTTTTAGGACGTTCGCTGCTCATTACCACGTTGGTCTGGGGCACCACACTGTCACAACCATCAGGAAGCTGTTAGTGAAACTCAAGTGGAGCAAGACATATCTACATCTCGTACAGACTTCATTAATGCTTCACTCACCAGCGAACCTTGTCACATGTTTGTGTAGCACCAAAAGGTGATCCGGCCACCATCGGCACCTGTATCGCCCCTGGGTTTTTCCCCATCACGGTGTCGAACTTGTCCTCCAAGGCCCGACACGTTGCCTCCAGCATCTGCAGCTTCGCCTCCATGTTGTCCAACCTCTGGCAAATGGCCTGGCTAATGGACATTAGCATTGCCTGGAAACAGCCAAACAGATACCCACGTTAAAAACAAACATCTATCAAAGTGTAGTGTTACACTCCCGTGTTACTCTCTCATCAATCTTTGATCTAACTTGAATTTATGCCTGTAGGAAAAAAAGAAGTTCATAAACCCTTTGGAACTATGTGGATTTCTCCATAAATGGCTCGTAAAGTGTAATCTGGTCTTCATCTACACTAAATCGTAATGTACTAAAGAATTTAATAAAGAACACTCACAGCACATCACAGTGCCGAACGGCTTAAATAATCAAGTTTATGAATGGAAAAAGCTCATGAATCCTCAAATTTATTGATTTGTTAAAAAAAACACACACACACATACAAACAAGTTTTTATTGGCAAATCTTGAACAAGACACTTTGTGAAGCTGTCGATCAGTACGAAACAACATTTGAGGAGCATTGTGTCCTGTTCCTTTTGACAATACTGTCCACACATACTTGTTCTCATATGAAGAAGCCTGCTTCAGATCATAGCACAGAATTTCAAAGGGATTGATGTCAGTGAAATATGGCCATTCTGAAATGTGGAATTTATTCAGTTTGAGACACTCTGTTGTTAATTTCCTGATTTACTCTTCGTTTGATCACTCCTATGCTGCCTGACCCAACTTATTTTTAACTTCAGATTACAGACAGGCTGGTGTGGAAATTCAGCCACAGACGTTTGCGATGCAACATGGAAATATATTGGTTTCCCTAAAGACTGCAAATTTTCCACAACAGAGGCAAGAAGACAGTCAGGGATCATTGTATAGTGCGTCCAAAAAGTCTCTTAACTGCCTGACCACCTCATACTGAGATATCTGTCAGGAACATTCACATACTTTTTAACAGCTTTAAATGTGTCACGTTTTACAACACAGCTCTATTGAAGTCTGTTAAATCTGTTATTTTACGATTTTTTTCTTTTTTTTATTAAAACGATATGTGCACACTGTCGGATACAGTGCAAACAACATTGCTGTATTAATCCTCTCTATAGCTATTATAACATTAGAAGTGATGCTATTTTCTGATACACCCACTCTGTCGGATTTTACTCATTATATACATACATTCACTCTCCAGCAATACCACTATCGTGCCAAGCACGAGGGGAACCTACTAAGAACCTTTCAAGCACACACACCCAAGGCAGGAATCCAACCCTTGACCATGGAGGTACGAGGCCACTGTGCCACATCCTTATATACAGTATCGTGCAAAACCCTTAAGCCACCCCTCATTTCGTCACATTAAATTAAATGATGCAGATTGCTTGTTTAGGTATCAGCCTCAGCAGCAAATCTTATTCGCCTTCTTGACTGTTCCAACCACTCAGCATTCAACATCAGCAGTAGATTAATCACCGGCATGATCATCTGCACCTGTTTCACACTGGTTCACGCCTCAAGTTAGATGGTTTATAACTATGATTCATGATTCATAGTTCAGTGTGTGGCTTAAAAACATTTCTCTGAAACTGGTCAGGTAGGTGGGACTGGAATGAAAATGAGAACCAAAAACTTGCCAAAAACGACAATCATTCCTCAAGACTACATTTTTTTTTTTTAAATGAAAAAACATCTCACTTCTTAGAAGCAAATTTTGGAAAAATGTGGGTGACTCAAGACTTTTGCATAGTACTGTATAAATGGTGTCGAGCCATTCATGCTGGAGTACACAGCAACTGTAATAACACTAAATAATAAAGCTTAAGTATCAAGCTTACTTTAAGAGTCACATCCTGGTTGCTGCCGTCCATCCTTGCTCGCTTCCGCTCAGGCTTATCAGCATCGTCATGGTTCTCCAAAACATCTAAAACAATGCCAAAGACCCCATACATAACACATCTGGCACACAACAAATCTACCAAATTATATAATCCAAACAAATAGGGAACCTAAAATAAGACCATATAGGAAACTAGAAAGACAGATGAATTGAAAGACAGGCAATTATTTAAGAAAGTAGTTAAATGTAAATGGATACAGATGAAAATAAACTGGTAAATTTCAAAACATAGTTTTAGTGTGATTGAGAGTGCTCTTGAATATAATCTATAAAAAAAACTGAAGAAAATGTTTACCTTTAAAAACAGGATTGTTCCAAAAATGAAAGCAATTGGCCAAGTGTCACAGGTCCTGTGTAATGTATGTTAAAGCAGAGAACGAGTAAGGCATTTCTTACCTGTATCATTTTCCTCATGGTTTAAGTCGGCCACAGCAATCTGGACTATCTCTACCAGATCTTGCTCAGACATCATTCAAGCCTAAGAAGCAAAGAAACAAGTAGTAAACCTATTAACAAAACATGTTTTTCACACGTCTACATCACGCATCCGTCGTCTGTAAGAAATGAATAGATTGTAGGGTCTCAGCTTCAGTGCTTTCAAATTATATAACTCCACCTTTATCTCACTTCGCATACTCATTTTCTTTTGGAGCAGGGGTTCCCAAAATAGGGGTCATGATCCATGTAGAGTCAATTAATTTACAATTACAGTACACTACCAGTCAAATGTTCAGACACGCCTTCTTATTCCATGATATTTCCTGATTTTTATTGCTTTCTACATTATAAAACAATGCTGAAGGCATCAAAAATATGAAGTAATCTCCATTGAACAGTTGATATTGAGATGTGTCGGATACTGAGATGTGTCATAGTTTTTTTTATGCTCTGTGAAACTTTTATAATGGCTCTAATCTGAGGTGCTGGTTGTTAATTGGGGATTTCTGAGGCTGATAACTCCAAATGAACTTCTCCTCTGCGGCAGGGGGACGTTTTGTTCTTGGTTTCCAGGGATGATCTTCATAAAAGACAGTTTCATCATGGTGCTTGATGGGTTTTGGAAACAATACTGTTCTTGCAAGAACTATTCCAGAACAGCTGACCTTTATGTTCTTAAATAACAACTGATTGTTGGTGCTGAATGATTATCTTGTGCCGTATGTGTTATTTCATAGTTTTAAAAAAAATCCAGTATCCTCCTAAAATGTAGAAAACAAATCAGACATGGTGTCCAAACCTTTGACTGGTACTTTATGCTTGTGAGAGAAACAATTTCCTTTTTGTCCGATTCATCTTTTACAAATTACTATTATGAATAACAACGTAAAAATGATAGCAGATTTTGTAAAAATGTTACTGGGAATCACCTTTAACTTAAAGGGATAGTTTGGGTTTCTTCAAGGCTGTCTTAAATCAGTCATATAGTATATTACAATAGGTATTGGCTCTGCACACCTACTGTGAAGTTTGCCTCCTGGAACCCAAGTAGAACGTACGCAATCAGGGCCAAATACCACAACCCTAGTTCTGTGCAAAAACACACTCCAATGTTCAGCTGACACTCATGTGAATCTTTTGCAGTCCCACTGAGCTAAATCAAGTTTAAACAAATTTAATTGAACACTACTAATTCTGCCAAGAAGAGTTATCAAATATCCATCCATATTTTTACCAGAAGGATTTCAAACACATCTGCTAAAGATGAAGCTTGCTAAAGGGAAATTCAATTGAATATTAGGCTGCATTTATATGTTCTTAAAAAGAAATTGTGTTAAAAATAAATGAAAACTTCTGCAACAAATTCTTTTTTTTCTGTTAATGTACAATTATTCTGCCCCTAAAACCCAATATTGCCATGCCGTTCATGTCTTTGCGACGAGTGTATATAAAATGCTGATTTACTTTCAGACTGTTCATCTGAAAGCCATTTCTGCTTCCCAGACTTGCTACATTCAAACAAACACTGACTTCCTACAGCACATCCATGAATGATCAATTCATCCAAAAATGATGACTAAATGACGCATAGGTTTTTCAGCTGTGCAAATTATTTGTCATAATTATAAATGCTGCCAGTTATACTTCGTGGCAACAAATTCATAAAATCCCCATAAAATACACAATTTCAACTATATACAATAATCCACATAGAATAATACAGCTGGTTAGCTGGCCTCATCCTGTGTGTATTCAGCATTGCAGTTCATTTTAATGTTATTAAATTAGAGTGGTTGAGATCAGGGGGCTCCGAATGCTTTTCTACCACTTCTTTGGTAAACCATGTCTTTATGGATCACACTTTGTGCACAGTGGCATTGTCATAAGCTCTTTAGTCACAATGAGGGGAAATCCTAATGCTACAAGGTAAAAAATCAAAACATTCTTAACTGTAATGTGCTTTCACATAATGTGCTTTGTGGCAACCAAGGTCAGCTGGCCTCCCAATAGTCACAGGGAGATTCAAATGAGGTTTCAGGGTCTAAGGTTGTTTTCAAATCTGTAGTTTGTTTGCACTTGAGTGAGAATGTAAACTCGATAAGAAGATCTGTGTTCTGTGCTGATGAATATTCCTATGAAAGAAATTTGCTCTGAAGCATGGGCAACAAACCAAACTATGCCAACAAATGCCGAATTGACTTAAAAACTGCTTCACACTTTGCAAAGAACATATATTGACTATGTACAGTCAAATAAGCAAAACAAAGGAGGAACTGCTGAGCTTGTTCAATGTAATTCTGAATTTTAACAAGTTGTTAACCTGAATGTGTTTGGTGTTCAGGAGCATCTTAGCTTTATCCTGAGAGTACTGCTTGCAGTTAATCCGGATCGAGATCAGACCATGTTCTCAACCACTCCACGGTTAATTTAGGACCAAACCAAGAGCACATCCACTCAGGGTCTTGTTGCAGATGTTATGGTTGCTGTGTTCAGACCTCCAGAAAAACTCACCCAAAGGGGGGAAACTAACCAGAATTCGATTTAACTGAGCTAAACAAGGCAGGTGAGAAAACACTCCAAGTCTCATTTTAAGTTACTATACAGGATATCACAAATGTCTGCATAAACAAAGCATTAGCACCTACAACAGCTTCCCAACCCAAAACAAGCAAGATTTGGTTCACCAATAAATAGATTTAGCCTACATAGAATTTCTATTTTTATTATATTTTATTTGTAACTTTTGTAAATTTGTATAACCAATTTTTTTTATTTTATATTGGAAATCCTATTTTTAGTTTAATTGTATTCTCTAGTGCATTTTTTTTTCATTGTAGTGAAATCTTTGTATACTATTTTATCTTTCCATTTTAGGCCACGGACATTATATAATCATTTCACTGCATATCATACTATGTATGCTTTTGTATATGACACATGAAATTTGAATTTGACATTGGTTCTGCTTCTCAAAGATTCTAGGTACTATATCCAGCTCTAATGATTTGTTTATTACTATGATATGTTTAAGCCATTGTTTTAAGTCACAATCTGTGCTTTTACATAGTATTGTCTTTTTCAACAAAAATTCTGACAAAAACTAATTTCAGTGAACAAACCTCTAATAAAAAGGGGCCGATTATTCAATGGACTGGCGATAGTATTACCAAATTTAATACCTGTCAACCTCTGCTAAAATGTTGACATTACTCATTTGGCGACTACTTTATCTGATATTAGTTATATTGAAACCAATCATAGGAAGGTAAACCCTTAAAAAAACAAGCGTTAACACAGAATAGGTCAATGATGCTATAAAAAAAAATCTGCTTACATGGAAGTGGTGTGTGTTATCTGTGCATCTGGAATATGGGAATGACATCACAAAAATTCAGAACTCTTAAAGTGAACATTTTTTTGGGTCAAAGAAACAACAAAAAAAACACCATAAAATTCTGTATCTGTACTATTTCTTTGCCTATGTAACACCTTTTTTTCTCAGTCATGCTTGTATAGTTGGTTAAAATTCAATTTAGTTAATGGAAATTCTGTTCATCATATTTTCAGGGTTGTGCAGAAAAAAGGGTTGTGTCATCCTCTATTGTACAATTCTGAGCCCCATAATATATTTATCAAAAAACTACATTTGAAGGACCTGCAGCAGTAATTTAGTTGCGCCACCGTTTGCACTCTTAACCTTTCGATCATCAGCTTGTCTTGCAACGTGGTTTAGAGATGCAAATGTATGGCTTACAGCCGGAAAAGCAGAGAGCAACCTATGGCCATCCTTCTCACAGTGGGGTGCGAGTGTGTGTGCGCACTACAGTCAATCACAATGCAACACCATAAAAGACAACTAATTTGAGTTACTTTTACCCTTAATAACAAAAATAGATATCACTTTTTAACAACTTGAAATGGTGTTGAGTAAACATATGTGCTGAGGGGTCTCTGTGGAGTTTATTTTCCAGATTGAGGGGTCTCTTGGCTTCATAGGTTTAAGAACAGCTGGGCTAGCGAACACATTACACTAAAATAAATATTTATTAATTCTGAAGAAAATTATTAGTGTACATTTCCACCCTAATCACATTCGAGATATATTACAATCAATGACCTATAGAACGTCCATGTTTTATTTGTTCAAATGTGACAAAAATGTAATAAGTAATTATGTACACACACACACACACACATATATATATATATATATATATATATATATATATATATATATGAGAGAGAGAGAGAGAGAAATGTGTTTCTTTTTTCCACAGAGCTGCACCAACTCTGGAGGCCATAATGACCACTGGGGGAAAAAATAGCACAGTAAATATGTTGAAATATTATTAAACCTTTTTTTTTTTTTAAGTTATTCATTAACCAGCAGGCAGTGTCCAACACACAAGGTCAGTGGTAATAGCGGTGAAGAGGCTAACACTGCTGGTGTAGCTAGCTAACATGGAAAACACCATCATTCCACTACACTGCTGTTTATGCTAACTAAGCGCGCTAACACACACACACACAGTTAAATGAATTACGCGCTGAAAGCTTGTACTGTTTTCCTTATCGTTAGCAAAACTAGCCTAGCAAGCTAGCCGACCCTACTACGTGCCCCTAATATTAAACACCAACACAACGACGACAAACAAACGCTCCCACAAAATATCTCTTTTAACCGTCTTAGCCACTACAAGCAATTCCAAATCATAACAATCAGTTAAGAATTAAGCCGTGCTAACCGTAGCTAATGCTAAACGCAGCTAGCAGGATAGCCAGCGCGCGCTAAGTCTGAGCAGTGTGTGTGCAACAATAACGCAAACACAGCGGAGTAGATGCGGCGTTAAAAGGCCTGGAGCTGTCCCGCGACATTACATACACCGAAAGCACACAAGACTATAAGAGCGATCGCTGTCTTTAATTGTAAAAGCGGTGAAATCGTGACTCAGCACGAGCGCGCCGGTCCCGACAGACCGCCGCTGTGCCACACTGGGTTAGATTACCGTGTGAATGATGAATTCTCGTGTTGTTTTGTAGAGATTTCGGTAATGGCGTCCTTCCTCGCGAGAGAAGAGACTCTGCACGAGCTCCACGCCTTCCTCTGAGCTCCACTGCGCTCTAAAGCTGAACAGGACAATGTCAGTACTGCAGCCCTGTCTGCACCTCAAACCCATTCCCTCACGCAGTGTACAACTTTCTTACTCTTCTCACTGAAATAAATCTCCTTACTGATTTGTTTTGGAAAACTTCAAGCCATGATACACTATGTGGACAAAAGTAATTACCCAAACCTGTTAATTAATTATTGTTTTTAATCAGGCCTCTTATCCCCAGTGATGGGCAATCTTAATGCTTTAGGAACCAAGACATCTTGGACAAATGCTATGCTTCCATCTTTGTGGCAACAGTTTGGGGAAAGCCCTTTTCTATTCCAACATGACTGTACCCCAGTGCACAAAGCAACGACTATAAAGACATAGTTTGATGAGTTCGGTGTGGAAGAACTTGACTGGCTTGCACAGAGCCTTGACTTGAACCCCACCAGGCTGCAAAAGGAGAATCATACATACCAAACACTACTCACAATAAATTAGGGATATTGTGAGGGACTTGGTGGATGTCATACATACGGTGTTTGTTTCACTTCAGATATTTTTGGGATAGGGAGGCAATTGTATTGGGGTGATAGACACACCTCATTTTGTGTTTTCCATGTAATGGTCTCATT
>JAQMYG010000012.1:14625107-14655803 GCA_030014215.1 Clariallabes teugelsi | reverse complement strand
ATATATAGCCATAATGTATGCACTTTTACTGATCTAAGCAGCACATATCCAAAATAAATAATTATATAAATAAAATAATGTGGGAATAGTTCAGAGTGTATCACCAGTAGGATTACAAAGACACGGTCACAATTTATCACATCAAATTCCTCCAAAGTCTTGAGCATGTGTTGAGCAATTGTGATCCCGCGGGCGAGTGAGTGCATATACACTATAGTTTTGACACTGGGTTTTGACAGTTTTTTTATTCGAAGTATTTTATTTTTAAAAAATTATTTTCAGCATTGTATATTAGTATAACTGAAGGCATTAAATAAATAAATGGATGGATTGATTGATTTTGATATTGATATCATAGCAAGGTTTTTTCAAGTGCTAAGATCAGATTTGGAGGACCACGCTTACTGCATACATAAAATACTGTTTATGTATTTCTGTATATACTGTTATTTTTTAAAAGTTTTGCCTCTTGTAGCAGAGTCCATCAAGACCTTATACGATAGTGATAATTCTTTTCCTTTTATTTCCCCCACCCATAAACTGTATAGGTTGTACATTGTGAAAATGTTCTATACCCCTTATATAAAATGTCGATCAGTGGTTTTGCCTGTAGTTTTTTGTGTCTGTGTATTGAGTGCACAGGGATTGAGTGTAATTTAATCTGTTACATTGTTTGTGTGATGCTGTGCAGATGGAGCAGGCCCACAGTGCTGGTGCAGCCAGCAGCACAGGTTCTCTAGAACGAGCATCCCTTTTCTGTGCCTCTGGCTCGACTACTGCCTCCAGCTCAAGCCTCTCAAGTCCTGTGGAGCTTCTTGGCAAGAGCAAGTCCTCTAGCCGCTTCTCGCTCTTCTCACCGCCATGGAACAGCAGCTCCGAGTCTGACTCAAATCCTCCGTCACGGACCGGCTCCAAGAAACTGCGCCGCAGAGGAGGACCAGGGGGTGTCAAAACTAGCCCTGAGACACCCGAACCAAAATCCAGTGGCCCGGAACACTTCCACTACTCTGAACCTGTAATCTCCAAAGTGACGGACTACATCTACATCGGTAATGTTAACGCAGCGTATAGTGGCCGCATGCTATGCCGGAATAACATCGACAGTATCATCGATATGAGCAGTCTGCCCGGTGAAACATGCCTCAACTTGATCCCTTGCACTTGCTCGAGAGGGACCAAGCACAGCTGGTCACGCCTGAAAGTGCACATAGAGGAATCGGGCGAGCCGGGAGAGGATGGAGCAGAGCTGCACCAGCGTTGCTTTGACGCCATCAATGAGTGCATCGATGCCTCAGCAGGGAAGAGGAAACGAGTGCTGGTTCACTGCCGTGATGGCTTCTCTCTCGCTCCTACTTGCATCATCCAGTACCTCATGATCAAGCACAACATGAGGCTGATCGCTGCATACGAGCTGCTCAGGTCCAAGCATCCAGTCAACATCCGTGAATGCCACCAGAACGCTTTAGTGAGTCTGGAGAGGACACTTCGACCTGGTGGAAACACGGACCCTGAGTGCTTCAAACAGGCCATCTCACGCAAGATAGCTTGGACCTAAACATAACGACTGACATTTCTTTTCAGCCTCATGCTGATTTTTCTGGTACACTTCTGAGACTGGCAGCTTGGGGCTTCATTTAGATAGAAAAATCACACACACACACACACACACACACACACACACACACACACACACACACACACAGAAAAACTTCTTCCAGACTAAATCTGAAAAGGAAAAACTCAAGATCAAGACTGTATAGCTGCTAAACAAGAGATCCGGAGCGAAAAATGTGTCTGTTCTGGTGTTAAGACTTTGGTGCTGAAGTCTTATAAATATGAGGTTTGCAGCCATAGTGTTACATTTTTCTTTCAGGGCAGCATGATGGGAAATCTCAGGAGACTCAGTGATGTCAAATCATGTCTACTGGATGGGGAGTGTAAAGCTTCTCCAAACGGACTACCTTTGTATAGTTGTCAAGCATTAGTATAAGTGCCATGTTTCTCAACTCACCAATCCTTTGAAACCTCCAGACTGTCCAAATTTAGTTCTTCTGTTAGCTAGCAACAAACACAAACCAAGCAGAACACTCAGTACCAGGCAGCTGTGTTGGGAAAGTGCAAAAACCTGAACAGTCTGGGAGGGTTGCGAGCTAGCGTTCTAGTATGAAGTCTTTAACTGCTGCCCTTGTAAAAACGAACCTGCGTTGAACGGGAACTATTTTGCTAATACAGGTTTTTTATTTATTTATTATTATTTTTTAGAACCAGCGGACAATCTTAATGGTTTGATGGTAAGAATTTTCCTCCATGAGGAATCTGGTCACAACCTTTTCCCTGTCATGAGATTATCACCAAATGTTCATGGTTGAGTGCAAAAGTTTGCACACCATCGCACAAAGTAAAGGACGAGCTTTGTGCCAAGGCATTTCCATAGTTTTCTCTGCATCATCACTAGAAAGAAAAATAGTATTTGGTACGATGTTAAAAATGGAAAAACAAAAATTCAAAAAGCTAAAAAGTCCAGAAACTGAAACAATCTCTAATAAAAATCACTTATCTTTGCATAATCTTCAAACATAATTAAGATATTCCTGAATATTCCTGATGCTCTTACCTGTCATACTTCTGGACCAACCCTGGATTTGTTCATATTTGACTGTAATTCAAATAAGATATGGAGACTGATATAGTCTTTGTTTTTGTTCTCATCAAGAACCCCAAAAAGATTTTCATGCAGTGACACCCCAAAACGATGCAACCTGCAAACTATTGCACTCAACTGGAGCTTTGGTGCTTGGGAAGTGAGAAACTGGAACGAATTAGTGTGTATCGTTGGGTTGTCCGCGTTAGCAGTATGGGTTGAATTGTGAAGCAGTGACCTGCTGCAAAGAATTTTTAAATTGCACTAACTAGACGTTGTAAAGAAACTGCACAGGTGAAATGTTCTTTAACTGACATGTCACTTCTTTTAGTTCTTTGTTGCTCAGCACAGATAGACCTTTACTATTTTTACATTAATACGATGCACATGCTTCCTGTGTCCTGAATATGAATTGATGCTAAATTACTGTTGTGTTTTAACTTACCATGTAGGAAGTTCTAACCGACCTCTTGTGTGGACTTGCTTTGTGCTTGTGTACAGTAATTATTCTATTTTATTATTCTAGTGAGCAGTGTGCCGAGGTGGTGCGTCCCTGAGTTTTTGGTGCCTTTGAACTCGTCTTGCGTGGTTGTATTGTGAGACTCACACTATGTATGCAGGTGTCAGGCAATGTTTTTTTTTTTATACTCTGACAATGTTTTTATACTCTGGAATATCCCGTATAATGGCTAATCTTCGTCATGCTGCGAGTCCTGCATTGTGGTGTGCGGCAGGACACAGCTCTGTCCGGTAATGTAAAGGTTTTGTTGCAGTGGTCATTCTGTGAGCAGTGGCAGTATTTTCAACCCTTGTGGTGGTGACTAGTGCATCTCTGTCTGACTGATCGTAACCTCTCCCCACTGCTATGCTCCTTTCCTGAAAACATAATTCACAGTCTAATCTATATATGGCCTAACGCCAGTGCATTCTTTTACTGTATATTTCGAACAGTTTGACTTGATCTCAGGTGAACTTTATTGACCTAAATTATAATGTTCTCTGTTTTAGAAAACGGAACAATGTGGCAATGTATTTTCTGTATCCTGTTTTTAAAGTCTTATGCATTTGTATATATATAGATATTAAAGAAAACAATCAATTCATTTTTTGACTCAAGACAATGATTTCAAGCGTGTACTAATACAAAATACAGAACTTTTTACTGCATTGACAATATCCAGTATATGCAACTGTTTTTAATATTTCTCATTGTGAATTGTTATACAACTACCATAAGCTGATCCAACCTGTTTATTTGCCAATGATATTGTCTATGATATTCTCTTGGCTGATCATTTTGGTTCTTTCAAGCTGTTATAGTCTGCGTGGTGTTTCTCTGCATGCTCTTCCTGTGTCTGTGAGTGTTTTCTCTAGTTTCCTCCCACCACCAAAAAACATTCTGGTAGATGATGGGTTGACTACACTCAATTGCCCCGCGTGTGAATATGTATGAGAATGTGTTTATCGTGCCATGCTGTAGCCTGCCATCCTATACAGGGTGCATTCCAGCATTGGGTTCTGGAAGGAGCTCCTTCTCCAGCAAGACCATCCTGTCTAGGATTTTTCCTTGAAAAAAGTACAAATGAATGAATTACAATTACATGGCATATTAATTCAAACTAGAAACACGTTGAATCATCTGATAATACTCATTCTCAATGCCACTTATCGTGTACAGGGCTGCGGGAGGCCGTCTGGAGTGTACCTTGGGGACTCGGAGCACACCCTGGACAGATGGACAATTCATTGCATAATACACAATACACACGCACACACCTTACTGCGGGGAATTTGGAAAAGTCAATTAGACTACTTTGCATGCCTTTGGAGGGAGACATTGAGGAAACCCACCAAGCGTGGGGAGAACTACTTCACAAACTTTACACACACAGACCTGCGGCAGGAAACAAAAAACAAAGCCTTGTCCATGGAGGTGTGAGGCTATAGTGCTAACCACTATGCCACCGTGCTGCCCTCATCTGATAATAATAGTTTATCATTAACTCTTGAAGGCATTTTGTTTTTAAGGTATTCCTGCATCCATCTGTTTGGATTTACAGGTCAAATGTTTAAAATATTTTTTCTCTGTTCTTTCCTCCCTGTTTGAAGTATTTTTTTAGGAATATTCAAGGCATACAAGTTATTAAAAAGACTTCCCTGGTATTGCCATGTCTAAGTCATTGGCATGAAGTTTTGCTAGTTTTTTCAATAATTTTTGCTTTGTCTTTTATAGTTTTCATTGTTTCATTTATTTATGCTGGTACTATAAGTTTCATTACAACAAACCACATTGCACCAACTTCTTTTCTAGTAGAATTTCTGTCATATTAGAAGTACAGTACAGTAGTTGGAATGGAACTCCGCCACTACCATATTTAAAAGCATTGACATATTAAGCACTGGATGCATACTAATTACCTCAAAGTTAACACATAACCATGTTCTCTGCTGTCATTTTTAAGCACTTTGATCTCTTAACAATGCCTCATTTTAACTTTATCTTCGACTCATATGGATCTCTTACATATAAATCTCATTTTCATTTGATCAGTAAGACTGCATTCTCCCACCTCTGCAGTATCTCAGAATTTTGTTTAAACTCATCCAAAACATGGTATTGGTGTAAAAAAAAAAAAAGAAACCTCTCTCCTACTGTAGGTTAGAAAGTGAATTTTCAGATAGGATCAAGATACAGAAAAAAGATACCATTTTTCATAATCTTTAATGCTTCTTATCTTCCCCAATCCATGCTTTTTTTGTTGCAAATATGCATACATATTTATATTTTTCATCACATTTATATCAGATAAAATGAAACACATTTGCTTAATACAATTTCATTCCCTTTTATGTAGTGTCCGTAACTTTTTTTAAAATTCAAATATTTCAATGATTTTAATTGTCATTCAGATTCAAACTTGACCAATTTAGATTTCACATGAAAAGACATAAACCTGAAAAAGGTTTATTTTTCTAAAATGCAAAATTCTTAAGATATTGCAACATGAATTTGACATGATATGGAAAGATTATTATTATTATTTTTTTTTTTTTTTAACTTTTTTTAGCTTTTACCAAAAACCAGAATACTTTAATTTAAACAAAAATGTTTACAGGTCGTATGCTTCTAGAAGCTTACACCAATTTTAATATCAATACTCATGAAAAAATATTAATAATTTGCATTTTACATTATTATTGTTTGAAGCGAGACAGTATAATGCTGAAAAATTGCCATTTTTAAGGCACATGTAAAATCATCTCTCCAAAACAGCTGAAGTTAGCAACTTTCAATTTTTTACAAAGCAAGTTTGAACACGTCAATGTTGCATAAGTTTAAGAAGTACATTCTTTGGCACTTACATTCTCTGTATTGTATGCATAACATAAAAATAAAAATAAAATCAACACCAATACTGTGTTTTGGTCGACTCAAATTTAGGGTGCTCAAACCCAATGCAATGTTCTTTATTTTCCTAGTCCTTCTGTCAAACACCTTTTATATCAGAGCATATCCAAAAAACGCACACTGATGGGTCTGATCATATTTCACCCAAATTCTCTAATTTGCATTGGGTGCCTATTTTTTGCTTTCTTTGCCTACAACATGTTCCAGGTACTTACACCATATACACATCTGTCTACATTATATACATGAAAGAAACCTTGTAATGTAAAATTATTATTTAATTTACTGTTACAAAACAAAAAAAGTTAAAGAATAATGGACTGAACGGTTATTTATGTGACAAAAATGGTTCTTCTTTGGCAAACTTTACTACAACTTTTTTTTTATTTATCCCTGTTTGCCAAGCTCATGTGTTTTCATTATACTTGTTCCTAGATATAGACTTGCTGGTTTTTCATCTGCTCCCGGCAAGGGTCACCACAGCGGACCATCCGGTCTGCACATACAAGTTTGGCACAGGTTCTACACCGGATGCCCTTCTTGATGCAACCCTCCCATTTTATCCGGGCTTGGGACCGGTACTACATCCAGGTACTGGGGTTTGGGCATTGGCTGGGAATCGAACCCAGGCGTTCTGCATGACAGCCGAAACACCTACCATTGAGCCACCAGTGCCCTATATAGACTTCTATGTATGGTTGGTGTTAATTTTGTGGCCTTGGGATTCACTTCCTTCCGAGACTCGGTCAAATTTCTAAATTTGTACTCCATTTTTAAATCAAACCTCAAACACTGGAAGCAGTACTATGACTCACTTAACACTCACTAAGCAGTTGCTAACTGGTGTATCTCTACAGTATATACTGCCTCTCTTCATCTCACCTCTGATCGTATAAGATTGTTATTGGATGCTATTGTTCTTTATGAGGCTACCAAGACTAAAATCTCTTCATTTGTAATTATTTTGTTTCTATCAAATTGCATTGCTTATCAAAGCTTTCATAGGTCAAGACATGAGCACTTCAAACTTACTGTATATTCTTGACTGAGCTGCATGGCTCACTTTAAACACAAACTGTTCATAACTGTCTTTCAACAGTTTAAACCCCCAACCAATGTATCCAGAGACTTCCCCTCACACATGCATGTTCATGTGTGTGTTCATGTGTGTGTATATCACTTATACATCCTGGTGCTGTGTGTATGTCCTGAGAGTAATTATCTGGCTCCATATCCTTATAGCTCTGTCAAAATCATTTTTCTTCTAATTAGTAAGATAAAGACAACTAAGTGAATCTCTTTTCCACAGCCACTGAACACAAATGAAATGATGAGACATCTAAGTAAGAACTAATCTAAGGGAATCAAAGCAGCATGAAATTGTGATGTTTTGGTATTTGTAATTGTGATGTTTGTTGTTCCTTGAGTTTGTTTCATTCCATGCCATACCATTTGCTCATATCACTGATTTCTACAGTCAGATGCAGAAATAAGTGATATCCCGAATGAAGCTCACCTCTATGACCATCTGTTCTTTCACAAAGAAACGTCTACCAGCTCCAGTTGGCAAAGCTTGTTGCACCCTCCCCCCATCCCCATCCCCCCCCACCCCTACCCTCTCAATAATGGGGGTGTAGTTTGCAGGAATAATTAAATCTAAGGATCACTATCTTGAAAGAAGGGTTATTTATATATGATGGTGGTCAAGGGAGGAGTCGGAGGTTTCCATCTTATGTTTCAGGTGCTTGCTAGCCCATTGGACTCCGAGTGAAACTACTTCCATAAACAGGAAGATGGGATTTCCTCCACCATCAGGGAATGCAATATAAACCTTTAGATAATGCCAGCTTCCTGCAGCAGTCACAGTCCGCCCCCCAACTCTGTCGGCTGTGAGCTACTCTTCACCTTCTTCCGCTCATAGGTGAGCGTCCGCGTTCTCTCTTTCTGTCAGTTGCGCTGTGCTGTGCTGCAGCTGTTCTTTGAGCATTTGTGCTTCATTCGAGCATTTGGATTAGCACCATGGCTGTTAGGATGGTCCTGACTGATCTAATTGTGGGTGATCTGGAGGGTATTTGCTGTTTTTACAGTAAACAGACACAGTAAAGAAACTATGACTGTGTTCTTTAGTATTTATACATCAGATTGCAGTGGGGGAGAAAAAAAAACACTATAAATTTAATTTTGTTTATGATAATACAACAATCCTAAATAAGTTCATAAAGCTATATATGGCCTTCTTAGATGATGAATTTTTAAACATTTGGATCTTTAATTCTTCATTTAATGAAAATCAAGTTAGGTAAGTTGCTGTTATGAATTTATAGTATACATCAGCTGATTGATGAATTGTGTTGATCTGAGCTCTAGAAACAAAATTCCTCAATGTTTTGATCTCCAGAAAGTGATATGACTTTGTTTATCTTGTTGCGTCTCCAAAATCTCCATGTGTAAATATGAAGAATCGAATGGCATTTCTGGTGTGCATGGAATGTGTTGGCTGCTGTGAGGATCCCAGCGCTATAGTGCGAAGCAGAGGTGTATGCAAAGGGCGTTGTGTGAGTGAAAAAGATGACGAGAGATTAACTCACGTTATCGAGATCTTAAGTCTGGTGAAATCTTCTGGCATTTGAATTGTGCTGGCGGGATCGGAATTAGAATCTATTAATTTCAAATTGTGTACCATGATATTTGGCTTGTATTTGGATTTATTCTTTTCAACACCAGAGTCTTGATAAGCTGCATGAAATGCAAACACTTTTTTGTCTGCCAGTTTGTGCTATGCTGAGCAAGCTTACAAAGCCGTATCCTATGAAGCCTAATAACCCATGGGCATTAATGTCTTGGTCATCTTGGCTATCTGAGGGCATTTCTGGAAGTCCAGGTGGATTCTGAAGTGGTATCATGTTTTTTGACAATCGTCCAAAAAAACAAGTCTTTCAAGCCAGTGAACTGAAGAAAGTCATACTCACCCAAATATAGCATCTTACACTGATTTCCACAATGCATGCCAAAATAAGGAATCCAACAAATTGGCATTTAAAATATGCTTTTTTACTGTGATATTCTTAAAATATTTGTCTGCTGATACATGCAATGTTGATGCCATGAGTTATTATTAGTTTTTATTTCATGGAAGAATTTAATATCGCCAAGACATCTCTCACTCAGTCAAAAAGTCTTATTGTCATAAGTGAAACGACATTCTATGATGTATGTTATTCCTGCACAGACATGACCAATAAATATGACACATTTATATAAAGCAGTGGCTCCATTACAAACAACAGCAGATTGTGTACAGTTTGTGCATGTAGTAAGCATGAGCATGCATGCTGAATGCAAAATCACAGAAGATTTGATTTTGAATCTAATGAGTGACTGTGAAAACAAGTGTCAAGTAAATTGCGCACAGTTTTAAGAGTATAGTATTGCAGTTCAGTGTGCATATGTGTTCTCTAAAAGTTATGTGTAGTTACTATAGTTTACTCCAACCACCTAAATGCCTAATAGTTTATCAATATAGTTAATAACAAAATTACATAAAGAATTTACATTAAATGTTCTAATGGGCTTTTCAGTTATACAGAAAAAAAAAACTAAAACAACTAAACTCAAACTAAAACTTGTATCTTTTGATAAGCCTTTATTATTTATATAGAATATAGCTGTGCTATAGATGAACTAAAAGGTATACAGGTCTAAATTAGAGCTTTAAATGGGTCATAGGTAAAAGATACACCCTGCAAGTTCAAAAGACACTCCAGTGACAAGTAATGCTACTATAATTATATAGTTAAGTTGTTTAGGTAATTACATAGTTTAATAGCTTTTATTTCATTAGAAGGGTTTGTTTTGAACTAATTTCTCTTTTTTCCACTTTGTCCTACCATAGATTTGCAATTATTATATGTTTACATTTTAAATTAAGATACTGTCCTTTTGTTGCATATTGCTAGTATTATACAAATGAACAGATTTCCCTTTGTGCTACAGGGTGAATAAAAAATCCTGCCAAAATGTCGGAGTAAGTACCTTGTAATCTTTATCATCATCTTGTTCTAGGTATACATTGTGGGTTCAACAATTCATAAAACAATTAAATAAAATGTGTGAAAGTAAACAAATGTGGCAGTTCGTTTGAATTTCAATAAGATGTAAGCCAAGAAGGTGTGAAATAAATAGCTGATGTTAACTGGAGCTCTAGGCATGCGGAAATACCCACAATAAATTTCAAATATGTATTGTGACATTTTATTTATCTGACATTTTTATTATAAACAATTTCACCATTCCCATCCAAACTTTTAAGGAAAAAGATGTCATCAAGTCGCAAGCATAATCTGAAGGTATTTTTCATTTATTCATTTATTTGCCTTTCCTTTCCATTATTTATGTGCATTTATTTGTTCATTTAATAAAATAAAGAGAAGAAGGAAAGCAAGAACACTAATGCTTATGACTATGTGCTCCAGAGCTTGATGCTCTCCATTGCTAAAGGTTTGCTTGAGGTTGAAGCAAAGGAAAGAGAAGAGGAGAGGAAAAGGTACATGGCAGAAGCGTGCCCTGTTTTATCCTTCCCAGGGAGCGCACAAGCACTACAGGTATTGACATAAACACAAACAGAAAAAAATGTAGATGATTTAGGCTAAGATATACATCACTGATTCATGTCACATATTGGAAATGAAATAAACAATAAAAATACACGGCGGCCCAAAAGTGTAGAAGAAACATTTAAGAATGAAAATGAGTTCTGTTTGATCTTTGGTTCAGAAATAAAAAATTTTTTAAAAAAGGATTATAGTAGCTCACAGCTAAGGCCATGCTTTGTCTCTGTTTTGTTTTACAGGAGCTGTGCAAAGAACTTCACCATAAGATTGATGTGCTTGATGAGGAGAGATATGATCTGGAAAGCAAAGTCGGCAAAAGTTCTAAGGAGGTACAGTTTAGACCACACACACAAGACGACAGCACAACAATAAACAACAATGATCAATTAAAGTTGCTTATATGAAATTTTCTGTATCACTAGATTGAGGACATGAAGATTAAAGTTCAAGATCTGAAGGGCAAGTTCAAGAAACCAGCTCTGAGGAAAGTGCGCATGTCAGCCGATCAGATGCTTCAGGCTCTGCTCGGCTCCAAACACAAGGTGTCTCTGGACCTGAGAGCCAACCTGAAACAAGTGAAGAAGGAGGTCAAAGAGGAGGTGAGGGCCAGATTATTATTATATATATTTTTAACTACTCGTGACATTAAATGTTTAGGTTTTCCTTATCTCTATTATTCTCTATATCATTTAAAACTAAAGTGCTATAGAGTGCTTTATTTTAACGATGTAATTCTTTAATATATTAACTTTTCTCTCTGTCACAGGATAAGGAACTGCGTGATGTCGGTGACTGGCGTAAAAATGTGGAAGACAAGGCTGGCATGGATGGCAGAAAGAAGATGTTTGAGTCCGAGGCTTAAATAGTCATACGTTGTCTAGTCTTTATTGCTTCAACAGACTTACTATTCTGGGCTGCTGCTGCTTGAGAAATGGAAATGTCAGGTTTAGCTTGTGGACAAAATTGTTGATAATGTTGGAAATGGGAAGCCAAAGCAAATGCAATGTAGTAATTGTTATATTCTTTTTCTGAATTACGCTGTAGTTTGTCTAGTTATACTGAACATTTGTATTGGGTAAATCAGATTTCCAATGCATAAATAAATGGTTTAATGTACAATTGTCTTTTTGTCTTAATTTATCTCAAAATATTGGTATATTTTTCTATGCAAGAGATTATAAATTAAAGAGATTATAAAATTTAACAAAATCTGCAAACTACTGCTTATGATTTTATTACTTAAAATAATCATGAAAAAAAGGCTATTTGTTTACTAATAAGTCAGACTTGAAACGATGTTTCCCACTCATCGTTTGGATGATGTAATGGACTTCTGATACCATTTAAACAATAACCAATTAACAAAAACAAAAGGTGTTGTATCTAAAAGCTAAAACATTACAATAAAAATGGAATTTTCTTATTATCTATTATCTATTGTGATTATCTATTATTAATAATTTCAATTTATATTTAAAATCAACAATGCAGTGTTTTATGATGGCATTGTGGTTATAGGACTGCAATTAACATTCTTCTCATGTCTTGCAAGATTAAGTATTGTTGAAATGATGGATGACTTCAGGACATCATTCTGTTTACGGTAAGGAAAGATGATATCTTACATCTGCAGTGTGTTGGAAAAATCAGGAAGCAATGCAAGTAAAAACTACATGTCTTATCTTTGTATTTATTATTTACATCATACGCTCTATTTGTTCACCCTTTTAGCCACTGTGTCATTTTTTTTCCCAAACCCCCCCCCCCCCCCCCCCAACCAAAATAATGGGTCATTATTTTTTAAGTGCCATTTTCTAGTATCCCTCAAGATGATGTAATTGAATTCTGGTATAATTCAAAATATAAACAATGAATCTAAAGGATAAAAAATATTACAGTATTTTTTATTTGCATATTAAGTATCTGTAGAAATGTTTACAACAACTATGTAAAAGTAAGACACTATGGGCAGCATAATTTAAATTAGGGTACATTACAGTATCTGTAGTGACTGTATACACTATTTATTTTGACTATACTGGTATCTACTACAGTATCTATAGTCAATGTATTGATATCTAATATGATATTTATAGTGATGTATTAATATACACTACTCATATCTACAACAGTATCCATAGTGGCTGTATTGATATCTACTCCCTTGACAACTAATATTTTGACAGTATCTATAGTGACTGTAGTAGTATCTACTGCAGTACCTAGAGTAATGTATTAATAGGCACTATTGACATTGACGACAGTATCCATGTTCACTATATTGATATCTACTTCAGTATCTACAGTGATGTATTAATATACACTATTGATATCTACAACAGTACCCATATTGACTGGATTGATATCAACTACTGACATGTTTGACAGTATTTGTAGTGACTGTAGTGATATAGTGACAGTATACATAACAACATTAATATGTTTGCAGTATCTTTAGTGATTGTATTGATATCAGCTACTGATATAGATGATAGTATCTACAATGGCTGTAGTGAGATATTCTATTGATATCTACTGTAATATAGTATCCATATTGACTAAATTGATATATATTACAGTATCTATAGTAGCTGTGTCATTTATGACAGTATCTATAATGATGATGACACTACACATCTATTACATTGACTGAGTAATACATAATATCAGATAGAATTAAAATGTTAATGTTTCGAAGCTCATGTTAGATTAGAATAATTACCCGGTGATGATGTTGACCTATAAGGCATCGTTCAAGGTCTTTATCCTTGACGAAGTATATAATAAAGATAATGGCACAATAATAATCTCAAGAGATGCGTTATTTATATTGAAGAAGCAGGGAAAGAAGCCATAGTACTGTATTTCATGACCTTGTGAGCCCATTGGTTTGTTTGATAATCCATTTCCATAAAGAGTAAGGCAGGATTTACAGAGAATGCAATATATAACTTCTTTGCTCCTCAGCTGCCTGTGTCTCTGTCTGACAGAAGATTGTCAGCGCTTTACGATCCCCTGTTCTCTTCTGTTGTTAAGGTAAGAATTCTTTTTTTTATTTTTTCCCCATGGTTTCCATCCATTTCATCCATCTCATCCTTTGTGCAGACTTACATCAGTCTTACATTATTTCTATATAATTGTAATTTCTGATGGTAGTGCACTTACACATCATAACTGCAAAATGATGATTAAGGTATAATTAATAATGGTGCTAAATTCAATATTATTTCATTTTGGCCAAACATGTATACTGTTTTTATGCTTAATTCATTTTTAAATATAAATATAAAGCTATTGGTAAAAAGAAGTTGAATTTCAAACCATGAAGCTTGTTGAACATGTTTTGTGTATTTTAGGGAAGAGTGGATATAGAGAGAGCCAGGATGCTGGCTTAATATACAGAGTGATGATGTGGCACTTTGAAAGTCTACACCTCCATATGCAATAAATTATGAAAATGATACAGCAAAGTTTTACTCACAACTGTCAACACTCACATACTGTCATGTGTAATAGCCTATTCACATTAGTATATGTTCTAAAAAGTGTGCTTTCAACTTTAATTGAAAGCAAATAATAGAATGGTCATAAAAGTGCTTTAAATTGTTTGCAAATATATATAATTCATTATCTAATATATAAATGTAACTTCAACTGAAGAATAAAGCTAGCTCGTCTTTGTCTTCTCTAGTCTCTAAGAATAACCTCTCTTTCATGCCCCAACAACTGTCTTTGCAGCTTTCTAAGTATGTAGATAAGCGGCAAGATGACCATCTGAACAGACCAAAGTAGTTAACTCAGTCATCAGTTAGACAGTCAGCCTTCTCGGTTGCTCCACAGAGGATAAATAAAGGCTAAGAATGGAGTCAGATGCAAAGGAATAAAGGACACAGAGTTATTTCTGAGCTCTACGCTAATGTCTTGGCCATCTCAGAGATGTTCCACAAGGCTGGGTCTGTCTCTTGGGCACGTCTAACAGTTGTGGTGTCACATTGCAGAGACCTTGCTAAGAAAATATCAGTCAAGGAGGGGTTAGAGGCAAACGCATAGTCACATCTCAGATTTAGAATCAGGGTTCTGGTGATGTGCATGTGATACTTTATAGACATGACTATTGGTAGATGACTTGGATGAACTTGAACATGAACTTGACCTTGCACAGTGCTTTGTTCAATGTTTTCCTTGTTCCAGTTTAGATTTTCTCAGAAGTCAAGCTTCAAAATTTCCTCTTAAAAGGTTGAGAAGCAATATCGGATTTCAGAAAAATCATAGACATTTAACTGCCATAAAATCACACGTTGAGGCTGAGTTAATGACTTATTTACCGTTGACAATTTCTTAATAATTAGATTCTGCATAACAGTAATTACACTGAATTGTCTAATATATCCTTGTCCATGAATACATTATAAACATACAATATGTGTGCTCTTTCTTTGTATTACTGTCATTAGGGAACAAAGACAAGCAGCCAACATGACTGAGTGAGTAATATTCTGAATCATTCACTTTGATAAGGAGGAGTGCGCAATAATTTAGCATTACGGGGACCTGATCTCATGAGAAATATGCACAAATTCGGTTTTGCTTGCATTCATATCAACTAAGTAAGGAAAGAATCAAATGGAAGCATAATCCAATGCATGTGGATCATCATAAATTACAGTTTAACATAATACTTAACTTTTAATTTTCATTAAAAAATGAGTGTTATAATGTCACTACAGAATCAAGGAAACAATCACATCTACATCTTTTTTTTTTTTTCTTTCTGGTAGACACAAAAGAATGTCCATGAGTCGGAAACACAGTATAAAGGTAAATATCTTTGTTTAGATTATCATGACACAAGAATAAATCTTCTGATTGATTGTGTGTCTGGTAACTTCTATCTCCAGAGCTTAATGCTTCAGGTTGCAAGAGATTTGTTAGAAGCTGAAGCTGAAGAGAAAGTGAAAGAGAGGACGACATACATGGATGATCACTGCCCTCCTCTTTGTTTACCCAGCAGCAAGGAGGCGTTACAGGTACAACTCAAAGTAGCTTTTCTATTAAAATTATTTGTAAATTATAGGTTTCTCTGAACTGACATCATTGAACACATCAGTTAACATGAACAAACCATTAATACAACAAAGAATCAATACAAAAGATCAGTTATAGGGCAACTGAGACTGTACTTCTATGGAGATTGAGCTGGAATACACTGCACCATAGAATAACTGATGCTTGTATTGACTAGTTTTTTTTATGGAAAAAAATAACAACAACAACTACAACAACTCGCTTAGGCCAAATAATTAATATTTATTAATGAAATTCCATAATGACCAACATGAACACCTTACATATTGTTTGTGCTTGTTAACTAGCATAAGCCATAATTCAAGTTCAAACATTAGACTAGATTTCAGTAAATTTAGAGACATTCGTAATTGTTCCACTAATTCAGATTTAATTTTAGTCATGTACTGAATACATTGTATTCAATATAAGTATATTTTGTTAACATTATTTGCAAGTTATGTGAAATGTGTTAAAATGCATTCGTACTTTAACATTGCTTGATTTTTAAAAAACATTTCAATAGTTTTTTTTTTCTTTAAAGAAAACTTAATGCACTTGTGTAAGAGTGTCTGTCACACTTTAATGTAACTGTATAACATTAAAGGTGTTTGTGGGTTGTCTTTCTGCGGGAACCCTTAAAATATTCATTATATGTATAGTTTTTTTCATTTAGCTGAGGAAAACATTCAGTTGTTTAGTCCTGCATTAAACACTTAAGCTTTTGCCAAAGGAACAACTAATGCTATAGAGTTAACCTTTTATTTAACAGTGTAGGCTCTGTCTTGAACTGTAATTGTATATGTGATTTTATGTCCAATTTAATATTCAGTGTTATTCGATTTGGGCATTTTGGATTCTAGTCTAGATTAAATCATGGATTGCATTCAGATGTTGTAGTGTAACATAGTCAACATTTTAATGCTATAATAAGGCCTTGCTTTAACTGTACCTATAAATACCCTCAGGCACTGTGCAAAGAGCTTCATGAAAAGATTATTTTTATTGATGAAGAACGATACAATCTGGAAGTCAAAGCCAATATGGTTGTGGACGAAGTAAGTTTTTTAATTGTGTTTTTAAATTTTATTTATTTAAATATCAGATTTCTTAAGGCTCCATTGGTTAAATGTTCTCAAACGCAATCTCAATTTCTCTTTGTAAACAGGTTAAAGATTTGAGTATAAAAATTGTAGACCTAAAAGGCAAATTCAAGAAACCTCCTCTAAAGAAAGTACGTATGTCTGCTGATGCTATGCTTCAAGCTCTGCTCGGCTCCAAACACAAGGTCAACCTGGACCTGAGGGCCAACCTGAAACAAGTGAAGAAGGAGGTCAAGGAGGAGGTGGGGTCTAGATCATCACCAATTTATTTGATTATTATTTCTAAATGTCTCAGATGTACAGTACCAAATAAAAGTTGGGGCACACCGTTCAGATGTTTGGACACAAGTTTAAATTTATTTTCTATATTCTAGGACAACACTGGATTTTCCTAAACTGAAATAATATATATGTAATTAGGTAATTAAGTAACAACAACAACAGCCAGTTGTTATTTTAAGATATTTTTCCAAACCCATCAAGCACCATGATGGAACTGGCTCTCATGAAGACCTTCACAGGAAAACAAGACCAAAACTTACCTCTGCTGAAGGAGAAGTTAATTTAGAGTTACCAGCCTCAGAAAATTAATAATTAACAGCATCTCAGAAGGCTTTACAGAGCATAAGTAGCAGACACATCTCAATATCTACTGTTCAAATTATTGCATATTTTGTTTTACAATGTAGAAAGGGAAAAAAAAATCAGGAAAGTCCATGGAATTAGAAGGTGTGTCCAAACTTTTGACTGGTAGTGTACAGTAGATTATAAAGTTGTCTTTTCTCTTTGGTGCCCGAATGATAGTATATTATATAACCATCTATTCACTTTTCTTCTTCCTTTCACAGGATAAGGAATTACGTGATGTTGGTGACTGGCGTAAGAGTATTGAAGACAAGGCTGGCATGGGTGGAAGGAAAAAGATGTTTGAGACTGAGGCTTGATGCACTGACTAGACATTTGACTAAACATCAGTTTGACAATGTTAAACTAGTTTCCACTTTGCCAGTAGTTATGTCACAAATGACTCAATATACAGTATCTACATAATTCACAGATCAACTGTCCTGTGAATTTTCTGCTTTTTTTTTTTTTGTTCTAAAGAAATGGTTTGTTCATATCTATAACTAGCATTGTGCTTTAACTTCAATCTCTTTGTAAAGACGTTTACCAAATAAAGGCATTATGTTGAAAAAAAATCATTTTATAGATTAATTATTATATAAAATCCTTTCTGCTTTGTTGGTGAGGATTTCTTTAGTCAGAAAGGTAAGTCATTTCTGACAAAGCATATCAGTTACTTAAAGTAAACATCTGAAATGTAAAAAAAAAATAAGACTAAACAAGTATATAATATTTGTTTAACTGCATTTTTTGTCATAAACAGATATAGATCAGATCGCTTTGGATTAGAGGTAAGTACGTAATACTTAAGCCAAAATGTATTTATATACTAACATACACTAGAGTGTGCTGTCCATCAGCTGCTTATGGAGCTCTGTCCTCTAAGAGACGTTATCTCTATTTGTAAAACAACACAAAGCTAATAATTGTTTTTAAAGGTACTAACTTGCTCAGATAAAGATTAAAATTGAAACTAACTCACTAAAATGAGAATAGGTAACAATGCTAACAATGAGTTCAATCATTACCCTTATACACCTTTAATTAAAAAAAAAACATTCGTACATATGGAACATTTGTACAGTTCCTGAGACCATAAATCTCAGCTCACAACAGAAAATTAACAAAGTATATAAGTCATAAAATAAGAAAAACGTGTTAAACAGTGAGTTATTTATACTGTAGTTGAAGGGAGGGGTTAAGGTTAGAGTTTCATATGCATGCTGATCTGTTGGTCTGAGCGGCACACCAATTCCATAAAGAGAGATGTGGTGTTCTGCTGAGCCATCATACAATGTCATTAAAACCCCCATGGTGTTTCAGTAGCCTGTGGCAGTCTCTCTGGATCTTACTTGCTGCCTTCTTCTCTTAGGTGAGAACCTCTCATCTGTCTCTTCTGAGTCCAGCTTGTTTTCTCTTTAGCAACAGATGGATATTACGGATTTGGACAGTATTTTTTTCCCCTTTGGAACCTAATGACAAACACCCTGTCCTGAGATCTTCCTGAAAGCAATGGAAAATTTTAATCTGATCTGCAATAACAGAAGAATTGTGTTGTGTGTTAAATGGGTTTTTGAGATGTTCACCCAGTCATTTCACCAATATTTGGTGATGTGGTAACTATAGAGTGGCCATTGCAATAATAAAGATTTATATACTTTATTATTGCTGATAATTTTCTGTTTATTATTTAATGAGTTTACAAGATTGTTCTTGTAAATTGAACATTGATATTCTAGCTGTGTCTGAATGAGCTGGAAATTAAAGCTTTTGAAATGTATTTAAAATTTATTTAAATTAAAAAATATATATATTTTTTAATACCAACTAATCGCTATATGTTAAAATTCAAATGGTCAGTATGGAATAAATGTATTATGTGTTACCAAAAAATAACAATATATTTTAGTTTTACAATTATGTTTATAGGTTGATAGATTTATATGTATCACTTGATGCTTTGCTTTATGTGATGAGATGATTTAGATCATTCTGAAACCTTATACTTGCATGAAGATTTGCAAATGTTGCAAATGTCCTTGCTTGGTACGCCTGCTTAAGCTATCAGTTATCAGTGTATATGTCAGCCTGTAAAATAATCCATATGAAATACATATCCTGTATCATGTTTTCTCCATGATGAAATTAAGAATATAACATTTATAGCATGTAGATGTAAAAAGGACGTATTTGCAGCGTTCATTTTGTACAGCTATTTTACAGATCACTTTAGACAGATGTTTTCCTTAATTAGGAAAATTTAATTAATAGTTAGTAGTAATGATTCATAACATATTTGAGCCAGTTAAGATTTCTTCAGGTATGTTGTTAGTGGCCACTTGTATAAGATCGACAATTCTCAAATGTCAGGATTGATAGCAGATGCCAAGGTGTGAAGTTATAAATGTGTCCTTGAAGACAAGCATATCGCTGTAAGAGGCATATGAAAGGAACAGCTGACCCCTAAGACTCGCTGGCCTAACTTTATTTAGAAGGGATTTTCATTCTGAGGAAATGCTTTTCTAGTTTGTCATATATTAGTTTCCAGAGAAAATCAACACCATTTAGCCAAGTAGACCAAGGCATAGAGAGTCTGAGTTTCACTCATAGCTGACATCTAGATAACTGATTAGATAAATGCTTTAAAATTATTATAGAATGAATAGTGTCAGTTGGCTTGATAAGACATAAGAAAAATAAAGTATAAACCAGATCTGCTAATGGTATTTCTTAACTCACTTATTTCACCAAGGAAAGTCTTTGAAATATAATAGTCTTATAAATATTAACCTGGAACAGAAATTGCTGGGAAATCAGAAGTAAGCTCCGAATGTACATTAACCCTCACACCTAGAACAGAGAATAAAACTGTGTTAAAAAAAAAAAAAAAAAAAAACTTATTTCTAACAAATGCAACATCTTTTCACAGGACCTGAAGCAAACAAGAAAGCAGGATGTCTGAGTAAGTTTTCTAATATACATGTGTGTGTGTGTTTTATATATATGATGACAAGACAGTTTGCAAGAACAATTCCAGAATAGCTCACCTTCGTGTCTTAAAATAACAACTGACTTTAGGTTGTTGTTGCTCAATTACCTGATGCCATGTGCATATTTCATGAAAAAAAACTAATCCAGTATTGCTCTATAATGCAGAAAATAAATCCAAACTTTTGACAGCTGTGTTCAAACTTTTTGACTGGTACAGTACCAGGCAAAAGTTTGGATACAGCATATGTTACAGCAACTGTTAAAATGTCTTGTTTTAACGATACCTATACATGAACATTTAATTCCTTATTATTCACACATCATAATAAATTTAATGTACAGTAAGTTCAGCCCTGAAATAATGCAGGCATATTTTATTATAATAATTTATTACAACATATTATTCTGCAACTTTACAGACATTTTCCTCAATACATTTTTTAATTACACACCTTTTCTAAAAGATATTTTCTCATTTTCCCCTCCAATGAACAGCAAAAAGATGTCATCGAGTCGGAAGCATCAGCTTAAGGTTGATCCGCATTGTATTTTTTTAAATTACTATACTCCTGTGCTTTTTTATCAAAAATTAAACTTAATGTTTCACTTGTGTTCCCAGAGCTTGATGCTTTCCATTGCTAAAGGTCTCCTAGAAGCTGAAGCAGTTGCAGCTGAGGCCACAAGGGCTACTTATATGGAGGAGACTTGCCCACCATTGAGCTTGCCAGGATCTATGGCAGACCTTCAGGTGGATTATCATGAGTTTTTTTATTTTTTATTAAATTTTTAAAATATTTTTATTATGACAGATAGAAAGCACCTAAATATTCTAGAGATACCTAGAAAGCATTCAGTTGTATATTTAAGATATAGTATGTATGTATTTGTAAAGTAAAAACGCATGTTTATGATTAGCACACATGATTTTCATGAATGATGGATTGCAGGAGCTGGTCAAGAAGCTCCATGCAAAGATTGACACAATAGATGAGGACCGATACGACTTGGAAAGCAAAGTCAACAAGTCGAACAAAGAGGTATGACTGCTCTGCTACTGAAAAAAAAAATGTGACTGTAGCACGTTATCCTCAGCTGTGCGTCAAATACGGTATGGTCTATTTGCATGGAGCAGATTGATGACCTGAAAATTAAAGTTCAAGACCTGCAAGGGAAGTTCAAGAAACCAGCTTTGAAGAAGGTGCGCATGTCTGCAGACTCTATGCTTCAGGCTCTGCTTGGCTCCAAACACAAGGTGAACCTGGATCTGAGAGCCAACCTGAAACAAGTAAAGAAAGAAGTCAAAGAAGAGGTGGGTATAAAATCAGGTTTTAAAAGGAACATGTGACGACAATACATTGCTTGAATATTCAATTCCTTGGCTTTTGGCTTATTAAGACAATAAAAAAACATAATGACTTGGTATCAAATGTTTTCTTTCTTTCTGTTTTTTACAGCCCGCAGAACAAGTTGGTGACTGGCGTAAGAACATTGAGGATAAGGCCGGTATGGATGGCAGGAAGAAGATGTTCGAGACCTCCTAATTACCACAAAGCACAATGCAGCTGTTTTTAGTTGTTTTTAACTAGAAAAGCAGGCAGTGTACTTTTGTTTGTTATCGCCACATATAGGCCATCATTCTTTTATATATGACCTAAGGATATCTTTTAAACATAAAATCACTTATTTTGTTCCTGTCTGCTGAATAGTAAGTACTGTACAAACATGCTTCAAGTGATAAATAAATATCTGAAGTGTTTTAACGATTAATGTAGTTTGTCTGAATCTGTGCTGTTGGTTTCAATATGTCTCTGACATGTAAGGGACAAAATGGAAATACAGGAATTTGAAACAGTAAACATGATTTGAGTGTGTCGATGTTGCCAAACCCAGCACCGAGAAGTATACATTTTGGGCTTTTACCTGCTCTAACACACCTGAATAATCTCATCAAAGGCTTGAGTTTAATTTAGGTGAATCAGAATGGGTAAAAAACTAAACAATCTATATATTAACTGGTAGCCATCGCTTTCGGAGGTCTGAATGCTCCTAACAAGTATTGTTTGTATACAGTATGTGTGATGAAAATGATAGCTCTAAAATGTGTCATTTGAACCAACGGAAGGAAGGACAGTTAATTTCTTCATGCAAAATATGAACGAGACTCTGGAGGATTTCTCAATTAATCAAGGCTTAACAAGCATTTCAGCATGTTGTCAGGTAAGTTGTCTTTGAATCTGTGTCAGAGCTCATCTCTTTACACTCTACCTAGTGTGCCAAATGTCTCTATTAATGACACTTAATCTTTTTATCGTACACTAATCACATGCCAGAGCAAATTAATCTTCTTGTTGGCGAGTTCATTTAAACCCCATCAAAAACTAGCCACTGCATGTACTAGCTGGGACGTTCAACTGATGGTAATGGATACTTGTGACTCATTTTTAATAGTGCTGCAGAGACGCTGAAGAAAACATCTGGTAAAGACATGAACACTCCTGAGCAGGTCTCAGAGAAGATGTGCAGAGAAACACTGATATCTATTGGTCAGGTCTGGAACTACAGGTATGAGTCTTACAGTCTTGTTTGCTTATAGAGCATGTACTGTATACATTCTTTGGTAACTTTTAGTTATCATTTTTATTCTTACTTTACGTATATGATATTAAATTAAGTTCTTTTTTTATGAAACAAAGTTAGTAACCTGCATTTAGTGGGTATGAACACAGCTCAATGCTGTTAAAAGTTGCATTGAAAAATCTAATTAAAGGTATGCTATAGAATTGGCTACAAGAAAAACACTGCTCTGTTGGAAACTAAACAGAGACTCAGTGGAAATAGAGCAGTCTCGCACCATTTCTCTGTTTTATTTTCTGCTCCAAGTAAATAGTAATTCTATTTTATATCTTCCATGATTTGACAATTGTTTCAAAATAATACAGTTTCACATACAGCTCTGTGCTGCTTAATCCCCACCAGAAAACTTGTACATTGGCTTGTCTATTTTTTTAGTACTTAATTATAAAAAGATAGACAAAAAAATAATGTGCTACAAACCAAACCCAAGGAAAACCATGAAAAATAAGTGCACACAAGAAATCTAGAAAAATCTAGGAATCTAGAAAAAAAACCTTCTCACCCTCATTAACTTTCAATAACATTCACCTTTTCATAAACTATGTGCCAACACTACCAACACTTTTTTCCCCATCCAGAAACATAGTTTATCCCATTCTTATTAGCAACATGTCACACCAACGAACATTCTTTAAGAACACAACCACTCGATAAACTGGTACATTTGCTACAGGTACAGATAAGCATTAGTTAAAATATTTCCTTCATTTTATATCTTGCTTAAAAAAAAAAGTTCACTCAATCACTGTAGATAGTGCTTTATCCTGGTCATGGGGGTCTTGGAGCCTATGCCAGCAGACAGGCATGAGGCAGCGTACACCATAGAAGGGGTGCCAATGCATTTATTGGCACACACATACACATACTCATTCACACACTATGGGCAATTTGGGAACGCCGATTAGTCTAATCTGCATATCTCTCCAGTGTGGGAGGAAACAGGTGTACCCGGAGAAAACCCACCAAGCACGAGGAGAACATGCAAACTTCATACACACAGAGGTGGGAATTGAACCCAGGCGGGAATCAAATCCGGACCCTGGAGGTGCAAGGCGACAGGCCACTATGCTGTCCAGAGGTCCTCTGATGACTTCTTCCCTACTGCACTCTATTTATTTATTTCACTGGTCCCACCTCCAACTCTGGGACTGGCTGATAGGGAATACTACTAAAAAGTCACTGTGTCTAGAAATTACCAGCATGTGGATAAATAAAAATAGCTCCTCCCAACTCTACACACATTTTAGCCTGGTTCTGCTTTACGGCTAGAGAGTGCACTAGCTTGGAGTGACCCTTTGAGGGCACTGTTTAACTGTTTAACTGTTTAACTTTCTCTCCAGCCTGAGAGAAAGACCACAACCACATGCTTCATTAAACTTGTTGAAATGTAGAAAGAGACCACAGAAGTTGTGTCTCAAATCTAAGTCGTTTAATGTGAGGAGGCTGAAATAAGGCTCGATAAGCATTCCTTTGGAAAGACGGATCTTTGTTGTTTAAAATACTTCTAGCGGATTCCCTTTCAGAGGGTAACACTCTGTTGTATGGTTTGTCTTGCATCCATGGGGGAAGCTTTAAGGAGGACTCAGGGGGACAACTGGGAAACATTTAAGAATTCTCCATTTGTCCATTTGTTTGTGGGGTAGAATGCCAATAAATATTTTCTTTCAGAGCTAAGGTTTTCTAGTTTTCTAGACTTTGTATCATTCCGAGCACCCTAAAATGTCTTTCAGTCAAAATCACTAAGTATTGCAATGAAATATTTTAAAGAGTGTCACAGAATTATTAGCGGTTAGTAACCCACTGAAAATCAGGGCTAACCTATTTCTGAGCTGTTAAAAAAATAAGTAAAATTAAACAGACTTACATTAATATGTTACACCATGGTTGGAGGAATCCGTTTATTTTGTACAAAGTCATGTCAGTAATCGGCATTCGTAAAACATAATTTATTGAAATTAACATATGATCTTCACTTGCCTGGATATTTTTAAGCGAAGTGATTAGATGAGATTGGATGCAGAGTGTATTTCGAGCTACTGGCACACTAATGGCTTTGCTCTTATTACCATAAACAGGGTGGGAGGTTTTTCTTTTAGAGGTCCATGCCAGCCTTATATATGGTTAGCAACCAGTAATTGGGGGCTAGTGGCTCGCGTCCCTGAACCATTTCTCCATCAAGCCAGTACCACTGCCACGACCTTTCTTATAGGTGAGAGTAAAGTGCGCTATACACTTTCCTCTGATTGCGTTTTATAATTCACCTTTGCTATAAAATTCTATGTGGTTTCTGCTCTTGCTGATGGATTGTTGGGCAATTAGTGATAACATGAGAGATACCAATGTTGCTAGTACTACAGTATGTATTGTTTTAACCTCAGGGCAACACAAACTTTTTTTCAGTTTCGTATCTGTATGATTCAAGATTCAAGATTCAAAGAACTTTATTAATCCCAGAGGGAAATTGCTTCAAAACACATGAAAACTCAGAGAGCAACCGCACCAAAATATATGATTTGCATAATGGACATAGAAGAACAAAAATGTTTTAAATGGTAGCTATTTGTACCTTTGGCCACAGGAAAACTTAAGTTTGAATAAACTTGGGATTGAAGATCAAAAGGTTAGCATGATTAATGCTTAGCAGTGTGTCATATGATAAACTGTATGGTAGATTTGCATGGTTGGTAAGTTTGTGCAGACCTGCTGAAGTGTGCCTGATAGAAATTGCTTGTAATAATAATGGCCAGATTTGCTAGCTATAATTTAGGGACTTTTACTGAAATGTTAAATGTTGTTCAATACTGTACTTTGTACTCAGGGTATAGATCTATCACTGTAACTTAGCAGCAGCCCTATGTCCGTATCACTGACTCGGCTGGTTTAGCAGATTTATGGCCGTGGCTCTGTGTATAGCATGCAGGTATCTGCCAAAATCAAAGGTCCAGAAAAAGTTATGGTGGAATATGATAAGCGCTGGCTTGATTAATGTTAGCATGCTGGTGATGGTGGAGCCTGGGTCAAGTGCTCCTCTTGCAGACATCTGTAGAGATGTTCCTCTGAGGCTGGACATTAGATATCAAAGGTTGAAACAGATTCGATGAGATTCCAAGAAGCCACAGCATACTTGTGGGTGTAATACAGATACATCTGGAGGATCTTGAATACTTAAACACATGTATTTCAGAGAGTATTAGAGCTGTTTCGTGTGAAACCTCTGGGGCAAGTCATTCAGAGCAATTAGACAGAGAGTGAGGCACTTTGCAATAAATAAAAATGAAATAATTAAAATGCTGTTTTTCTGTATGTTTTTGTAGAGTGGGGAATAAAAAGAAGCAACCAAGATGTCGGAGTATGTATTATTTAGCTTATTTACCCAATATTACTTTTACTCCTACAGAGGTTCCACTTAGCGCCATAAAGATTTCCTTATCTGTTTAATTATTTAAAGAATCTCTGAAAAATCCAAAAAATAAAGGACACTTCTTTTTTTTTAGCAGATATATATCAGATGCATATATATTGATTGACAAGTTGTGTATGCTTTCTCCAATGTTTTTCCCATACAGAAAAAAGATGACATCAAGCCGCAGGCATGCCCTCAAGGTAGGAAATTGTAATCCTTGAGCTATACTTCGATTTCAAAAACAAGTATATGCTGTTTAAAAAAATAATAATACTGACTGTAATGAACATATTATCAAAGTCTATTTCCTTCCTCACAGAGCTTGATGCTTTCAATAGCTAAGGGCTTGCTTGAGAAGGAAATCAAGCAGTCTGCAGCTGACAAAATTGCCCACATGGCACAGAATTGCTCTGAGCCCTCCTACCCACACTCAGTGCAGGAGCTGCAGGTACGTCATATTCACTCTCTAACACCCAGACAACTCTAAAGACTTGTTTATTGTATTTTGATACTTAAAAACATTTTCCTGATTCCTGTAACATAGAGTTTAATGTCGCAGATGTTTTGCTTAGAAAGAACCAACATCAATGTATGGAGATGAATTTTGATAAAATACATCTTTAATTATTTTTAGTTCAATGTTTGTAAAATCTTAGACATAACTTGAAAATTACTGGAAATGGTTGGTTGCTACATCAGTAAATGTAAAGATTTAATTAGCTACTTGTTAAAGTATGTGACAGCGTTGTTAAGCTAGTGTAGGGATGGAAAGGCTGGAATGCTCAATTTAAATAGATTTATATAAATCATACAGCACGCATTACAAGAAAAGCTAGCCAAATAGTGTTTAATAAATTATTTTCATTTTTAAACTAATATGTAACTAGCAAGGTGATTTGTCTAAAGTTTTAATGCTTAAAAAAATTATTCTCTAAATCACTGCATTCATGAGGTTCAACAAGTAGTCAACAAATGCACATTTACTCTTACTTGGGAAATTAGTGTAACTAGCTAAAGTTTATAAGCAACCCAAGTTTTTATTCTACACTATTTGAAATGATCATATGTGATTTATATCAAAACCTTCTACATTTAAAACCCTGAAGTAAGCTTTTAAGAAAGAAATAGACCTTCTGAAATCTTTAAATCCAATCTGTTGTTACTGTAGGAGCTGTGCAAGAAAATACACCATGATATCGACAAGGTCGATGAGGAGAGATACGACTTGGAGTCTAAAATAGTAAAAGGAGATAAAGAGGTATATTTGTCTTTTGATGTTCCTGTGCATTTTTATAACCTTGTACAATCTTGATTGTATTGCGGATTGAATCATAATCTGGCGGGTTCTTGTATGCATGTAGATTGAGGACCTAAAAATTAAGGTGATTGATCTGAAAGGCAAGTTCAAGAAACCCGCCCTTAGAAAGGTGCGCATGTCTGCTGATCAGATGCTTCAGGCCCTGCTCGGCTCCAAACACAAGGTGTCTCTGGACCTGAGAGCCAACTTGAAACAAGTAAAGAAGGAGGTCAAAGAGGAGGTGGGATATATTTATCAGACAGAGTATTAAGGAAAGTTTGATCCATCTCTGTTTTTGTCAGTGAGTGAGATGGAATAAATGAAAATAGATTCTTCTGTGCTTTTGAAATGGTTTAATTCTGTCTTCATTTTATTGCATTTTTTACCCAAACATACACATTGTCCGTTTCACAGGCAACAGAGGTCGGTGACTGGCGTAAAAACGTTGAGGACAAGGCTGGCATGGACGGCAGAAAGAAGATGTTTGAGGGCGAGGCCTAAATTTCTGGACATTTTTTTGTTTACTTGCTCTGAACGCACTCTCCAGGGCAGTGTAGTGTCTCACCATTTTGCAATAGTTGAATTGCTTCTTCTGGTGCCATCGCCTGTTACTTACATTTGTTTCATGCAGTATATTTGTCCTGAAGGGGAAATGTATGTCATTGCAGAGCCACTACCATTAAATGAATGGATATGGAACACCAATTCCTGTAATGCTTGTTTTTTAAATTTAATTTATTTTCAGATTTTGTGTAACCCTATCACTCACTCATCATCTATACCGCTTTATCCTGTATTCAGGGTCGCAGGGAGCCTGAAGTCTATCCCAGTAGGCTTAGGGCACAAGGCAGGGTACACCCTGGACAGGGTGCCAATCCATTGCAGGGCACACACACACATACACACACTACAGGCAATTTGGGAATGTCAATTAACCCAACGTACATGTCTTTGGAATGTGGGAGGAAACTGGAGTACACGGAGGAAACCCACCAAGCATGGGGAGAACATGCAAACTCCATGCACACAGAGACAAGAACCGAGTCTGGCCAGGAATCGAACCCAGACCCTGGAGATGCAAGGCGACAGTGCTAACCATTACACCGCCGTGCCACCTGAAACCCTATCACAAAACTTTTTCATGACCAAAGGGGGTCACTAGAACTAGAACACTAGGACAAGAACAACCATCTTATCATACCGCTTTAAGTTAGTCACATTATTTTGGTTTGATGCAATTTTGATTTCTCTTTATTGTTTTATTTTATGTTATTATTTTTATTTATTTTTCAGTATTTTCCTCTGATCATACATTTATTTAAACATCTGGTATAATATAATTTCATATCTCACTGCTATTGTGAGCAATAGTCCTGTAAATCATGTAAAGACCCTTTAAAAGAAGAAGCATTTAGATGTATACCCTGGTAAGCAACTTTAAATTATTTCCCTTAGATATTTGTCTGTAAATTACATTTTTTTCATGCTTTTTTCCTCCTTACACAATTGATGTGATTAAACATTATAATATATTAAATACTACATTATTGTATTATTTAATTGATTCTCCCCCCCTTTTGAACCTATCTTTATATAAGATAGAGGAACATGTATATTGGACTTTCACTATGTGAACTGTAGGTCACGAAGGAGCCAGCAGTTGTCTCAAGCCTCGTCAAGGAAGGAAAATTTATGAGGTCTGCCGAGGAACTATTGAAAGTATGGAAGCGCTGGAAGTATTTCAGGAACTCGATGGCCCATTGGTCTGGAGTGGAATCCACTTCCATAAAGAGGACTTGTGGGATCTGCTGAGCCATCAGGGGAGCCCATATATATCCTATTTAACTTTTCCTTCTCTCGGTGGGCTCGCCAGTCTTTCCTGTCTTTTTGCCAAGTGTGTTCTGCCCTCGCGCTCGTGCATAGGTGAGCATCTTTACAGTGAAATCTAGCAAATATGGATAAAACCAAAAGAATTAACTTGTTGCTGATTTTTGAGGCGTAATACATTGGTATGTAATTGATTTGTGTGAATAAAAAATATTGCACGTATGGTAAGTGTCTTTCCTCTTGCTTATAGCTTTGCATATGGTAGAATAAAGACTAAGTGTCTTAAGAGAGAAGTTAATTGCAATTAATGTATAAAGCCACAGTCGTTAACTGATTTTAGCAATTGATTCAGCTTAATTGGTTTTTGGCTCTACTCCTTATTGACATAATTGCACTGGAAAATTATATTTAACATGGGAATACTATACTCAAGTTGTTTGAAGAGAATTATTTATTTCTTTATTATTCTTAGTGTGATATTTAACATATGCATCTGCTTGCATGCTCTGCTTGTGACAAACTCATGATTAAAAAAAGTTTTTTCTCATCAGAATAGAAATGATCACATGCTTCATCTCATAGCAACTTTTTTTCTCTAATGATTATTGCATGTCTTTTACTACATGTTTCTCTTCTTAATAGATTTCATCATTTCCATTGGAACTCTAGTCATGCTCTATTCAGTGAAATTTGAATTAAGTTGACAATTACCATGAGCAGGCTGCATGTCACAGGTGTTAACTGACACTGCTTCACTAAATTTAGCATCCTTATTCCTTAGGCGTCTCCTTGAATACAACCACAAGTCTTCGGTGATGATAATTGGGAGTCATGAACCTTTAGATGCAAGTCATGAACCTTTAGTAAATACTCTTGTCTGTTCTTTTTCCTTCTTCTGTTTGCTTTAGGGTGTGAGCACAACAAGTTGCCAAGATGTCTGAGTAAGTTGTGTAGCTTAACACATTATTTTCTGTCACAGAATTAAATGAGTGCAAAAAGTTGTACACTCTATATCACTCACACACACACACACACACACACACACACACTCTCACACACACACACACACACACACACACACACACACACACAC
>JAQMYG010000012.1:14597235-14625007 GCA_030014215.1 Clariallabes teugelsi | reverse complement strand
CACACACACACACACACACACACACACACACACACACACACACACTCACACAGTCTTAACCATGACAAAACATTTGCCTTTTATCTTATACTTTGGATTTAATTTCTTCTTAACTTCTTGACAGCTTGTTTTTCTTTTTCTTTTCTTTCTATTTCTTTCTTCTTTATTTAAAAAAAATAGAGGTACTTTATTCAGAATCAATGCAATGTGTGAACATTTGCACCCTACTGTAAAATTTATTGGACCTGTATGTTGTATCAAGTGCCTTAGTTCCCTGATATATTTAATGAAAATAATATTACGCATTCCTTCTCCAACAGGAAAAAGTTGACATCCAGCCGCAGGTATAACTTGAAGGTAAATGAGGCAAAAATGTCATAAATTCAATATTGTTCATGAAAGTGAAAAAAAAAAAAAAAAACTTTAATACTACACTGAATGTAGCAAACAACCCAAAGCAATTTCTTCAGGTTCATTCACCAACATTTCTCTCGCTGTTCCTCAGAGTCTGCTGCTCTCCATTGCTGCTGGCTTGCTGGAGGCTGAAGCCAAGCAGCTTGTGGAAGACAAGGAGTCTTACATAAATGAGCACTGCCCATCACTGTGCCTTCCGAGCTCGGTGCAGGAGCTGCAGGTAGGAACTCAACCATGAGCATGACACAAGATAGAGCTGAAGCTGACAAAGCCAAACCCACTGTGTAACTTGTATAATATAGCTAAATTAAAGCTAACCCCTTAATGAAGGTCAAATGCGGATAAGTTGATTAAGCCTGTGCAAATCATACTGCTATTTAATGGCTTAACTGCATAAAAGTACCACAGATCTTGGTATTATTTCCAAGATTGGTATTAAAGATCACAAATTATTTTGTTGAAAATCTACACTTATGTTTTGAATAATAATTTATTAATGTATCCAGTACTTTATCCAAAGTGATCATACATAGCTGGAAAGTTAAGAAAAGGTCTGTTAGAGACTTTCTGGCAGTTCTAGGGTTGAAACTAAATCCCAGCTAGCATTGCATTACTACATTATAATCTTTTGCAGATATTATTCTACATTTTTTCTAATAATTACTATAATTTTTCCTCAAAACCCCTTATATGGACAATGGTCTGATTTATTATAATTTTTTTAATTCTAATCCATCATTAGGAGCTGTGCAAGAAACTACACCAGAATATAGAAACGGTTGATGAGGAAAGATACGACTTGGAAGCCAAAGTAACAAAAGGAGACAAAGAGGTATATTCGTCCCCTAATGTTCCTGAGAGTATTGTTTTTTTTATTTTGGATAGATTCTTGACTATGGGTGTTGTGTGTATGCAGATTGAGGATCTGAAGATTAAGGTGGTCGATCTGAAAGGCAAGTTCAAGAAGCCTGCGCTGAGGAAAGTGCGCATGTCTGCTGATCAGATGCTTCAGGCTCTGCTTGGCTCCAAACACAAGGTGTCTCTGGATCTGAGAGCCAACCTGAAACAAGTGAAGAAGGAGGTCAAGGAAGAGGTGAGTACACAAGCAGGCTTCAAATCAAAATGACTTTCTGGCATGTCCTTGTTAGTGGACACCCTGTTAGTGTGCTGAAACACACATGAATTGTGTGTGTTTTTTTTTTATTACAGTCTGTTGAACAAGTTGGCGACTGGCGTAAGAACATTGAGGATAAGGCTGGTATGGACGGCAGGAAGAAGATGTTTGAGTCCGAGGCTTAAAAGACAATGTGATTATAGTCTAATAAATCTTAATTTATCTCTGGCAGTTGTTCTGTAACCTCCACACACACACACACATACACACCATTGTTTCAATAAAAGTGTTTTGCTGGTCATTTTTCACTTATTTTTTTTTTTACACATTGTGTCCATAATAAATACATTATATATACACAGTGTACTGAAATATACTGTATATATGTGCCCTTTATTTTTGCTCATGCACAAAGCAAATAAAAGTGGTTTTAAACAACACAAACCTTTGAATCTCTGTTGAATAGATGAATCTGCATCCTCAATAAAGAAGAGTGATTTCTACAACAGAATATTATAGGATCTAAATATGAGGTGTTTTAAAGATGACCTTAAATATTAATTTAGAGGAAAATTAAACAGTATATTGTTATCAAATTAAAAAAGAAATCAAGGGTAGCAAGAACACATATATACATACAGAGTAAGTGAGACAGTCTCTAGCTTCAGTGGCTGAAGTTATTTATTTAATAAATGAATGATTAGCATTTAATTAGAAATTGGACTCATTTTTATCATTAACATGTGAGAACCAATGACCCTAAAGGTTAAATGTCTGCTTCTCCATACCTTCTCCTGTTAACTTCTTCTGCCTTCTGATGCTTCTCCAATTCAGGTCTATATTTAAATAGAACCAGTGCTGTTTTATTTGAGTTCCTGATTATGGATTAGAAATAATCCTGTCCAAACTGTTTCCTATAAAAAACACATACAACTTATATATATAACAGTATAAAGTATGAGTTTCAACAAGAACAACAACTTTTTAAATAAATGTGTCCGCTGACAAGGAGTATGTGTGTGTGTGTGTGTGTGTGTGTGTGTGTGTGTGTTCTTGTGTGCTAATCCGTGTAAGGATATGTTTAATGATGAAAACTTCAAAGCACTTATGTATGTAATTCTGTATAAGAGCATCTGCCAAATGCCTAAGTGTGTGTGTGTGTGTGTGTGTGTGTGAGAGAGAGAGAGTACACTCCTGTATATTTTTTCAGAGCTACAGAGCATATTATAATGACAGATATTTTATCCTATTGGTTCTAAATTACTATCATTGTTTTTCTGTTAGATGTTAATTAATTATATTTACCTGTATATAACCTAAAGCATTACCATGTTAAATGTTGAATAATGACAGAGTGTGTCACATTTCACTGTGGGAAGATTGTGTTTCTTCTGGCTTCCTGCAAACTGGATAATCTGGCTGTAAAATCAGCTCTCTTACAGAGAAAAGAAAGAACATGTTCCTATTTACAGTCATGCAAAGGAATCAAATAACGCTCTGTTAGTAGCATTATTTAGTTTCTTTCTCATTGCTCATAAGAACTTTTCAAACTATGCCAAAAAAAACTCCAAAATATTATTGTATTCATTTTAGCTCGGTAATTCCCCACACACTGTTCTATACTGTAAGTTCTAAAAGCAGGCACCAAATGGAAAGTATCCATCAGGTTGCATTAAGAAAAGTCAATGCAAAATGATGTTTCTAAATTTAAATATCCTAATTTTCTCTCATGACATATTAAAGTTATGTTTATATATATATATATATATATATTAAATTAGAGAGTGAAGTAGATATTGAAGCACTTAGGCTTATGAATGGTTGGTGAAGTAGGCATGATCTCATGTGCCGTGTGACTGTCTATTCATAATTCGCACAGCAAAAGGACCTTATTTATGAAGCTATAATGAAACAAATTATTTTTTTTATAATACAGAATCACTGCACAACGTTATCCACATGACCGGAAATAATGCATGTACAATTTACAAATACTAACTTATAACTTATTATCAACTCCAAAACCTGCTAATGTTATTTAAGCTATGGGATCATTTTAATTACTTTACATTCTAATAAAAAATAATACATGTTAAGTCTTTAGTTTAAGAATAAACAAGAATTTTTTGAAAATAAATCAGAAACACCTCAAAACTGCTTTCACTGCAGGAAGTGACTTTCCCTTCCAGACACGCATTTTCAGCTTCAGTCAAATTCCCTTGACTGAACTGTGACACCTGGTGCCTCCATGTATGGTGAGGCCTGCCTGGAGTTAACAACCTCTGCCCTGGCCACTTGTCCAGTGTCTGTCGTTCTTAAGTTACCTTCAGGAGCTCAAATGTAGGACCAAGATGAGTTGACTTGCTAAGAATATCTCCTGAGTCGGTGGCACTGACTGCAAGACGATACTGAGATATGTTAGGTGCAAAAGCCAAGACACTCTCAGCTGTAAAATATGGTTATGAGCGAGGAGGCATTTTTACCCTTCCAAGATGCCATGTAAATAAGCTTAATCTGGTCTTTAAAGTATAATAAATTCTCTTATGTGATCGAGTCATATTATTCTATAATTTAAACTGGAATTGTATTACTATTGACACACATGTTTCATGGATCTTTTTCTTTCTTTTTTTGGTAGTGACATATTGCATACTTTTCCAGAAATAAAAAGATAATAAATCCAGCCAGCAGGCCTTTTAAAGCTAACATGTTATTATGCCAATGATGTCATGACCAGATTCTTTTAAATCTACGTAGGACAGTGTGAGAAAACAGGCCTGAAAACAGCTGCTTTCACTCCATTACCGAGAGCACACACCTCAGCACTGCTCACAGGGTGAAAAGTCCAATAAGTTAATGAGACTTCAAGTCTCCAACACATATGAACCAGCAGGCTTAATACCTGGAGTAACCTATTTTGGAATTTTCGTAGTTATGAAGGAATTAGGTTGTAACTTGAACTTTGTAGTTTGGAGCTAGCTGTAATGGCCGTGCTCACTCTGGGTGTTTAATGAGTGGCCTCTCTGGACTAATAAATCCCACACAGATTCGGTGCACAGGTCAATTCTACCACCATCTGGTTAAACATAGCACATGTAACACAGTGTGTCAAGTTTACAACAGCACAATGTCCTAGAAGCACGGATGTACAGTCCAAACATTTAACAGAAAGTGACTAAGTGGAAGCATATTGTTAATTGGCTTCATTAAAAATTTAGTTTTATGTGTATTCACATAAGTTTACATATATACTGTCTCTCATTCATTTTTAACCTGGACTAACATTTATAATCATAAGTTCATGAAATAGGTTTAAGTGGGATGGATAGTTGCACTTAACGCAACTTGTTAAAAGTTTATCCGAAGTAAGATCGATCAAGTCAGCTTCTTAAGCCTGTTTTAGCATGCACTCAGATGCTATCAACAGTGCCAAAGCAGGCTGTACAGGATGTGTGTGGAAATGACCTGCATTAACCTAGAGTCTAAGCCCCAGTGCAACCCTCATTTCTCAGACGGCATGAGATCATAGCATTTGTCAGAACCCTCAGTGTGCCTCAGGGTTTTTTGAGTAAATACACACCGTTAAGCCTCATTTTCTAAAAAAACAAAAATGTGTTGTGATGAAGTATAAATTGTGTATTTGGCTTATGCTCAATGCTTTTGACTCAAGAGATGATCTTTTCCCATAGACAGAGATTACGCAAACCAGGTAGACCTGGAAAGTATCTCTTAACTTCTTTTCTTTTTATGTTTACATAACTACATTTGATCAATTTTTTATTACTTTATTGATTAAAACTGATTTTTGTGTCCTAATTTAACCACTAGAGGGTGCATGGACTCAGGTCATTCCCCTAGGTCTAACCAGCCCCAGACATGCCCCTACATTGTGTTCTCTTCCTAATAGTTTCAAGCTGTTATGCAGATATTAGTCCTACTATGGAAAATAAATTAATATCTGGTGAACATTAAGCCAGGTAATGCTTATTCCCCTTGCAAAAAAAGCCTGTTTTTTTCCTCTGCCAGGGTATTCATTATATCTGGCTTGCTTTCACCAGAACTGTTATTATCTCATATCTTAAGTATCATCGCTGCTGAAACATGTTATAACATCTGGCCTATCACTGCCTGTCCTCTTTAGGTACATAGGGTTAAAGTAAATATCTACGTTTCACTCAGATATGTGCTTCTGGAAAAAGCAGCAATCATCTGGCACTTTATGCTAAATATCTAAGCCTTTAAATATGTTTAGTTTTTCTTCAGGGAAAATAAAGAAAAATAAACGTTGGGGAGTCTTTTGACAGAGTTTTTGAAATTCTTGAGAGGATCTGACATTAAGAATGCAGTCTAATGTAATGAAGGTTCCATAATATTTTGTTAGCAATGGCCAGATTGGTCAAATTGGTCTGGCTTATTTTCAATGGATAGTTAAGTGTTCTTAGTTTCCCAAAGACCGTCTAGTTAGATACTCTATCTAATAAGGAAAAATTCTATTATATAGTTTTGCAACAAATATATATATATATAAAAAAAAAAACCTCTACCCTGATTAATTTGCATATAAATACTTCAAAGCAATATATAATATTCAATAGTGTTTTTTGTTTAAATGTCTTTTGCTGACATGTTGATCAATTTTCACTTGGGTAATAATTTCTTAAAATGCCAATAACGGTATGTGAATGGTATGGCTGCTGACAGTAGAGTCAGTGAGGTTTAGCTCTTGATTTATCACTAAAAAGAGCAATGCACTGATGCTTTAGTTCTTGAGTTTGTCCAGATCTCTAACCTTCTTATCTTTCCTCCTTTAACATTCATGCTAATACTTCTGTTGATGCCATTGTATTTTTTATATTTTGGATTGCAAAAAAAGTTGAGTCTTTCCTGTAGCTCAACACATCTGCAGCATACTGTATCTATGAGGGTCGTTCAAGTCAATACTGTGACCTGTGATGAAATTCTTTTATGAACGAGGCTGTAAAACAGATTGACATTTACAGAATACTTTAAGGACAGTACGGTGATGCAGTAAAACATTTGAATTGTGCAAACATAAAAAAAAAACATGATAATCCTGGTGGGGTGGCTTTGAGCCCACTGCAGTAGTTCCCATGAACGCTGAATGAGGAGAACACCTAAGCCTTGAGAATCGACAGATTACTTGTCACCAATTTGTAGAAGAGACACAGGGAATTATAGAGAAACAATGCTAGTTTTTTTATTCCCATAACTGTGTTCTGTTATTCTGCACAAAAGACTTGGTTTGATTTGAGCACTCATTATACTTTATGTATTTGTTTCTGCAATGCTTCAACTCTGGAGTTCTCATATTAAAATAAACCTTGCTGGAAACTTGTGGCAAAAGAACAAAAGGGAAAAGATTTTATTTTGAAAGGCTAACAACACAATCTGATAATAAATTGTGTATGAGTGTGATAATTATTTTTTATATTATTAACTATAATGTGCTCGCAATGTCTCCCTGTGGTGTCACCGCATCAACCATTATCATTAAACAAACCAAGGATATTTCAATGTGTTTTAGATTAGAGGTTTCCTTTAAGAGCTCGTTTAAGAATGTGAATGAATAAAACAAGTCTGTTTATACATCCTTATCTCCTAAAAGATAAGTCAGGAAGAAGATTAGGTCTGAGAACTGATCTTTATCTGGAGAATGAATTGTCCAGAGCCTCACAGGGAGGCACAGAGGCTTCTGTTGCTTTTCAAATCCACATGGTTATTTGCCCCTTAAAACAATAGGCCTGTTTTTTATACAGTGTACTGCTCCACTGCTGAAAAACACATTTGCAATTCTAAACCAGGCAAGAGTAAAGATATCTGTATTGTACATATCCTGTATAATGTGCTTCTGAGATTTGCTTCCATTAAACTTCCTACTCAGGTAACTTTATAAACAGAACATAGGTTTGTCAGGTCACATATGGTTCTCTTTGGCAGGAAGCTCATGTTCAGACTTTTAAGCATATTTAACATTAGTGTTCACATAGTTTCTGTCCTAGACTCTCAATGATGCCAAGCCTGTTTGTACCCTCTCATCAGACTGCAGGAGACGAGTCACATGGCGAGTGATTATGGTATTAGGAATCAGCACCACCTTGTGTTATTATCTCAAGCTGTTGGTATGCACCCGCACACTGCTTCTATTCCCAAATCACTGCAGGTTTAAGCAGCTCTGGAGCTTGAAATTCACACGGCTGACTGCTGGGACCTTATCCAGCCTGTGGATGAAGTATGACTTGCATGCTGTAAAATTTTAGGTGGGGGCAGTAAAAGCTAGCTAGAGTCTGTAAAAATACCTAAAAGTACCTAAGCAGGGGATGCTTAACCACATGGAGAGATCTAGTTAAATGTTAAATTACCCAGGGTCATTATTGATAAATAATGTCATGTAATAAATAGACAACTGTTGTTTTTGCTATGTTGTCTTCATAAATGACATAATTGTTGATCAGAGGTGAACAATGTGTTTGTATGTTTCTGAAATGTCGGATGGTTCCCTCACTTTCTTTTGTCAGAACATAAACTCTAGAGAAAGAACAAGATGTTTAGTGTGTTGGGATTTATAGCTAATGCTTCCTGATTATAAGTAACAAAAATGGTCAAACAGTGGGAGAGAGGATTTTAACAGTGAAAAAGCAAAAACAAAAGAGCATGTCTTTCTTTCTGAATGTGACATAAACATTCTCTCATAATGTGTAAGCTGTTATAACAGCCTCCATCCTCTTTCCTTCCTTTGAAGAGCAGCAGTAACATTCAGATGTCATACTGACAATATTCTGCCAGATGTCGTACATTATGTTCTTGGAAACCAATCCTGGCAAGACACTTTTATAAATTGTACATATAAATAATCACATGTGAAAATTTTCCTTATGTGATTTTCTCATGTGACTAGTTTACATTTGATTACATATTGGTTACACAATGTCATGTGTGTTCACGTTTTATGGCATAACATCTTGCTGCAACATGCGGTCTTTTTAAAAAATACTCAATTTTCTATTTTTTTTTTCATGGATTAACAGTAAATAGGTAGGATTTTTCCTTTTTTTTCACTCATGGGCCATGGGGGGTCCAAACATTTGCATTTAATTACATACACCTTTTAGTATTTAGTTAATACATTAAAATGAAAGACATGAAAGAAATGCTTTCTGTGCATTTATAACATTACAGATATAAATAGGATATGAGATTTTATACTGCAGAGAATCTCCGCTACCATTCCTGCACAATCGTGCACTGTTTAAGATGGACAGAAGGGCTGAGTATGTGGAATGTGGCATGAAAGTGACTTGCACAACTTTGACAGAGAAATATCAGTTCATCCACTTCGAACAACATGTTAATTTTTATGCTATTTGAAACACACCCTGGGACTGTCTTGTGAAAAAGGGAAACTTTCTGCACTCCTACGAGACTGCGTAAATTAGAAAAAAAAAACTTTTACATGCAATATTGAGGGTGAGTCACGATTTGCCTTGTGCAATTTCATACTAGTGCTAAATCACTAGTTCTTTTAACCAGTCATGATGAATAATAACTTGGAGTTGTACCTAACAATCATTTCATAAAAGCTGTTTGTTAGATTGATGCTTATAATCCATCATAACTGTATAACATCGTAACATATTGTGGTAGTCATGGCATGATCAAAATTATTATTCTGCCAGTTTTAATGTGGAAATTTATATGAGTTAGAACAATTCTGAGCCTTGGAACAGGAGTTTTTAACGATACTGACTGCTGATCTGAGAATGTTTTTGCACAGCTGGGATTCATTCCAGTTTTTATGAACAAGACGTTTTTTTTTGCTGACACATTGTATCAGGATGATGCGATTTTGTTTTGTTCTTTATCTGTTTTCAAACCCCACTCCATGCAGGTCCAGCCTTGAACTTTATAAAAAGGTGATTATAATAAGTCAACTTTTTTTTTTTTCAAAAACCTGTTTGTCATTATTTGTAGCGAATAAGCTGTGATACTGAATCACTCTAGTTGTAGCATGTAGATGTGAACCGCATATGTTTTATGTATCTTTGTCACTGACTGTAAGTGATCAGTTTCAAAGAAACCATGCGGTTGCCAAGTTCTTATGTTTCTTGCTTAATTTTGTAGGTGGGAAGTGATGTGCATGGCTGTATGTAAGTGTGAGAAAGAGAGAGTGTGTATATGATAGTGTTCCTTAGAGTGTGTGGGTGTGTGTGTGTGTGTGTGTGTGTAGGCGAAGGAGGGAACACAGGGAGTGTTTGTTTGTAGGTGTGTGTGTGTGTTTGTGAGAGACAGAAAGATGAGAGAGAGAGTGAGGAAGAGAGTGCAGGCCTTTGCATTCCTCACACTGAGTCATGGGTCAGCCCTTAGCTCTGTGAGATGACTGGATTTATTTCCTATGATCAGCAGAAGTTTCTCTTTCATCTCTGAGCTGAAACGAGTTGCGCACAGTGTGGAGGAGGGAAAGCCACAGGGTCAGAGGTTGAATGTGGGTCTAGAGTTCCTGCATTCATCCATGGCAACATAAATCCCTTCCAGAAAATTCCTTAATCATAAGCCATATATTTAGTCTATCAGTGTGTTATTTATGGACTCAGGTTATAGGGGATACGGGTTATAACCTGCTGAATCAGGTTGTAAGGGATTTTTTTAAAACAATGAGCAAATGACTTTTCTAAATGACCTTTTGTGGTCATGTGATCTCTTTTGTTTAGCTATGAACATACAGTATGTCTCCACAGCAGCATCAGAGATATTAACTCCTCACTGCTTTCAGCTGTCAGAAATCTTGATGAGCTCTTGTACAGGTTAACTCTAAGAAATTACTTATCTCAAATCCAGACCAACCAGTTTGCACTGAGATTTTAAACACAAAGAGATTGCATTCTATCTTGGATAAATAAACCAGGCTCTGTGTCTGCGGAGCATGTTGACATCTTCCCTAGACACAGATTTTGTGCTTTTGCCACCGTATGTAGAGATGCAGCAGCACAGGTGATGACATCCCCAAGAGGCCTCAGGAGATGAAGGTGGGAGTGCAGCAAAGATGCATGAGACAGTTCAGGTTACAATAAGGTCAGGAATAAGGAATAAGTGGATATCCTTAGGAATAAAAGAAAAAAAGTGGAATAAATATGACCTTATCTGATACAGCTGTGGTTGTCCCATCTCCATCTAAACATCACCCAAACAAAGAAAAAGGATTCAACCATTTGCTACAAAGCCTCCAAATGTTAATGTTATGCTGATTGAGTGTGCTTTCCTTTGGGACAAACAGTTTATAAAGAGTTACAACAAGCTTGTGAATTCTTGATCATTTAGGATGACGCACAATTTATTACAGAGCATACTTGCTATGGCCTAACCACGAGGGAAAATAGAAAAGATGCAGCAGGAATTAACACTCAGTATTTAGTTTCAGGAATATTTTATAGAAAACAACTGAAGCTACTGGATCCTCAAAGATGGGACTGAAGATCTACTATTTCATCTGGCATGTTTGGAAAATACAGCTCATACAGCACCATAACCATGTCTGTAATGAGACAGATGTTTTCACAACAAACAGTGTAATTTTCCTCATGGTGGCTCACGTATCACTGTCTGTGTCACTCTGAGCAAATTACACTGCACATATACGGCAATACAGGAAATATAGACAATATACTCACAATGTATCACGAGATGTTTATATCAGGTCTACATACAGTATGTACCTACTGTGTTTACATAACCACTGGGATATGTACAGTAGGTGGAATGTATGGGAATGTTTTAAAAAAATTTAATTGGTTTTCCACCAGCTTTTGTCCTCAGTACTGACACATTTTTTTTTTAATTAATGCAAAACAAGAATGTATTTAATTATGGACATTTATTAAGTTAAGCCTTTATTTGTCACATATACATTACTGCTCAGTGAAATTCTTTCTTCACTTATCCCAGAGTAACTGGGGTCAGAGCACAGGGTCAGCTATTATACAGCGCCCCTGGAGCAGATAGGGTTAATGGCCCAACAGTGGCAACCTGGTGGAGTTGGGCTCGGACCGCCAAACTTCCGATCAGTATTTCCGTGCTTTAGTCCTCTGAGCCACCACTGCCCCTATTAATTAAGGATAGTTTTGATTACAACTAATTATATAATAATAATAATAATTATTATTATATATACAGCTCTGTCAAAGTAAAGGCTGCTGCTTACAGCATGAAATAATGTGTGTGTTTTTTTTCTTGTCTTATAAATAAAAAAAACCCTTTTTTTTTTGAAAACCATGGTTGAATGAAAATTTCGGGGGATACTTAAACAATAGCAAATGAGAGTAAGTGCTGTTGTGATGGTTATCAGCACCGCTGTGATAAGGTCATAGGCATGACGATGTTCGTCAACTTTGTCCACAACCACCATTTATTATAATCATATTATGATTTGTCCACATGACTGGTGAAGCTGGTGACCTTCAGCTAGCGACCGATATTTAATGTAATTAAAAAGGTGAGGAGGTGGTTGACAGTCCTGTAAATCTTATAGATTTCTCTTTATATTTCCCACTTAATCCACTAGAATATCAACTCTGTTAACTCCCGGGTTCCAGGATTAAATCCCAAATAGCGTTGAATGGAAAGCTAGTGCGCTAGGTGCGCAATCACTTGTTCAACTCAACTAGTAGTGTCCTTGATTAGAGGATACAGAGGGATTTGTGGGATTCAGCCTTGTGTTAGTTGGTGTTAACTTGATGCTAATTGGTTATGATCTGACGGTATCTCTCAAGAGTCTGATAAACATTAGCTAAAAGGTTATTCACTTATTAATATGGATAACCATTAAAAACCCTCTAGTGCTGTTTGGCTAATATGCTTTCAAATTGTATAACTCTAGAAGATCCTCATGGCTTAGCGTCCTGTCAGTGGATAAATGATGCTAAGTGGTCTAGCCCGCAATACATATTTAATACTCTGCGTGTTAGGAAGAAATTAAAGGCATACCAGTGTCTTCATGCCTGAAAAAAAGTCCCTAGATAAATTTATCCATTATGGGCAATTCCTCGGAAAGAATTTGATTTATCTATCTAGCCTAAACCAGGTATTTACCATAAGGGTATGAGCTAGGTATGTAATTTAAAGCAATATAAAATAGGCATGTTAACCAAATAGCAGGCTAAGCCTGTTAAATAAATCTTAGTTAGCAAGCTAACCTCACTGATAGTTCTGGATACAGTAGTTAGCTACTTATTACCTCCTAACCATCTTTAACCACAACCATCTTCTACTGGCATGGAAAGGTGTTTGATAGTACGGTAAAGTGTTTGATCATTTGGAATAACATATAAAGTGCTTATGATGAATCAAAAAACAAAATGTGCCATGCTTTTAAAATTCACTAGAGTCTAATGCTGTTTTCTTTAAGCCAGAAGGCGTGGTTGACATAAGAGTAACACGTCACCCATGACTCTTACATGTTTTTTTTTATATATATAAAATGACTTATGAACATAAGATTATTGAAATGTAGAAAAATTCAATTTACAGTCCCATTAATAGCTTCCTATCAGTGGTTTTACATCAAAGTGGCTATAGCAAGAAACATAACAACCATGTTTTTAATGTGTATGGAATAGACATCATGAAGTATCAGTACACAACACAGTGTATACATAGGAACATGGTGGGATTTCACAAAATACCTCATGAATCTCGGTGTAAAACCGATTGACATTTACACAAGACTTCAAACATAGTATGAGGATGAAACTGTTAGCCACAGTAAAACATTTGAGTGGTGCAAAAGAAGCTTGTACATATATTAATGAGGTGGTTCAGTGCCCACTGCGGTGATTCTTGTGAACATTCAGCAGCAGAGTGCAACACTTGAAGTGTAAAAGGTGATGGCTTACTGGTCGACAACTTAGAGAAGAGACTGTAAACACATTGATTCAGGAACACCACTTGCACTTTACAGGAACTTACCTTTGAGTCATTGCCACATCCCCCATACAGTCCTTAACCCATTCCAAGCCATTTCCACATGTTAGGGCCATAAAAAGAGTTCCTGGGAGGCCAGCGTTTCAGACGTGAAGCAGGCAGTTCAATTGTAGCTACTGTACAGTGTATTGAGAAAACTTCCTCCCTTGATCATATCCACGTACTAGTGAAATACCGGGTAAGTGTATTGGTGTAGCAGGGGATTATATAAAGAAATATTGTTTTTTTACTCTCATAACTGTGTCCTGTTATTCTCCACATTCATCAAATGTTCTAGTTTGACTTGAACACCCGGCTTAAATGAGTGAGTCTTAGCTTGAGGCTAGACACTCCCTGAGTCAGTAGGTGATATAATGTTCTCGTGCTACCATACTGCATACATAGGGCAGACAAGCTGAGCTGGCTGAGATGTTTCATGCCTTTATCATTGATACTGTAAACATCATGCTGTATATGTTAATTCACTTAATGACTGAAAGTGTCTTAATTTATTTTTTTGTTTCCCCACCAGCTGTAACACAACTGGAGGCTGCACATATTTTATGTCTGAGGCTTTTGGCTGAGGACTGTTTAGAGCAGCTGTGGTGTTGAGAGCAGATTCTGAGAGATTTCATGAGAAGTAACAGAGTCAGTTCTCAGTGAATAGGTCTGTTGGGTTCCTAATATTTGCTCCAGTTTAAATCTCTAATAAATATCCACCCACCTAGTGCAAGTGTCCTTGAATGTGTCCACTGAGTGGTAATTTCCCTTTCCATGCGCTGTCCTTTGATTTCCACCATGAGGTAATTCTTCCTGTTTATATCCACGCAGTGTAGCCAAGATCTGGCAAGATTAATAGATGCTGCTTATAGAGAAGTGAAAATCTCGACTTGCTGCTTAAACTGTTCCTGTGTCTTTTTCACTACTTTTACACTTTCTTTGTTCTTGCACACATACAGACTCACAAACCATCCTCCAATGTCTTAAAAACTCCCTTGCTCTTACTGTGGGAAATCTGCAACCACCTAGGTTTAATGTCAGAAGAATGCTTGTTGTGTTCTTTTTGTGTCTGTAGCAGGAAAACGTCATTGAGTTAGTGACACCGTTGCTTCCTTTCCTATGTAGGGAAACGCTTTGTCAAATCCACTTGAACAGCAGGATCCTGTCATCATACCACTGGATATACATATAAATCCTGCATTGAACTGTTTGCTGGACCAGTCAAATCCTTGCAAGTGGTAACATTTCAATTTGAAGCTTTTGTTTTCCAAAATATCCTCAAGAGCCTTCTCTTTCACGTTTGAAAAGAGACTTGGGTGTTGTTAACAAGACTGGACACTGAGGACAAAACATGTTTCCATTGTACAACATGTCATTATCAAGAACATAGCACCACTTCAGTCCTGAATAGTGTTTTGTTTGCCATGGTAACAACGTTAATAGTGTTGCTGGGGTCTGAGGAATTGAATGAGCTCTGTGTGTGTATGTGTGTTGTAAGGCGCAATGGGAGACACTGGATATGAAGGGGCGAGGACTTGGATGAGTGATGCATGTTTCAAGCAGTGCTCTATGATCCATGATCGAAACAGATGAGAAAATTTACTCAAGTAGGTGCCGTTGAGGACGGTGTCAGTAAACAATGTGTCAACACAATTTCTAGAAGCATAAACAATTAGGTAGATAATCACTAACAGCTGGACAGCATGCATATTTACCATGTGTATGTAATTCCCACAGATTACCAGATTATGGTGGTAAATCAACCAGGATTTGTAGAATGTTTCCTTTAATGGAATCCAATTCGATTCAGTTGAGTTTTATTCCAGTAGTGCATTTAGCAGTAGACATTTTCACAAAGCAGATATCCAGATATCTATATTTGTCTATAATAGATTGACATCTATGATCGATATATATCTATAATGAGATAATCACAGGTAACAGAGCCAGTGACAGAGGACAAAACCTTGAGAGCAACCAGATTGAATATGAAATTCATTATACATCAGTAATTTTTTACATATGCATGCTTAAACTGGGCATCATACCCACCCCAGAGCAAGCAGTAATTTGACTTGGTAAAAAGATCTAAAGGTTAGTGATGTAATAACAACATAATGCAAAATATTGATCTGACACTTATTGGTTGTACATTTACAGACTTAGCAGTGTGTTTATGTACAGAACAGGCCAAGTGTCAAGATTGGTATCTTGTGAAAGTCATAGAGTTTCCAAAAATTTCCTCATACTGAAGCATTCTCAGTGGAGTACGTATTATTGCACAAGCGGTTTCACTGTATTTGAAAAATTAAAAAATTATTAATGAAACACTAATTATTTGCATTACTCTCTCTCTCATAACTTCATACCTTCATTTCCTATTAAGTTCACCATATTCACTGACTGATTTACAGTAGTTACTGAATGATATGCTTTAATTAGTAAACTAAGAGTTTAAACAAAGAAAAAAAAAGAAAAGTGCTACATTAAAAATGCCTGAGAATAGGAAGTGCATACTTCCTGTAAAGGCTGTTTTTTGTATATTTTTCAGGACAGGTCCTTACATGACAGATCCTTTATTATATCGTTTGCTGAATACAATGAGCTTGTAACTCATGAACAAAGAAAAGTAAACACCATAAATCGCTCAGAATTTTGCAGTGTTTTCAACGGTCCCCATTCATTCCATGCATTAGTAAGACGAAAAAGATGAGTGAGACTGAAGTCTGGTGAGGGGACCGGGGGCTGTGGAGGTGGATTAGTGGCATGGGGAAGAGGATATCATCTTACATTTCCCCCAGGAGCAGACACATGACCTCACCGAGCTGGAGAAGGGAGGGGAAAAAAGATGTTGAACTGCAGCCTGAGGTCTCTCAATGAGAACCACATGCAGAAACTAGGCAGAGAGAGAGAGAGAGAGAGAGAGAGAGAGAAAGAGGGAGGAGAGGTGAATAGAGGAGGGGTTGAGAAAGGCTGTGACTAAAGCATGTCACTCAGAGAGGACAGAGCATTGTGTGGATCTCGCCTGATATTTTCACCAGGCAGTGTTAAGGACAGGACGTAGGAAAAGTGTTCACAGGAAGAGGGCTATTTGTGTGGAGCTGGGAAAGACATACCGGAATACAAAGATTACAAAGTGCAGAGAACAACTCTTTCAGCTCTACCAGATCAGTTAAAAGAGAGCGAGAAAGGGAAGAGAGATGTCAAGTGCAATCTTGAGACGAAACTCCAGCAAGCAAGGCTTGCAGAACCTCCTCAGGTGAGTCTTTGAATGAACTTTAATGTAATACTGTAGTAGAGATTCTTGTTTAGAGTAAAGTTTAACAGAGTGTAACTGGCACATTGTGGAGTCAGGTGATCTTTGTTTATAAGTCTTTAACTGTATGAAAGGTCAAGATTTGTTATTGATGGTTGGATTTGAGATTTGGAACCCACACCTTGTGCTGGTTAATTATTTTTTTTATGCCTAGTCAGGTTTTTTTTTTTAATGAAAAATCTGTTTTTATGTATTTTTATTAGATAACAACACAATCGCTATGTACACCACGCAGTTAGAAAAATCAGCTCATTATTATCCTTTCATATTTATCTCAGACAGGTCACTACCAGAGCTATTACAGACATTTATTAAGACTTGCTGAGTGGGTTTATTGTTTCTTTAGGAGGTGGTGTGGGGTTGTAGACATTGAAGGGTAAGGTCAGTATTTAGTAGGTGCAAAGGTCCACTTTTTAAAACTTGGATGAAGTGACCTTTGCCTGGAGTGATGAAAGATGGAAAGTCTCTGAAATGGGGCCACCAGAGGTTCTGGGGCTTGTTTGGAGTTTTAAGATTCCTCAGTTGGACTTTTTTTTTTTAGATTTACTTTAGAGTTTACCCTATACAGGCAACAAGTTTTTACCATAAAATAGCTTTCTTTCATCATATAGTGTCATGAACTATTCCTCATTTTGTGGTTTTACAGCAACTAGTGAGTGAAAGCATTAAACAAAACTGCTATGTTTTTATTTCTGAATTGTAAACTTTCGTTTCATAATTATGACCCCATTTTGTATTATCATGACAATAAGCATGATTCTGTTTTGTCTGAGGCTAATGATAGGCTTGGGGGCAGGGTTAGAGTTCATATACTTTCTTACAACTATGCAACTGAATCCAGCATCTGCCTGAACCTGATCTCAGTTTTGAATGTGACCTGGATAAACACAGTATGTCATGGACAAATGAGCAACTCCATGCATCAAGCCTGGGTTTTGGGAGAGAACAGAGAGCCTTAAGCTCATGGGGCTTCTTGCTGCATTCATATCTACAGAAACAGGGCTTTGGGAGGATCAGGTGTACTTTGTCAAACGCATTTCACGAGGTATACACAGGTTGCATTGTAAAGCATGGATTCTTTCCCCTCTGCTTTCACAGGGCTGCCAAAACAGTCTTTTCTCATAGCTGACAAGTTGGATTTGCACTCAAATGCCCAGCATTCATCTTTTTAATTACTGTATAGGTTGGACGACACGCACCGGACATAATGCTAATGATGCATTTATGCAATGTTTTGTGTATACCTCACAGAAGCTCTAGAATCATTTCCTTGTATGTGTTTCCCTTACAAAATAACCTCGTAAGCAGATGAGACCCATATGATTTAGAATGGTCAGTTGTAAAACAGGCTATTCATCTTTACATACTTCAGACAGTTTATTATAGTTAGAAACTCCTGTATATTTCAGTATTTCACTCTCTTGGGTTGAATATGAAAGGGAATAAATAAAATGTGAGTTAAATGATATATCGGTATAAAGCGTTTGGCCGTGCTTTATGCTTATCAGCTGAAAACACAGAGAATACAGAGATGGATTATTATTTTTACCTCTCAGACACTGGTAGGAAGGAATTGCTCTTGCTTAAAGGAAGAGAACGGCAGCTGTTTGGAAATCTCTTCCTAGTCATCACAAAATTTGTGGTCTCTCTTGTGTTTACTACCACCACACGAGTGGAAACAAGGAAGTTCACAATAAAATAAAGTAGATAAGAAAATAATGCAGCAAAATTGTGAAAGGGAGATAAAAAAAAAAAAAGCTATTTACAACTAGCCCAAAGCACATCAATAATTGACACGGGTATTTGCCGGAAGGCGAATGTGATGAATCATAGTGATCTGGAGTGAATTAGTGTATTTAGAATACTTCATAATACTTTAAAAAAAAAAAAACAGGGGTAAGCTGAAATTATCCTGGTGATGATATATCATATATTATAACTTTTTAGAAAATAATAAGACAACCTAGGAATATTCATATATGGACTAAAAACTCATTGTGCTCACTGATCCAAATGACCAGATTTTCTCATTATAGGTCCAGCCTTGACCGAGCTGATCCCTGGCGTTTACTCTGCCCTCACTTCTGTTTACGATACTGTGATAAGAACTGCAGGAATGAGGAGGGGAACATGGGGGAGGGGGGGGGGATAGGTGTTTGTGTTAAAGGGGCAATAAACTCTCTGCTATACCCCTGGCAGAATGTTTTTTTGTTTTTTTGTTTTTCTACCAAAGTTGAAGGTAAACAGGCCTGGTCTTTATTACAGTGGGCATCATTTCGCTTTAAGTCTGATCCCAATGGGTTGTTGCAAATATTTCAGTTTCTTGTGAAACTTTTGTAGAACAGCAGTGCAGTAATCTATACAAAAAAAATCTAAATACTAAACCCATTCAGTTCTTGGGCTTGAGTGAGACCCCCTGTGCAGCTAGACAAGTGGAGCCAGTGAATTTCCAGACTCCAGGCAAGACAAATGGGCTGTGCACAGTTTGTTCACTGTTGGTGTCTGGACACTCAAAAATAACATGCTGATTGGTGTCTCAAAGGACTCACTTCACTTCACTATTGCTTTTTCTCAAACGAGTTTTAGTCCTTTAATTGTTAGTAAAGGATGAGTAAATAAAGATAGGACTCTGCTTTTGGAAAAGTTTTTATCTTCAGAGAGATATGGGATATCTGTTATAACCATCTCTTTTCCACATTTTGAATTACAACCTTGCAGATGTAATAATTAGTGTGAGTTTATGACCTGGGATTTTCCACAAATGCTAAGCTTGTGCTCTGGATTTCCACAAGCTACTTTTCATGCATGGGGGACTTGTGTGAGGAGTTTGTTGAGTCTCTACTGTTCACGGTGAGCAGGGAGACATTCAGCTGGTCTGGGTCAATAACTCTCTTTTACCCGCAAATATGACTCATTATGATGACATAATCTGGCTCAGCTGCTAACCCAGTCAATGCCCCGAATCCTGTGCACTGACTGATTAGCTTTTTAAAAAGGAAATATTTTTTATTTAATTTTTTTCCCCTGAAAACAAAAGCATAAAAAAATCTTAAGCAATTTCTGTGGAGGGTGTGTAGCCTCCATTTTCCAGGGGAAAAAAACTTAACTTAGCTATTGTGTTTTGTTAATCTGTTTTTCAGGAAACTTGATCATTGCATCATTTCAAATCTGCTTACACAGAGAAAAAAAAAATCTGAAAAGTTATGTATCCTTAGACATTATCCAAAGTGTAATTCAGATCGGTGTTAGATTGTTGCTAAAAAAACACCACATGGGACCTTATGTGCTGTAGATACAAGTGTGTTAAACGCCACCAAACAGACCTCAAATGAACTCAAGACCCTCAGAAATGTTCCTGCCCTATGAACAAGTAAGGTATTGTCTAATACATCAAGTATTAACTCAAGGCAAACACAGCATATTCTTAAATTGTGCCTTGTGAATTAACTATAGGACTCTGAGTCCTTATTTTATTTTATTTCTTAAAAATCTGCACAGTCTGGAGTTTGTTGCAATTGCACTTCACTATGTTGTACTTCTACAACCATGTATGTGACAAATAAAATTTGTGAATCTTGAATCTGAGTTTCAAGAGTGTTTTAAATTTCCTGACTTCTCTGGGTTAGCTGACATCTTTCATTTTGCAGATTTTTTCTCTTTTCTTGAAAAAAAAAAACAAAAAAACAGATTTCTGGATGTTGAAAATACATGCAGGTCATTCCCACTGTGAAATAGTTAAATAACTACATGGTTAAAAACATCATGCAATATGAAATAAATAATCTCAATATGCAATCAAGGTCTATTGTAGTTTCATGCTGAGCACAGCAGTATAAACAGTGATTATTTCCAAAACATACTGTAATGACACCTTTTATTTTTAAACCCAACTTTAACCACCTAGACAAAAGAGAGACTGACCAATCTGGCTGTTCAGCCCATGACTCATTGTGTTCTGCTACAGGTTAAGGCTTGCTCTGGTGTGAATTAACAAATGCAATAATACCCAAGTGAAAGCTAATGCCTGCACCCATTAACACCCCCACCTCCACCCCTTTTCCCAATCCATTCTGCCTCCAGGCTTACTTGCATTAGGCTTAGGAAGCCGAATCAACAGTATTGAGAAAGGTAAGATACATCGACATGAGCCAGATTCTTGTTTTTTTTTTTCTTTCTCAGTGGTATATCATTGGAAATACATAGATACGGTAAGACAAAAAATATTTTGGTCTTTTTTATGGTGCTTAATCAGTAAGGATACTGTAGCCAATGCCTGGGTAAGGGCTGTACTTAAATGAAACGTTTTTGTTTTTTATTGTGTGGAAAGGAACGGAATAATAAGAGAGAAATCTGTGAGTCTGTGGGTACTAGACAAATCACAGCAAGATGAATGACCTCATCTCTATCATGACGTCATGCATGAGGCCCATGCCAGGAAATAAAACATAAGAGAGCATAAAAGTTTTGGTTGATCGCCACATGCAATAAAAAATTCGATTGAACTTTTGATTGTTGCCACATGCGTTTATTTTCTTTTTTTAATCACCCTCTGAAGCTTGCTTTTAATTATCCTGATTGTAGCTGTTGAATTAACGTTTTAGAGATTCTGCATTCAGCTACAACAGGCTTCTATATTATGTGCCTTACAAATGTGCCTCCATGAAATATAACAGACTGAAAAGGGGGGTTAGCTGCAACACTCCATCTGGTTTGTAACCCCTTTACCCCTTCCCCTCACTTCCCAGGCTGCATTCTCTTCCTGTGAGAATGCCTGAGGACTTGTGTTGGCTTGGTCAGGCATGTTGTAATATTAAGAAAGACAGAGACTAGAATTAATGTTTCTATACAGCATAGTAGCTAATTCAAGAATCTAAAAATGGTGCTAGCACCCCCCCCCCCAATCCCCTCATAATATATGGTCTCATGCCATAAAATCCACTGGAACAGATTATGACTCTAGTGGTAAGAAGGTATGGTATGCATTAATGACCTATTAGTGAACTATATATGCTCTTAACTGATTCAGAAACCTGATTGGTGTTTAGGGTAATATGACACCCAGCCACCCAGATGGAAGCTATTGACAAGTCTCTCAACACTGTCCCAGTGGGGAATGAGATAATCTCTTGCCACAGGAGAAGAACAAAAACGCTTCTCTGGCATGCAGAGTTGCATCACTTTTTAAATACATTATTTGGGAATTTACTCAAATAATCAACATCATGACCGGTTACCCAAAGCATTCTGGTTTTCTGTAAACTTTCATCCCTTCCTCACAACCACAAACATGTATACACATATGCATGCGCATGCCCAGATGCAGTGGATATGTGTGGCATGAATGTTCGTGTATTTACAGGCTATATAAACACAAGCATGCATCAACAGCTCTAATGTGTTTGTGTGTGGGATGTCTTTACTTAGTCATGGCTGTTGCTTGACACAGACACAGATGTTCCATTGGCTTATTCTCTCATCTGGGGAATGTAACAGCCTATTGTTTAGACCATCTTCCAAAGAAGCTGTGAACGATCCATATTATCACTGGGCGCCGTGTGGTTTTGGATGGAGGGTTGTTTCTCATACTTATACAGTTCAAAAAGAATTACTCATTATGGGTTAGTAATATGCAAAAGAAATTGTGAAAAGATACACGTACAATGATGACTTTTATGTTCCGTTTCCTACAGAGTGACAGCTCAACGCAGTATTGAGGATGCAGAAGAGATTGAGAGGGAGCGACGACGTAGAGCCCGAGAGGCTCTCCGAAAGGAACACAGTATCACCGGATCAGCTGGATCACCTGGATCACCTGGATCACCCCAAGACAGCTCTGGACCTGCTGAGGAGTGTCTGTAAGTCTAATAGTCAATGGTGTTTTACTTACATATTTTTGCTCTTTCTCTCCTTATTTTTAATCTCTTATACTACGTGGAGCCACAGCTACCCTATCATTACTACCTAAGCAGTGAAGAATGTATAGAATGGTAAAGCTTGATAGTGGGCTCCATTGCTTTCCTGCATTTTGCTCAGCTTCCAGTTTTTATCAGAACAGAGTAATTATAGCCTGTCTGGTTCATAGCTTTCAGACATGCAAAGAGAGAAGACGATTTTTTTTCTTTCAACGTTTTAAGTGGAGAACATGTTGTTTGAGAGCACCCTGTAATTATGGGTTGATCATAGAAGAATCTTGGCTATGAGATTTTAAGCAATTTTGAGCAATTTTTCTGGGGACCATCACACTCGATTTTAATTTATATAATATAATTTTATGCAGGATATTTGCCTTGCTTTGCTAGGAATAACCAGCAGGAATTATGTTCCATTGATATTTAATCTAAAATAATTATTTAATGGAATTCAATTTCAACATCACCAAGCATGAGATTTACTTTCCTTTCAAGCTGCTCATGGAATTATGTGTTACATTTTCTCGAGACCAAGTGCCAGTCTATGGTAGACTGGGTCAAACTGGTTGCTGAAAGCTCATGACAAACTTGATTGGTCCCATAAAAATAGTCCACTGCATGAATAGATGATACTATGTGGCAAGTTACATTTATACAGTATGTCACCTAATTGAATTGTTGGATTGCCATTTGCACTTCCCTGGTTGGTATGGGTGTCAGGTGTCTACACGGATTTATCATAATGTCTGTGGTCCTCCACCCAGGCTGTTACAGTTTCATGACAGGTAGTGATCTATTGTAGTTCACCAAAAATTATGGCCCTGAGCAGTGATGGCTCTATCGATTTGTACGGAAAAGTGTTCTGTTATTGCTCACAGACAGAGGAATGCAAGTTTAGGGCAAGCTTTATTAAAAGTGAGCAAGACACAAGGACTAGGCAATAACTGTAAACAGAAGCTTGCAGGTCATGCAATCATGTAAGGGGCATAACCTTGAGGAAACCAGAAAGACAAAGGAACTAGAGCCAAAACCAGAAAGACAGGATTGGCAAACAATTAAACAATGTCTCAGTAAAGTAAAAAACATGAATGCTGTTATAAAACTTATAAAATAAGAGTAAAAAGTATAGAATATATCAGAAAAGGAGCCTTTATTTTTACACATCATAGCACAGTGAAATTCTTTTCTTTGCATATCCCTGTTTGTTAGAAAGTTGGGGTCAGAACCCAGGGCAGACAGGATTAAGGGCTCAAGGGCCCAAAACTGGCAGCCTAGTGGAGCTGAGGCTTGAACTACCGACTTTCTGACGTGTAACCCAGAGGCTTAACCCACTGAACTTCCAGTGCCATATTATGTATTTAATATACATTTTAAACAAGTGTGTACATGTGTGATTAGTGTACAGACTGCACAAGTTGTATAAGAAATTGTTGGTAAATACAACTGTGTGATACTTTCCAGAGTTTGCCAGGTGACATGGCATTTGCCAGAGAATTACAAGAAGTCTAAAAGTTTTTTTTTCTGCATGTGAGGATTTAGTCTTTCAGTTTTAATTGAGTATGACTTGAAAAAAGTTTCATTGTTTTAAAACTATTCAACTTATTATCTATTTGTCAGAATCATTAAGATATCATATCGCATCTCTGTGGTGATGGAACATGATAACCCGTCATGGTTAATTTTCAAACTTAGAATTACAAGCTCTGTTTTAGTCTTGTTTGTTGGATTGATTGTTATTGAGGCTGAGGCTTTGATGTGCCTTTCATCCCTTCATTTTCATTAAGTTTCATTCTCGATTATCAGGACATGAGTTGTCACAGACATACTGTCTGCTCTTGCTGTCATTTCAGGTGTGTTTGTGTCTCATATCAAGTATAAAGTCATATCAGGTGTTGTTCCTCTTAAAATCTGTTATTAGTGTCTGGTTGCCTGAGGCAAGAGAATCAGAGCACCAACAGAACCACCTAAAAACCTCAATCACACCTCAAACATCTGCTTGCATGGGTTGCGTTTGAAGTCGAATGCTGGTGTTAATAGATGAAATGAATGACGTCATGGTGAAGTTTTATGACTGGATATTTGTGGCTATATCACTGCAGGTCTTTGGGCCCCATATGCTTTGCCACATAGAGTATGTTTGTGCTTTGTTGGATGTTTAATTGAGCGCCTCTCTCATAAAGTGATTATTACCATGTTTGGTACTATTGTTAAAATATAACACCTCTCTAATGCCACCTAAATTAATGGATTCAGACAAATGCAATACATAAGGAATGCACACCTGTACCTGAGAATGGGTCCTAAGAGTTCATGAGTTGAAGGTTTTGGTCTTTTTTTGTGTGTGCAGATTTGAGACTGAACTGAAACCTAGCAGCTCTGGAGCACTCGAAGAGGATGAAGGTTTCAGTGACTGGACTCAGAGGTTGGAAAAGGGCAGACAGGTCAGGCAGGAGGAAAGTGAGCCGAGAGAGGAGGTGGACTTGGAGGTGGAAAGAACCATGAACGGAGGAAGCAGAAGAGAGGAGATCAGCTCAATTGTGCTAAATCAACGACATAAGGGACCAGGCGATGTGGACGAAGCGGTGGTCTACATGCAAGGGAGGAAGAGCAGTGAAAGGTGCAAGCTGTTTGGCGACAAAGCAGGCAGCCTTAAGGTCAGAGAGACACCAGAATGGAAGGAAGATTCAGTCAGAGTTAACAAGAGGGAGGTGGATGAGCCAAAGATACACGTAGAGGATTTGGTATGAGCTGACATAGTATCATTTTTTAAAATCAGTTTTTATATTTGTGTTGATTACTGAGAATTATTATTATACTTTTGTCTGGGTTCAATTATCAGGTGAAAGAAATGAGAAAAGAAGTGAAGGTCTCTTATACATCTAAGGTCTTCCTGCAGCAAGATAGAACACCGACAACCAACAGCGAGGATCCTGCTGGAGAGGAAGTGACATCACATTTGCTTAAAAATAGAAAGACTACAAGGTGAGTGTATATAACTGTAATAACATTAGAATGTAGAACAGTGTTTAATGCACTGTATACAATACTGTTCAGTGGCTCTGTGGAAAGTAGAGTAAACCAAAAAAGACTTGCATGGCTGATGCCCCAAACAAATTGATTACAAATGTGTGTAATTGTTGATGTAGTAAGGTTTAACATTTTGTATAGAGATTCTAGTTTCTGGGATTTGTATTGGCCTGTAGTAATTTTCAGACACGTTTAAAGCATCACCAGTCCATACCTAAATGATTCAGAGTCATACAATATTACATCATTATTAACTATCTAATAGCTTTTTTCCCCCAAAGGACTGTGTTTCCTGAAAGAGCTAAATAAAGAAAAAAGCTGATGCTGTATTGTCAGACATGGCTTCTTGCCAGGGAAAATCCTGCTGTGACGGATTTCATGACCCTTCTTCCTCATGTCCTCCTCAGCAGGATCATAGGTCAGAGCTCAGAGTCAAGGGAACAGGCAGGGGGCAATATGGAGACAGAGCAGAAGTTGGAGAAGATCCGGCGCAGCCACCAGGAAAAGGAGAGCCAGGAGCTTGAGCAGCTTCGTCAGAGGCAGGCAGAGGCTGAGATGGAGCTGGAAGAGCTCAAGAAGAGGAGAGAGGAACGCAGAAGAGTGCGTGAGGAAGAGGAGCGCAGGAAGGAAGAGGAGGAGCAGCACCGCTTGGCAAAGGAGGAGGTGATAGAAAAAAGCATTGCACAAATATAATCTCCATGTCGCGAGTGGCACATAAATCATTTGCCTTGTCCTCCAGAGATTGTGAGTTCAACTGACCTAATCCTACTGATGCTACAGCCCACATCGGTCATGTACTCCCACATCAATCAGAATGACACAGACTAATAATGGATCTGTGAATTCACACAGATATAAGATGTGGATAATGTGTCCCCCTGAATGTGTTATGCTGCCCCCAATTGTGCATGAGCAGCAGTTTGAAAAGATCCAGTTAGAAGTGTGTGATAGCCTTTACTCTACCTGCTTGACAGCTGTTGATTGATAGGGGAAGGCCTTAAGATATAGGAATAGGAACTGGCTGACTTAACTAGGGAGAAAAATTGGGGACAAATATTATCTCCATTGGCATTCACACATTTATGACATTTTATACTGGATACTGAGAGCAATATGTGCAGTTGATAACAAAAAATTGTGTGGAACGGATCACAGGATGAGAAGAGGCAGATGAAGGAGGATATTGAGAGGCGAAGGATGGAAGCAGCTGAAAGGAGGATGAAGAGCTTGAATATGTCCTCACCAGATGGGGATGAATCGTTCCCTCTCAGTCCAAAGAGTCCAACTTTTAAGGTAAACAACAAAGCAGTACTGTATGTAGTCCATACTATTTGTATGCCTGTTATAGTATTATAGTATATATTCTAGCATGACCATTTATATATACTGTAATTTTAACTTGATGAAGTGGAATTGATTAAAAGATCTGTTTTTCCAGATTATAGATTCCATTAAAATTTGTAAGTTGCATGTCTGTGAGATGAGCTGTGTTTTTTTTTTTTTTTGTGTTAGTGTTTTTTTTTTATATCTAATTTTTGGTTGGATTCACAAAAAGTGCATGTATACTCCTTAAAATATGGTTCAGTCTTAAAGGTGTTTTTATCCCAACATATAACGTTTCTATATAGAAGCCTACTAAAGAAAATTAACCTTTTAAAAAATTCTTAACCATCTGAAGAAGAACCTTTGAGGAACCAATTTTAACAGAGTATAAGGTCTTTCATGTGTAAGTTGGAATTGCTTTTCACTCTGTGTTTTGTACTTGTTTCATTGTACATGACAGGCCGATATCACTAGTATATATCACTATTCACCTTATACTGTGTAACATTTGTTCAGTTTATTTGCTTCATTAGCAAAATGTCTTTATAAATTATACCACCCTAAGCCTAGACTCAAGTTGGGTTGTATGTGTGTGAATGCGTGAATGGACCTTTATGCTGCTGTTTGTGGTGTTGCTGTGGTTGTACCACTGCATGCATCTATCAAATTACAATCACCTAAAAATTTGCTCATTGCTAT
>JAQMYG010000012.1:14582484-14597135 GCA_030014215.1 Clariallabes teugelsi | reverse complement strand
GTTTGTGGTGTTGCTGTGGTTGTACCACTGCATGCATCTATCAAATTACAATCACCTAAAAATTTGCTCATTGCTATTCCTTTCTAAAAGTTTATTTTTTTATTTATTTATAATGAACTATGTCTTTAATCTCAAGCCAAATTCTACTTCTACACATTCTAAAAATATGACACATGGTGACCTGGGAAAACCCATTAAATTATAATTTTCTTTTAAAAAAATGTCGAAGTAATAATAATAATAATAATAATAATAATGTGGTCAATTTGAAAATATACTCATATTGTATAAATGAGTTGGCTTGAAGACATGTTTTTCCAAATTAAACTTTTAAGGTCTGGAAAAATACTGAATGAAACAGAATGTCTGAAAACAAGTGCTATTTATTGATTTGTGAAGTATCATGTCTCATTTTATGAGATAAATGCCACTCAAAGCACTTGATGAACTGGAGCTTCCTTACTGATATTGACTCAAATGACCACTGTTCTCTGTTACATCAAAAAGACCAAAACAATAATTGATGAGGGCTGTGATGTTGGTTTTTTCTTGATGATTGACATTAAAACGTTAAAACTTTATCTGCTGCCATCTAATCTGCAGCCATGTTATTGGACAAAGTGATGATTTGATAGCTGTTTTATTTGTGCTTTATAACAAAATGAATCTGCTAGTATTTTAATCAAAACCAGTGGTATGCTATTTACTTTTTGATTGAGAAGTAATCCTCAGTAACACCCACTGGTTTTTCCCAGGTTATCTCACAAAGGTTCATGTTTCTTCTCTGTTGGTTTATAATCTCTGTCTGTACTATGGGTTGGTGTTTCTGGTGTTTCATGTTTGTGGTCCTGAGCTTCCTTCTGCTTGCATGTACAATTTCAGAGAGAGCATGAGGAGAGATTGACAGCTGAAAGTACATGCTCGGTGAGTTGGGAATAAAAAAAAGCCAGTAGGCTCAACTGCAACACAAGGGGTTCTTTTGTGGGGTTAATATGAGAGTCACTGAGCATGCACACTCATAGTCTGTTTGCTTTGAAAGACAAGAGCAGGGAAAGAACTGTATAGGATCCCAAATCTTTTTTTCCACCTGATGATTTATATTTACACTCAGATTTTCATTTTTTTTTTTTTCATAATTAATTATTTTACGCACTGGCATAATAATGTACGGAAACAACCTTAATAACTGAATTTGAAAAATTTGTGATTCATGCATGTAGGCTCCAATGCAAGGCCTCAGTGCAGGGCAGCTAGAGATTCATTCTCAAGTTTTTTCCTTGAGAATGAGAATGAGATGAAAATGTAATGGTCAAGGAATGTTCACAGCACCAGCCACTGAATTGTAATGCTATCCTGTGCCAATTTTACACAGATCGTGGACAGAACAGAATCCTTGAATCGGTCTTTAAAGAAAAGGTAAGTTTATTTAGCCTTGTCAATCACCATATGTCCAACTCATATATTTACATGGTGGCGAATTATTCTTTGTGCCTGAACCCAGTCCTAGGATGACTATAAATAACATTAGACTAAAAGTAAGGCTTTTGAGCTAAATGACTGATATCTAAAAGTAAACATTGACATAGGTGCTTGGGTGCCTTAGGTCAGATTCATGTGCTGTTAGTTCATCACCTTTGTTAGCAGTGATGTATGGGTCTTGTAACATGGTCCAGATGTGGAAAAAGCATGTCTTTCCTCTAGTGACTTGTGAGATATTGTGGTAGACTCAGACCAGGCTCCATGCAGTCTGAGGCAGAAACTTATCAGTATTCACAAGTCTCAGAAATGTAAAGCAAAATGTCCACTTTTGGGATACAAAAGTGTTGTTATAATAGAGACAGATGGGAGATAGGGGCAGAGGTGATGTCCTACTGGCTTACAGTATGTGCTATTATGTTTGTGCTTTATTTCAGCATTAAATGTGTTTGATTTGTCATTGTTAGTATCAAAAAGATGACAGTAGAATATATCACTGTGTGATTGGTTAAAACATAATGACAGCAAAAAGATGAGTTGCGTTATACTGTCTGCCTCTTGGCAGCATGAAATTGCTTTCCATATATGTCAGTTTTCCTCCATAAGACGACTCAGACCAAAAATTTGTGAACTGCATTTGTCATGGGAAAGCATTGCGTCATCTCTAAAGAAGCTAGTTAATCACCCACTTATATCACTAATGACTAACACATGTCTCCCACATACTCCCTGATTTAATATCTTATACATATGAAGTGACTGGCATATGAATAATAGTGTGTAATCTTTTCCAGTCAGGTTTAAATGTTTGCCCTTTCCCCCACAGAAGTGTATTGTTCAATCCTGTGGCAGAAAAAAGTCCAGTATCTTGTACATGTGCATGCACACAAACCCAAACATATTTTTTTGGTTGTCCCGTGTCAGCAGAAAGGCACCTCCATATCAACAATAACAGTGCTACAGACAGATACTCCACTTTGAAATGATAATGAGTGAATATTAGGAACAATATCCGATGTCTCTGTGGTGACATTTTACAAAAAAGAAAAAAAGAAAAAAACTTATTTAGGATAATAATTCCTCTTATTCCTGTCTGGGCTCCAGGCCAGATGATGAGGTGAGGTCTAAAGCTTTTATGTGCTGTGTAGTTGTTGACATGCCCTGACTGAGTTTCTTTGTTTTGGAAACAGCAACAGCTTTAAGAAGACTCAGCCACCGCTACTCCTGTCTAAGATCGATGACAAACTGGAACAGTACACTCATGCTGTGGAGGTGAGTAACAACTCCAAAGCTAAACTCCATTAGCAATAAGAAATCTGTCCTGGAGTCTAGAAATCAGTTAATAGTTTTATCTTAAGTGGACATCAGGAAAGCAAATTCCCCCTGGTTTCTGATCTGTGAGGCATATCTAGTAGAAGTGACACTGGAGAAAGAATTTGTTTGGGAAACTGGATACTGTCCTATGGGAACTTATTTATATTCATATCCCTGCAGGTGCAAGCGTGAATTTAATAAGCCTTACCATTCAAATCGAGAACTTTTAACAAGTCGGAACACACAGAGCCCCGAAAAATGACCTTGAACACAACATTGACCTAAGCAGCAGCATTAAGTGTTAGTATTAGTAAACGTGATCGCAAAACAGGAATCTAAACATTACGCAAAGCACACATACAGTAATAAACAAAAAATGTGGAAGACAGTGGTAAATAACAAACAAAAAACATGATGAAACGCTTACACATCTGATCTGTGATGTATGACAGGGGTGCATGCTGGGAGTTGCAGTCCAGCACACATTTGACACTTTACATGACACAGTTGAGCCCCTAGTGTTCTTTCGAGGCACTTTGCAATCACCTGCCATTTAGGACTGATTGCGCTTTATGGCAAAAATGTATTTGTTTAAAAAGTAAGAGGGGCTTTCGACATGGTTCTTAATTATGCTATCTAAAGACAAAAAGCCACATGTTATTCTGAGGTGAATTTTTGATAAAGACTGATGTATATTATCAACGAGATAATTGTTTTATAGAGCTCAGCAAAAGAACCAAAGACACCTAAGTCAACTGTAGCAGACATGCCCAGTGTTCCTGAACCAGTGGTTGCCAAAAAGAACCTGTTTGAGGCAGGAGAGGCCTGGAATCAGTGCGCATCCAAAGGAACTCCATCGAAGGTCTGAAAACAACCATACTCACTAAAATATAAATAGCAATAGAGAATTGTTTTTACTAAATAGATGAAAACCTATACAGAATTCTGTCATTATATTGAAAAACCTGCTCAATATCTGGTACTCCAGGGCTGTATGAGTAACACAATTCTGTAATGGATAAATGGCGATGGATACTCCCCACTCTGGAGATGTATTTGTTGTTTCTGTTGTAGTTACTTAAGGTGTCGTGTTGCCAGCTCGATGTCCAATTGTCATTCACACACTACAGGCAATTTGGGAACACCAGTTAGCCTAATCTGCATGTCTTTAGTCTGTGTGAGGAAACCTGAGTACCTGGAGGAAACCCACCAAGCACTGGGAGAACATGAAAACTCCATGTACACAAACCAGAGGGGCAAGGCGAAAGTGCTAACCACTAAGCCGCCGTGCCGCCACAATATTATCACAGACTGTATAAAATATTTGTTTTCTTTTATGTGGTTATAAAGGCTGATTTTCATGTTCTTAGTGGTGTTTTAACAAATGAATTCAAAGTATGTGATGTCTAAAAATGTCATGTTGATATCAAAGATGATTCAGATTCCATTCATTAATTGTAAGAAATATTGTATATTAAATATTAAATATTGTAAGAAGCGTGGAAAAAACCTTACCTTACTGCCTCATAGCTGTAGGGTCCCTGGTTTGATCCTGAGCTCAGGTTATTGTCTTGGCAAAAATTTTAATTTTTCAAAAATTTCCCATTGTTCCATTGTTGGTATGCTAATTAGCTGCACTAAATTCCCAGTAGATTTCCTATTTTGGAATAGGTTGCAATGCTGCAACCCCGACCAGTATAAAGATGAACGAATGAATGAATGAATGAATAATGTAACAAATAAAAAATGAAAGCAACTTGTCATTTGAAGAAGGAAATATACTGTCAGGAAAAGGTTACATTTATAAACCGAAAAGTATCTAATTAGCAGAACAAAAAAACAGAACATGAATGGATTTTTTTTCTTTGTTGGTATTTCCTTGAGTTGAACTTTTAGGGACTTTGTGTGTGTTTTAGGACACTGATGGACTGAAGGTGGGTGTGGCTGATCTTATCACACACTGGGTAAAAGGAAGCCCAGAGGGTGGCAACAGATCCACACAGTCTAAACCCAGTGTAAGTATCTGCTGACTAGGCTTGTTGTCCTATCACTCCATTGCTGATGCACAGTATGAGCTTTTTGTATGAAGTTTATCAGACGGACAAAACAGGGCATAAATCTATGCACTTGTATGTCTGCATTGTAAAAAAAAAAAAATAATGCATATACTGTGTATTAGCAAGTAAACATATCTTCAGTACAGTTAGTACAGAATACAGTACAGTACAGAATACAATAAACCAATATAAAATTTTAGATATCAAAGATTTCTTTTAAATAAAGATTTCTTTAAAAGATTATTTATTATATTTCTAGGTATTTATACTAATTTCAAAGTAAAAATCTTCATTCTGTTCTATTCTAATCTTTATTCTATTCTATTGGCAGATAATTAGCTTTTTTGCTCCTACAAGTAAATACTTAAAATCAGCATAATTATCTTCCCACATCTACATCTTGTAATTAGTATAAAATAATTTCGATTATCCTATATTTAATTTATTGCAATCTTAATATATGAAAAACTAGACAAATGCTCTTATCAATATTTCATGCAAGAGTACATCAAGACCTCCTTATCTTTTCTGATTCCAGTTTCTGTTTTCTGCTTCTTTCATCTGCCTCCTTATCTTTCCCTCTTAAGGTAAATTAGGGATTTCTCCTCCTTCTGTGTCTGATCTGTAAGTTTAATTTGGGTCAAATTGTTAAACTGATGCTCTTGTAATAGCAAATGCTTTTGAGAGAGTTTTGTTGAACAGATATCGACTTTGGATATATTGTAATCCCTCTTTAGACTGCTTACTGACACTGGGCTCATCATTTACTTTTGGTTATTAAAATTTTTTTTTGTTGAGAAAGCATCCAAGATTATTCTGTGCTTCTTCTCAGGATGTTAAAGCAGGAGATGTGCTCCAGAAGAAGAACATGTGGGAGATAATAGGGGAAGGATCAGAAACTGGGCGCTCAGGACTAGCAGCGAAGGTTAATTTTTATTCTGCTTACTATATTCTTACTATATTTTTATCTCACCTTCTTATTGCCTGGATTTTCAAGTGTTATTCATATATACATTTAAATTCTTAGGGTACCGCTTCAAGCAAACGCTACAAGTTTGTTGTGACTGGCCATGGCAAATATGAGAAAATTTCTATCGATGATGACCAGTACAGTGACTATCCAAATGGAAAATCAAGTAAGAAATAAAGAATCTTTGCATTATATTATTGAATTTTATAATATTGGCATGTTTAGTTTTTACAATTATTATTATTATTATTATTATTCAAAACTCCTGCACATTTGTGAAGACCTAACTAAGAAATATAGTATAACCAAGTATACCCATTACCATTCTTCTCCAAATGAACATATTTTATTACAAAAAATATATAAAACATGTAATCTAGCACCTTAAAATGCAAAATATTATACATATCACATTTCACTGCCCATACAGAGAATGTGTACCCATTTAGATTTTTAATGTCAGACAGACAGACACACACACACACACACACACACACACACACACACACACACACACACACACACACACACACACTCACACACACATACACAAATGCACATGCACTCACACACACATACACGTACAGTATCATCACCATCATCATCATCTTTATCTATTTTTTACAGTAGTATAGTCAAAACAATCAGAAAAAAACTTACATTAAGCCATGCAAAACAGCTGACAGTATACACTCATGTAACCATTTTTTCAGTGTAAGCTATCTGTGACACTTAGACCTGTAACAGTCATACAGCCTCACTTAGACCTGCTCTGGTCACCATTTAAATATATGATCTGCGGTATATTCAGGTTGTTATTCTGTTATTCATCTTTTTCCATTCACACTTTCCTTCGTTTCCAATCCACTATTAACTCTCATTTGCCTTCATTCCACCTACCCAGCCAACTACAACTTTCAAACACCCTGTATATAATGTTCCTTCACTGAACACACAATCAGACCTTTGTTTCACAGGCATCATTGTAAAAAGCAGCAGATAAAATAATAGAGAATAGAAAGAGAAAATTTTGACTACACTAAATGTATGAGACAAACTGGGACTGTCAATGATATTTCTTATGAACGAAGGCTTAAATCCGCTTGATATTCACGGAAGAACTTAGTACAGTATGGTGAGGACACTTAGTTGCAGTAAAACATTTGAATATTGCAAATGTTTTAAAGAAGGCTTCACGATTGTGAAAGACAATCCCAGCCAGGGTTGCCCATGGCCACTGCAGACATTCTTGTAAACATTCATAAATAGGATTGCCTGATCCTTAAAAATCGATGGATAACTTGTAACTTGTGAAAAAGATGCATCTGTCTGAACATCCCCTGAACAGACCCGACCGCGCACCAAAACAGTTCTGATTGCATGCATTGTCCTGCAGCCATATGATTGGCTAACTGGATAACAGAACATAAGTGTAGTCTTATGTCTTAAGTTGTATTATGCCATTCTGGCATTTTAGAATGACATTAGAACACATCAATACTGTACATCTTGTATCTTTCTGTCAGATTAATATGACATAAGTGAGGCAATACAGGATGTTTTCCCATGTTTCCTTTGTGTAAATTATACAATCACATTACACTCACTTTTTTATTTCATTTAAACTATATGTTAGCTTAATTGTGATAAATAGAACTGTACACAATTTATGGACAAAGCTTCTTTGGGCTATTCAGAAGCCGTTCCTTTATCATAATCTAGACATTAGTAGTTTATTTATTAAAGAATCCTCTGGCTGTTCTGTTAAAGTCTTTTGGTTCTTCTTCTTTATTTTTGCGGCCTATTAGACCCATTTCAAACACTGTTGCAATCTTTGTCATTGGTCGTGCAGCTGCCTCTTTCAGTTTCCTGGCATCAAATCGAGGACTGTAAAGGAGAACTGGAAGGCGATGTGCAAATGCAGGAATTTCTTTTAGGCTATCTGATTTAGCCTCTGCTTTCTTTTGCTCCTCAGTTTTGCTGGCTTCAATCTGTTGCATGATACTCTCTTTGGTTGCGAACATTTGGAAGAGGATTGCATCCCACATTTTTGTAGCCCTTGGGGCATCTTTACTCTCTGCTTCACTAGTCTTATCTGTTTCTTTGCCTTGGTTTTCCTGCTCACTTGTTTCCTGAGCAGTTCCATCAAGGGCATCTTTCTTCAGTTCTGGCTCAGACACCGGAAACTTGGGTTCTTCTATCTCCACCACCATGTGTTTCTTGAGACGAGACCAGCCACTGAGTCTTGACTTCATGACTTTTGGTTTCTGAAAGGCCTTTAGGAGAGGCTCTGCAGATTCCACCTCATTCTTGACTGCAGGCTGTGCATCTTTAGATATGTTCTCTTTTGGTGTTGATAAATCATCTTCACCAGGTTTAAGATTCTTCTGGTCATCCTTTGGCTTGACCAGAGGCTTATCTTCTAGTTTTTCAGACACAGATATTTCAGGAGCCTTTGTTGAAGGGATATCTTTTGTAGATAAAGATTTTTGTTCTTTAATCTTTTCCAGCAAAGATACACGAGGCTCTGTTTTTTTCTTTGACATTTTGCCTATTTTTGTTGGCTTTGTGCTTTCATCTGCATTTTGGTCAGGTGTTACAGATTTTACAACTTTTAAAGAAGGTGATGTTGGCTGAGTGTCTGGTTTAGTTGTCTCCTTTAAAGATTCAGATTGCACTGTCTTTGGTATAAATGCTTCATATGTCGGAGTCCTAACTCTTTGTGTAACAGGAAGAGTGGTCACTGTCACGAGAGCGTCTGAAGGTGGTGTGTCAACCTTAGTCACAACAATAGTTGGAATTTTAACTCCTGGAACTCCAGTGGCTTTTTCTTTTGTTTCCATTCTCTCTGATGTAGATACAACTTGCTCCAGTTTTAATTCTGCTGCTACTGTTGGCATTATGGCCTTTAAGATTTCAGCAGCTGGGGCAGAAGAAGTTCCATTTATATCAATAGCAGCAGTCATGGATAGTGACACTTTATCCACAGGTGTTTTGGGACTCTCTTGCTTCTCTTTCAAAACAGGTACATCTGTTGACTGCTCTGGAGATTTATATTCTACAGTGGTTGGTGATATAGCTCTGGAGATACCAAATGCAGGAGTATAGCTTTGTATTCCCCCAAAAGCAACATATTCAGATGGGGTTAAACCATAGTACTTCGATTTTGATGTTGGTGTTCTTGGTCTTTGACCTGCAACTGGAGGCACTGTTGGTCTTTGATACCCCAGTAAGGGTTTAGCAAGTTCTGAGAATTCAGAGTCTGGTATTTTGGGACTGTGATGTTTAACTGTAGGAGTTAGAGGTTTAGGAGCTTCATGTACACTGGCCTTTGGGCTTTGGGCTTCACTGATTTCTGTAGCCTTTGAAAGACTTTTCACTGTGACTTTTGGCTTTGAAATCTCAGCTTCTTTGGGCTTTTCAGAAGGTTGTCTAACTTCTGATGTTTCAGATGTTTTGATATGGACCTCACCATTTTGTATGGATTCTATAAGATAAGTTTGCTTTATTTTCTCAGTCTCTTGAGGAATTTCCTCACTAGGCCCAACTAAACTTGAAGTAGGTGTTTTGGATCTTCTGCCCTCCATATAAACAGGAGAGACAGCAAATAAAAGTGGGTTGGGTCTTGAAATTTCTATAACAGGTGTTCTAGCAGGTGAAACATGATATGATGGTGTCTTTGGCCGCCCTGTTGGAGTTTTTGATGGTGAGTGATCAAATGTTGGTGTTCTTGTTCTTGTCAGGGTTCTGCCCCTTCTTTGCTCAGTAGTAACTGTTGCATCACTTTTTATCTCAGATGTTGGGGTAGAACCTCTCTTAACCTCTAAAGCTGTCACAGTCACAGTAGTGTCACTTATCATTTCAGTTGTAACTTCCAATGTAGGTGTAACACCATTTTTTATTTCAGATGTAGGTGTTATACCCCTTTTAATTTCTGATATAGGTGTTATAGCCATTTTTATTTCAGTTATAGGCATTACATCATATTTAATTTCAGTTGTAGGTGTTACAACTCTTTTAATTTCAGATGTAGGCGTTAAACCCCTTTTAATTTCAGATGTAGGCGTTAAACCCCTTTTAATTTCATATGTAGGTGTCGCTCCCCTTTTAATCTCTGATGTAGGTGTTACACCCCTTTTAATGTCAGATGTAGGTGTTGAGACCCTTTTGATTTCTCTAGTTGGTGTTTTATCTCTCTTTAATTCTGAGGTTGGTGTGACAATCCTTCTAACTTCAAACGTTGGTGTTGGACCACGCAGCACCTCAGCAATGGGTGTTCTTCTTTGTGTTGTTGGCGAGGATATATATTGAGAAGTTGTTAATGTTCCTGTCTTAGAAGTATAATTTGTAATTTGGGGAACATCAAACATAGGTTTTGATGTTGGCTGAGGACTTGCAGCTTTAGAGATGATAAAAGTGGGTGTAGCCAGTAAATTATTTGTTTGCTTTACTGCCACAAAAATTGGTATTGTAGCAGTAGGTTGGATTATCTCAGTTGTGGGAGTTACAGATGTAACAGTTATAGATGTTGCTTTATAGGAAGGAACAAGTGGTATACCAGCAGGAGTAGGAGGAGTTGAGTAAGAAAATAGATTGCCTGAATGGTGCGATGTAACATAGGGCAGTGGGGAGAACCTTGCTGGTGTGATGTAAGAACTGCTACACTGATGAGGATAGGGGGATGGTGAATGCTGATACAATGGCCTGATGTTGAACCGTGGATGCAGTGTACCTCCATAGATAGGTATTTCTGGTGTTTTGGGTGGAGTTGAGTGGTCACTGTACTCCAGGTCAGGACTGGCCTCAGTTACTGGAGAGAGACATGAGCGGAAAGGGGCTGCTGTTTGGGAAGACTGGACAGCAGCTTTTTTCTTTGCACTTTTCTTAAGTAACTTCTGGAGCCGGACATTTTCCTTTCCAGGTTTAGGAAGTAGTGGGGGTGGGTACTGCTGGGAAAGCAGGCCTGCTTGGGCAACGTTGCGTATATTTACAGCCATAAAAATGTCAGCCCCCCTGGGACAAATAATTAAAAAAAAAACAAAAAACATATTAGCATATATAATTAAATGTACAACTGTATATCTATTGGGGTTTAAACAGGGAAAAATTTGAAAAATGCCTCTATTATTAAATATAATTAACCCTCAAAGATAGAACTCCATAATAATAATAATAATAATAATAATAATAATAATAATAATAATAATAATAAGCAGAGTCTGCTGTAACAAGGCCACAATTAAATAAATAAAAAACATTAAATAAAAAAGATTAAATGTAAATCTTTTGAATGTAAATCTCCATGATCCTTTAAGTTTTCATAACTTATTTGAAACATACACTATATGACAGGTGAGCTGTAACAAACGTGAAGGCTAATATGCAAGATTTCATACTATATTTCAAGAGAAAGTTGTTTAGAGACTCACTGCAGGCAGTTTCTTAATAAAGACATACTGTTGGCATACAAGAGAATACTGAAAACAAATTCACAGGGGTCAACGTAAACCTTTGAACTGATATAATGTATTTAATTATTTTATCATTATTTCATTAACATAAGTAATTATTATTATTATTATTATTATTATTATTATTATTATTATTATTGTGTTATTAACATACACTTTTTGGCTATATCTGTAAAACACACACACACACTTTATAATAATTTTTAAAAAATATTATATATAATTTTATATATTAAAACTACTTTATCTTTTGTGGTGTTAATAATTATATGGCCTTTATGTTAAATACATCTCGGTGTAACATGTACAGAAATTTTATTTTAAATGTGTATTATTATAAACATGATAGTTGGCCCATGACTAACATTTACTTTTTATTTATTTTTCAGGGGACTTGTACCAACATGACTTGTGAAAGCCTGTTGCATAATGGAGATTAGGTGATCTACAAGGACGCTTTGTTTCTTACTGGTTTTACATTCACATACATAAATAGCTTTCAGTCATTAAGATACATGTCTCCCATACGATTTTGTTGACTTTATCATTTAAAACACAAATATATCTGTATTACTATGTCATGAAGCATGTGATGTTTACATTGCTTTTTCACCTGTCCTTGTTTAAAATGTACCCAGACATGTTTCCGCACTACAAATCAGATTATAAAGTATACTGTTTTGTTGGTATGGTTATGTATATGTAAATAGGATGGTAGGAGACATCGGGTCAGTGCTATATTTTGGAATTAGCCCCAACCCCAAATATTGTGGATGGACTATTGGTTTGGAGTCAAACAGTAATGTTAGGCTTTTTGTTTTATATATGGAATAAATGGTAAAAAATAGACTTAGGATAAATCCTGTCTCCAGTAGGTGACACTGGTATATAGGGTCCAGTTTGTCACTGAACATAGTCAACTATCAACTATTCTATAGGAAATATCTTTCACTGAAACCTGAACACTGGAGATAATCCACTTTACTATACTGTATTTATGAAATTTTTTTTAGCTCAATGATGATCATTTGTACCGCTAGTCTGCTTCATACAGTACCGCACCATGGTTAAAGATTTCCCTGTTTTCCTTAAAATATATATTTTGAATGTTCCACCAATGAAACCATTTTATATTGTACTAGTATTTTGTTTAATAAATTTGATCTTTTTATTATTAAATTCCTTCTTGCTTGCTGTTCTTATTATTATTCCCTAAGCAAAGTGGTGACATAGATTGTAGTAGTTAAGATTTGTTATTCATTCAGTTCAGGTTGGTGTGAGTTTAATCATTTTTGGATGATTACACCAAGCAGCTGTTTTTGTAATGGTAAGAAGATCCATACAGTTTATGACACCCATGTCTTCTGACACAGTACCACACCCTACTCAAATCCTGCAGAGTCCCTTGGCCTAATTTTAGGGGGCATAGACGAGGACGAGCTGTCTGTTCCCTGTCACAGAGTCTGGTGCCACGCTTTCACTTCAATAAATAAAATAAAACCTCAGTACTGTTTTCATGACATGGGGCAATTACAGGTCATGATACAGATTGGATTAAACTTTGATGCATTATAAATCAGACTGCTGACACCTAATAATTTTCCATACAATGTATCTGACAGCAGTAGCTGTCTATCAACATACAGTATGTGACAGACAGCCACTGCTGTCCAGTTCAGATATATTATATACTTAACAGATTTGCGCTAAAATTGTAAGAAATCACTCTCTTTACTTAATAATCAATGTTAAATAATGAGTTAGTAAGTTAAGTGTGTTCTACTCAGGCTTGGCCTGGACTACATGTTTCCTAATTAATAACAAAAGCATTATTTTTTAATGTATTTTACAACTCTTTTAATTTAATACTAAAATGTTTTATATTCAAAATTATTTAAATCAAAACTGACAGAATTTATCTCATCCCCCCCCAAAAAAACCCAGAATATCCTTTTTAACTTGTGCAAATATAATTTAAATTATCCTATGGGGGGCCTGGTCATAGGAGCTCCTCAGAGCCCCACTCCCACAGAAACTGAACCTGTGGCCTGACACATGAGAAGGGGTCATCCTTTTAAGGCACTATAGGCTTAGCGATTTTGAAATAACTCCAACACATGTTCAAAAGAGGAAAGTGCAAGAATAGTCAGGCAGTAGATTCAGACCTTGCACAACAAACAAATGACAAAACTATAATAACAGCAAAAACAGGTAAACACACAGCTGCACGTGAATAAGAAATGCACAAGAATATCTTACCAAGACAGATAACAGATATCAGATGGCTCACTTCAGAAAAAGTCCCCTTTAACAAAAAGAGACAAATTCACTTGGAAACAAATTCACATTTCCAACTCAGCACTTTATTTATTTTTTTTAATCTTTTGGGATCTCTTTTGCATGACATATGGATATTTTTTTAAACAGAATGTCTTTTCAGTGTATGTTGTATGCAATATAATGCAGTTATACCCCATAAAAAATATTACAATCTTTCAACAATAGACTAATGCAGCATTATACAATTTATCTAATGTGAATGACTCACCACAACACCAGCTCCCAAACCACATCACTGCCCTATGATGCGACATTAACACCTCAGCATGAACTTTTTCAAAACGCAATAAAAATCTGAACCTGTTTTGGGTTTATTTTACCTGTGTTTCTGCTGGTTAGGGGTGAATGGCTGCTGCCTGCTTCTCCCAGCCTAGAGGATCAGAACAAGAGGCTCATGTTAAGCTCAACTATCGTCCCTTCCTCCAAAATGGAAGGCACTAGCTCCATAGCAGTCCAAAAATAAAACCTGACCCCTTTACTTAGAATGTGCACAGAGTGGTGATGAGGTGCGGGGGACCGTCCGCATGGCAGGAGGTGGCAAGAGCACCTTACATATGCCCCGTAATACCCCCACCTGCCTCAAGTCAGCAGCCCACACAGGAAGCCTCAGTGACTGTAAAAAATGCTGCCCTCTGCTGACCAAATGATTAATGTTGAACCCCATGGCTGCAAACGTGACACCTAAAGCAGGGTGTGGAAAGCCAGTGACACCACTCAACAGAAGTACAAACGAAATGGACGTTAAGATACAGTTCATTACCCTTACATCATCATGACGCTAAAAAAGACCTGTGGGTTACGTTGGCAAAATGCCATTATAAATCAGAATTAGTCAAACTTTTTTTCCCAGAAGGATGGAATTAATTCAAATTATTCTTTCCAATGGATTTATTATTATTATTATTATTATTATTATTAATATTAATAATAATAATAGTAGGAGTATTTGTAGTATTTTTTGTTGTTCTCTCTCTCTCTCTCTCTCTCTCTCTCTCTCTCTCTCTCTCTTTTTCTTTTTCTGTT
>JAQMYG010000012.1:14569976-14582384 GCA_030014215.1 Clariallabes teugelsi | reverse complement strand
CGAAAAAGGGGCACTACACAATACTGGATTAGATTTCAAGTCTCTGTCCCTCCACACACAGGCTGCCGCGCGCGCACGCACACACACACACACACACACACACACACACACACACTTCCCCTGAGCCCTCGGTAAACATCCAAGCCTATGACTACCCTGCTGATGCCTCCATGTTTTAAATGCCTCTCCCACTCACTTTCAGATGTAACGTTCAATTTGCTAGCCTAATGCAACAGCAAATATAGCTATGCTCTCTTGCCCCATTCTAAACTTGTGCCTCGTCCACATTCTCCACAATCGTTCCATCTCCTTATTCAGTGCCTACGCCAAAACCTGGACCTGGCCTCCTTAGCCATGCCCACCATGCTCTCTTGGCCAATGGGGCGCCTTCACAGATCAAGTATCACTATAACAGAAGGACTTAATCGGCCCTGGATGTTTCAAGAACTTTACAGCCAGTCTCCGCCACCAGGGAGCTCACTTCTTTTCAGCTTTTCTGAGGTAAGACAGAGAGAGCAGACACTGAGACAGAAAGGGAACAGAAATGGAAAGGAAAGAGGATGTGTGTGTGCGTGAGTGTGTATGTGAGTGTGAGTGAGAGAAAGCAGTAAATGGAGAACAGGGCGTCCTGTTCCACCTGTATATCAGTAGAATATACATGTGCAAAAAGCATTGTCACTGTGCAGGAACATTCAGGATTTAAAGCAGATTAAATTTCACAACAGGAATTTTAATCGTCAAAAGAATGATTCCAGTGGTTGCAACTATCTTCACAGATGTTGATGATTGAATCACTTGGTATTTCTCAGGTGAGGGGATGGAGAAGATAGATAGCAAAGGCTAGTACACTGAGGGAGCAAAAAATGGTTTTATGAAAAGGTTAATAGTTTTGCAATTTGTTAACAAATTTGCAGAATACTGTTGTGTGCATGCTAGTTTAAGATGTGTATCAAAGTTATTAATACGTATTTCAGATTGTCATGCTCCTCCATGATAATATGTCATACATATTATTATACAAATTATAATTGTCATACAAATTATAATTATTTTTATCTGAGTAAACTTTAATGAGATAGCCTGTTTATTTTTTACATTTATTATTATTATTTGTGTGTGTGTGTGTGTGTGTGTGTGTGTGTGTGTGTGTGTGTGTGTGTGTGTGTGTGTGTGTGTGTGTGTGTGAGTTCACCTGTGTTCATTTTGGGTCCAATCTGTTAGCATTAGCATGTGTTAGCTGTTGTAGCAGTTACTGATATTGACTGATTAGTTTGGTTGTGTTAGGCCAGTGTTGGTTGTTTCAAATGCTGCTGTGCACACTTACAACTTCTTTATATAAAATATGAGCATACCACAGGAGTCTTAGCTAAAATTTAGTGTTGGTGAAATGGTTCTTCTCAACTACTTAAAAAATTCTAAAAGAGATACGTTATACGGGATTTATAAAATTTTAAATCTTAAACTGTGCAAAATAGAAATCTAAAACATTCATTTGTAAATAGAAAATGCTTAAAAATACACCATAAATAAAACAATAAAAAAAATACTTCTACAAATAAAAAAAAAAACTACTTCTGATATGTTTTTAGAAAGTCAATTTTAATTGCCTATTTGAACTGAAATTTGACTGCATTGTGTAAAATTTTTTTTTCCTGAATTTAGATATGGCATGAAATTTTGATTTAAAAAAAAAATCCATCTCTCTATCTGTATTCACTATGACCACATAAGGGAATGGAGTGTGTTATAGATACTATTCCAAGTTAAAAAGAATTTGATCTTGATGATGGAAACTGAATCCTGAAACATGTCAGGAAGGCACTTGCACCTGTCTAAGATGGAACACTTACACACAAGAAACCTTAAAGGATGTCTCACATTAGTGCTGACACAGACCTCTCAGCTAGCTCTGATGTAATGCAGCTTACACAGCTAACGCAATGCTTATAGGATAAAATACATAATCACATTTTTTAAAATTAGCACAAAATGCAATCTTTCTAAAGACACAAATATATAATTTCAATGAAAAAATTGTACTGATAAAAATTGCTTGGCCTGTGGACATTGAAGACTCTGAACTGGATATGTTGACAGGCTCATTAATCACTCACACCAGGTCAAAATGAAGACTGCCAGAAAACCATATGTGGACATGTCTCACTTACAACGGACCATAGCTTGGGTTTCAGAAGATTTTTATAGCTAATAATGTAGTTGTCACTGTCTATCTTAGCAGAAATGGCATGTAGGAGAGAAAAGTCCAAGAATATGGTTTGGTAAACTGAAGAAACTCCAATATCACTAAAGGCCATAGCTGTCCACACTCATTTTAACATGGCAGCTCTGCTGGCAAATTTAGCAGTGCAAATTTGCTAGCGTAGGCATTTTCTGAGCTCTGTTATAAATAGTCTGAGGATGAGCTTGTACTCTGTGTTTTTGTCATAAGAACCTAATCTATGTGTCCCTTTTAGTCGCAAAGTCCACTATCATCATGTCTGACACAGAGGATGTGTGAGTTTTCTTCCTATACCATCAACTGACTTTTACACCAAGATAAATATTCAGAAAGATAACACTTGTTTTGCTCTGTTTTTATTACAGTGAGCAGCAGGGTAAGTCCTGTTACTATACATTTCATAGGAGTTATTGATTCTGATGTAGTATTGAGGTTGGCCATTACAGAATGTCTTTATTTCTTTATTAATTGCTCCCTTCTCAACAATTTATAATTTTCTAAATGATAAATTCCACAATATAGATTTGTTCAGTTTGTTTTAATAATAAGCTTTAGGTTGAACAATGCCTCTTTAATATCAGCGGCATAATAAAAATTTTTTAACAATGCATGATATCAAAACTGCTAGCAAAGCTTGAAAATTAGAAAATACACTCTTAAAAATGGGTGGATGGTAAGACAACTGATGCTTCTAGCTCTGTCTAGAGGGGTTCTGCTCAGGATCTTTTCTAATTGGGAGACCCTATGTAGAACCCATAGGGACAAACCCCAAAACACAAAGCTCGAGCCAGCACCTGTTTTTAAGCGTGTAATTTAGGATTTATGATTGTGTCATCTAAACCATAAACTATTTCATTTCCAATCAGTTCAAAAATATGAACAAATCCATTTGCAACAGTTTCTGCTTTTTGTTTTGATAAAAAAAAAAAATACACTTTGCATACTCCACAGCTGCATAAGATCACATACCCTTACATTTGATGAAGTTTGATAAGGTCACTGTTATTAGCTGTACTCACTGAAAAAAAAAGAAAGAATTTATCAGCTGTGGAGGAATGGACAGTGTATGCTTAGCATGGCTCCAACTGTACAGAGATCACCGATCTGTGCACAGCTGGACGCTATTGATAACTCTGCTAATCTACTGCTTTCTTTTTACAAATTAAAAAAGAAGTCGGCGATGAAGGTAAATTACAACAGTTAGATGGACTTTTTATTGCCATCAACACTAATTGTTTAGTGATGCTAATTTTCTAATATTGATTATTTTTACCCACAATATTCCCCCTCAGTTTTTGTAACTACCAGAGATGCTGCATACATACTCCTGCATGCTTTAACTTAATTATCAATTCTTTTGTCTTTTACTGTCACTCTGTGTTATTCATGGACCCATAAATCATTTGAAGTGTTCCATTCTATTCCATATAATTTTACCACCTAGCTCACTGATCTCTTAGTATTTTGCTTAACTATGCTTGTGTAGAAATTAATTATTTATTTGTATAACTTGACTGAATAATTATCAAACCTAAACTGAAGCTAAGTCAGGCTTCAAAGTAACAAAAATTATGCAGGTTACCATATTGACTCAGATCTTCAGGTGGCATGTTAAATTAATATCATAATCACAGATTTTCCAATTCCTTTGCTTGCTATAACTTAATAGCAGTAACAGTACTCTAAAGTGATTTCTAGGTCCCTGTTTCTGCATCATCTGTATAACCAATATTTTCTTCTGCCCCATGTGCTACGTTTCCCGTGATAGTGCCCTCTGGTGGCCCTGGCTTTCCTTCACTTCATTATTGCCAGCCAGGCTACTAATAACCACACTCTTCTCCCTCTAATATCCAATAATCACTTACCCTGTGTCTCATCCACTAACCTCTCTAACCATAACCATCCTTTCCCCATCCCCACTCCCTTGCACATGTATAGAGATAGCCGAGGAAGTAGTAGATGTAGAGGTGGCTCCTGAGGCAGCCCCAGAACCTGAGCCTGAGCCTGAGGCTGAGCCTGAGCCTGAACCAGAGCCAGAGCCAGAACCAGAGCCAGTAGCCCCAGAGCCTGAGCCTGAGCCTGAACCTGAGCCTGAGGTAGAAGGTATGTGGCATGGAATGTTCTCTCATCCTTCACCATAAATCAGCAGTGCGCTCCATCCCATCACATGCCAGTCACAGTGCACTAATCAGGTTATACCCCATGCCTTACCCAACCTTCCACACTCAAGGTTACTGAGTATTCATGCATTACCTCCTCTTCTTACCTGGTAATTGTCAGAGTTAAATATGTATTCACACCTACAGGTAACTTCCAGTTGCTATATTTATTTTTGCTGCCCCCTATCTGATTACAGTGTATGATGCAGCTTTCATTCTATCCCGATGCTTCATTGCCATATAACCATTTGCTAAGCTTCTAGATAGGAATCCTTCATCATCACTCATAATAACTTCTGCTCAAGCAATGATGACCGCCTGTGATAGAACGCAGCCCCTTGATGCTTTTGTCCTGCACTAGCTAAAACTCTTAAATTATAATCACAATGTCTGTGGATTATAGTGCACTTACTCAAAATTAAACTGAATTGAGGATTTATAAGAGTAAGGTATGATAAAAAAAAAAAATCACTGTGCAATTATTTTAACACGTATTGCAATTGAAATTGAAACTGTTCTATTTAACAATTAGCCATTTTGCATACAACTTATTTATATACTTTAACACCAAATAATCGGACAAATGGTCTCGTTAAGAGGATGTTTGCCAATATTTATTAACACACTCAAAATTATTTAAAAAAAAATAAACAAATACTTAAATTATTGACAAATACTATCAAGCTATAAAGATTCATTTATTGACTTAAATGCCTGACTATGCATACATTATCTGTAAAGATTTTATGCGATTAATTGTCCAGCACTATTTTGGAATATTATTCACTCATCCTTACTTGGGGTGATTAGAAAAAAAACGATGTACTTTTATATTTTATAAGTTGTTAAATTATTGCCCTGTTTAAGGATTTGTACTTCATGCCCTCCTCAAAGCGCAATGTTATGAGAACTTTGATGAGCTAGAGAAAGTAATAATAATAATAATGTATAATGTATAAACAGTTGGGTTCATCTTTTATTACAATCTCCTCTCATCAAAGCATTATTCTCGCTTCAGAAGTAACAAACATTCTGTACTTAGTGAAAATTATTTTAAGGGAATACTCATAAGTGATTATCTCCCAAAATTCAGCTTCTTCTTTTTAGTTTATGTTATACCTGTGAGAAATACAGCTGTATTGCCTTTGCTAATTTTGTCTATTCTGCTTTTGCTTTCATTGCTTGCTGCATGCAGAGATCTATGAAGAGGAAGGTATGTTGATTACAGATGTATCCTACCTTTGTATGTTAGAAGGACACCTTGGTCCCTTGTCTCAGCTGTTTGTAGTCTCCGTCTGTTGGAGAATGTGTGCACTGAGGTTCCTCCCTGTAAAACATGTTCTTTTGGAGCAAGAAGCACTGCTTAATAATTGGCCAATAACCTTAGATAAAGCATTTTTTTTAAAAATGCAGATGGATTCGTAATCATAAATGGATAATTGTTGTGTCCATATTTAAATCAATTTGGGGAAAAGGGTGAAAGAATATAAAATGCTAACAACCACTAGCCATTGCGCACTCCTCTAACCCTGCTATGCCATTTAATTTGCATGTCATGCACCATTTACTGACCCACCCATATCAAGAGGGAGGACCAGACGCTAACAAAGCCACCAAGCATGGGCATCATTTTGGACCAGTCCAAAATGGAGAAACATTGGGTGGGCCTTGGATAACAGAAGCAAATCACATTTTTCCCTTTTTTGTACTTCTATTTTTTGCAAAGTTAATATAATTTAACTTTGATTTCAACCAGTAAAATCACATAATGATAATAACCGAATGTAACAAGTTTTAATCAAATTCACAAATTTCCCATGTCTGTGTAATGTTCATGTGTTAATGTGTACCCAATATATTTTTTATCTCAAGTTAGGATTTTATTTTCAATTGTTGTTTGATATTTACTACCAATTTTGAGTTTTGGTTTGAAATACCAATTTGCTTCATACACTACCATGAATTGACTTCTAACAAAATGCTGTGTACTTGTCCCCTCTTCATTTTGAATCTACAGAGGAGAAGCCCAAGTTCAAGTAAGTAGCCAAATCCACATTCAGCATCACTGTGAATACAGTGAGCAAAGACTATAAATTAAACTCTCTTCTGAAATTTACACAGCGATTTAATAATGTATAAATGCATTTATTAACAACATACCTAATTAAATGTATATTTTTAATGTTTTACCAAAGGCCAACTGCACCCAGGATCCCTGAGGGTGACAAAGTGGACTTTGATGTAAGTGTCCTTCAATCTAACAGCAAAAATATTTTTTCACCTATAATACACTAGTCACATTGATGTCTGTTTTGAAAAATATTGATTGAAATAAGGTTTTGCATGTCAACCAAACAGGACATCCAGAAGAAGCGTCAAAACAAGGATCTCGTGGAGCTGCAGGCGCTGATTGATGCTCACTTCGAGCATAGGCAGAAGGAGGAGGAGGAGCTCATCGCTCTCAAAGAGAGAATTGTGAGCGAATTTGAATGTGACTGAAAACAGCAGTTACTAAAATGCCTCGAAATTAGGTGAATCATACATCAAGACAGGAGTAACCTGTCTATTTCTGATATGTTCACTTACAGGAGAAGCGTAGAGCTGAGAGGGCAGAGCAGCAGAGGATCATGGCTGAGAAGGAGAAGGAGCGCCAGGCAAGGCGTGAGGTATGTCTTCCACCTCTATATTTTACCATTCTCACAGTCATGCTAACTGAAATTCAAACACACACTTACTTGCTGATGTATGGCTCCATCAGGAAGAAAGGCTGAGAAGGGAAGAGGCTGATGCCAAGAAGAAGGCTGATGAGGATGCCAAGAAGAAGTCTGCCTTGTCCAGCATGGGCTCCCAGTTTAGCAGCTATCTGCAGAAGGTGATTTTTTTTATGTCTTGATCTGTCCTTTCACATACAGCACTTTCAGATGTATCCTTTTTAAATGTGTGTGTAATAAATATTTCTTTTGGGTATAAATTCCAGGCTGACTCCAAGAGAGGTGGCAAGAAACAAACAGAGAGAGAGAAGAAGAGGAAGATCCTTGCTGAGAGGCGTAAGCCACTCAACATTGACCACCTCAACGAGGACAAGCTGAAGTAAGCTGTACTAGAAGATGAATTAGAGCTGGTCATGAGCCAACAGATGAAGCTATAAGATCTAACCTCACTGACTTGTGTTACAGAGAGAAGGCCAAGGAGCTGTTTGAATGGATGAAGACCCTGGAGGCTGAGAAGTTTGACCATATGGAGAGGCTGAAGAGACAAAAATATGAGGTAAGAAATTCACATTTTTAAACAAAATCACAACAAATCATTTTTTAATCATCCGCAGGCAGAATAGATATAGGTCGAAGTGTTCTCAGTAGATCATGATTGAGAAGTTCTACCTAAGATGCATATAAACACAACTTCAATCTCCTCCAGGTTACAACACTGCGTAAGAGAGTGGAGGAACTGAGTAAATTGTAAGTCGTTACAGGTTTAGTTGGAGCTGCCTGCTGTGCATGCTCTGTGCTTGTTCAGTACGTTTACTCGGCAGAAGCAACCAAGATGACAAGGTGATCCGCAAGGTCTTTATTTGCTTTCTTGTACAGGCGCATAAAATAATTTATTTAGTTTTTAGAAACAAAGTAGGTAATCAGGGCAATAAGTCTTAAACAATAATACTATAACAGAACCAAAGCACTTTCTCCTCCAAACGATATGCACAATATGTAAGTATATCCATCAGACTATAATTAAAAGTGTGTGGTAAAGTATGGCATATAGCATCATCCTGATCCCTCAGACGTTGCTGAGGAACCTGGACAAACCAAGGTGAGCTGGATGCCTCTCTTTGAATGCGTTTATGTTTGTTAAAATGTGTTGATGTGTTGTTTTCAGGTCCTATCACTCAGAAATCGCATTGATGAACTCCAGAAACAGTAAGTTTAGTAAAGTGACATCAATACGCTATATCACAACCAATACCCAGTGACAGTTCTAGGCAGGGTACAAGAAGGGCCAGTGTCACTGCAACAACAAGAACAGACCTTGATTTTGGTACATTAAATGAAAGACTGAAATAGCCTATGTATTTGTGAAATGCAAAAATCCAACTTGTTGTGTAGCTAGATTCTTGTAGATGAGGCATTAATTCTCAATGTCAAAGCATAGAAGCCCAAAAACTATGAACATATAGTTTTGAAACGTTTAATCCTAGCTTTCTTTTCTTCTTTCGTTGTATTTTAATAACAATCAGATTCTAGAAAGTCTTTCTAAAGATGTGTTGATTGTGATGTGTGAGTAACATACCAATTTGCTCTATTGCACATACACTTTTATTTGCTTAATGCAGCAACATCGTGGACAAAAATGTCCCTCTAAAAGAGAAACTGGTTCTTACCTGGAACCCAAGCTAAAGATTGTATAGAACTGTCACTGACTGTCCCATCCCATTCTATTCTATTCTATTCTATTCTATTCTATTCTATTCTATTCTATTCACTCATATAATTTACATCATTGTTTTAATGTTATGCATGGCAGAGTAACTAGCATTTCACAATGTTATGGAAAGTATATAGTCAACATTAATTTACACATCCTACATTCATTCATCAAGATTAACCTACAGCTTCCAAAACCTCCGGACACCTAATTTTTGACAGTCAAAGAGAAAGCACTGCCTTGTGTCACAAGGCAAATTTATTTCAAGTCTATTGCTTGACTTGACATAAATTTACAAAGGTAAGTGATGCTTGCTGTGACTAGGCATGTAGCATGCAGTATACCCTGAACACACTGTAGTTACAAATGTGCCACTTGAAACAGTTTACAGTCACACTGTGGCTGATAAAAATGACTCATATACCTGGCTTATGAATGGGTACTAGTACAAGTAAACTGTCTGACTTTGCTTGTCCCTGGCAATTTTCATATTACAGCAGCAAGAAGGGAGCTGCCACCCGCCGCAGGAAGTAAGTGGACGATTCCACAATCCTTAGCAAGCACATGGCTGATGGACAGATGGAGATTACTGTGCAGTCCACTTAAAAGCGACCATCCAACAGCTACAATGACAACGCTATCTGTAGTTTTAGTAGTCACAGGTCTACTAAGTACTTTAGCTACTCTGCAGGACTCTGTAATAACAGCTGTTCAACACTCACACTTCCTTGTCTTGGACCGCTGTATGGTTCTCAATTTTTTCATGTAAATAAAGTGTCACTGTCACTAGGTGTGCTGTTTTTGTCATTTACAGTTCTGTCAAGTTAATTTATTTTTATTACCCAAATAAATCTTTTGAAGTAGAAAACAAAATACATATAGTATAGAACAGAGCATTGTCAACAAGAAACCTGCCTCTGAGAAAAAAAATAATAAAGAACACATTTAGAAAAATGATTCCACCTTTGATTTGTTTGGGACTTTTTCCTGACTAGGATCATTTCCAATAAGACAACTGAACTGGCTAGAATGAATTTCTCCATGCAAACTTTCTCGCTGTCCTCCAGGCCACCATCTGAATCTTCATTCTTCTTCAGCAGCTGCTTCTTCCTGGTCAGGGTCTAGGCTCCAGTGCCCGTCCTGGGAACATAGGGTGTAAGACCGAACAGGATGCTGAGGACCACATCCGCACACACACACACACACACACACACACACACAGAAGTAACCAAAATGTTTAGCTTAGAATAAAACATTATGCACTGTTTAACCCACTCATACTTACCAGTCAACAATATTTACAAATTGAAAAGCTCCTGCAGAACAGATCTCAACATTTTACTGTTACTTGTTAGGTAATTGTCATATGGGATCAATGGGTTAAATAGCACGTTTTACATTTCATGATGTGTTTTAACTAGTTGGAAAGCCTTTTTTTTTTTAAATATATATAATAAATAAATGAACTGAAATAATTTGAATGTCAGATCAGAAAGCATATCTGCTTAACAAGGACCAATCCATTAGGTATAAAATTAGGGATGTTTAAAATGCATTGCAGTGTGGGTAATTGCATAGGGCCCAGTGACGTACGTGAAAACGACAGATATGTTTTTTCCTTTGATTCTTTAACTGCATATGGACTATGAGGAGGTAGAAAATAAAGTTGTGGTAAAAACAAAGAAACAAACATTTAGTACTGCGCTCGCCATAAATCCACAGAATCATTCGACTCGGTGCTTTATTTGAGTCAAGTGACAAATAAACAATTGCAAATATTTTAGAATTTGTTTTGGTACGAATAGGTAATTTATTCATTAAATGCACGATTTATCGTGAATAACTCTTACCATTTACCAACACTTGTCATAAAATAACTTAATGACAGATTCAATGAAAAAGCCATGCCTACCGAACGCCCTGGGAGAGTGACTAACACTGCAATTAAGTCACTAGCGTTAGAACGCTGAGAACCGTTCTAGAATCAAAGCATTCGATTGAACTAATTCTGGAACGGTTCTCGAACTAAATATAGAATATTTCATTTATATCAGATATCAATATTTAATTTCATCTATCTTTTTATTTAGCCTGGAAAATCCCACTGAGATGCAAGATCTCTTCTTCCAGAGTTTCCTGGTCAAGCGCAAACAGTTTCACATTTAATAATAATAATAATAATAATAAATCACACACCATACATAAAACAATACAAACAAATGTAATAAAGAAAAGTATGTAATAACTATACAATTAATTAAAACAATACATTTTTAAAAAGCTGATTTATAGTAGCCCATTTGCAGCAAACTGCTTGTTATCGTATTCATCTAATACACTAAATCCCTATGTTTAGAAGACAGAACAAATCACACAGGTACCAGGTTATTATTATTATTATTATTATTATTATTATTATTATTATTATTATTATATTGTTATTACAACAACAACAATACAATAATAATAATAATATAGACTATACTTTGTTTTTCGTGTTACTTATCAATTACTATAGTCTGCAACGAGCTATGGAGAATAATACCGAAGGAAATGACCTGAAAATGATTATTATTATTATTATTATTATTATTATTATTATTATTATTATTATTATCATTATTATTATTTTTACACTTTAAAGCCCGTATCAGATAAAAAGCAGAAAAAACTGATTATCAGTGTAAATAGGAGAACCTTATACTACACCGTTGGTGAAAGTTTTCTCGTTTGTCTTGACCTCAACTTCGTACCTTGTGACCGTGTTAAAACCGTGTGGTAAATGTGGTGTGGAATAAAACGGAAATCTATGGAAATGTGTACCTTTTAGGCTATGACTAAGATACTTTATTCTGTACATCTTATATATGTAAACATTATTATTAGTTTTATGAATTATAGTTGGTCTTTATTTACCATAATTTGTATCTTCACGTACAGTATTAGGAAACGATGTGTGCACAACAGGTGGCGCTGGTGCCATGTGTTTTTCGTTACCCCCTCTCTGCTTGCCTGTTTAGTTTCTTGCATTGCTTATTTATTTATTTATTTATTTGTTTGTTTGTTTGTTTGTTTGTTTGTTTGTTTGTTCGTTGGTTTGTTTAAGTGCATTTTTGTAAAGAGCAATTTTATATTTACATTTATGTATTCATTAACAGGTACACGTTTCAAAAAATATAAACCTGAGACTCCATTACGTGGAGAATAACAAACTATTAGCGTGTAACTGCAAGTCAAACGAGTAAATAAAACTTTTATATAAACTTGAGAAGGCACATGGGAGTTTTTACATGATCAAGTTGTTACGGGTTCTGGCGGTGTGGGAAGAAAAATACAGTATGACTCTATAAGCTATAATGCATCTATTGTGTATAAGTAAACTATTTACAAACAAGGCTAAATAATATAACTATTATTTGATTTAATGAGTACTGTTAATGATACTCATTTAGTAAATTAATTTACATTATTATTTCAGGCTTTAATGTTCAGAAAATTCGTATTTAAATGTACAGGGGTGCGTTTCCCGTACAACTATGTCGTTCTTTGTTTAACGACCATAGTACGATGCAACGTTGCTGAAATTAA
>JAQMYG010000012.1:14521506-14553996 GCA_030014215.1 Clariallabes teugelsi | reverse complement strand
TCTCTCTCTCTCTCTCTCTCTCTCTCTGTGTGTGTGTGTGTGTGTGTGTGTGTGTGTGTGTGTGTGTGTGTGTGTGTATTCTGGCCAGAGCACATTTGTTCTAAGCATTGTGATGAAAAAGAACCCCCCTGGAATGCTAGCCCTCAATAAAGAGACAAATATAGCACTCTGCTTTAAAGTATGTGTAACACAATAATGTGTTTATGAAGCATGAATTATAGAATGCTAAATCACAAGTGTTGTTTTTGATGATGGTGGCAATGAGATTGATAAGGAGTTGAGCTGGTGAGGAAACAGTCATAGTTGTTTTCAAACCAGTGTCGGTTCCTTAAAAAAAAAATTTCTAAAATAAAATATCTAATAATAAAAAAAAGAAGAATAAAAAGTAGTGGAAATGTGTTGCCAAGGAAACATGCATTTTTTTTGGACATCAAAGGTCCATTTAGGTGTGTTATCTCTAGGCTGGATTATGGTTCAATGTGCAGGAGTTTAAAAAAAGCCCCAAAAGTTCTACAGAACAGAATATACTGTAAGCATCTGCTTAATGAATCCTGAAATTTGCAGTTGCATTTATTCATTTGCTGAAGCTTTTATTCAAATCAACTACAAGTTGGGCTCAACAGTTAAAGTATAAGTGGCTCATTTAAGGGTCACTTAAAAGCAGCAGTTTGGTAGTATAGGGATATGAGCTTTCCTTTTATAATGAGGCACCAACTATCAGTTGATGGTTAAGAGCTGGCAATTGATTATGATTATACATTCAAAGCCTTAACCACTAAGCCACCAATGTACAATGAGTTGTTCATATTGTTGCAATAAATTCTAGCACTGCAGCATGCTTTTTGCAAACAACCAGTCCATATGCGTATGTGATAGTACTTGGATGAAGTGCTACATCAGGTTGGCTGTGAAAGTGATCAGGCGGTTCCAGTGCGCTGATGTTGAATAAAATGTGTGTCATGCCACGTGCCTGAAGCTACACAGCAGGAGATTTCAGCAATGAGTAGGCCAGAGCTGGTGTGAATGCTTGGGATGCAGTGCGGTGGCATGACTGGCCAGCACACCAGCTTGGGTTTCAGGTTGCTCTGCACTTCAGTCAGGGGTAGTAATGATCCTGGCACCATGTGAAAGTCAGCTTGGCTTTCGTTACAGTCCATGTGACGACAGACTTTCTGGATCTTTCTGCCATGTTCCTCAAATAAAGCACGGCTGTTATGAACTACCCAAACCATAACATTTTATTCTGACTGATTTCTCACTACCATAATTAAGTATCAAGCCACATCATCTTCTTCTTTCAATGAAACTGCTGTTTGTTTTCGAAACTTACATTAGTAGGATCTAGATAAAGTTGAGTATTTTTATTTTTGAAACAACAGGTCTATAGAGAACCTTCCTGATGACATCCCTACAGGCCATGTGTTAGTAACAATGAAAATCTCAGTTCTATACTTTGTAATAATTAGATTAAAGATTGACAAAATATGATGCAGGAACTATTGTTTCTTTTGTGTTGTTTTTATCTCGTCTCATCGTCTATACTGCTTTATCCTGTAAACATGATTGTGGGGGCCTGGAGCAGATCCTGGACACCCAGGACAGGGTGCCAATCCATCGCAGGGCACACACACACACACTACAGGCAATTTGGGGAACGCCAGTTAGCCTAATCTGCATGTCTTTGGACTGTGGGAGGAAACCGGAGTACCCGGAGGAAACCCAACAAGCATGGAGAGAACATGCAAACTCTATGCACACAGGGAATCTAACCCAGACCCTGGAAATGCAAGGCTAAAATGCTAATCATTAATCTACCATGACACACCCTTTGTTTTATTTATTTATTTTTTTATTTTTACTATAAACTCGATTCACTGGAAAAGTGAAAATGAAAATTATGTATAATTTTAAAATAAAGACATGTTTTCAGGTTAGAGACTAATAAAAAGATAAGATCTCAATATGAGTTCATATGCAATCACATTAGAGTAAAGATCTTACCATTACTGCATAATTTTTCCTCCCAGTTTTATCTGTTTTTTTGTAAATTAATGAGTTGGAATGTTTAACATTTTGTATCTTACACACAATTTACATTAAAATGCCCTGAATAAATAGATTAATTAATTAACTAGACTCTTTTTCATAGACTAGAATATTCATTTTAATTACTTTAGTTTACTATTAGTAATCCATAATTCAATTGTGAGTGTAAATTCTTTTAGACAAGCTGTACCTATTTCCTCAGAGTTTGTTTGTTTCGCTAGGACCCTGTATATATGTGCACACTTGTTGCTGGAAATGAGACAATGACCACACGTCAGAATAATAAATCGTGGCCATGATTTAATGCTCTCATTCCAAAAACTTTGCTCAGCTGTGACTGTGCATTAACATATTGTTCCCACTATTTATATGTTAAAAAGTAGTGGCTTACTTTTTTTAAAGTATGGATATCACCAAAGGGCGATGTACCTCAGAAATTATTTATATGTCGATTTTTTATACCTGCAAAACAGTTAAATCATGATATTGTTACAAAAGTGGCTTATGGCAACAGGCCTTGCAGGTAATAAAAGAAATTTGGCACTTTAGGTGACAGGTGAGTATGTGAAGATTAGCTGGTGTATAAAGTGTCTGTGTTTGGATCTGTGTTTTTCAGATGGTCAGGATGTGTCTCTGAGTGGAGTGAGATGGGGTGCAATGGCATCTAGAAGCGATTTAAAAGGGCAGTGTAATTCTATGAGATACAAGCCTGAAATTGAATCCTGCTCAGGAGTGAGGGTCTGGGCAGCAGGAGGCTGCAGAGGTGGACTTACACTCATACAAGGATGTGGTGGGGGTCTTCTGAAGAGCTTGACACTACGTGTTTGTGTGTGTGTGTGTGAGTGTGTGAGAGAGAGAGAGAGAGAGAGAGAGAGAGAGAGAGTACCATGGGTACCATGGCCTAACTCCGTCCCATAAGCACTTTGAAGAAGAGCTCTTTAAAACAACAGGAGCAGTCATTAAGGCACACCTTTACCCCAGCCCACCCAGTCTCGTGTCACTGTGTGTGTGTGTGTGTGTGTTGCTTGCATTAACATTTCCTTACAATTTTCCTATCATAAAACCAAACATGATTTTATTTTCTAGTTCACTTAATAATGTTGATATTCTTAGATGATTTTGTTTGCAAAAATAGCATAGTATAGATCATATACCACCATACAGTACCTGCCACATGTCTCACTGCCGTCATTTTTAATTATTCACAAAAAAAACATGCCTTCATTTTAATCTTTTAAAATAAATGTGAAAATTACTATTGAAACTCAGATTACACTACATGTTAGGTACAGGGTCAGGAAAAGTGCATATTCATGGGCATTTGTAAATGTGTACGGGTATGTGTGCATGTGTGGGTATGTGTGAGTTGGGGGGTGCTCTCTGTGTGGTCTGTTTGACTCTCATCAGTCCCAAAGCCATGGGACCTCCAACACTCTTTGCATCAGCTCCGTCAGTGAACCCCAAATGGAGCAATATATTACCACACATTTTTACCAATTATACCTACATTATCTACATGCTGGACAGAGGCACTGCAGCTGCTGGGGTGTCCATCATTTAGTTTGAGCAGCCCAAGCGGTTAAGAGGCAGTCAGTATTGTGACTGAGAAATTCTCCAGTCATCTGTAACTTTTGGTCTATTTTGACTCTGTAGTAGCCCATTTCAAGAAACTTTCAAATCGACATTTATACATCCTTAGCCAGTGGTGTCTTGCCAGCTTTAGGCACTGCTATATTCTGCATAATCTAACAAAATAATTTAAAACCCTCTGATTTTCATCATTTTGTCTGGCGGTCCCCAGCCGTGGTGGCCCTTGTCGGAGCATCACCGATGCTTTAACGCCTGGGGCAGGATCACAGCCCAACAACGTTATCTTACAGTAGTCTCGTAACTTTGATCTCTCTGTATTGGCTCGCATCCTGGGGCAGGAGTTCCAGGAGGACACACACAGACACAGTCGTGTGACAACAGGACGTTAAGACACTTGCCCAGTGTTTGGGACTGTTATTGTGACAGGAGAGGCAGGTGTGAAAACCAAGTAGAAGACACACCGACTTCTCCCAAATTTAGATTTAAGAGGAGGAGGTGGGGTCACAATAGTGTATCTTGCATCCTGAAACCTCCCCTGCTTTGTGGCTTTTGTCTTGGTGGTCCTTTTTGCTACATTTTTGTCACGTGCAAATGGTCAATGTTTGAGGTTCATGGTGGCCCAAATGTAGTGTATCGTTAGTGAATGTGAAGTGTAAGGAATGCACTCTGTCACCAGTGCTGCAAGCTTGTCATCAAGCTGTCACACCATTTTAAAGCAGAATAGAGAAATAATTTTCAGGAAATACTGTATATGTTAAATAGAAAAGCACCACCTGTGTTTTACATTTTTTACAAATATAATATAGCTTCGAGATCCTCAGCTACTGAGGAGCTACAGTGCTGTAGTGCGTAACTGTTCAGGGCTGAAGTATATGAAAACAAACTGTCCATTATTTAATGACTACAGTTTTCTAAATATGAGAAGAAGGTCTCCTGTTGAATTTTAAAATCTTAGGTATTTATAAAATATATATATATATATATATATATATATGTAGGCAAAGGCACCTGGGGCTATATACATAAGTCAGAAAGAAGATTTTTACAAACATTTTGAAAGACAAATGGAAAGATTTACATATCTATTCATATAAATTCACAACAGCTATATCTCATCTGTACAGCATCCATAACTATAGTCAGATTTGGGAATGTGAATCTCCAATACAAAACAAAATAAAATCCATTTTAACACAATGAAAAACATTAAAAGGTATCTGTTGTCTTCATTCAGTCATGTAAAATGTTTATCTGGACTGTGAGAAAGGAATCACACTGGTGTAGAATATATTTTCACTTTATTTTTATTGAGAATAGAAACAGAGAACTGGACATCCTGAATTCAGTAGTCATCTGTCACTTCTTGAAATATGCTCCCTACCTAAACAATTTAGAGCATTACCACATTAAAGCTAAAGCCTATCAGGTTGTGGTGTAAAAACAGAAGGTGTTTCTTGCTAATTATGCTCATTTGAGGTAATTAGTGAGGGTGTCACATGCCTTTATTCTCTGCCTGTCAACAGGCAGGATTTAAGCACTATATTAAGGTGTTGCTGCCACACAAAGACCCCAAGACCCCCTGCCTCTCCAAAGACCTCCAGCCTGGGTAATGCTTTGGTGAATCTAATGATTTAGACCTATCAGGTTCATGCCATTAGTTTATATATATTTAGCTATTTATTTTAAAAGCATTTATTTTTTTGTTTGTTTGTATGTACAATAAAGCAGAATTGTACTGTATATCACCTTCTTAGAAATATATTTTTTTATTAAGTTTGATTTAATGCTGAATGATTTCTGAAAACCATAGTGTTGTGTACCTTATATATAATTTTTTCTGTGCATTTAGCTGTAAACTGAGACCTTACACAGTTAACCAGTTAACAGCTTTGTGTCCACTAAATCACCTCCATTTTATTTCTTAATTCTTCCGGTTCATCCTCGTGCCCTTTCAGTGTCCATTTGACTGAGTTACTACCCAAATATCATAATGCTAATGTGAAGCATGGCTGTGACGAAGGTGCTGGAATGTGCTGTCTGTGGACACTTAAGTGCTTACCTTGGTGTTTATAGCCAGGGTGATGCAGCTATGCTCCTAATGGGAGGTGCCAAGAGCCCTGTAACACTGCCAGATAGAGTTACAGAAAATCATACACTGAGACCTTGACCATGGTGACCATCGTGAGAGGAAAAGTTTTAATATAGAATAGCTGCAAATAAAAAAGTCTTTTTAATACATTAAGATTGAAATAATGGTTAGTTTATACCTATGCAGACTGTATCACAAGGCATGATATTTATTTGACTTATTTTAAACAATTTCATACATGTAATTGATGTCCAAAAGACATCAATTACAAAAGACATGAATTTAATTTAATTAAATTTAGTTGGCATAGCACTTTTAACAATGGGCATTGTCATAAAAGCAGCTTAAAAAATCCCATAAGCAACCAGAAGTGAGGGTGGCGAGGAAAAGCTTTCTGAGAAGACATGAGGATGAAGCTTTAACCGGAATTATTGTTCAGCTACATTATTGCACATCATTGTTCAGCTATACTATTCTGTTCCCTGCTGTTGTTTTGTGTGCTACCGAAGAAACATGGATCACATACGGAAATTTAACCTCCCTCATGTTTGGGGCATCTGGTCATTTGGCCATCTTTGAACTACAGCAACCTGTCATATTTGTGTTCACGTCAGAGTTGCCATCATTGAACGTTTTGGTGTGTAGAGCGTTATGGCATATGTCCTATCAGCACCTGTGATCTCTGCCAAGTTTCTCCAACTGGCTTCAGTCAAATAGGCATTTTAAAGTCTTCCATCCACCATGCTACATTAAAGTAAAACCCCCTGAACTCTAGAAGCACTGTTGGGGCTCTGAGAGACGAAATCGAAACCTTTGTTTTTTCAAAACAAATTTATCTAGAAAGGGGGAAAAGAGTGGATTGAAAATGATGTTATTAGCATGTTGTGTTGGAGAGCTGGAGAACATGCAACTGTAGAAGCAGGGTTAGTGTAAGGGGCTTTAAGCTTCGGCCGTGAAGAATATTTGGTTCTTTGGCAGAAGGAGTCTGTTTCCTATGACACCACCATTTGGCTTGTCTCATGCTTTATCCATTTCGTATAAAATGCCATGCAAAGTATCTCATCACAGCAGCTTCCCAGCAGTCCCAAGCTTCAAAACATTCTCCCTCTCTCACCAAGTTTTTTATTTTCATTTCGGAATCTTTTTAAATATGTAAACATACTCCAGTGCCTTCAGTTAGATCAGATGTCTTACAGCACTGAGAAACATTTTAGGTTCCTCTGTTTTTATTGGTCATTTCATGCCCATGCCAGGTGTGCGTATAGCTCCTGTTCCAGGTCTGGATCTATTCCCAAGTGCAGGGCCTTACAACTAGTACACCACTACTATACTGGGCTTAAAACCCACAGAAAAATTGCTTCCCGCGCCACGGCCTTTAAACAACCATACAAAGTAATCCCAACTCCCACAGCCTTGTGAAACATTAAAGCACAGGCGCCACCCTGCCTGTCCTGCACTTAACTCGGCACTATGCCAGCCCCAGGGTGGGAGGTCCAAAACTCCTGGCACTGAGCTTGGAAAATAGGAGCGTTATGTGCTAAAAGAGGGCAGAGTATAAGCCCGAGAGGTGATCAGGCCCAAATGATGAGAGATGAAGTGAGAAGGTGTGTAAACCCCAACCATCCCAGTGAACTCCACATACTATGGTCAGTGATTAGCTCAAGAACATTTAAGCACAAACCTATTACAGGAATAACAGTAATTGACATTGAACAGTATTGATAGTTGGACTGACTTAAACACAGAACACAGACAAAGAACATCTACATGACCTTTTAATAATAAATACATAAAAAAAAAGTAAAAAAAATATATATATATTTTTTATTTAATCTAGCAGAAATTTGCATGGTATTTTGCTAATGACATCTACCATCCAATAATGGTGCAAATAATTAGCAAATGAGTTGTACTGACAGTGGGCTGTCAATTCCCTGCCCCAATCCCATAGACCATGCAGTGTTAATATTGTCCATTAGCATGTGGGAACATCACTGCCCCCTCCTGCCTTATGTCCTCCAAACGCATGCAGCTGTAAGATATTGGTCTTTTTTTTCTTTTTTTTTCTTTTTTTTTGTTGGAGTTAAAATTAATGAAATTATTCAGGTAGAAAACACATGCAACTGAACACTTATTTTTGGTCGATATTTTTATTTAGAAAATCATATTCTATTATTACAGAATAAATCTAGAACCATAAAGAGTTCCTTCTGCATGTCCCAGTGGAGAGAGCATTAGAGGTCTTAAATAAAATCCTAAAAGCTTGTCATTCCAAAAGAAGCCTTAGGTTTTATTTAGAATTTCACAATAGCTAGTGAGTTTGAGAGTACTCATAGGATAAAGATATTTTTTAAAATAACCTTTCACTTTGAGTGAACTCTTACATTCTGTTTAAAACCTTATGGATATGAGAGTTCCATTAGGTTCTTTATAATTTTACAACAAATGATCACTCTGAAAGAACACTTAAATTCTCTTCATAGTATTAAAACAATTAGTCACTCTAGGAGAACTCTAACAGTTCTAATTATAATATATTTTCAAAAACCAGGACCCTTAAACTTTAAAATAACATTAAAGAAGCATTTTTTCTACAGCAGAATGCACACTGAGACAAGAATTTGTTGTGGTTAGAGGGAAGAAAACTTCATTTTCACTGTTCATCTGTTTTGGATCATTCTAGTGATTGTGTTTCAACTTCATTATCCCCAGCTGACAAATCTTTAAATGTGCAAAATACCAAAAGTTAAATACTAGCTACTTAATACAAAGAATTATCCCATTTTACATCATAGATGTAAAATGCTGGATAACAAAGGAATACAGATAAATCTAAATAAGTCCTCAGTGGACTTTACAGCTTTGAATTGATCTGTTTGGCTGGCAAAAGTAGCCAGAGTAGATTGTATCAGATTTTATAAAACCACTGCATGATCTGTGCTCCTAAAGAGTGTGGAATTGTGGCCTTGGCCCTTCCACTACAGGAATCAGAGCAAGTGTGAATAATTGCACTGTATCCTGGTGTATTTATTCATTCTGGCAGACAGAGTTGTAAATTGGTTGGTCTGGGCAGTGGGTCATGCTTTACTCTCTCTTAAGAACCATATAAAAACTGGATAAAATATCCAGATGTTGGACTATGAAAAGACACGCCTATACTAGACACGCTTTTATCTTTTTAAAGAACATTCAAAGAACATTTAAAAACCATTTTACAATGTGGATTTTCTGTTATATCTAATCAAGAATTCCCATCATATGACCAAATGCACAGATTTCAAAAGATCAGAAACCACATTATTATAATTTATATTGTCCACATGAGTGGAAATAAACCGTAGATGCACCTGAACTAGCAGTTAGTAAGAGCTGCTAGAATTAATTTCACCAACTTTATGGGTCCTGAATTATTGGTTACCTGTTTTGATTATTGTTTTGATGCCAAATTTACCACATACCATAATGGTCTTTTAGCAAATATTCAGTATGTATGACACCAAATATTATTTTAAAAAAATTTCAAGGTTTGTCAAAATAATAGTCAGTAATCCAAGGTATCGAATTACACTGACTCAATTATTCATCCTAATCATCCATGTCATCAGCCGGATATTGTGTTTCATAATAGTGTGCAGGGATTTTATTACCCTCTTCCATTACTCACTACTCTATATATATGCTCATTCGGGGTGATTGAAAAAAAAAAATCTGCATGTATATTGGTATTACAAGTCCTTGAGTTACTCTTCTTGGTAGCAATATCATAAGTCATATATGTATCATACTGTACTTAGAAAATTCAATTAGTACGGTAAATATTACATAAATAAGGAAAATGAAGATAATTGCTTCTTTTTTTTATTATTTCACAATAACAATACTATCGATAAGAGTAGGCTCATGTGCTGACATTCACTGCTGAAATTGCTTAATCCTTGTCAGTGTGTTATTCATACTATTGGCATTAAACCTCCTCCTCAATTATAACACCAAAATCTTCATTAATTTCATTGGTTTCAATTTCCACATTTTACATGTACATTGTGTCTAAGATTGTTTGTTTAAAATCTTGCTGTCAACAATTGCCCTAATGGAATTATCTTCTCTTGTCAATGCAGTACTTTCTCATGAAGCACAACTGAAGTAGTCTACCACATTGAGCTTTCTCTAAACAAATCTGTGCCTGATTAAGATACCCTCAGTACCTTAGAAGAGTGTTCCCCGTGGGAGTTTACGTCCTAAGGCCTTCCCAATCCCAAAACAGCTGAATGGAGACAGCAGAGATACCACTGTCCCTGAAATGCTGATGTAAGAACAGCTTTACAGTATGTCCTGTGGTGAGTTTTTAGGATTTGAGCAAGAGAGCTGGCCCTAGATCAGTGTGTAAGTGCAGTGTAAGGGGGGCTCAAAGCGAACATGTACTGACATGCTGTTCCCGCCTGGGTGTTAATCACACTGGACTGTCCCCAATCTACTCAGGCTCTACAGGGGGTACAAGGAGAGGCCTGAGGGGGGCTTCAATAAGATGGTGTTGAATGTGCTTTCCAGATGATCTAGGGGGTTTCCCCCACTATAGTTGTTGTTGTTGTTCTTTCTTGACATGGTGTAATTCATGCTAAAAGTGTGCTGTCAGCACTGGCAGCATGGTAAATATTGTATATTGTCAAGAACATATCTAGGCAATTGATCAATCTTTTTAGTAGTGTGTCTATTATCAATTATGTAATTGTGTATTTGTGTGATCACTTACATTGTGAGATGCAGGCATCTCCTCTTCACCCTTGACCTAAAGTATATTGTACTTTGTTTCTCACTGGAAGGCATGATGACCTTCCTGAACAGGTTATCCTGAAACAGGAAAAGCAAGCAGGTGGCCTGACCACTAACTGACCATCTGCAAAACACATACTGGGCACAATATACTTAATGCAGTCCAGATTTACTATGGCAAATGTAAAGATAAAATCTGTAATAAGTCAGTTTTTATGTCATATATATGTCACAGTATGTTTTTATTCTGAATTTTCCATTATGATTGGTCACAAGGTGTTAATTCTTTTTATTTTTAAACAGCATTGATGGGAAAGTAGTTCTGAACAAGGTTTATTTAGCGTTTTTTGGATGGAATCTCTAATATCAAAAGATTAAGAGCTAAGGCTAAACTTTTACAGTGAATAAAAGGCAAAAGGAAATCTGTAGGAATTTAATTTATTGTAGGAAAAATATAACATTCTGGAATGTGCTAGAAAATAATCATCCTTGTGGTAGTGACATTGACTAATAACCATCTGTCCACACCTCACCAACCTGTTCTGATTATTTTCTTAAAACAGCATGCCCTATCTTGTTTTGCTCTTTACATTTCTTACAAATGTGAAATGTAAAGCTAATAATTTGGGATTTTGTTCTTAATAACTTAGATATCTATTTAAATTTTCATTATAGTTTAATATAAAGGTTAAGGTTTGTGCTGGGATTATAGACACCGTTTGTGACACTAGAAATAAAGTTTGTAGCAAGATGCTCAACAAAGTTCAACAAAAATGTCACTTCATTTATTATCACTATTAATGATGCAGCTTACGTAATTGAGAAAAAGTAATACATTAATAATAATATATTGTCTTTGTTGATTTTGCCTATTACAGGTCTACTGAACAGGTGGACATTGTAGAGGGTGTAAGAGCTGAAATTGGCACTCTTTGCCCCTAAATTACACTTTTGCTTCCTGTCCCGACCTTCAGGTCCCTGACCCACAACTGCAATGTATTTTGTGTGACTAACAGCTGTAATTCCCCAATTATCACGCTGTGTTGTCCAACTGCGCACAGGTTCAGTTACCAGGAGGCCGCAGCCAAGAGCTGGACCTCTGGGTGGATCTCCCACCAGGAAGAGCCAGTTTTCCTCATAGCTTTTGCAATCCTGGTGTCCTGCTCTGCTTTATATGGATTCTTCAAGAACACATCTAGATACAAGTGAGAGAATGCTAAGAGAGCTACAATATGTGGACTACGGTTACTCATCTCAGATTAATTTGTCGAGCTACATCCAATGTCAAATATTAGCACTCTGTTTAAAAAGTAGTTAACATTCACATAGACCACTGTTTGCTGTTGTACTGAAGGAAAGTTTGTGCATTTTCCTAATTCTGATGCCATTTCAAGCCTATACATTGGAATGGGTATAACTTACAATGAAAATTTCATGTCCATTTGCAATTGACATACTCTCTTACTGTATTAATGCTTATTGTTACTTTATTGCTATTATTATTATTATTATTATTATTTTCTTTGTCTTTGTTATTATATAAAACCAATGGAACAATTCTGTAATTTTGCCTTTGACACATCCTAAAAGTCTAAGGAATTAAATTGTCGTGACAAAACATTCAAAAACAAATTAAGATAAGTTGTACACCACTGCTGCAGACATTTATTTGTTCTGTAAATTTTTCCTTACCATTACAGGACATGTAGTGATAAAATATGCTCTCACTCACTCTGCTTATCCTTTACAGGGTCACGGGAAGCCTGCAGCCTATCCCTGGGGACTCGGGGCCCGAGGCAAGATACAACCTGGATGATGTGCCAGTCCATTGCAGGGCACACAAACACACTATGAGGAATTTGTAAATGCCAGTTATCCTAATCTGCATGTTTTGGAGTGTGGCAAACCCCATGCACGCAGACACGAGGCAAGGACTTGACCCTTGGAGGTGCAAGGCCACATTGCTAATTGCTACATCACTGTGTCACTAAGATAAGATACATATAATAATATTAAAGCACATTACTACAAATTATCCCTTGAAACAATGTTTATATAATTTCTTATGAAACTCAGGGCTATATTATGATTTTATAGTAATTTTTGATTTATTGATACAATTTTAAAAGGACTAGTTTACTTGTACTATACAAATCAATAGAGTGAAGTTAAGAGCTTTTAAAATGTGAAATGTTAAAAAAAAATTAATTCTGCATTATGTAGTTGTGCTACGTTTGTCCTTAATCTGCTAGTAAGACCCTCTAAAGAAGCAAACCCAGAAACCTACACCCCTCACCCCTTTCCCTCAACTTTAGTCCCCCTCATTCTCAGTTGTCCCCTGGGTATGACGAGAACCATGACATTACACAGCCTTCTCTCTAATTAACCAGTGACTTTCTCCAGGACATCAATCTGAGTCAGTCTAGCTCAAAACAAAAAAAACCAAAGATCCTATTAGCTGTCAACGACAAGGCTGCCCTTGGCCCTGAGCGGCTAGACACAGGAGGGCAAAATGCAGTAGAACCTGATGAAAACACCATTTACGCTGCCAGCCTGCTACATATGGCTATTCCATTTTTAAGCAGGACTCTTTTAACACTTGGATGGAAGGTGTGAAAGAAAAGTTACCTTCGGAGGTACAGGACACATTATAAATAAGTCCCAGGGGTCTGTTTTCACATGATGCGGTCCAAGCCCTTTTTGCTTTGGCGTTGGACTTTGATGCATCTCCAGAGTTAGGGCAATATATAGTCTATAGTCATTTGTGGGCATGGCTAAACCCCTAACATCGTTGAACATTTCATCAAACTTTAAAAACGTTCAGGATTTTTAATGAAACATAATATGTCCCTAAGGCACCAAGGATTTATATGTGCAAATAAATATTTGTGCATTCTGAGTAAACTTTATCTTTCTATATATAAATGCTTAGTCTGATTTCCACTTAACTCAAATAAGGATGGATTCAAATTAACCTGGCTTCACATTACTCAGGCAAGCAACTAGGATCCACTCAAGCTTTGATATTCAAGAGCTTGGTTGATACTGATGCACTAAAATAACAGCAGAGTCCCCCCAGTCCTCACGTAAAATAGATACAGTATCAGTGGCCGCAGAAGCCAGGTTCAGAGTGATGGCATAGATCAAGTGAGGAGTCAGTCATTCTGTCAGGATCTAGACCAGAATGAAAATCCATGTAATATACTAGCCAAAAGTTTAGCATTGCAAGGCTTCACGTTCACATTCATTGAGAAGAAAGAATAAGAAGTTTAAGAAACTTTTAAAAAAGTTTAAGAGCTGCATTTAGAGATCTAGAACTGCATTTAGTGCTAGATCTCAAGAATTCATTTTTGTGCTTATAAATTTCTGAAAATATTGCTTGAATGGTAATGCTCTGATTACAGGTAGGCCTAGTACCAAAAGATGGATGTAAATGAAAACCATATTTTTCTACGAGGGGTTCTGATACCTGTGTGTCTGGCTGCTGTTATGCTCCTTTGTGCGTCTCACTGTTATGAATGTTTATCTTAAGGTAAGCGTAGTCATACCAAGTCTTAAGCATGAAAATGGATATGGCAGGATGATCATGGTCACTATTTACTCAACTGCTGTGCCCTAACCTTATGTCTTTGACTGGGTCTTGACATGATCCATGCTAATACAGACAAATGACCCTCTGACTAGGAAATTTGCAAACCACTGATATGGGGATAGTGTGGCACTGATTAACCTGAACCAACTGTAGTTTAGCCAGAGAACCTACAGAATACATTTCCCTAATTATAAAAATGACACTACATGTTTGTCTCTAATGTTGTAAGGTGAAATTTCAGTTCACACATATATAAGGACAAAAGTATGTTTTTAGACAACAGCATTGCTTTTCTTTATAACAAACTCAAGTAAAATGGTGGGAAATTCAGTGTCTCCTTGTGATTAATCTGTAATGCCACTGCAGCGAGAGCAGCATGGGCCTGGTAACAACTTGATGAAACTCATATCATATCATTGTCAGTGATGGTGCTGTTTCAGCTGTCATGGATCATGCTATGTTTTTATTCTCCCCAAATTAAAATAACCAGTTATTGTTCTTATTACATGAAGGATTATATAGATAAGTCCTGTATTTATCACTATAAAATGTGATAAAATAAACTTTGGAAATGGACTTATTAAACTGAATGGGTGGCACGATGTGTTTTGACTTTGAAGATTTCTGTCAGCTTAAAAGTACTGACTTTACAAAATGGCTCAAGAGATGTTCTGGGCTAATGTGGATGCTATCTAAATATGCATATTATAATTAAGGAAACATTTGGGGAAATTAATTATTATTGATTTTCCTGATTGCATTTATAAAGTAGGATTAAATTTCTTTATATTTCTGCAGACAACCTCTTTTTTAGAGTGACTGTTAAATACAGGCAAAGAATGTGTATATGCAGCACTAAGGCCTTATATTCAAAGCATTAAATCAGCTTTGTGAAATGTTACAGTGGCAGCTGGACAACCTGAGTATGTTGTAAGTGAAGTGACTCTTCATGCAAGTAGCTATCAACTGTCCCATAAATTTACAACATTAACTGACCTTTGCTAAAACAGAAGAACAAAGCATTCACTGCACACTTCTGTTCTTCAGCTGGTCACAAGCAGAGCTTCGGCATACCAAATGTAATCTTTAAAGTAGTTTAAAGACAAGCCATCTACATTACTACAAGTCTGCAAGAACAAGGGGAATGCCTTTTCCCCCCCAGAATGCATAGGTTCTAGTACTGATGTTAATAGCAGTATTGTTGTAGTGGCTAAATGGAAAAAAGGCCTCATGAATGTTAAATGCATAGAGATGTGTCTTACTAAACCAAAAAGCAAAATATGTGTTGAAGTGGAATTTGTCCTTTTTTAACCTTTCATCTATGTTTATCATTTATTTGAATATAATTGTGCATGTTGGCCTGAAGGCCCTCATAAGGCTCTCTCTTCCTGAATCATTAGTATTGAGTTTCCCAGTTCAGCTTCCTTAATGGAGCCCCAGTTTCGGCCAGCGTTCTGTGTGATGTTGGAGAAGGACCAGATGGGCTGTCTAAAGCACACTTCTGTATTTCCCTGTTCCCTAAAACCTCCATATCCAACTCATAGTGACAGACTCTGTCATAGGCTGTCAGCACTGACAGTGGTTTAATTGCACACATCATCAGACACACATACGGAGAGCAGGAGGCCACTGTGACCTCCCACAAATGGAACTGTGATTCGGCCTCTAAAATGTATCAACAAATTCATTGCCACGTTACAGATGGGCACTTTTGTAGCATATTCAGGGCATATACTTTACAGTTGCTCCAGAGCTAAGAAATTGATATACTACTCATTAGAAAGATGCTGAAAACTAGTTAGGTTTTACCACAATTTGCCAGTTGTGGATTTAGCCAACAGTTGGCAATTGATGATATTTGTAGTTTTATCAACTCAAATTTTCAAACATAACAAGGAATTATGTGTTGATTTTTTAATTATCAAAATGATTGAATACTTTATAAGTCTATAAAATATCTAATAAATTCCAAGAAATACAGACTCATGTTTAACACCCAAAATCAACTAGCTTTCTGAATATAGTTTCAACAAATTGGTACTTCAAACATCAAAAGCCTTCCCATTCACACAGATCATCATTGCTCGTTTTTCCGTCAAAGAAGTTAGTTAATATGACCCACACTCAAAGCAACTTCTTGTGTGGGTGTGTAAGAGGTGGCAGGTCACTTCCCCCTGAGGTAAATGGGGGACAAATGTCAGGCTCTCTAGTTCCTGTCACATCAGCAGCTTTTCCTTCCCTTGACGCTGCATGTGCCAGCTCTCTATTGCTAAGTGCTGCTCATGCTGGTGTCATTAAAGAGCCTCCACCTGATTCTGACATTAGGAGGAGTTTCCCACACCTCCCCCATGAGCAGGTCTGCAAATAACCCCAATCAGCCATTTTTAGGGTCTGGGAAGAGGGCATGCGACAGATAGGTCATCGCTGAGGAAAGTAGTTTTCTCGACTGCCTCAAATGTAAATACAGTTACTGATCACTTTGAAATGCACACAATCTGTATTTGTGTGCATTTCAAGAGAATTTCTGAGAATTTTTGGAGAATCTGAGTTTTATTCATTTGTTACATCTATGGAAATGCAAGTAATAAAATATTGGCTTTGCATTGGTTGGGCTATTAAGTAATATTAAAGAATATACAACAATTATTAAAATGTTGACTCTTTCCGAAAGACATGCATTGTTTGGTATTACTTATATTATTGAACATGTTTTACTTAAGTTGTTCATTTATTCTGTACAGTCAGATCTGGATGGACCAGAGGCTGAGAAGATTTATGAAAGGTTTAGCTGCAGCGGGCCATGTCCAGCTGCTGTTATAGTCACGGGAATCAGAGGGAGCAGTGCACTCTTCTGTCTTAAACAAAGGCGCAATGAGTGCCAAGGAAAAAAGAGAGAGAGGGAGGGGGTTGTGCTGGGATCATGAGGCTGCAGTAAGGGTAAGAGTCCAAGGTTCTTCAGCGTATGTTGAGTAGATCAGGCCTTCTCAGGGCGGGAGAGCTCTGCCCTTATTGTTATCATTTAGGCAGGTGCAGGATGTGTGTGTATTTGTGCTGGTGTAATGTCCTTAACATTGCTCTCAAATCACTAACTGTAGATTTCCAAAAGATTCTTAAGGACATTTTTGCTTTTTGATAGGCTAGGATTAAATTTTGAGGATCATCAAGTATATTTTCCCAGACTGTATCTTTGTAACGGTAATGCAGTAATGCAGTTCTTCATGCAAAAGTGGGCATTATATATATATATGACATAGGTCATTAAAATTGTACATGCTGAGTATCCACGGTCAGGCTTTGTTTTCACTGTTGGTTTCTCCTTCTTTAAACATCTGCATCCATCTGTGTACATTGATCTTGCCAATGGCAAAACATTCTAAAGCACAGAGGGAGATGATAAACTGCAACAAAGGAAGTTTTCAAATTCAGGAGTTGGATTCAGTGATGCGCAAATGCATTGCTCGTGATGGAGACTATGTTCAGTAGTACTTTTGTATAGAGGAAGAGTTTCTCTACCAACATGCAATTTGATTGACATACTGTATGTCAGTTAATAAAAAGTAATACATTAAGCATGTAATATTAAATAATACATATTGAAGTAATCCATCCTAAAATGATTAACATATTCTCTGCATTGCCACATATAAAATGTAAACAATAATTGAGTAATAAAAGTAAATTATTACAAAAAAATACTGTATTTTTGGGAGACAATTTTGGGAACATTCTAGAAAATTCTTACACTATCCACAATATCCTCTGTATAATTCTTGGCAATGGCTTTGGGCAGATACAAGCACAATTTGCTGATGTTATTTATTTTGCTTGACACGCAAACCAACATTTTATTTTCTTGCTGATTTCACGGTCAGGCACAAAAAGGGAATATGACATTCAAAATCAGCTGTTGCTGGAAACATTTTGGTCCAATAAAAAAATAGATGGATGGATGGATGGATGGATGGATGGATAGATAGATAGATAGATAGATAGATAGATAGATAGATAGATAGATAGATAATACAAAATAAAAATAAATACATTCATTAATTAAACTGTATTTTCTTTTCATTCCTGTTTCATGTTTAAACATACAGTTTTAAACTGCCCTATCCAACATAAAAAAGCTAAATCACTCATTCCAAACTAAATTATTTTATCAAATCAGTTGTAATTACTGAAAATAAATTTTATAACCAAACAAAACTATACAATATGCCTAATGACTCTTCTTATTAATGTATTAATTCAAACACAACCTATAAAGAAGAATTGACAACGAAATTGGGTTACTGTAACCAGATTAAGTTTCTGCTTTGGGAAAATGCTTTTGCTACTTACAGTAGTTAATGATGTGTTATGCTATATTTTCATTCAAATCTAATCACATTAGTGTTACAGACCCTGCAGTATACTGAATGAATAATTCTTTCATGCCTTATAAATCTGTAAAACACAAATTTAAAACCTGCTACTGATGGGAACAAAGTATTGATTACAGAAATGTAAAAGGAATATTACAGAAATTCTGTATTCTGTGTAACTGAAAAAAATGTTGACAGTGTAATAAATAGAATTTGGATTAAGTAATATACATATTTTTAAGTGAAAGGTCATAAATAATAAAGATACACTAAATGGGACAGAATTTTTAGTGTTAAAAATGAGTATAGGAAAATATATTTGTGTCTGGGCAATTCTCAATGAAAACAGGTTTGAAAATCTCACTGTTAGACCATTTTTAATGTCAAACCACAATTTGCACCTCTTCACGGCGTGTCAGAGCAGTGCATTCATTCATGACCACAAAAATAGTAACGGAGCACAGATGCAAAACAATTTGGCTTCACCCAACAAAAATGGCGAAATGCCAGGGGCAACCAGAAAATGATTCTTAAGCTGCTGTTGTTGGTTTTCTTATTGCCGGAGATCGGTTATTGTACCCAAGTACCTGCAGAAACACCCCAAAAACAGTGTCACAGTCCTAATGGTTTTCATTAAACACTATCCTAACAAGATCTAATGGTTTTAATAGTTACTCTAAACCAATGTTCAGTTACAGGTCTAAGAATCCTTGATATTGATTCTTTAAACATAACTATGAATGTGTCTGGCCTATTCAATATACAGTATAACAGTTTTAAGTTGTAGGCCATTCATTTCTTATTCAAATATTAATCAAATAATTTTAATGCAATGTTTTTGTTTTTTTTTAATATCTTTCATTTATCAAAACTTTAAACAAGTACAGAGAGTATAAACTGCAAAGCATTGACACACTGCTTTGGCACTTCTTGATGACAAGATGACAATGGGCATGCCCTATAACATTCACAGAATTTAAGGAAGTGCCAGGATGTATGTGAGTGACATGGGGCCATGCTCCGGCTTGTCCTGCTGCAGATCCTGGAATGGTGTTTACTGTTCAAAGCCAACTGGGCCTTCCAGTTCTCGGCCACTTGATCATGTTCAGCACAGCAAAGCTCCCCCCCTTTTCAGTAAAGCACTGCTCCTCATTGGCCGCTTGTGTCGTCACGGAGACAACAGCTGTCTCTGGGATGAAGAAGCTACTTTTGGGGTGCCAGCCAGTCTGACTGCCTGCAACTGGAGAATCCCAAAGTCCCTCATGGCCTTCAAAACACACGCTCATAGGGGAGCACTTGGCCTGTAGAAAGATCAGTGCCCTCTAGAGGTCTGACAAATAACTTCTACCGGTACAACTGCTGAAAATACTAAACCAGATAGTCATCCATGGGGCACTTTAAGAGTTAGGTATGCTTTTTACACATTATATTAACAGAAGTATTCCTATACAAACTATATGTGCAGCAATGTATAGCATGGGTTCATATCAGCCTAGGTGCATATATGTCCTACGTACAGTATATGCCTGTGTCAAATTGTCAGTGTGTATTTGTCAGTTTGACAGCGTGTGTTGCTGAGTGTCTATTCTGTGAGACAGTTGAGCTGCCCATCAAACACTATGTAGAAGACCATTCCCTAAGCTGCACCTGCTGCTTGCCCAGCATATTGGCCCAGCCGACTGGTCCAAGTTCTGTATAAGAGTCAGAGTCGGCATAGCCACCCCACTGGGGATGACACACCCTGGCCTACTGAATGAGAGGACTCCAGCTTTTACAAAACCATGGATGTATGGACATAATATTAAGGATTACACTTGGAAAAGGAGGAGACACACGAGGAAAGGCCTGAGAGTCTCTCTGTATTTGGCCTCTGAATTAGAATGACCTGGATCAGCAGTATATTTGGATTGTATTGATTTCATGTTTTGGGTAGTATTATTGCTGATGGATGTTTAACAAAAGGTTATAATTTTGCGTTGTTAAAATATTGGTAAAAATATCTTATTAACAATTTGACTGATATTAATAGTTTAATATAATTATCTTGCTATGTTTTAATGCCATAGACATATATATGTAAAGTTCCAAACTTATGCAGTAGACATAAAGATATAAAGCTCTGGGAAATGATTTAGCAACTGCATTTACTAAGAGCTGTAAATATTAGATGTACTATGATTTTTTAAAAAAAACACAAGTTTACTTGTGTCAGCTGAGTATTTTATTATTTTTTTTAATAATAGCTCTAATATTTTCTAATATCTCTTTAATCACAGAAGCTATTCCTATAAAGTCAACCAGCCATTTAAAAATGCATATAATAAGATAATTTGTGTAATATAACATAGTTCTGCCTTTCTTGAGCAAACAGGACAGGTTATAAATACAATGCTTAAAGTTTTACTAACTGGTTACGGTTTAAGTCTAGGTCCTCATAAGAGATGTCTAGTTAAGAAGCCAATGGATAGGAGGTATAATTTGTGCTGTAGTGTAACTGTAGGCCTGAAACATGTTATGATGCTGTATTCACTTCACCTCACGAGACATACTTGGATAGGATCTCTCTCTGTGTGTTTCTCTCTATGTTGATTGACAAGCAGGGCAGGTGTGGGTTGTCCCACAATCTCCTGAACTCCCCACCTGTTTACCGCACACTCCCTTCGGACCAGATGACCACGTTTTTTTTTTTATTCCCCAAGGCTACAGCGGCAACTGTGGCCCTTCATAAATAACGACTCGTCCAAACACTCCCTACCTGACACAGACTCTCTCTGTATGAACTGTTAACTGCAGTTTACTGGTGTAGACCCTGTTCATGAACCCTGACACTTGACATCGTATTTTAGCTTATTGAAACGTACTGGGTTAAGGATGGCTGAAAAAAAATACCAAACAAATATTGTTTTATATCTAGAAAGACTTATTAATATACATCAATTTGTGACTATTTATATATTATCTATAATATAGAATTTGGGATAGTTTGAATTTAATTGGATAATTGATTTGTAAGTAAATATTTGATACCACTTAAAATATTTGTCATATTTTGACTCACTTACCAGAAGAGCAACCATACTAACTCTTTCGATAAACCAATTTAGAAACTAGACTATGATGACACATTTTAGTCAGACATTACTCATTGTAACATTGATTTAGCAATAACGAAACTTTAATCTTTCTACATTGCTGCTTATTAATCAGAAGAACAGGGATCTTAATAGATAAACAGCATATTAAAGAATAATCTAATATTTAAGCCTAAAATTTGAGCCTGTAATCAAAGAATATCACCACGCAAATCAGAAATATTCGTACTGTAATAGTTTTGAATCATGATACAGGGGCTAATATGTCAAGTACGTCCTGATCACGGCACATCTTGTAGTCGTGATGTCTGCATACAAATTTATGTATATAGTGTGCCTGGGTGTAAAATAGAGGTTAGGAGATAAATTTGGGTTCCCCTGAATAAACAATAGAAAACTATGAAAACAGATCTTTGCAAACACAGCAGTGCCAGTTGGAGTCATGTTTGGCCCTCTGAGGGTGGCCTCATTACGATTTGAGAACTAAACTGGAAAGAATGTCTCTGTTGAACAAGCCAGTTTCCTCACCGTGCAAAATCAAGTGAGGTAATTTGCACTTTAACAAGCGATGACACTATGCACAAAGTATGAGAACAGTCATGGATGCTGTCGATGACAGGCAAAAAGGATTTTTACCCTTAGATTACAGACAGTGCTGTTCACACATTTTAAAGATATACTGATGCAATACAAGGAATACAAGATTATTTTTATTTATCTAAAACAAATCTGACAGATTTGTGTTTTTGCTATAGGACCATCACTGTAATTTTAGAAGGTGAGTTCATGAGACATTAAGAGAGGCCACAGCACTGCCTACGTGCCCTCTCTCTGACTCTATGCTCAGCTTCTGAGTCAAAGCTCATTCATGCTTATGTCATACAAGTCATATGCATTCTCTCATACTGAAATTGAAGCTAGCAAAGTATTAGAAATATTATTTTATTCTGAGTATAAGTTGAACTTATCCAATCATGAACAAAAATATTCATTCATCTTTTGTACCACTTGTCTTATACAGGGGGGCCTAAAGTATATCCCAGTAGACTATGGGCACAAAGCATAGTACACCTTGAACAGGGTGCCAATCTATCAAAGGGCACACACCCCCTCTGTTAATGGGAATTTGGGATTGCCAATAAACCTAATCTGCAGGCCTTTGGACTGTGGGAGGAAACCAGACTACCTGGAGAAAACTCACCAAGCACAGGGAGAACATCCCTTGATCAAACCCTTGATCCTGGAGGGGCGAGGCCACAGTGCAAACCACTATGCCACCATGCCACCTAAAAAAATATCAAAATAAATAATGTAAAAGTCTGCTAATTGTTTAAATTCATTAATTCATTCATCTTTTCTACCACATCCTGTAAAGGGGTGTGGTGTCCTTGTGCCTATCCCTGGAGACTTTGGGCATGAGACGGGGTACACCCTGGACAGGATGCCAATCCACTACGAATAGTTGGACGAAACCCACCAAGCACGGGGAGAAAATGCAAACTCCACACACACACAAACCTGGGGCGTAAATCAAACCCTCAAATCTGGAGGTGCAAGACCACAGTGCCAACCATTACACCTGTATACTTTAAAAATACATCTAAAACCAAAAATGATATTTTTATTGATTACATTTTTATAAGGATTGGTTATAGAATGGTAAATTTTAGTAACAGATTGAGCTTTCTAGAAAATAAACGTAAACTCTAATTAATACTGCTATACTAATGCCCCCCCTCACACACACCCCCACCCACCCACCACTACCACTACTACTATTTCACAATTAGATAGTCACCTAGGTAGACCTAATTTGGCATATTGTTTCTTGCTATTATGTATATATTTCATAGCCTAATTACATTAAATGAACATTCTTTAGTTTTGCTTATGTTATTCCTGTGCTATAATGGCCTTAAGAGATACTTAAGATACTGGAAATGAGAATACTAATGTTTTACTGGTACAACATTACTCCCGCTATCTGGGTTTGGAGTCTGAGTGTGCCATACTGGAATTTTGTTCTTCCAACATGCCAAAAAGCATCACTACACAGGGATTATCCAACCAGTTTGAAAAAGATGTGTGAAATTGTGATGAGCACGGAAATAACAGAGGAAAGTGTGTGTGCAGGAGCGAGAGGGCGGGGGGTGGTTTGGTGTGGGTGTATGCACGCATGTGTAATGTATGCCGAGTGTCGCACGCTAGTGTGTAAGCTGATATGGGAGTGTGTGTGTGCTAGTGTCATAGGTGCAATGGTAGAGCTTCAGCATGTTCCTCTTATTCCTGGGCGTTATTGGAAGATGAATAATAAAATGCTTTAGCTGGTTAGTTCAACTTTTTTGTACTTTAACTTCATAGAACATCAAAAAAGTGTCCTGCTTTGTACAGTGATATATGAGAGCCCATTGTCTGATTCTTATCTTATTTTACTAATAAAGATAAAAATTTGATGCACAGTCTATATTAATACAACTGCAAGCTAAAAACTAAAGCTAAAGGAGTGTCGTGACTAGTGCATATTAAATAATTAGTCATTCTATACAATCTATGTCCCTTGAAATCTAATAGGATTTTTAACATTTAAGCTAGTTAACATTTAAGAAGCACAAATTTTCTAAAAACAAACGACAGAAGGGGTGTTACAATAAACTGGTGTGGTAACTTTGGTATACTGTGATACCATATCAGTGATATACTGTGATATCATAACAGTATGGCATAAAGTAAGGCATTATATTAAAATAATGCCTTACTTTATGCCATACTGTTATGATATGAACATACTGGTCAGATGTGGGCTGACATTTAAAAATGTGATCCATCCAAGCTAGATCAATACCTGTAATTACTAACAAAAAAAATGTTGTAAGGAGATATATATTGAACAATGAAAGAAGAAGTCCAGAGGTAGTAGTGCATTGTAACAGTTAATTTTATGCCATGGGAAAGTTTTCAAGAAGTCACTAGGTAACATGAGAAAAAAGGCTGCCGAAGAAATGACTGTTTATAGATCATAGTGGAAGTGATGACTGACTTGTTTACATTCAATGTGTTTTGTTCCTTCCTCATTGTATTGAGTTGGACGTCTGAACACAATAAAGTCCATTTTCAGACTTATACTCATTTTGGCAAATTATTATTCTCTGACGCACAAGGTTGTCTGTAACATAACTTTTAATTTAAAAACAACTATATAACCTTATTTTAGAAGCTGTAAAAACTTCCATTTTTTTGATTGATTTCTTTTTAGCAAAAGTCAACATGTTGTGTCTTCCTGTCACATGATGAGTGAAGCAAAGATACTTCTTTTGCAAACCATGGAGTGGTTTGAATGTGTTTTTGGAGAATGTTGATGCCAAGACAAAGGAAATGTACCCTCGTTTACTTTGATTACAGTCACTCCAGCATTAATAAATGACACATATTCATTGCTTAACATCTATGATACATGCTGTGAAATAGGACATGAAGTGACTGTGATATTGCTCGAACACCATGTTATATACTTAACAAAACTATGTGGGATATTAAAGGTAGCACTCTGGTGAAGCAAAGAAAAAAACTAAATTGAAAATATGTGTAATTTGTGTACAAAAGATATGAGGCAAATGTGCTGTGTTAGAAAGCTGATGAGTAAGCGGTGCGTACCTGTGTATGATAGAGAGCTGGAACAAAAACTGGTAGAAGAGGAGTCTGTCTATGTTGTAAACTCAAGTTTTTGTGTTGTTTAGAAATTTTCTCAAGAAACACAGCGATCATAATAATTAAACAGGTTTTGTATGCAATTTGATAAAATTTGCTGCCACTATTTACTGTGAATCACTACAAAATCACAATCAAAGCATGCGTTTGCTATGTTTTATTAAAACTCAACCAACATATTGTTGGTTCTAAATTGCATACCTAAACAACCACAAACACAACTGAAGTATGATTTACCCATTCCTGGCAAAATTGTGGGAGGTGGAGTTATAGTGTTTTGAAGAAGAAAAAAAAACTGATACACTGATACAGTATAACCTTAACAAATGTGATTCATAGAAAACATGCGGAAACTATTTTCTATCAGTTTGCAATACTTGTGCAAAACTTCAAAATTGCAATTATCTCATTTTGCTCTCAAACTGTTCATATGGTCTACAGAAAATAAAGATAGTGGTTTATACCATAATTTTCCATTAACTGGTCAGCTTATTTATTCATTACTGATCAAATGCAAGCATTTACAATACAGTGGTCTAATCACAAACAATCTGGTATGTCACACCAGGATTTACAAGAGCAAAAAGTTTGCAAGAGGTTTACTAAAACAGAAGAGCTTCACTAGAAGTCCTACACAGAGAATATGTCCAGTTTTTTTTTGTGTGTGGAGGAAACTCTCAAGCTGTGCTGTTGACAGATCTGTGTTTAATTAAAGAAAGCTCGCATGATTCTGACCATAACTACATGTCTAACACAGGATGTTCTGCTCATATAGTCTTACTCTTACACCTTACCGCAAGAACAACTGAGGGCTTCTCACACAGCTGGCAACTAATTGGGCTGCTGTTTGACTTTTAATCATGGCATTTCAGTTTATTTCCCCAGTATAGATAGTAGACTAATGAAAAATAAATGCAGACATAATGCTTTTGCTTAATACAAAAGGTGTGTTTTTGTGTATTATTTCTGGAAAATCCTTTATTGATTAAGGGACATGTTATAGTGTGACCTCTTAGAGTCGTAGGATTAACTGTATGTGTATTTTCCTTGGTAAACCTGTCAGGAGGAGTGTTTTGATCAGAGAGGCAGATTAAAGGATTGCAGGGGAATGTAAACTCTAATTGGCCCTGCAGCAGGAGGGTGAGAAAAACCTCTGGACAACAACTTACTATATCTGAGTAAATTGAATATATATATTTATACACAAGGGCTGTATTACAAATTATTTGTGGGATGAATTTGAAGCAGTTGTCAGTTTACGTATACTGGTTTGTATGCACCAGCTTAAAAATTTCAAATTTAAATTGCTGTATTGTCTTTCATGTTTCTATCGAATGTATGCACGCATACCCAAAGGCATGCGTGCACTCCATGAGGAGCTGAGGCAAGTTGTTTTATTTAAAAAAAGGAAAAAAAAGAAAAAAGAAATGTCATCAGCCACTAGCAAATCCAGTTGAACATCTGCACCTTCTCAAACATGGCTTTCGTTTTTTTCTTGGGCAATAAGTCTCTCTCTCTCTCTCTCTGTCTCTCCAGTGGTCTTCTGATGGGCCAACACAGCTTTCATTTCAAAAAGCTGGTGAAAAAGGTCCCATGGTCTACAGCTGGACCAGAGGACCTTACTTTGAAATCAGAGACGGCTTTCGAGTTGTTTGCATACCACATGTAAGCAGTGTCCCGGTTCAAGGAACCACATTAATTAATGGACAGGATCATAACGGTCCTTCTAAGAGACCCTGTCTCTTATTTGACTTCCTCTTTCTGTGAATTAAAAAAAAATGTCAGTGTTAATTATCAAACTTATCTATCTATCTATCTATCTATCTATCTATCTATCTATCTATCTATCTATCTATCTATCTACCTATCTATCTACCTATCTACCTATCTATCTATCTATCCATCCATCCATCCATCCATCCATCCATCCATCCCTAATATAAATATATCCCTGATCTTATGCCTCCACCAAACCAACAGAAGCATATGTGAATTAGAGATGAGTGTATTCAAGGTGTGGATTCTGTTTCCCCTCCCAGCCTCCTCTGGAGTTCCTCTAACAAATGGGGCTTGAACTGTAATCATGTATCAGTAGCTCATTAGCATCCAACTGAGAGTGCTTCACACTCTGACTTTTTCACTTCTTAATTTCTTGGCCTACCATTTATTCTTAGAGCCCACATGCCCACCATATTTACATCCCCTAAGCACTTTAGTTACTTGGTGTCATAAGAATTAGACGCCCTGCTCTAAAAGACTGAGTGTGATATCTAACAGGTTGTCTCCCCCACTTTCTCTCTCTTCTTTTCTTTCTACCCCCAGAAATGGAAATAGAGTATTAAGTCATTCATTTCTTTCTTTAATTCTCTTAAAACCTATTTTTCACCTATCATTTATCATGATTGTTCAGATGGGATTCCTCCGTTCCTCTGAACAGTGTCTTCATTTTTCTTGGTCATTCTCCTCTTCTCTATGTTTAGGACAGATGCTCAATGTCTGAAGTGTCACAACACTTCCCAGCCATCTCTCATTATCCCATGCAGATGTTAAACAGCCAGCCAGTGTGAGTATTAAATGGCCTCAAATCTAATCGATATCAAAACCCTATTAAGACTCAAGGGAAACACTAAGCCCTACGCTAGCTCTCAGATTTCACCCACTCGTAAAACTCTAGATTTTTTTTCGTTCTCAAAAGGCATTGCTGCACGGATCACACGCTGTCCTGACTTCAAAGCTGACTTGGCATCAGAGGGCTATGCTTCCACAGCCTCACAAGGTCTCAGTTCCACCTATTCTCTCTGCGTTAGCATCCTTAGATAGTCTGGCTGGTCTGTGTTTGAAGTGCATAATCAAGTGAATCATGCTTTAGCTTTTATCTCACCGTGGGGCCCTTTAGTTTTGGGCCCCTGAAACAAAAGCATTTCATAAAACCCATTGGCAAACACTAGGTTGAACATGGAAAAGTGATCCTGGCCTGGTATTAAAAAGGCACAGTTAAGGGGAATTGAAAGATTAAGTGATAGTTGTGTGCATAATGACTTTAAAGCAGTTAATCCTGTCCATCTGGGTCTGGCAATTGTTTGATATTTATGGTTGATCATCAGGCTTAATTGGTTTGTTATTCTTAATGAATGATATATGAAATGAAATTACGTAAATTGTTTAGTTTTCATACTGGTCCTTTAATTGTTCACATTAAGATACGAGTTTTGTCTTGTGTGTTTTTGGTTACATTTTCTAGTACTTTTTTGTTAAAGTTTGTTATCGGTCTGTCAGAGTGTCACTTGGAGCAGAAATTTAAGCTGGATGTCCTGCTCAATGTGTCTCAGCCTTAGAGAGGATTACTGATATATTAAACCAGTGAGAGTTTCTCACAGCAAATCAGAACCCAGTTTATATCTGTATGAAATATGAGCATATTCCAGCTTGCTTCTTTTAACGCTGCTAGACCTGGAATGTGTTAATTAACCATTGTTGTGATTGACCTTTGTCTGGCTTAGTTCATGGTTGAATCTAACATTCATTGTACTTAATGGATCTTCTAAGTTATCTATACAGCATTCTTAAGACTTTTTCCTGTATGACTCTTGATGCTATGGTATTGCGCTGAGTGCGTCACTGCATGTGTCTCATGGCCGGTGGCTCTGCAAGACTCCACCTTTAGCCCATTTATGTGATGGATGGGTTTATAGCTCTATTCTTGTCTTCAGTGTCAGTGGGTATTCAGCCATGCAGAACTGAGTAGGTGACCTTTCTTTCTTTCTCTCTGTTTGTTTTTTTTAAAAATATGTGACTCGTATAAGATGGCAGAGGATAAGATGACCCGCTATATTCAGTATCATTTTAAATAGCCATTTGGCAGATTATTCTGGTAGATATGCCAGCAAATATAATAGTGTGCATGCTCATGTTTATTGCTGATAATCAAGTTTGTACTTATAAAACTTGTAATTAAAAAAAATAAAAAATGAAAATGAAAAATAGAAATAAAATGTTTGTCTACAACATTTTTTTTTTAACAAGGTCCATGTCTGTCCTTCACACTCTTAACTTTACAGGTACATGAGTCTGTAGTAAAATAAAAGTTGTTGACCACCAGAGGGCTCTGTGCAAAATCAGCAGCCTTTATGCTGGTGTAGCACTGTGTATGAGAATAGCACAGAATATTTCATCTTCAATTTTCAGGTGAAAATGAAATCAACAACATTGCAATCTCAATTTATCAAGCCTCAGCATTAAGAATTCACATCCAAAAACAAAAAATCAGTGCTAACAGCCCTTACTGCAGCTTTAGGACTTCTGTAAGGAACTATGTTGGTCGAGCACCTACTACTAACCATGTGGGGTAGAGAAAGGTGAGAGGTGAAATATGTTGTAGTTGAAGTCGTACTGTGCTAACCTGGTAAAATGAGCACGCTATACATTTATGAAAATGTGCTGTGCGTTCTTAGAACTCCCACGTATAGCTCCCTCTCTGATAGTATACAGTAGGTTATAATGAAAATAATACTTGGCCTGCTCTCCATCCATCCCAACTTCTTCATGTCCTTTGTTTGTCATCAAAACTCTGAAACTACAGTAAAATCATCACAGTGTGCTTTTCCTCTATTTGTTTGTTCTCTTTGTCTGTGCCAAGCAGCTAAATGCCAGTCAAGCTTCAGTCTGAACAGCAAGTCCACCCAAGAGCAGGTTAAGACAGCTGTCCGAGTGTCTTGTAAAACATATCACTGAGCAAACACACTAAAAAGGGAATGTGAAATAATAAACACTAGGTCTGCAAATAGTTTCAAGTACATAAACAGTTATTATGTTCTGAAGAATTTAATATTTGAACGTTTTAATAATATAAAACCAAATTTTCTGCAGATAGTTGTGTAAAAGATTATATGGCACTTAGTAGCTTTTGGAACATTTGTCAGGAGCTTTCCAAAATATTTTAGTTTGTTTGTTGTACAGTAGCATGCAGTTAACAAGTAACAGAAGGTAAATTCATTTAAATACTTGACATAAATGTGTAAATTGTTGATACACATGATTAATTAAAGGATTACTGTGGAAATTATTCAGTAAAATTGATTTATGTAATACTATTACTGCTGCTAATAATAATAATATTAATATTAATTAACATTAGACTGATTCAGTTATTACTATACATAGAACAGTAAACAATAAATAATAATTATTTAATAATATATATATATATATATTTTTTTTTTTTTAATAATATTTGCAAACTAAAATAAATATGCACAATTAACGTGAAAATGCATTACACATTTACATTGAAATCTGTATTATGTATTATGAACTGTTAAAAAAAAGTAGAGAGTGTTACCATAGTTTTCCTGTCAGCTCAAACTAGTCTGACTTGATATTATTTCTGCCCACAGAACTGAAGAAGTTTTTTTTGTTTTTTTTTTACACTGTTCTGTATAACCTTGAGAGACTGGAGTGTATAAATAAACAGGAGTTTCTGCAATACACAAACCAACATCTCTAACATCATTAACTTTAAAAACATTAACATTAAAACCTACTAAGTTTAAGGTTCCCCTTTGGGATGGCTTCATGATGGCTCCATGGGACCTGTGCTGTGGTGCCTGGCACTAGGATGTTAGCGGCAGAATCTTTGGGTGCTTTGGGTTATGGGGTGGGGCCTCAGTGGATCGGGTTTGTTTGTCAGGTGCATCCCATGGACACTTGATCAGACAGGGATCTGGAGAATTTGGAGTCTGTGTCAACAATCTTAAACTCTTTGCCTACTAGGCCCCATGTGCAACAGGCTGTGGTACACTGGGTGTTTTTATGCCCTTTCAGTTACAGCCAGCATTTACTTTTGCTGGCAATTTGTGCTGCATTGGTTTTTTTGGGGGGGATCGGATCAAAGAGACTGATCTTTGGTTCCTGCAGGTATGGGTGAGCCTGGGTGCCCAAGCCTCTCTTATACAACTATATAACTATGTATAACTAGTGATCAATGTTGTTCATGACATATAATGTTATGGCTGACACTTGTAGCTCTGCTTATTCAAGCAATTATCTATCATGCAGCAACAGTACAATGAGATACACATTGATATATTTTTCATGCAATGACAGTTATATTTACAGTTAAACCTTGGACTGCGAGCATAATTTGTTCTGGAAAAATAATCAATACAAAATATGAAGTAAAACTAACCTGCACTTTAACTTTGAAAGAATCGTGACTGATGTAAGATGAGAGAGGAGAGGTGGAGGGGGGTTAGTGTGTAGGACGCCTTTCACACACACACACGCACACGCACACACACTAATGAAATCATTGCTTCTGTGTTGGTTAAAAATGGAATATTTTTTATCTGCATGACTTTAACAAGGAACCTCACTAAGGATACTTTCTTTTGCCTCCTTTTGAGAATTTCGTGGAAATGCGACATCGCATTTCTGTTAAACAGATTCAACTCCTGCACTGCTACAGCCTTTTTAAAACTTTTTTCTTCATGGTGGCCATTGTTGCAGGACAGTTACTAAAGAACTGTCACCACACTTGGAAATGACAAAAAATACTTTATGATCGCAGTGTTGTAGTAAACAGTATATGCGTGCATGGATATTGACTATACAAGTGACGCATGTGCACTGAGACTGTGGATGGGAGATAATTACCCACAATCCTGCAGTGTGTTCTTGAGAGAGAGAGAGGGAGAGAGGAACCATTGGCTCAGCTGTGATCATGTGACGCTTGGCAGACAAACCATATACGTACTGCTCGTATTGCAAAAACCTTGCCTCAATTATCAAATTCGAATTTATTAAAAAATTTTGCTCGTCTTGAAAAATATTCGCAGACCAAGTTACAGTGTAACCGTGGATTACGAGAATAATTTGTTCCGGAAGCGGGCTCATATTCCAAAACACTCGTAAACCAAATTCTACAGCTCAAAAAAAGATAAAAGTCGTGTGTTGGTGTGAGTGAAGGAGCACAGTGTCAAATTACGCGTGCGCACACACACGACAGGCTGATACAGAGAGGGAGAGAAAAAATGGATCTTTACCCTCTAATGAGACTTTCTTTTGCATTATACGCACGCACACACGTGTGTTATAATAAACAGTACACGCGCGCTGTACACACTAGGGGTGTCAACAATAATCGATTCAGCGATGCATCGCGATGCGGGGCATGAACGATTCAGCATCGATGCGGCAAAGTGCCATAATCGATTATGTCACTGTTTATTTTCTGGCGGAAAATAA
>JAQMYG010000012.1:14453380-14468366 GCA_030014215.1 Clariallabes teugelsi | reverse complement strand
CTGTCGCCTGGCAACCCAGGGTCCGGGTTCGATTCCCAGTCAGACTCAATTCTTGTCTCTGTGTGCATGGAGTTTGCATGTTCTCCCCATGCTTGGTGGGTTTCCTCAGGGTGCTCTGGTTTCCACCCATAGTCCAAAGACATGCAGATTATGCTAATTGGCGTTCATGTAGTGCATGAATGAGTGTCTAAGTAAGTGTATGTATGTGTGCCCTGTGATGGATTGGCACCCTGTACAGGGTGTACCCTGCCTTGCGCCCCAAGTCTTCTGAGATCAGCCCCAGGCCCCCCGCAACCCTGAATATACTGTAGGATTAAGCAGTATAGATGATGAGTGAGTGAGTGAGTGAGTTAGAACAATAAAATAATTTTTATACATACGCAATTAATATATTATGATAGAAAATGTATCAAGTAACAATATCTTTGTAGAAGAAATTAAACTTTGTGTGGTGTTGGTACTATAGCACCTGAATCAAAGGATTTTGAACCTTTTAAATAAAATGAATATCTTAAATAAATACTTCAAAAGAATCATTAATTCATTTGTAGAAATTAATTTAACATTCTTGATGTGACGTGATTCTTGATGTAATTATAAGAACATTCTTCTGAATTACAATACTACACTCTAATACTTGATGAGACAGCAGGGACGTAAGGGTTGAGTCATATAATTTATTATTAATGCATAAGTAATGATTTTCTGTGAAATGAAAAGCCTTCAGACACAAAAGGAAAAGCCTTATCTTTTGAACCATACATGTTTTTATCACAATTGGTGTACAGCATTTTAAGAATTTTATATTATTACTTGAAATGCTGGTAATACTGTACCTTGCTTTACCAGAGAATGTCTTCCTCAAGTGTTACTTATATACCAACTTTAAACTGCAGAAGCCTTTTGCACTGTAGAGCTCAAACAATCTTTTCGTTTTCTTATAGTCCTGCCAGAAGGTCTTCTGGGAGCACCTATTGCCTGTCATATTTTCTTTTCCCTTCCTTTCCCTCTCTTTTTGTGTAAAAGAGGCCTGATGGTCTCCAGCCACAGGGACCTCAGTGGATCTGGAGGGCTCTACGTGAGGCTTTTGGGAAGCCCTTGATCCTAAGCATTACCTTCCGTTTCCTGGCTGACCTGCTGGGCTTTGCTGGGCCATTATGCATCTCGGGTATTGTGCACCACCTCAGCAAAAAGAACCACACCATTCAGTCACCGGTAAGAGCATCTTAATGATATATTCTCCACACTGGTTCACAATAACCTTCATTACACTTACTTACACTTATCCTTACATTATTAATCAGTGTATTCCAGCGCTGCTAATTGGCCATTTTCATGCAGAAAATCCTGTTTTTAATTCATTCGCTGATTGTCCTGGTGCTGACTTCAGGGTCAAGCAACCACCATCTTTGAGAGGGTCTTTGCAAGGTTGATTAGATTGCTGCACCTGCTCTTATTCACCTCATATGGATGCTTAAGTTCTGCATTTCAGAGCCATGAGGTTCTCATCAATCTTCATCAAATATTTACTGGATGAACAGGATGGTTGCAGGCTCTCATATTTCTTCCCTCTTCATGTATTCAATATAATATCGCAATCTACCTAACGTAGCAATAATCTCTTTCAACATCTTGACGAAGGTTATCTCTTCTGCTTTGATGAGGAGCTTGCTCAGTAATGGCTTTCACAGACTCAAAAAAATGTGATTAATTTATATTATAAAAATTACAGAAATGGTTCGGCGTGTCTAGAACAATTAGAATAATGCAGCAGACAGGAAAAAAACACAAAATGTGATTATTGCATTTTCTGCGGATTACTATCCTGTCAGGGTTTTTGCTCATATGCATATGTCTGGTGAGACACAGGGTGACAGGACAGGTATGAATTATTAAGAACTCTATTTCCTTATTCAGTTGTGGTTACTTCTATTGTTCCCTTTTGTGGTTGACCTCACTCTCCTCAGTGTGTTTGACTACGGTTGCAGGCTGAAGATCTTATTTTAATTGGAACCTTTGCTAAATTGATCGGATTTTGCATTTGGCCATGTACAATTAAAACAGCTGCTTTACACTAAAGTAGACACCCTACACACAAAGACAATGGCCATTTCCCTAGATAGCCCTGTTTTCCCTAACCTTGTGAAAAATGCGCTTAGGTGTATTAACATGTGAATAGACCTGCTTATGAAAAGAGTAAATGATTTTTCAGAATTGTAATTTGCACATGTATAGATTGGCTTTTAAGAAAATAGATAAGAGTTTAGTCTCTTGTGATATATTTTCTGCAGGCTTCTTTGATATTTCCACAGCAAAATAACTATATTAGATAAGGGTGCAGCCAATTCAGATTTTTATTTTTATCGAGCAGTTTACTTGCTTTCAAGGTTACCTTTGATATGCTGAAATAAACAAACAAACAAAAAAACAAACAAGGCACTGATTTGCTCAATCTGTGTGTTTGAGTCAGAAGATTCCCTTCCTACTGTGTAGAACATGATGAAATAAGGGCACCAGTACTCTGATGCTGCCCTCAAACTGAGATGTACTTCCTGTATCTTGTTTCAGGCACAATTCTTGAGGGTCTATTTCATCTCCTCGCAGGAGTTTCTCGCTAATGCCTATGTACTGGCTGTGTTGCTGTTCTTTGCTCTGCTTCTGCAAAGGACTTTTCTACAAGCCTCCTATTATGCAGCCATCCAAACTGGCATCAACCTTAGGGGAGCCATCCAGGTATATACAGTACAAGCTTGTATAGATTAAAAGATTATATATATGTTCAAAAAGTGAAACTTTTTATGTAACATACCAACATACCATACAAACATTTAATGCATTCTTTCTGCATTTTTTGTAACCAACTTCATATACATAATAGTTGCCTTTCCTGCCTTTGTGGTCTTGTCTTAAATAGACAAAGATTTACAATAAGATCATGCGTCTGTGCACCTCAAACATGTCTATGGGAGAGATGACTGTGGGACAAATCTGCAACCTTGTTGCCATAGACACCAACCAGTTGATGTGGTTCTTCTTCCTGTGTCCCAACCTGTGGGCCATGCCAGTTCAGGTATGTGTGTTCAGGTATTTTTCCTAAATGAACCTGAATTTCCTTGGTTTGTATTTACTTATTGTGTCATACTATGCATTGCTGCATTTTAACACACCTCTCTCCCGAGCATTTTTCTTATCTATTTTAATTAAAGTTTATTGTCACCTTGCATCCATTTTGCTGTATGTTTGCTTTAGAGTTGGCGGATAAAAGCAGCTTTGAACAGAGGCATAACTGATGCGTTACACTTACTTGACAACATATTATTGCTGTATAGTTTATAATGAGTCTTAAGTGAGCGTGACTCAATTCCTGCTTCTGAGTCAACAATATGAAACTGTGTCGTAATTGTTGGATTTGCTGTCGGTTACTGAAACACATTTCTGAACTGCTTGTTAATTTACAATTAAAGTTCAAGGTTTTTGAACACCATATAAATTAGCATAAAAGCAGATCAGCATTAAATAATCTAAAACTTAAAAACCTATCCCAGGAGTAAGTACGGGGTATTGATAAATATATATTATTAGATAATTGGTAGGCATCATGGTGATGTAGTGGTAAGCACTGTGGCCTCACAACTCCAGGATCGTGGGTTCAATTCCTGTCTCAGTCAGTATGTGTGGAGTTTGCATGTCCTTCTTGTGATTAGTGTTTTTTTTTCCTGGGTACTCCGATTTACTCCGGCAGTCCAAAGACATGATGTAAAAATTCCCCATTATGCGTGTATGTGTGCCCTTTGATGGATTGGCACCCGGTATAAGGTACTGTATACAGAGTCTCAAGTCACCTTCTAGAATAAGTTATAGATAAGGTATAGATAATGAGTGAGAGAGAGATTAGTGAATCGAGAAACGTTAGGAACTTTTCTGGGAACAAACTAGATCTGTTCTAATTGTAAAAGGGCAAACTGTGACTAAAATTCATTCAAATTCACATGAAAATCTAGCTCATTCTATGCTCCTGTCTGAATTCAGCTCTCGTTTATTCTCATCAGAATCTCTGCCTGTGCACTTTAAGGCTTAGCTTTCCTTATTTAATTGCTAATCTGTACTTTTGGTTTTAATTCACTATATTTAAATTTCCCTCTATATGGTGCACATTTGCCATGGTGTATCATATACATACTCGCAATATTTATTTATAATCAGAGTTCCCTTCATTTTTGGCATTTTTTAAATTTATTTATTGATAATGCCAGTTGGTCTTTAGTCACTCCATAGGGTCTTCTCCAGCATATCATAAAATTTGAATGTGGTTGAAAGGTCAGGACTTCAATTTATGTGTGAAAATGATTCTGCATGCTCTTTCACAATTTGAGCCAATTAATCTTGGTATTGTCTGGATATGCCTGTGCCACAAGGGGAATAAAATGCACTGATAGGATAACTTGGTCATTCAGTACATCTTTATGTTTCCTAGCAAATTGAAGCTTTTTTCCTTATTAGTCTCACTATAACAAGTGGTTTTCTTCTGGTCACACAGCTGTTTACTCCAAATCATGTGAATTCTTGTTGTATTGTGTGTGTGTGTGTGTGTGTGTGTGTGGAAATACTGCATTCTTACTTTTAACTTTTTTTTTTACAATGCACATTACCTAATTCTGACCATATTTCTTCTGGTAGGTTGAAGGTTCAGCACCTTTCAGGTTTTAATAATCTGTTGGACAGTTCTTAAGGCGATTCCAGTAATTTCAGCAGTATCCTTAGTTCTTTTCTCCGCTTGATGCAGGCTAATAATTTGACTCTTCTAAGACACAGGAATATATTTTCCATGACCATGGGATGTGCCACCTGACATGGTTGTTTAGGAACTGAGGGAACTGAATCGCATTTTCATTGTTTGTTTTTAGGCAGCTCAATCTAGTTTCTATGCAGAACGGAGCATTATCTTTGTTCTCCAGGTTTCTGGACTGCATTTTTAAACAACAGACTTATCAGAGTGCTTTTGTTGACTCAGTCCTCCCCAAAGGCTTGGAGCTGATATACTTATCGCTTCTGTACTCAATGCCGCTTTCAAATGACTTGACGTGGACTCTTTCCCACTTGGCGTTACCTTTAACATTTTCACATAAAAAACATAAATAGTACACATTATGTGTAAGATAGAGAATTTACCCTAGTCGTTTAATAAAAATAAATAAACCTTTCCTACTGTAATTTCACCCTTTCATGACTGTCTGTAATGTCTAAGAGAGTTCAATTTACAAATACATTAGAAATATACTGTGCTTTATACACATGTCCTCAAAGGCCTTATAATAATCAAATGCAGTTTCTTCTAATCTAGTTTCTGGTTAACATCCACTGATGTTTTCCAACGAGGAGTGACTGTATGCTGGTTTTAATTTGAGTATTAATGGGTAAAAGTCTTACCATTTCCTTTTATAAAGCAATTACATTAACATTGATGTAGTGTGTAGTCATGCATTATCTCCCAATTCTATTACAAGTGACTGCTGATTTGTTCTGGAAAGAGAAGTGGGTTTTTACAAAACGTATTCCAGACACAGTCACTGTGTATAAATAAAAAGGAAAAAAATGAAGATTTTGTAAAATTTGCTAATGGTGCCTCAGTGCTTTACACTTTGAGCTATAGATTGGCAGGTTGTCAGGTTTACCTGTCTGTAAATAAGAAACCTGTTCTTAATCTGTCTTGCCTGGTTAAATAATTATATAAAGGTTAAATAAAGGTAAATAAAATAATAAAAAAAATTAATCCATGCACTGCCCTTAAGCAAGGTCCTGCGCCGGAATAAATGTAAATATGATATAACTGAATGAATGTAAATATAAATGAACCTTATATCCTATATTTGTAAGACTTGCAGAAAAGCTTAAATAAGTGCTATTGATGTTAGGTGACCATCACAATGTACATAAACTCAACACATACTGTATTGTAACACAATTTAAATGGCAACTGCATATACTGATATACTGATATACTGATGAGTTATACACTCAAATACTCGTGTCCCCAAAACCATACTCCATGGATTGATCTATTTACATAGAATCTATGTAGATTATTTCATCTATCCTTTACACATGTTTTCTATTTTAGGTTTGTGTAAGTGATAGATTATTTAATCTCTCTCTCTCTCTATCACCCAAACCCACAATATAAAACATGTAGCTTGTTCCATAATGTGCTTTGTAAAGAGAAAATCATGTTGGCAGAGCTCTTCCTGGCCCCATGAGAGCCCCACTGCCTGCTGCTCCACAATAGCCTATTTTAACAAGCTGTCATTTATTCATTTATTAGTGTTGCATTGCAGAAAATACTCCAGAGACATGTGGGCTGGTGATAATGAAAGGAATGGGCTGTGTCCCACAATCCATCCTAGTCATTAAGCCCTTTAGTGAGTGAATTTCTAAAGCTGGATGGAAATCCACTTGTAACACTTTTAAGGTTTATTTTAAGTTTCTGTAATAAATTATTCATTGTTCCTAATGGGTAGTTCACTATTTCTTTCCTACTACTTTTTACATTTATTCATTAGAACTGGTTCATAACAAAGTTAATTAAAATAATAATAATAATAATAATAATAATAATTGTAGGCTGCATTGTTGCTTAGTGGTTAGCACTGTCGCCTTGCACCTCCAGGGTCTAGGGGTTCGATTCCTGTTTCGGGTCTGTGTGCATGGAGTTGTTCTCCCCGTGCTTGGTGGGTGTTCTCCGGGTATTTCGGTTTCCTCCCACAGTCCAAAGACATGCAGATAAGGCTTATTTGCGTTCCCCAAAAAATCGCCCATAGTGTGAAATGAGTGTGTGTATGTGTGTGTGCCCTGTGATGGATTGGCACCCTGTTTGGGGTGTACCCTGCCTAAGTCATGTCCTAAGTCTCCTGGGATAGGTTCGAGGTCCTCTGCGACCCTGTATGCAGGATTAAGCGGTATAGACGATGTGTGAGAGTGAGTGATGATAATAATTGTCTTGTCCTGTTTTATTAGATTTATTATGGCATATTATTTAAATGAAACTTTTACTGAAAAGTTATTTCCTTATATATATACTTTACTGTATATATTGATTCAATTTTCACATTTATTTTAAGCACTGCACAATAATTAGTCATTAAGTGAGTATATAAATACTAGATTTTTATTAGTAAACATCTCATTACTTGCTTGTAATTGACCTTAAATGTGAAATGTGTTTCCTTACATAAGACTGCAGTGTGATCTTAAATAAAATATGTATAAGAACATATTTCTGGTCTTATGGTCCCTTTTCCACAATTCTAAAGCAGTTATGGGAAAAACTCATTACATAGGATAATCTAAAACAGCCTCTGGGGTTTTCCTTATTTGTCTTAACTTTGGAAATGCGATAAACAGATGCACACGTGGTAATCTCAGTTACATAATTAGATATATTAGCTGAGTGGATTGTGATATTGCCTTGAAATGAGTGAATGTTTTCCAGCTAAAGTCTCAAAAGATTGAACATAAACCAAAGTTACTAAATTCGATTCTTTTCCTTGTTTTAGATTATAGTGGGGGTGATTCTGCTTTACTATCTTCTGGGAATAAGTGCCTTGATTGGGGCAACCATCATTGCCCTCCTGGCTCCTGTGCAGTACTTTGTGGCTACCAAATTGTCCCATACACAAAAAAACACCCTGGTGAGTTATTCCTACTTCGTTTGTAAATAATAAGTATGCTATATGCTCATAGAATGTATGCAGTATGTACATAAGCAAATTCTACAGACTATTTTATAGACAATAATGCAAATATGGAATAATCATTACAAACACGGAAGTCTGCAGACAGGTATGAGCAGTTATGATGGATCATAAAGTAATAAAGACATTACCCTACCTCCCTATGTACTGTAACTATAATTATGTAGTATGTAGAAGTCTTTATTAAATCTTTAGATTTTTTACATCCACCTGAAGATAAGACAACGTATAAAGTATAAGTATGGATTTGATGCTGTTTCTGTAGGAGTACTCCAGTGAGCGGCTTAAGAAAACCAATGAGCTCTTGCGTGGTATCAAATTGCTGAAGCTCTACTCGTGGGAGCACATCTTCTGTTCCAGTGTGGAGGAGACCAGGAGAAAAGAGCTGACCAGCCTGCAGGCCTTTGCTCTCTACACCTCCATCTCTAGTGAGAAAGACATTTTTTTAACTGTAAATTTTTCACATGTGCAGGCTAAATGAAAAACATTCCTCTTACTCATATTTGTATTATTTTCCAGTATTCATGAATGCCGCTATACCAATCGCTGCAGTTCTTACTGTAAGTACATCTGTCTGAAAAGGATGTGATATGTCTTTACATTGATAATTATAATTGGTTTACTGGTATAAAGTTTACTGAACTTATATACAACAACACTAATACTGTACATAAAAGAATTGCTGGTCTGAAAATTGTTATAATCATGATTTCTGTAAGGGGTTGTTTCTGTACGTTCCAGTGTCTGCTGTTATATAAGACGCATAAAAAAACAAATCCTATAATAGGAAAACAATCCATCAAGCATCTCATATAAAATAACATGTGTAATAACAATATATTTTTACAGCGTTATTCTAGGCCATAGTCGAACAATATGCCCCTTTATCCTATATATAAAAAATCATTACATGAAGCAGTGTGAAACAGCCTCGTGGGCATCATTAGATATTGTAGCAATGAAAATTGTTTGTTAGTTTATTGTAGGTTGTAGTTGCAGGCAAAGAAGAAAATTGCAGTATTTAATATTGGTGTGTGTGTGTGTGTGTGTGTGTGTGTGTGTGTGTGAACAGACATTTGTGGTCCATGTGAACCTGTCTGATGATGCAGATCTATCCCCAGCTGTGGCCTTTGCCTCACTTTCCCTTTTCCACATCCTGGTCACACCTCTCTTCCTCCTGTCCAGTGTGGTTCGCTCTACGGTCAAAGCCCTTGTCAGGTTTGTCACTAACTGCACAACCGTATTTTTCTTTTATAGCTGACCAGTAAACATCTTCTGCTGCGTTCCAAATAGCAATTCTATGTTTGCATTCTAATATTACAAACACAGATCAGCCATAACATTGAAACTACAGTATTAACATTAAAACCACCTAGGTTTTAGGGTCTCCTTGTGGCACAGGATTAGGCCCCTGCCCCTCATGGAGTGAGTCTGTAGGGTCTCTGGTGGTGTGCTGTGGTGTCTGGCATGAGGATACTAACAGCAGATTATTTTTGCAGTGTGGGTTGTGAAATGGGATCTCCATGGATTAGACTTGTTTGTCCAGCGCATCCCATGAATGCCTAATAAGATTGGGATCGGGAGAGTTTAGAGGATAGGTCAGTGGCCTCGGGGTGTTTGTCTGCTGGGTCCCATACATGGTGGCCTGTGGTACACTGTGTGTTCTGGTACCTTTCTACTGTGGCCAGCATTGACTTTTGGCGATTTGTGCTGTTATTGGTTTTCTGCAGCTTCAGACTGTACAAGCTGGCCTTGATGAGCCCTAGGTGCCCATGATCCTGTCACCATTTTGCTGGTGTGTAGTTAGTGATTAATGTCGTTCAGTTCACCTGAAATGGTGTTGATGTTACGGCTGATTGATGTATGTCTGTGTGAAGTTTAAATTCATTCAAGCGAATTAGATCAGAAACATTTCGCTTCTGCACATGAATAGCACAAAAAATATTCTGTCAGATAACATGAGTGTGCAAACAAATTTCTAGCATTAATAAGCAATTCTAGCATTATAAATAGCTCTGAGGCTCTGGATTTACAATGTACAGGGAACCAGTGTAGGTTAAAATTAGCTAGCCTTGCCATTTATCTCTTTCAGTGTCCAATAAATCCTTCCAGCCTAGTGCTGAACATGCATTACTTTCAAGCCACGGGCTCAATCTAAACAGAGAAATGCATGCAGCATTTTATGAAAAGAGAGGATATAAAACATGTTTAGAGGATGGTATATTTGTAGCACACAATTGCAGAAATTTGTAGCACACAGTTTAAAGAAAGCAATAAAAAAAAATTGACAACTTATTTAAAACTAGGCAGAAAACAGTGAGCCCTGTTAAGATCCTGTGGACCTTAATTATAAAAGTGTAAGCAAAACATTTGAGTTACAATAGTGAGTGATTTTAGTAGTGGCTGTTCATAATCATAAACACTGTGATGCTAAAACAGAACAGTCACAATTTGTTGTTGTTGTTTTTGTTGTTGTTTTTTGCCTTATAGTAGACAGTTGTCCATTATTCATTTATAATCATACTATCTGGAGTTCTGGTTCTTCTCACAGTTTGTTTTGCATCAAGTTCATTAATTATCTTAATCTAAACCTACATTCAGAGCACCGGTAAAACTATTGTACCTTGTGACAATGTCTGTATACATACAGTTTTACTGAATTGACCTGCATGTTGGTAAATCTTCTCACAAAACCAACAATAGATCCAATCAAGTAATACGTTTAAGAACATATTAAAACATTCTTCCAGTATATGAATTTATGGCACTTTTGTTAGTTTTGTGTTTAATGTACTCTGTTATAGGTAGGATTATTATGTAGAATTGTCTGGGGGAAAGTTGATAGTGCTCTATTAAGGTGCTTTCAATCCCAATGCTTTTAAAATTGTCCCAATGAAATTGCTCTATCTTTTCCTGATTAGGCTAATCAAATAATGGAGTGTCATTTGCCTCCCATGCTTTATAGCACAGTATATGCTCAGAAATGATTATTAAATTGCACTATTTATTTAAGGAGCTGACAGCAAGAGAAGCTTTATGTGCAAGCTATTTCACACTGTGACAAAATATATAAAGCAGGACATTGTATTAAGGAACTATGATTTAACTAACTTGATTATAAGAAGATTGGACCACATTAACCCTCTAATAATGCTTGTTGGGATTAGTGTGCAGAAGCTGAGTGAGTTCTTCTCCAGTGATGAGATCGGAGAAGAGCAAGAGCCCAAGGCCACCATTCCAGCCTCTTCCACCAACCACAGCAATTACCAAGCCCTTGTGAGGAGTCACTTATGATTGTTACCCTGTCTTTCACTTTACTTAATCACTTTAATAGCCACAGAATAGTCCTTGGTGTGTCTTAATGTCTTGTCTGTATTCTTAGCCACTGAAAGTTGTGAACCGTAAGCGTCCAGTGAGAGAGGAGTGGAACAGCTTTGGGCTACAGAATGAGCAGTACATAGAAACAACTGCGGTGGAGGATGAAGATATCTGCATCAAAGTAAGCTATGATGAATCAGGCAGATTGGTACCATTTTTTGAGATCAAAATATTAGAAATCAATAATATTAATTCCTACCAATACGCCTTTTGATTTGAAGTGATTCTGATAAATTTCTTCATACAACTGTAATTGAACAACCTGCTGGGAAAAATACAACAAACCTGTGCATCAAGGCATACCATAAAATTTCAAGGTAGTTTTATTGAGTCTTTGTGGTAATTATGTTTAGTTATATGTAATTTATTTAGTTTTATTATATTTTAAAGCTAAAGTGTTGCCAAACCCATTAAGGTAATAGGCATGATAGTGACCCATAGGAGATACAGTATCCTTACCGCAGTCCAAGTGTGTAAATGAATATTATAAAAAAATTAATTGTTTTGTAGTAAAAAAAAAAAAAAAAAAAGAAAGAAAAAGGGAAAAAGAGTATTGGACACACAGCAGTTGTTGTGAATTAGCTTAAAACATTAGATGAAAAGATACATTTTAAATGTTATAATTATTTTGTGAAAAATAACAAAAGGGGTTTTAAATTACTAAATATAATAAAAACTAACACAGACATTTATCCCGAAAACTAAGACTAAGACTAAACTTTTAAATAGCTGACAAATTAACACTAATGCTTTACCCTTTTTTAAAGACAAGCTTAAGCAGCACTTTAGCTTTATAGTATTCTTAGACTCGGACCCATTTACCATATACGAGCATGAGCATGCATTTTTGATGAACATTATAAAGTAATTTTGTAAGTCGTTCTGGATAAGAGCATCTGCCAAATGTTATAAATGTACGTATTCGTTTAACCCTGTTGTACTCCATAGGATACATAAATGGGGGAAATAATTGTTATTACTTCTTAATCACTTCTAATGTTGCATTTGAGCATATACTGTAACAAAACAAAGTTATTTGTGCAGCAGGTAAACATGGTGTTTGGAGTATTGGACTTGGACCAGCCTTTATTAAACACTACTTTTGTGAAGTCGAATTAAACTTTAGATTTTTTTAACCTGCTTACTTTTTCCAAGATCAATTTGTACATCGTACTGAAATGTCCTGAAATATGAAAACATGATATTTTAGTGGAAGGTAGAACATCACACATCATCTAAAGATTTTCATTCAAAGCAATCTCCTAAAACTCATCCTCAATACTATCTATAGGAATAGCAATGATTTTAAAACATGTGTGTCCTTTATCTGATAAAAAATTCTGTACATCTGCAACTTTGTATGATGTGGTCATTCTGTATGACCTCCAATACAAATCAGTATTAAAGATAATTTTTCTTGTGCAATTTACTTGACAAATTCAGTGAAAGAGGAGGATTACAGAGATTTTCCGTAAAGGCACAAAATTCCACAAAGCCATGTGTTATGTTAATGTACAAGAATGTGCCTTAGATGGTTCAAGTTAAAATCCAGGCTGTACAGAGATTTTTTGTTTATATTACATAAATTAAAAAAAGCTTAATTAATGACCAAATTGCATAAATATGCCACTAAAATGCATGAAGTGAGAGGAATCTGTTGTGTAACAATTTTGACAGATAAACAGTGGGTATTTCAGCTGGACAGACGGTGCACCCACACTTTCAAATGTGAACATAAAGATCCCATTTGGTGAGTTTCCAAAAATTTCTGTAAAAATGCAGCACAGCATAATGATAAGCACTGCAGGACTGTGAAATGTATGTTCCCCTTCCTTATTGTGTGTGTGTGTGTGTGTGTGTGTGTGTGTGTGTGTGTGTTTGTGTGTGTGTGTGTGTGTGTGTGTGCGTGTGTGGGGAGGGGTGGGCGGATGTGTATGTGTGTGCTTTTTCTGCGCACATTTGTGTGTATGTGTTTGTGTGTGTGTGTTTCCCACCAGGTCAGCTGACTATGATAGTGGGTCAGGTGGGCTGTGGAAAGTCCTCTCTGTTACTGGCTGCACTGGGGGAGATGCAAAGGATCTCTGGTACTGTTACATGGAACAGGTATGTACTGTAGCACATAATGATTATCATAAACACACCTTGAAACATATGTACACTTTGTCCTTTTCGCCCTTTGTCTTTTTGGCTATTTTTGTTGCTGTACTTCTCAAACATCATTCTTGAATAACAGTGCTGCCATTTGTCTCGACTGTGCAAATGTTTATTTTAGTGCAGTTCACTGAGTATAGGATGGAAGGCTTTATATAAACTTCACAAAGCTCTGGTAAATGAAAACATGCAATTGATGGATCTGTGACCCAGATGAAGTAGGATTCATTCAGTGGAGTTGTGTACACAGGGAATAAAGGTCTACATATTTATGTGTTTAAATTCTGTATGCATCCTTAGTATCATCTGAATTTATAGCAAGCTCATTCATACAGGTTATTTTATGGAATATTTAAATTCATCCTGTATAGCTACCTAAAACCTGATCTTGTAATTTATTTGTTATTTATTTCTGCAGAGATCTGGGATAAGAAAAAAAAACAGCTAAATATGCTCAAATATCCAGTAGCTAGGATAATAACATAATAGACAATACATATGTCAAGTGTGTCAGGAATAGACATGCCCAAAGCTTGATGCTACCTCCACCATACCACGTCTGACCTGATCTTTGAATCTGCAGTTGTTTAGAAATGGATTGACCAACACCAGTACAATTTGTTAGTCCCAGGAGTGCTGACAAACAAGTACCCTTTATGTTGGCACAGAGAAACAGAAGTGGGTGTAGAATTAATAATTATAATAATTCATCCTAAAAACTGAGGCATGGTGGCATAATAGTTGGTATTGTGACCTCACACCTCCAGGGTTGAGGGTCTGATTCCCACCTTCTAGTCTATGCGCATGGAGTTTGCATGTTCTCCACCCACAGATCTAAAGACAGTCTACACACAGAGTAGGCTACAGTAACTGGTACTTCCAAATTGCCATATTGCATGAGTGGAATGGCACCCTATATGGGGTGTACCCTGCGTAATGCCCCAAGCCCCCCCCACAACCCTGAGAATGAGTGAGAGAATAATCCTAACAATTTGGTGTCTTTGTTGATATCAAAAACCATAGAACAAATTAGTTATTGTACTCTTTATTGGAGTTTGCTTTCATTATGTATGTTGTACCAGCTCAAAAGAATCCTTACAAGCTCAATATTACCATGAAGATGATGTTCATGAAAAGTGTAAAATAGACAGATACAGTGATAGATAGCAGGGTGGACAAGTAGGTATTTATAACTCCAATGTAGATAAGACTTTAAGCTTTTTTCTTTTACCTTTCCTTGGACTCAAACAGCCAGGGCATAGAGTTAGGCATATTCCTACTCTTATTGAATTCTCTTGAGGATTGAATTAAAACTGTGAACTACACTTACTTAACGTAGTCTATGATTGTAACAGATGAGTCTTTGGTCAGCTTATCCTTCTTTATCCTATAAAGAGTCACACTACTTTATAGCAAAATGAAAGCGAATAAGCTAAAATTATGATATTGTTGAATTAAGTTTACATTTTAACAGAGGTGGAAAGTAATGAATTACATTTACTCGCATTACGGTAATTGAGTAGATTTTTTGTGTACTACTTTTTAAAGTAGTATTTAAAATCTGTAATTTTACTTTTACTTAAATATGTTTTGTTTAAAGTATTGTACTTCATTACATTTTCAATCATATTCGCTACTAAGTAAAAAATAAATGAATGAAAATGAAAAATAATACAAATAATACAACGGGGAAGGAAAAAAATTGCACC
>JAQMYG010000012.1:14398179-14411308 GCA_030014215.1 Clariallabes teugelsi | reverse complement strand
CCCCCCCCCCCCCCCCCCCCCCCCCCCCCCCCCCCCCCCCCCCCCCCCCCCCCCCCCCCCCCCCAAGACAGACCTCCAGAGCAAAGTGGTTTATAGTACATTTCACTACTGTATCAGTACAATGTGCCTAACTCAAATAAAAAAAATATAGTTGTCACATACACAACCATACGCAGTATGACATGCAGTGAAATGCTTAAGAATAAAAGCAGATAGGAGCCAGCCAACTGTACAACTTTATATACAGTGACAATTTGGGAAAACAAAAGTCTCTCATTCATTAAAACAATTCTGCATTTAAACACTGATTCATCCGCATACTCTTTCATAGTTAAAAGAGGATAAAAAAAGGTTTCTGTAGAGATTCCTTACAGTTGATCACTACAAAGCGAACACACAGCTTTACATTTAAAAGTCTACTACTTAAATTCTTATCCATGCTGCCCAAAATTACTGAAGCAATAAGCAATAAAACACGTATTGTTTAAGTGAAAGCACAGGATTTGCTCTACAACACGTCCGATAGCAGTCAAGTTGATAAAAAGGCTTTGAACAAAGCAGGCATCAGTACTCTCAAACTGCCTCCCAGTGAAGTATTTGCTAAAACTATGGCTCAAAAGCATGTTCAGGCAACTGAAACAACATTCATGACAGTGAACCTTGCCTGAAGCCCATCTTCACAGATGCCTGTCAAAGAGAAAAAACGATGAAGCATGTCTTTACTCGACTCAGATGGGAAACATCAAAGTGAAAAAGAAAGAGACGCTTAACATTAGACACTAACTGTAATGTTTAAGGAAGCCCTATTTATTAAAAGATTAGTGATAAGGCAAAAGGCACCATCCGAACAAAGCAGATCAAAGGTAGTGATGCATGGTGTTAGATAATTTCTTTTGGATTAAACAGAATTTACATAAAATTTGAGCATTAATTACAGATTCACACACCACACACTTTTATAAAATATGCAAACAGGTCACAAGGTCACTACATACGCAATGTTGTTGAACACACAAATCTTATGGGTACAACAATGTGGACTATGGTATCAAATTCGCACAAATCATTTATCCCATACTCTCGGAAAGCATACACAGTACTTTTCCGTGTTACTTGGATGATAATTGAGATTGTTTGTACCTCAGTGTCTTTTTCATGGTAAAGCGAGTATACCTTTAGAAATACTGTAATTTACAAGAAACATAATATATGCTTAAGAATCACTTGAGTACCATTACGTAGCATTATAATATGTTAAAGTATAATACGTTAAAGGATACACAGTACAAGGTATAAAAAAAAAGTAACCTTGAGTACAGGTAGAGTTTAGTGCTTTGAGAATTACTATTCAATTGTACAAACATGCATACCCTGATGACAACTAGCTAGAACCAGATTGAGCACCCTACATTTCACATATCTGAAAGTATTGACTGTACTGCTGCATGTTAAATTGTGTTCTCCTGAAAATACATAGATATGTAATCTAATCTATACATTAATCTGTTTTAGACAGTTTGCTCTAGTTCTCATAGATAAAGAGTACATTTAAATAAACTTAACTTCCTTTTAAAAGATTTGAAACTATAAACATGCCCACGTATGATCACAGGTTGGAGCGTGATATTTAATTGAGGAAATTCTATCATGGCTAGTCAACCTTTTATTTCCTCATATCCTTTCAGATTTCTCATTCATTTTCTAATTCAATAAAGTTATCATCAACACAAACACCAAAATGTATGGCATTTTAAGTGTGAATGCTTACATTATGAATAATTTAGGATGTAGCTTATTTGGAAGTTTTATTGCTTAAGTCTGGGCTTTTCCCCCCTTTTTTTGTTCAAGGAAATACAGCTAGAACCAGGAAATTCTCAAAATGAAACTAGCTAGCTAACCTGGCTAGAAACTGATAAAATTCTTGGATGTAATCCAATAATATAATTAGCTATTGTTTGCGGGACAGGGGATATTTATAACATCATACTACGACACTGGTTGTATAATTAGCATCATCAGAATGTCATTTTTTCCACCTGCTGCTGTGTAAAGTTGTTCTGGGCTTAGCTACTAGCCATTTACTAAGATTTAGATTGATGAGTTTGACAGTTTAAGAGATTGATGTGCCAAAGTCTGAAGAAAAGGGGTTATTTTATACTATATTATAAGAAATGTTAAATGTTAAGAAATATTGCATAGATCATTCCCTTGTTCTCTGGGCAGAGCTGAATTTTAATGCTTCATCAGCGTGCAAAATCTTATGCTCAAAAACGTCAAATGAAAAATGTGACAAAATTTGGAAAGTGACGTCACTGTAGGTTAAAAATAGTAAAACCCTCCAGGCAGTTTCAACAAAGAGACAAAATCTTTGCTCAACTGATTCACTATGTGAACACACCTGCATTCCTCATGTGTCATAACATTGTTTTCTTAAAGCTTTCTCAAAGGTTTAAAAATTTAGCACTGTGTGAGTGACATGATAAATGATGCCGTGATGAAGGTCATTCCACAAACAAAGTCTTGTCACGGTTTCTAAAGTACGAGGCCAGAACAGAGCATGCTCTTCAATGATTACTTTAGAGGGGTTTAAAAAATTGTTTTTAAATATTTTTTAGTGGCGTCACTGAAAAACAAACCTAAATTACATGGTGTTTGTGTAGCAGCCTTAGTAATCCCTTCATATTGCAAAACACAAATTTTAGATGCACTTAGTAAATGTTGTCTTCTCTATTGGTTCAGTTGGAGTAACTTTAATCTGATGTAATATAACTGACATATTACAAAAAGTAAACACTGACCTCCAACTACATTTATTATTAACTAGTTATATTACTATTTATTTGTTTAAAAAAAAAAGAAAGAAAAAAAAAAAAAAGAGCCTTCAACTCTTGTACACAGACTCATCCACAATTATCCTATGTCTCATTCATGTTTTTAAGTCAAGCTACTCAAATAATGTACTGTAGTGCACCGGCATCGCACTGTGTGTGGATTCCATGTAATGGAAATCTGAAGGAATGACATTTGTGAGAGAAGCAACCAAAAAAAAAAAAAAAAAGATTGTCGAAACTTGATGTTTTGTCACATTTAGCTGATTGCCAGTATTCAGCCACAGTGACGTCCCATAGGTTTCTCCCCCAAGTTGTACGAGTGTGACGATATTCATGTATCCTCGTTACGCATCTGTGAGGAGTAACCTCCGCATTCTAGCTGTTTTACACAAGGCACATGCATGACTGGTTTTTAGCATTTTAACTCTAACGTTAGTCATTGTATTTCATTGCACTATTCTATTACTGATTAGATGAGGTTTTCTACAATCAACATCACCCCTGAAATAATTTCCCAGTAGTTCACTACACCTTCATGAATTTAGTTAGTTTCAACAAATATGGTATCTTCTTATGAATCCTAATGGCATAAAACAAAACAAATGTAGTCCCTAGAGTTATCAGTAGATCCGTCTCTTTAAACTTTCACAGCATACTGTGGAAGCAAAAGTCCTGAGAGAATGTTATAATTATAAGAATAATCCAAGATTGTGTAAAGAAAATGCTGATTAAATAGAACGCAAACTGCACTGGAAATACAAGACATGAGGCTACCCCCATCTTTCTCTCCCTCTCCATCTTTCTCTATCCCCCCCGCCACTTCTTATAGGAGTATAATCGGTGCGTCTCTCACTTGCAGCCCTGGAGTTTTGCTGGAAGACGGCCATGGCTAAACCAGTCCTGTATCTCTGTCTGCATTCCAGGAGAGGTTATGGCCTGCAGGCACGAGCTTGCTCTGTTGCCTGCTAACAAACCACAAATCCGAACAAAATGAAAGTCAGACAGCTGGATGGATTTGCTTCAGTTGCAAGTACTAGCATCAATGTTTTATGGCAATCTTGCAAATGAGTAGTGTCTTCAGATCAAGCTAAATGATTCCCCCTACCATCTTTGGGGTTTGTTTCAACACACAATTTCTAATGTTTCAGCAGAATGTAGAGATTTCCGGGCAATTTCCAATAAGTACAGGACTGATAGAAGCAGATGCACACAGTGCGCACATCAACAACACTGAAGAAAAGGCCTGTCCTGGCATGTTTACAGAGCCGCTGCTCTCCCTGCATTCCTCTGGTTGGAGGCTGTCAGCATGGCACAGGGCTGAACCTGGTGAAATGGTTTGTTCTTCAGAGCCAAACACATTCTGCACATCATTTTCATTAGAAGCTCATGAGTGGGAATTATGGCTGCCTTGAAGAGAGCACAGATACAAAATCACCACTCAAAATTAACATCTGCAACAATTATAAAATTCAGATTAAATCTAAAAGGAGCACACTAATGCTTTTCGATCTAATATTTACCTACTGCATTTGTTGTGCAATTTGAACACACAAATGTCGATGTAACTGGATGTGTACATCCTACAATTTTCTTATAACATTATTCCTTTTTCAGGAGGTTTTAGTTAACCAAGAACATAAATGGTAAGAAGTTCTGTCACAACAGGCCAATCTTAGGACAAATTGTTAGTGTAGTGGAATCCTAAACATAGTCAGTTGTTTGGTTCATACTTTAAGACTTTCATGGTTCATACTTTTTCTCAGTAAATCTGAATAAATTAAAGCTGTGATAAATATGTAAACAACTCTACATTTGCCAAAAATAGAGTTTAGACAGAAAAGGGTGTCATCCTCCTCCAAAACACAATATTATATCATAAAGTTCACGTCTAGCCGTTTGACATCTCTGCCGCATACTTGTCGCAGTGAAAAATGCAAACAAATAGATTGTTCCAGGATAGGGTGCCAGTGAGGTGAAATAAAGGCTCAGTAGTGCCCCAGTGTGGAGGACACAAACAAACCGCAGCGCTGACTGGTCGAGGATTGAGCATGAAGCTCACACAAAACAACAAGCCTGTATATGGATCTCCATCTATTTATGGAAACACACCAGGTTTCTCAGAAGTGAATTGCAAAACGTCTCCTCTGATCTAGACAACTGATATTTAACTGTTCTAGATCAGATTTGATCTACGAGATAAAATCAACTCCAACTTAAATACACCATGCTGCCTCCTAGTGGCTGCCTCCTGAAACACATACAGGATAAAAACAAACATTCAGCCTGAACAGACACCTATTAATCCAAAATGAGTATAAAAAAAAGAAGTTCTTGTGGAATACATTTTCAAATTTAGAAGGGATTTATTATATACAAAGTAATATGTACAAGTAAAAACACCCATTTCATTCTCTGGCCAGTATTTATTCCAGGTTTACAGAAAACAGAGCAAATTGGATAAACAAAGAGAAATGTTCCTCACCATTAGGTGAAAGGGTACACATAACAAGGGCCAGGGGTTGTAAACACAAAGTGTTCATAACATGAGGGCCAAACTGAGTTGAACTCAGGACTTGTGCGAGTGAGTGATGTGAAAGGAAGGACAGAGAAGAACTGTGTGTGTGTATGAAGGAACAAAGCTCTTCCACAGACCACAGTTGGCCATGTCTTTACAACACCGAGTGAGAAGAGGGAGAGAGGCCAGGAAATCAGAGCCAAGTGTAGCGCGCACAAAGAGAGTGAGAGAGATTGATGACTACGGTCAGTTTTGTTGTCTACAATAAACTGCACCAAACCTCGGAGACTTTGGAAAGGCTTTGTAGAAGCTAAAGATATGTTATGTTGTTCTTGACAACTGCAGTAGCTATGCAAGTAAAACAACGTGCAAAATAAGCACCGGGGCTGGGTGACTCTGGGTGAATTAGGAAACATGTTTTTTCACTTAGAATTGGGATCGCATTTCTCACTCAAGTCTCCTTGAGCAATTTTATATGGAAGAATATGTATATGAACTCGATTTTTGCATTATTATAGCAGACTGTGGAACAATTTTATAGCCAACATCTGCGAGTTTGTAACAGGCTGGTTAATACTGGCAATGTTTCTGTGCTTCTGCTGAGAACTCACAAGCCACTAGAGGATGAATACCGGTCATTGATTAACGTATAATAATTCCCTTTTACACACCTTATATGTCGATTGAAACAATCGATTAAACATAAAATTAAGCATTTTCATGTATATTTCTACAAACTGTCATAAAATCATTATTACAAGTGTTCTCACTACATTTGAAAATTCTGTTCATTTTAACATTTCACAGCTGTCATATGTGCTTTCGCCCCTTTTTGTTCTGCAGACTTGCCATGCTTCAGGGGAGGAGTCATGCAGTAGACAGAAGACAAAAATAAGAGTGAGCATTGAGGTTTTATACAAGTCTATAGGCCAAAGGCTACAGACCTGGCACTGATCTTTAATAAAACTGCACTGCAACAAAGTGTGATTTCCCCCCCATCTTTTTCTGCTTCTTCATCCTGTGCAACACGGATATGTATATATGCAGAACATTATTCAGCAAAAACAAAGCCAGCTTTAACCAGAAGTAAACCTGTTTATACCTCCACTAATTATGTTTTTCAGAACTCTATAATAACCTGGACTTCCTGATTTGTAACAGCAAAAATATTTCATGAAAATGTTTTCCCACCCATGTTTCAACCGTGCAGAGGAGTACAAGGAAGAGGAGATAGCAGGACGGACATTAATAATCTCAATATCATTAAAAATGGTGCAATTTATTATTTTACAGAAGTGAGATCACATAAACCAAAAGTCAAGCTTTAACAGTACAACCTGGTTTGCTCCATTTTGTGGAGGAGCACGCTCCTCAGCAAAACATGATCAGCAGATTTTGGTTGAAGTAGCCAGAGAAACTCAACACACATCACACTTAAATATTTACACCAAACACACCTAAATAGCTGGGAATTATTCACGTACTGTATGAGCCACTACACAGCACTAGCAAAGTATTGTACATGAAATAACTGAGTCTCTGCTGATTACTGGGCTGGGTCTTAGGCACGGATCAAGATTGGATATTGAAATCACAAGTGTGGTGTGGTTCAGGTGAGGCTTGTGGAAAGTATGTTGTGTTTTGTAAGCAGCTTACAAAGCCACTAGGAGACAGGACACCAGAGAATATGTCCTTTTGAGTCTCTGCAGATGTGAATGAACAACAACAGCATGTCACGCTATACACCCCAATCCCAGTGAGGAAAATCCAAGACCAACAAGCATGGACCTTAAGTGGACTAAAGGAGAAAATATCACAATGTTTCAGGTGAATAAGAGAACAGTTCTGACTGTTCGGCGCTTAAATCAAACAAATTAAGGTACGGTTGTTAATGACTAATTAGAAATTTCATTAGCTATTGGTCATCTACATAAAAAAGTTAAATTCCAGTCTTCTATTAAGCTAATTTAAAGTTCTAGGTCATAATTTTACATCTATGCAAGTACAGAGTGTACTTACTGAGCACTTAAACAATTTAAAAAACACAAAGGAGCATAAGGAGCTGTAGGACTTAAAGTGGAGTCCTGTGTGGGAGCATTTCACAAAGAGACCATTGTGTGCACTGCCAGTATTGTAACGGTAAAATATACATTTAATAAAGGAAAAAAACAAGAGCCTGACAAAGTTAGCACAAAAGCACAACCCTAGCACTTGAACAAGCCTACATGCTTAAATAAACAGGAGGTCTATGGATTTTGTGGATGTTTCAAGTTTTTAGTTACCTGACGCCAAGTCAGTGACTTATACATGCCTATACTGTACGTGTTAAGTTGACTGTGTGGGGTTTCTCTGGGTTCTCTAGTTTCTTCCCAAAAAGAAGCCAGCAGGTATATTGGCTACTTTAAGCAGGACTGACTACCAGGTGTAAATGTGTGTGCATGCATGGCACTCTACAATGAACTGACATCCTGTTCTATTCTATAACCATAACTGTTAATCGATTGTTGGCTGGATTGCTCTGAGTTCATGCTAAAAAGGGAAAGATATGTTGCAGAGAACCCCAAAACCTTTTGCACCCTACAGGCATGCAAATGTTCACTTACAAACTTCAGCCACAGTCTTTGGACAGTGTGAGTAAACCCGCCAAGCACGGGGAGAACATGCAAACTCCACACTCAAAGGACTGAAGGCGAGATTTAAACCACCAACCATGGAGGTGCAAAGAAACATTGCTAACTGCCAAATCACTATCAAATGGCGCCCACTCACATCCTATCAAGGGTGTTTCCCTCAGGCACGACGTTTTAGGATCGACTCCAGTCACACCATGATCCTGAACAGGAAAAATAAATAAATAAATCACTTAATGAAAAAGAATTCACACACGTTATGATAACGTTATATTTCAGCTGTGGCTTTTTTATTCCTTTGTCATCTTACTTTAATCCCAGTCTTGAAAAACAAATTGCTTGAAGGAAAATTATGCATTTGTGTTCTGAAGTCTAAACAAGTCAGTCCATTTTGTGAAGAACTGCTGCTGTGCGGTTTTGCTGCTCTCACACACCTGAGTTAATTCAATGGTGACTAAGCAAACTCATCAGCTTGGACTGAACAGAGTGTGGGGAGAAAAAGAAATGCAGCACTACAGAGACCTGCCGGTGCATTTTCAAAAAGCTGTGAACATTCTGTCCTGTATAGCCTCCTACCTCATCACTTTACTTCATGTACTGTCACAGAGATTTGGTGTCCTGTGGACTGTATGCAAGAACATGCTTCAGTGAGCAATAACATGTCCTTCCTTGCACCTCTCCTCAACTGACAAGCCGCTTCGAGATATACATAGAAAATCCTGACGCCACAAAAAAGATGATCCTTTCCACTTTGAATGTCATTTTGCCTAGAGAGAAAGACAAGATGGTGTGTTTAGGAGGCTGGCCATAGACCCTGCAATTTACCCAATTGGCCAAGAACAAATGAAGGAGGCACATCTGCCAAGCGCTAAAGTAATGAGGCAGCTATGAGCTGGCAAGGCCAGAGTGAGAGAGAGAGAGAGAGAGAGAGAGAGAGAGAGAGAGAGAGAGAGAGAGAGAGAGAGAGAGTGCTTTCCTCTGCTGCTGGGCACCAAGTGAACGGACTGACCTTGGGAGCTGACGCGGAGTGATTGTGCAGTTATTCCTGTTTGAGTTACATCGGACACTTCCTGTAGCTTTGAATGCAGAGATACACAGAGAGAGAGAGAGAGAAATAGATACACATATATGATCAAAAGCACAGCAGACATATCGGCGTCTATTACTCAATCCCCCTTACTGGGAGACAAACTAAAAATAAAGTCTCTGGAAATGCAGATCATGTAGTGGTGAGAAGAAAAATAAAACGTCTTGTATGAAAAAAAGCTTACTTTGAGATGCACACTTAATATGAGGCACAATCAAGCCCATTTCCCAGCATCCTTCTAAGGTTGATCATAAAACAAGACTTTCAACATATTTTTTGTTTTCTCTACTCCAGAGCTCCCCCTAATGCCAAAAAAATAAATAATCACACCTACAACCACGAACATGACATGATGAACATGACTCTTCGTCTAAAAATCAAGTATTACATTAAGTGGATGCACATAAGATAGTAAGTAAAGCAGACAACAACAAAAAAGAATAAATAAATTGTCTCATTTGTTGTGAATCACAACAAATTGATCAGTTATATTAAATTAGCAGAAAGTGCTATTCATTTGTAAAAGGAAGGTAAGTGATCGCTGGAAGTACAGATAAACCCCTTTAGTAATTAGTTCTTGTAATTCTTGATGCATCGAATAAATCATGCCAAATCTATTAAAGGGGGGGTTTTGTATTCCACCTTGTGTATTGACCATGACTACAGAACCTCTGAAACTAAGAGGAATTCAGACAGTCAGGAACTACAGCACATCAGACAAAATATCAGCTCGGTCATCTAACTGAGGCATTTCTTTTTTCATTCCAAAAATAGGTTAAACCCTTTAAATGTACCGTTATATCCGAGTGCGATTACTTTGACTTGTGCATACTTAAGCATTTGTTTATTTTAAAAGGATGGTAGTTATTGCAGTCGTACTAAATCAGAAGGTCATAAACTTAGCCAATTCTTTGTTTACATAATTCCAAACAGGAAATGGTTTTGGGATGGTGCATGTACAGTGTGTTGTAATGTACCACCCTTCAAGAGATGTTTATACTGAAAGCAGTGAGCATGAGCAGTTCATTTCAGCCTACTGTTTAACTTTTTCTCTTCACTGATTTCTCTACTGGTGTGTGTGTGTGTGTGTGTGTGTGTGTGTGTGTGTGTGTGTGTGTGTGGTGCCTAATGTGGAGTCAGTGAGAGCATTAGCAAATCAATTAACTCCACTCGATTATGCACCTTCATAAAAACAATGCCACTGAACTACTGAAATAGAAAGGCAGAGAATGTTAAATACACCAGCACACTGAATTATAATTAACAAAAAAGGTACAGGACCTCCCAGATCCCTATATTAAAAGCCTGCTTACTCTGCACTCTGACTGACAGTGGTGATAAGGAATTGCTCTCTTTAGCATGTGAGGTAAACTAGGGTCCCAAAGCAAGTTATCTCTTCTGAGGAGCGCTGAACATAACCTACTGCAAGCACACAAAGCCCAGGCTGTTCGTTCAAGTGCGTGTATAAGAAAGGAAAGAGGCATGAATCACCACAGTCTGATGCTTTTAACCAGATACAGATGTGACTCTTTACTCTTGGCGAGCATCATCAAGAATCATGGAGCTGCAGCAAGCAGTTATATATAGAACCTTCCTGCAGTGGGTATAAAACCTCAACCACATGTGAAAGGAAAAAATCCTGTTTTAGCCACACTCCACATATGAGCACATGCTTCTTCAGTCTGACAACACTTTGCAAACTTTTTAATACAACAGACTCGAATCTAAAGCATTGAGCTGTCACTATCCTCTAATGGGGATGTACCTAAGGTAGTAGGGAGTGGAGGAGCTAAATGACAATGATAATCCAAACAGGCATTGCCCTCAACTTCTTGCATACACACACACAAAAAAAAAAAAACCCACACACATTCTCAGAGCCTATTCTGACAAAACTCTGGTGAATTGCTACATTAACTCAAACCCAAGGTCTCAGGACACTGTGTCCTGAAATGTCTCTTACACACACAACACCAAACACCAGCGGCACCAGAGGAAAGAAGCGGAATGGAACTGTACTACCAAGGGAAAGGAAAGTTAACATGCCTGCAGGCTCAATGTAAACAGCAAGAGAAAGATGTGGAAAAACCTGGTACCTATAAAAGAAGCAGTCGCAACACACTAGAACCCCCATGCAGCTGGTGTTGCGGTGAGTCTCGGCTGAGGTCCAAAAATTCCTCCCCTTATTCCCTTGCGCTTGCCCTCCAGATGCAAGAGACTACAGGTGAGGGAGAGGGCTGTTATAGCTTTGGCATGGCTGCCTGCAAAGTTCTGCAGCAGCAATCTGGCCACGTCATTCCCTCTCTCGATCCCAGACCAGAGGGAGGCACAGTTAGCTTCCGACGATTTCCCCTTGGCACAACTCAGTCAGCAAACAAACAGCAGTGTCTGCAGTAGGCGAGCACTGCTGGTCTCGCACGATCACTCAGCAATTGTGTGTTCCGTGCTGCTGCTATTGCCAGCCTCTTTCTCTTTCACTCCCTCCCTCTCTCCCTCCTCTCCCTTTCACTCCCCCTTTCACTATGCCTCAGTCTCTTAGCATATCTCTCTCACTTTAAATCTCTACATGTTTGACGGTATCTCTCTACCTTCCACCCCTCCTCCTTTCTGTTCTCTTTCTGTTCTCCTCTCCAAATTTTTCCTCTCACTGGCTTGGACACTTGAGGTGGGACCATTGGGTTGGCAAATAACATTTAAGGCAAACTGCCCACTGGTGAATGCAGAAAGAGCTCTGGCATTTTACTCTTTGTTTTTAACTCTGTCTTGCTTTTTGCAAAGATTTTAGAAGACAGGTTGCACCTGACAGATCAAAATCTATGACAGAAATTCATCGAATTATCACTATCAGTTTGTTACTTTTTGTTTTGTATTAAACAACTGCAGAGGTCTCTGCGGCCAAAAATAATAATTTATTATTATTTTTTTTAATAATGACAGTTACTGAATGGAGCATTAAATGCAGGAGCATGCTACTTATTAGATGAACACTTTAGTATTGATTTCATCTCTAATGTAGGGGAGAGTGGGGTCAGCTGTAATACTATCATGACTCTAATAAGCAACCAGCTACAGTGGCGACACTCCTCAATAGAGCTGCATGACTTAATCGATTATGCAATTACAATCGATCTTTTCTTGGTTGAGTTAATTGAATTATTGGGTCAGCTTTCAGTTCATGATTGATCAATATGTATTATTTAAGTATATATCTATTGGTTAAATGGTCCATAACTGGCAAATTCTTTACAAATTTATAATAGTTTTTGCAAAAATAACATTGAATCTTCTCCGAATACTTGCATTTTAGAGGAGTATTGCTGCTTCTTTTAAGTTCATGGGCTGTAGGTGCATTACCACCACCTACTGGACTAAAATGTGAAACACGATTAGCAGGAAAAATAATTATCAATTCATATGGGGCATAACATTTAATCAATCATTAATGTAAGTACTGTATTGAAATGCTGTTTAGCTTATTAGAAATTATTTGTTTTTAATATTTAAAAATTCCTTTAAGAAACATCTCCTTGACATCATTTAATTTTATTTTAAATCAAATAAAATTGACAGTCAACAGCTCTACTGCACAAGACACAAACTGAGAATGTTAGTGAAAGTGTTAGTTTTGTTTGCGAATGAAAATATGCTAGTTTTGTGGAGTTGACCATCAGTTAGAATGACTGATGATTATTATTATTATAGATTTCAGGATAGTTTAATGTGGGGTTGCAATGACACCTCAACACAAAAGATTATACTGACTATGCAAAGAAGTTGACTTCCATGGAGTGCATTGACAAACTGCAATGTTTACTTTTGTCTCCAATTTTGCCAGTGCATGGTGGAATATAGGGCTGGGCGATATGGCAAAAAAGTAATCTCGATAATTTTCCCCCATATTGAACGGTAACGATATATATTTCGATATAAGCTGTTAATGCCGCCAGCTTTAAAAGAGTATCCCAACAATGACTGAAGCCACAAAAATGAAAGGGTTCATTAAATTACATTTTAAAGTATAGTTTATTAACAAAAACAGATGACAGATTTGGCCTTAAAAATTAAG
>JAQMYG010000012.1:14348458-14369529 GCA_030014215.1 Clariallabes teugelsi | reverse complement strand
ATATATACTGTATATATATAGTATATGTGACTTTGGAATATGATTATGTATTATTGCAATATATTGCCTTATGATATATTGCATGTCTAAATACAAGTCTTTAAAATGTCACCTACCGTGGCTCTGTAAAAGTTTTAATCAGTACCATATGATCTGTTCCAGCAACTCCACAAACCTTTTAGATTTTTAGCCAATTTCTGTAACAAACACCGTCAGAAGATAACATATAGGAATCTTACACACTACACTTACTAACCCCTTCAAATTCCTGCCTTATAGCAAATTGTACCAGAGTATGAAGTCTCCTAACCTGAATAGAGTAAGCCTAAGCCCCAACTCTTTTTCTTGATTTAAACGCATTTCCTCATCTCTTTAAAAACACTGGATGAACTTCAGGAAGCTAATTGCATTAAATGTTTGTAACACACATAAATATCTCTTTAACAGCTTCAGTTGTGAAAATATATTGCTTCCCACTCCATAGAATCTGTTATAATTCAATTGAATTGTTGGCTTTTTAAAGCTTGCAGGATAGTCTGCACCCAAAACCAAACATACAGATTTTCTCTTTTTTTGAGTAGTTGCTTTTGCTACTTCTCATAATGGCAGGCTTAAAGAGTCCTAAATCCAAAGCATATATTTTGTAAATGGAATTACTGTATGTCACAGATTATTCTATAATCTGGGTATATAGTATAATTCCAACGATAGCTCATGATGTTTGAGCTAATAATACTGTATACTGTATCACTATATTTTCCCTCTGCATGACTAAGAGTAACCAATAGAGGGCAGGATCAGTTCAGTTACAGTTTAGTTACTTTTTTATTGCAGATTAACGTAAAGTTAGTCTGATCAGTTTACGATATAATACATTAAAATGACAATTAAAAATGGAAAGATTAAAAAAGTACTGAGGTGTGACAGCCACTGACGTTACTTTAATTCAGTCTACTTAGTTATTAATAATATTGAAATGTCTTTATTGATAAAACTGCAACTAAGATTGTGTAGGTAAAACAATTTTTTTTTCTTTGATTAATAAATAGTTTCAGGTATTCACTGCTTATAGGGTCAATTTGAGAAAAGAGTGAACAAGAAAAAGAGCAGATGTAGCTCTGATGTAACAACACCGAAAGTTTCCATATATAAACTCTGGGAACCAAGATGATCCTGGAACACAGCATGTCTACGGCTGGGAACAATCATGTCCTCTGAAACACGAAACACACACACACACACACTCACACACATACTTGTGAACAAAAAGTCATGTTTGTCATTTTATCAAGTGACAAACATTAACAATTTCAAGTAAAATATGTGAGAAAAAAATAGAAGTAGCCTGAGAAAACATCAGAGAGATGATCTCAGTGCCTGACTGATGCCAGCGGGGATTTTGGTGCTGAAATAGCTGAGAAACAGAGGACTCTCTTGTGTTTCAACGGCAGCATGTCATCATGCAGTCATAGTCAGCTGCTCGTCAGTTATCATGGATTTACACAAGCACTAGTCATCATTATCTCTGCACAAAATCGTCCTTACACAGGTTATACAATGCATTATATAGGTCATATAGAAGTTAGACATGATGGTAGACAGTGGTGGAAAAATTATCCTCCAGTGAATGGACTGAGCTGTTGTGTCATAGTCGTACTCAGGTAGCACGTCAGAAGTATAGCAAGTACATTAAAGATATTAATATATGTACAGTGACCCTATTCATCTTCAATTACTATTAAAAGATGTATGAAAGATAATATTAGATTACCTTTTCTTGTTACTTTTTATAAAAAACATACATGTTGCCATTACTTGAAGAAGGCCATACGAAATGTTTACGTTTGATTTTTGACTTGAGTATGAAGGGTTAATGTTGACGAACACTGGTTGTACCAGCCAAATGAACTGGAAATAGTTTTTATTTATTTTTAGATTTGCAGATATTTGAGTAAAGTAAAGAAGAATTACTGAAGTTTTCTCTAGCTCTAAGGCCAGATGAGCAAGACAATGGATTGTTTAAGGAAGTAAAACAAGGCGAGGAGTCATAAAAAGATCCCTAGTACTGAGGGAAAACGAAAAAGAATTCCACAGTGGGAAGAGGGGAATTTCTTCCTCCACTTTCCCACCAGACTGAGTGCGCCCCTTGGCACACAGCAGGCCTTTTCAATAGATATCACCTTGACCTCCAGCTCTCACTGTACTGCTTGTGTGTGCCAGAGTATTGGTGCCCTTTGCCACATATTTACTTCATTTTTCCTTTCAACAAAGACACTTGACCTAGGAGGCAGTAATAGCATAAGAAGCAAAACATGGAGGTCAGATGCAACACAATTACTTTGTTACCATGTTTTAGTCTGTTAGTAGCAAGTTGTGTCGGTCCTGCTTGTGCCACCGAAACAGCTCTGACCCATTAAGTCATGGGCTCCACAAGACCACAAGGTGTGCTGTTGTATCTGGCACCAACGAGTCCTTTAAGCTGCAAGGTGGCGCTACCATGGATCAGACTTGTCTGTCCAGTACATCCCACAGGTGCTCGATTGGATTGAGATCAGTGGAATTTGTAGACTAACTTAACACTGTGAGCTCTTTGTCGTGTTTGTCAAACCATTCCTGAACTTTTTTTGCAGTGTTGCAGTGCCTATTATCCTGCTGAAAGAGGTTAATGCCATCAGGGAGTACTGGTACCATGAAGGGGTATACTTGGTCTGTTGGCTGTAGGAAGTTGGCTGTCCTTCCTTGAACCATGTTTGGTATGTACTAACTTCCTATAGTGCATGCTGGTGTCATTTCTTTCCGATCTCTTCCCAGCAGTCCACATTATGTAAAAGGAAATGTGATTCATCAGACCTGGCCACCTTCTTCCATTGCACCAGGGTCCAGTTCTGATGCTATTGTGTCCAATGTAGATACTTTTGTCAGTGGACACAGGTCAGCATGGGCATTCTGACTGGTCTGCAGCTACGTGGTCCCATACACAACAAATTGTGATGCACTGTGTATTCTGACACCTTTCTATTGGAACCAGCATGAACATTTTTAGCAATTTAAACTACAGTAGCGCTTCTGTGAGATCTGACTACACAGGCAAGCCTTTTCTCCCCGTCCATGGCCATGGCCTTCCTTGGACCACTTTTGGTAGATACTGACCACCACAGATCTAAAAGAGTTGCGTCTTTGTCAATTTGGCCTTTGTCAAAGTTGATCAGATCCTTACGCTTGCTCATTTTACCTGCTTCCAACACATCAATGTCCAGAACCGACTGTTCACTTGTTGCCTAACACATCCCATTGCTTGACAAGTGCTTGTAAATAGCTAATTCATTTTACCTCTCAATGGTTTTAAGGTTTTGGCTGATTCATGTACTGTATATGGTTTCTAAATAGTTTATATAGTGACAGCTATTGGAATTCAGCTAATTTGTATTGTCAGAATTATCATGCTATCAGAAATTTTGAAGATTATAAATAATTTGCTAATGTTTTTCTGCCTTTCCTTTGTTCAGGCAGTTATTAGTAATGATCAGTGTGTGACCTGTGGCCGATGTTTTCTTTTTTCTTTTTATTTGCAAATTTAGAAGTTTACATATACAGTAATTCCCCTACATACAAAGATTCGAGTTACGGACTTTTAAAGATACGAACATGCGTTTGCACGTGTTCAATTGTTGAAGTTAGATGACATGTCCGGCACACATTGTCATGTGCATGCAGTGTCCATCCCAGGATGTTCAGGAGCAAGTGTAAAAGCAACAGCAATAAAGATGTACTGCTAAGAAGTGCCAAGCAATAGCGATGGAGACATAATTAAGAAATAATTAATATGGAGAAATAAATAAGAGAATGGAGCGAGATGAAAAGATGGCAGACATTACTTGTTCTTTTAACATGAATCATTCAACCATTATAATGATTCTTAAGAACAAGGACAAGATATGCTAGTTTTATACTGTGTATAGCCAATTGTGTTAGTATTCTAGTACCTAGACAATGTTTGTTGGACTTATGAACAAATTGAACTTTCGGAACAGAACTTGTTCATATGTTGGGGACTCACTGGGACTCCTTTAACTCGAGACTATGCGCTTCAATTTTTACATATATTTACTATTTAGATAAGTAATTGCACTTCAACATTAATAAGGAGTTTGGGTATATTTACCACCTCTATCACAGTATAAGTGATACATATTGTATACATTTGCTCCAAAGTCTCAGATCATGTAACATGTATTCAGTATCATCCACTTCCCACTACAGTAATAACCTAACGTTAAATTCAACATGTCACTCGAAAGTACAGATGGTCTTTGACACTCAAAACATTTATTCATGTCAGTGTAGTTTAAGCCTGTTCACATATGAGCTTTGCTGCATACATATAAGAATAATCTGAAGGCGAAGCTTAAGCTCTCACCTTGCCAGGGACGGTTGGAGATTAGCCAGTTAAGCCTCAGCTGCCTGATTTACCCCTTCAAATACATGCTCAAAGTCATATACAGGTATCCAAACTACACCACATCTCATGCTTCGTTATTTTTGTATAACTTTTTTTTTTTCTTAACATACAGTTAAGAGAGTTGAAAATCTTGAATTTTGGAAATTGGATCAAAAAAGTAAAAACCAGCAGAGTAAATATTGTAACACAAGAATCTGCAGCCAGTTTTATCCACAAGTACAGTACTATAAACTCCTGTGTACTATACTGTAGCAACATGCAAGACATAGTCCTATGGTTTGGATTTTAAGGTACATACATAATTTCATTTTTATCACTTGGCTGCTTCTAAAATAAATAAATAAATAAATAAATAAATAAAAAACGGCAACAACTGATACCGCATTTTAAGTAGAGACAAATCTATTAAAATCTTCTTATTAAAAAAAAATATATATGATTAACGACTATTACGTTCCAGTCACTTTTACACCTTTTAAGCTTGAATTGGTATATTAGCAGACACCACTGAGATGTACAGTAGAGTTAAATATAGATAAAGGAGGCACACACACCAGCTCTTATTTTATGATGTTTGTATTTTTGTTTCATCTTCACAAAACAGGTACAGGGGAGGAAAAAAGCCATTGAATAGAACCTGAGGTATTTTGCGTCAAGCAGCCTAAGGTATTAGGATTTTTTCTAAAAGAAAAAAAAAGTTCCCTATTTCAATTATTCTTCTAGATACGTTGCTATTTACACAACATTAATAATAATAATAATAATAATAATAATAATAATAATAATAATAATAAAATTGCCAACAATTAAACAGTTTCAGCAAAAGGACAGCCTGCATCTTTTCATTACAAATCTTAAATAATGATAACAATATGTTTAAAAATATAGAGGTGATGAAATGAAAGGAAATACAGGTAATGTGTCACACAAGGAAAGAAAAAGAAACAAACAGCAGCACAAGTACAAGGACAAGGGTTTGCCATATAGAGTAGCTAACTGAGAATACATCCATAAATAAATAACCAATCACCCCACAGCAAAGGGGCAACACCATGCACATGTACAGACATGAGAGACCCTTTCAGTGGGATTTCCATAAACCTTTGGAACATATAAGAAATAAGAGATAGAGTTAATTACAAAGAAAAGAAAAAAAATATGTGGGTGTAGAAAAAATGAGTGCGAGAAAGCAAAACCGAAAGTAACAGAGATAATAAGAGAAATAGAGAGAGAGGATGACAGTTGTGCAGGTATCCAAAGCTCAGAGATGGGACTTGTGCGCACTTCCCCTGAGCTGAACTGGAGCATCATGTGCCATCATTCTACCACACTACATCAATGTTGCCTTCATCTAACCTAACACAAACCTTCGTAAAAATAGAGATAAGTGAGTTGAATTAATTTATATGACTGGTAGGCACAGCTAATAAATTGAGCTATTACCATAATTTGGAACAAATCTTTGAAGTTACTTTTAATATCCCATGCAGATAAAAGAGACAAGGAAATCAAGATCGGCCTCAATCAAAAATAGTCATCTGTTTGATGCTTTGGGTTCAAAAGGGTCCACTGTCGTTAGTCATTCACACTCCATCCATAAACAGGCCCAAGCTCACAATAAATAACATAAATATTAATAATAAAAAAAAGTGGGGACAAACATTACTCCTTCAGAGTCTCTCAACATTTTCACGTATGTGCTTATAGATAAAAAGCTCAATTCCTTAAGATAATTTCTTTAAACAACCATTTCAGGAAGCCAAGATTTCATATGGATATTCCTATTAGTTTAGATTATACATGCTTACAGGCTTATTTTATTTTGGAGCTAAAAAGTTGAACAGATCCTCGAACAATCCCAGCATGTGAAAGTTCAGAACAGGTGTAGTGTAATGCATCAGGGTTTGTAAAAGATTTGTGGTACCCTTATGATGAGATTTTTTTTCATCGTCTCTTTCTTAACGCAACAGAAAGTGCATTACAAAATACCAGATAAATTCATTTCAACAATCACTCTCCCTTAGAGTTGAAAATTAAAAAAAAGATGAAGAAAAGAGGATATATTGCTTGCAGTTGTACATCAGTTTTGTGAATGAGTTCATAAATACCTTATAGTCAAAAACTGAGGTCAACACCAAAAAAAAAAAAAAAGGATCGACAATCATTATATTATTTCTCATTACCAGAATGAACAGATAAAATAAATTAAACTACAATAGAGAACCCCAAAAATTTGAAACGTCCATTAAGAGACCTATGCATGGTGTGTATAATATTCATCTGTAGGGAAACCAGCAGCCTCAGAAACGACAGCATGCTCAGTGTAAGAAAGGTGGGTTGAAGTTCCTTTTGTGCCCACCCGTTGTACAGTGTGTGGGGACTGAAATCAGGGAAAAGGTAAAGAACAAACACAGAGAAGAAAAAAAATAACAGTAGGCACTGCAGGAAAACTTCCACAATGCTTTTTTTTCATAACGTTCCTGCATCCTCCTCCAGGATTATTTACTGGCATACAGGAGCTGGGGGGAACAAAAGCAATGCACAAAGAAGCCTTCATCTGTTCAGCACAAGTCTATACCAGGGCTTCAGATGTGCCAGCAAAGGCCCTTGAGTTGTGGATGTGTAAGTTCACCGAGTCTGTGTGAGAGTAATACCAGATGCAAGTGTGACCAGAGGACACTGAGCCATGCTTTAATCTCAATACACTGTGAGGCTGGTAAAGCTTTTTTTTTTTTTGGAGACGGAAATGTCATGTACACTGAGAGTTGGATTCTGCAATCAAATACAACAGTTCTGTCCTTATTCCTCCCAAATTGTTCTGGGATGGTGATGGCTTATTAAAAAAAAAAAAAAAAAAAAAAAAAAAAAAGACAGACAGCGTGAAGTCTGCCTGCATCCAGCTCAACTGGCTTGGAGTCTCAGAAACAAACATAAAAATCCAAAATCGATTTCTCACAGTCCTACACACTAAAATAAAATGATCTTAAAAAAGTCAGGAATCAGTCAGCCATTGCCATTCTGTCCCTCAGTCCTCCCTCACCTGTAAGTGGCACCTGCCCATCTCCATGCCCGTCAGTCCCATGGAACAGTGCATCTGTCAGGACACCTCAATAATTTCCATACTGCCTGAGAAGCTGGACTGCTTACCAATCTTGCCGAGCTCCTCCCTTGAACGTGTATCTGAGATTCCGTCTTCAAATTCCATCTGACAACTGCGTCGTTTAAACTGTTTGTCACTCCCAGCAGCAGAGCCAGATGTATCCTCATGCCAGCTAGCTCGCGACTCTCGTACCTCTCCTGCCTTCTGACGTAACCGGACAGCCTCACATGGTCCTGGGAGTGCACTACAGCCCAGTGGAGCAAAATGTACTGATGCCGAACCACTACCCGTGCTAGTCAGTGACTCATAAAACCAAGGGGCATCGCCTGTTGGTGTGACTGGTGTGGTAGCTTGTGAAGTGTCTCGGTGTTTGGTCCACATGGGGCCAGTGCCAGCTACAGGCAGCCCAAGCAACATTGCGGACTTTAGGTTCTCATCCAAGCTTGGACTCTTGTGCCCAGACAGCGAATGACCAAAGCTCAGGTTCATAGACTGCACAGGTGAGTTCGCTCCACTGTGCTTGTTTTTCCTGCGCAAGCGAACCTTTGCACAGTTCTCAGCCACTGGGCTTGGCGAATCAGCTGAGCTTGGGCTGTCTGAACATGGAGACAATTGACACACGCCATTTGAGGACCCTGGACTGGGGCTGTCAAGTTTACAAAGCTTGGGGACATCCCCAACATGAATAGGCATGAGGTGGGGACATTGGTTGGGTGTGTAGACAGACTTAATGTCCAATGAAAAGGAGCGCTTGAGGCGGTTGGTGTCCAGGATGCGCTCAGCTGACAGATTGAGACCATTGAAGCCCTGCTGGAGGGACGAGGGAGAAGGCATCTTTGTCTCAGTCTCTGAGATCTCTGACTCACCATCTAGACGAGCTCTGTCTGGTTTGAAGGTGGTTTCATGTTTTGGATCCTCTGCCTTGCTGGGCTGCTCATTCTTCTCCTGACCTGTAGACAGTGCCTTCAGCAGATGGAGACCCTTCTCAAACTCAAGCAGCTGGCCCAGGAAGTTAAAGTTTGGTGATATTGAAGGTCTGCGGTCTTTAACAAACCTGGTACAAGAGAGAGAAAATCTTTTCCATCCCCATTTGTACATGAATAAGGTGCAATCTTTTAGTCAAATGCTAAAGGTGGCTAGGTGTTACTTTTTACATATCTCTATGTGAGTCATTCTTCCAACTAAGAAAAAATCTAATATTACACCATCTTTTAAATAACTTGCAATTTAAGCTGTCGGGTATCGGAGGTAGTTTACCTGTATGCCTCATCCGATGACAAGCCCATTGTCTTCATGATGTAAGCAATAGCGATAGTGGCAGACCTGGAGATGCCAGCTAAACAATGGACAATGACTCTGCAGTTGGAAACCTTGGCTTTGTCTAAGAAGGTGGAGGAAAACATACATGAGTGACAAACACAAAAGACAACCAAACACCATACTGACAGGCAAAAGGAAAAGTACATCTAATCTGCTGAAAAGCTTGTGCAAAACAATTGTGTTCTTCTGGGTAGGTCCCCAGGGCAAGCTGCTCAATTTTCAAGCCAGCTCCAAACATTCTAGTCAAGATATATTTTTTTAGGTCTGATCCAGGATCAGTTTTACTTGGAGTACCCAAACCCTAGATAAAATAAATCCTTAGCATAGATATCCCAACCATGTGCAGAACCTTACCGATGAACTCATTCGTTTTGTCCAGCCAGGGTAAGAGTTTCTCACAATAGTTGTCATTGACAGGAATTCGCATGAAGTGGCTCTCCGAGATGAACTCAGGTTTTGGACACGTGTTGCTGGCGTTAAGCACATACGTGATGCCATTCTGGGCCATCAGATCCTGGAACAATGGAAAATATGTCAGTATTTCTAAATATATACCTAATATGATCTTAAAAATTACAAAAATTACATTTTGTGCCAGGACGCCAAACAATTGGTCTTGAATTTAGACATTTAGGTAACTTGGATTGTTACTGCTAGAAGACTGTTCAATGATCTGTGTAGATGAAACCTTCCACAGACTCCCCATGACACTATGGCTCTGTCTCACCTTGTTAAGTACATCCTTCTGGGAGCCAAGATAGAGATGGGGTAGAATGCGGGTGGGGCCTACATTAGCCACAGGCAGGCAGGGTTGAGACAGGCTCATGGGTAGGGTGGCCACTGGCTTCCCTTCACAAAGACCTGGGAAGCAGGAGGAGAATGCTGCAAAGCCACCTGCCAAGAAACAGAGAGTAAGAGGGAAAATACACGTCAGGAACATAGTGATCTGACCGGAAAAAAAAAAAGATGTAAAACTATAAAAAGAATCTGAGAATAATGGAATATTTTGAATCTTCCACTAAATACTGTAAGAGGTGACCGATGTAATGTCAGCAATACCACTGACAACTTTTAGAGAAACATTTAAACCAAAAACAACAATCTACTGTCTGGGGGGAAAAAAAGAAATATAAAAAGAAATATAAAAAACTAGTACATTATGAATAAAGTCATGCACTTCACATGAAAGAATGGAGCATGTGCTCTAATCACTTGAATGTTCCAAGCATGTGAAGCAGAATATAAAAGGGTGCTGTCTCTTTAAGAGCCAGGCGGTCCCAGTTGTGTCTCTCGCAGCTCCGTTTCCTGAATGACCTAATATCCTCTACTGAACAATCACGTCAGTCCTGGAGAATGAGGGAAGCTACAGGTGTAGGCTATGCACTGAGGCCCCTGATTCAGAAGGAGTTGCAGCTACAGTGCCCCTGGCATACAGCATATGCAGAGACGCTGTACACATATGCACATGTTTTATAAAAGTTTGGGTAATGCATTCTGGCACTGGATGGAGGGATAAAAAGAAAGCATTTGTGTGATTAAAGGAAAGCATGAGCCTAATTCTCGGAGGAGGTACATGAGAATCTGGGACATGTTAACCCTGGGAGTGTAAGCACATTTGTGCACACACATATACAGTCGGAGCACAGCAGTCAGCCAGAGAACCATGACATCACTGTGTCTGCACAGCCAGGAAACAGAGCAAAGAGCAAAAGCCATAGTACAGAGGAGAAGGGAGGAGGGAGAAAGGGGGGAGGGAGTGAAATACAGAGAAGTAAAATGAGTCAACGCAAATAAAGCCAGAGCTGATAAGCAGGTTTTTAACAAAGAGTCAGCATGGAGTGGCAGAGTATGACATCATCCAGCCTTCACACTCCACTGACTAACCGAAGTTCAACAAACAGCAGCCAACAGCCCAGGGCATTTCCAGCTAACGGCCATGCCGAGCACCTGTCTCCCCTAATCTGCAGCCAGACTTTGTTTCTGAAACATAGTTTTTGAAACCTGGCCCTTTAAGACGTTGAGTGGCAGCCTGTCTGTTTCCAGCTATTAATGGCAACTGCTGGGGCAATGACATCAGCGCAACAGAAGGGGGGGGTTTCACATGTCAGGCAGAATGAGGCGGGCCTTAGCGGCTCGATTTGCACTTGAAAGCCCCGCTGAGGGCTTGAATGACTGCTACCCAAATTTTCCATGACCCCCACCTTGTGTTGAACCTCCTGTTCACCTCTGGTCCTTAGTCTGGTCCCTCCCCCAGTCATTCGCTCCTGTTCATAACCTCACTTGCCAGGAGGGCACGATGACATCATCGCTTGCAAGCACTGGTCGCTATGTCAACATTTGTCAGTAATACCCATGAGCATGGGCTTTAGGCCTTTTATCCCTCGCACATTTGGCAAATACTCGCCAGCGAACTAATAACTGCTTCAATCACCTCAAAATTTGCTACAGCCAGTCAAGGATGTAGGATGTTCCTCCAAAGCAGGAATGTAACATTCCTCATCCTCCCACACACAGAAACAGCCTTCAGTCTGAGAGCAGGATGTGCAAGTCCATAATGCAGATCAGGAACATAGAGCACAGAATGGGGAAACAGCAGGAAACAGGAAGGATCTCTTCGACAGAGAGCTCCAATGGCCTTCTTCCTCACTTTTACAGTTCATGTCTGATCTCCTGCTTTGAGTCATTCCTAGATGAGCTTTATATAGCAACGTAAAGAGCAAAATGTTCCTGGACAAAGAAAAAAAAGAAACGCTGAAAAACATTCAACAAAACCACTTCAGCTATTCGAAAACCAAGCAAAGGAAAAGACTCCAAAGAGTTGGAAGCAAAGGTAGTGGTTTTTGAGATTATATGGACCCCAACTGTGACATGGAGGTTGTTTGGACTACATTGATCAGTTGCAGTAAAAGGCACCAGAGTACAATGGTCAAAGAATTCACCCTACCATAGGGACATACAAAAAATACCACAACTGTCAATGCAAAGGAATCCAAGTGGATAATTGGTTCGCCTTTTCAGCAGGTGTGTGGGAAGGCTTGAATGTACACTGAATGTCCTTATCATAATTCCCTGGTAATGCATTCAGGAACGAGATGATGTTCCTAACTTGTTAATCCACATCACCACTAGTCATTCTGGAAAATCCCAAGCAGTCCTGCAGTGGCTTATTCCATGAATAAGTCATCAAACACATATTACACATTAGATAAATACATTACACATGCCACCCAAAAAAATTATCTTTATTCACTATCTTAATTCCACCCATACAACCACAAGTGACATCATTTTTGTCATGCGTATGCACTATGTAATTGTGTGTTGAAAAGCTGAGCTGTGAGCCATTCATACACACTTCCTCTCCACCCGCTGCCTGCCTCTGCCAACTTCTCTCTCGAGTGTCCATCAGTCCTTGGCATTTCGTGCTGTACTGTGTTGATTACAGGCAGGTGCAGGGGTTTCTATAAAACTGCAACAGTAAAATGGTAGACAAATCCTGCTTTATCCTGCTGTGTGGGAAATTTCCGACATTTATCATTTTCTAAGCATGGTGTCCAATCTCCAAGTATGTTTTAATACAACAGCAAATAAAAATATGAATAAATCTCAGTTTTATAGCTGATACCGTTCTCATAAATATATGTTATCCTTTGTTAAAATAACATAGAGTGTGTAAAGGAAGCATTTACACACACAGTGCATTAACCCCGGTGCCTGACATCAGTCCACTCACCCCACGGCACAAGACCTCCAACACTAGAAGCCTTTCAGTGTGTATCTTTTCAGGCAAACTCTAAAGGCCTTTCCTCACACACACTCCCATTCACCAGCTCCAATCCAAAAGCATTGATGGAGCTGAATGGAGCTCACAGAGACACACACACACTCTCACCCCCACCCCCGGCTCTTCAGCCTCCAGATGCAGAAGACATGACGCCATTAAGAAGCAGCCTCCATCTGTCCCTCTCGATCTCCACACACACACACACACACACACACACACACACACACACACACACACACACACACACACATATGCGTGCACACGCACACATGCACACTCTTCATTTCCATCTCAATGAGGCCTGTATGACATCATAGCACACATGCATGCCACACAATGAGGAACATTAAGAGCAGCAGGGCTCGCCTCTGGTGTTCACTGTCATGCTTCACAGATTAGGAGAGTATAAAGCCCCAAGGCCCCATATAACCAAACCATTAACTGTTAGTTCAATTACTACTATGGCTGTTCATCCTTAAAGCTATCCAACCACCTTATGTGTACCATACATCAAACAAAAGTGAATGACTTTATAGCAGCAACCATTTAACCGTCACTCTTTGACAAAGCACAATGCAAATACAGTGAGTCATATAAGCATACATTCTGTTGTTTGTTCAAAGACACACATTTGTACTATGTCACAGTGCAAGTCACACTGCACGAGGTGTCCTTATCCACTTTGTGATAGTTTATCAGCATACGTAATTTCTCCACTGTGGCTGTTTGGTTAAAGGCCAACTAGACTGCACACTGGATACGACTTTATCAGTGTAATATTAAAACCTGGAGAACTGTCGGTTCATCAAAGCATTAAAAGCAATTAAGGATTTTCACGATTTTGAAGCATGGAAGACAAACGAAGGAAGAGATAAAAAAGTAAAAGTATAACAAAATATTGCAAGGTAAAAAAAAAAAAAAAACATAAAATAATAATAAAAAAAAAAGAACAATGAAGCATTACATAAAAGAAGCCACTATTATAAAAAATAAATAGTAAAAATAAAATGAAAAATGAATAAAGCAAAAAAAATATATATATAAAGACAAATAAAAAAATATATAGTAATAAATATTGAAACAACATAAAAATTAAAGCAAACATCTGAGAAGATTGGACAAGCGGGTGCAAAGCCGGCGTGCTCCTGTGTGCCCCATACACACCTCGCAACTCCCGAGCCTCCTTCATCCTGCGCACTCTGATCTTCAGCCTCATGCCGGTGTGAGGAGCAGGGCAGCAGAAACACTCCTCAGGAGAGGTTATGACCACTTCCAGAGACATGCACACCTCCACGCACCAAGCTCACCAAAGTACAGCAGCTCAGCACATACAAGGCATGAAAGGGAAACGGGAGACTCCTCGCCAAATCCGTGCAAAAACCAAAAAAAAAAAGTTGGAAAGCAGCTTTGTGTGCTGACTTAGCAGGTAGATGGAGAAGAAGAAAGTAACAGCTGGAGAGAACTGGGCTTCTGACAGCGGGTCCTCAGTGTTGACACACACAGCGGATCCTTCAGCAACCGTCCTCTGTGTGGCAACTGAAAGTGGAGCTCCCTATTGTTGTACAGCCTGCGCTCGCTCGCTCGCTCACTCAATCGCTCACTCTCTCTCATCAACTGACTTTCCCCTCCTTCCCTCTCTCTCTCTCTCCTCCCTGTGACCTAAGAGTGAATGAGCTCATGTGCTATGAGCATAGGCTTCTCTCTCTCTCTCTCTCTCTCTCTCTGTTGCTCCCTCTTTCTCTCTTTCTCCTGGCTCATGCGTGAGGCATGCAAACCGCATTCCTTACTCACCCAGCAAATATGCAGCCACCTTAGAGGCCCCCTTTAAGAAAAACTCACTTCTCGTCGCAGACCAGCAAGCTGTGCTAGTCACGTTCAAATTTTGGAGCACGAAGAAAAGTCAAGTTTAAAAAAATGTTGTTTTTTTTAATGGCACCAGAGTCGTGCTAGTCGTCTGGCTCGCATAAAATGCGATGTTAGGGTTGTACTGATTTAAGGGACACACTCCAAAGCTACAGCCTGCTCTCATCCATTTCATTCACACCAGAAAAATGACATTTCCTTATTTTCTTTTGGCCAGAATGAGTGTTGTTTCCGCTGCCCATGCTCATTTCCAAGAAACTATTACAGTATATTAGCTAGACCCTGCTATCCCACCAGTTAAATTTAGCATCGTGGGAGCTCTAGTTTATATGCTGATTAAGGTTGATCTTCGTTGTCTTAGCCTGCTTGGACGAAGTTATAAACGCTTATTTGCAACTGGAATGGATTACAAGCCACTAAAAATTGCCCAGAGAGATGCTATCATTTGTTCTTGGCAAACACTTTAAATAGGGAGGCTAGTCATTCTTTCCATGTGGCCAATTTGCAGAAACAGCCGCAATCCGTGCAGTGCGCTTTCGAGAACGGCGGTCGTGCGTCAGCGCACTTCTGCAAGAAACCTTCCTTTCAATTCGAGCGAGGAAGGGAGCGAAGGAGGCAACACCATTAACAACATGCAGCTAATCTGTGTGTTGTCTGACATCAGCCCTGCAAGTTGGCCAATAAAAGAATGATGGAAGCATATGGCAGTGTGCTGAGGCAGACACAATGCCGCAAGCTTCTTTGGATCATTTCCGGCCCCCCACACGTCTCTCAATTATCCACAGTCGCAGCACTGACTATCATCGCTTCGGTATGCGAGGTACTAAATGAACGTGCATCGGATATGCATTTTCTGATTCTTCCCATGGAACGCTTTATTGTCATCAGTAGAACATCATGCCCTCTGATGCGTTTTCCTTTGTTCATACTACTTACATGCATTATAAGAAAAAGAAAGGTTTGGAAGCCACACTGAACCACAACAGCATTTTAAAAAGCATTAAATGATTCTTGGCTGCAAACCTGGACGTCCTGCTGGTTGGTGTGTAGCTCATAGGCTGTAATTGCAATAGGATGTTATAGCGCATGGCAACGCATTGTGATTGCCTGCTTTAGAGATGTCTTTGTTAGTGAGTGAGTGTGTGTGTGTGTGTCTGCCAGTTGTGAGCACATCCCGTATGTGATTGGCAGGCGGATTGGAGGATGACGTAATGGCAGAGGAGGCCCCAGCTGTCATGCCTGAGGTGTGAGCTAGTCTCCAGCGGGGGAGCAGAATCTCATGTCGGCCTAGCGGCTCCCATCACTCAACATGAGGCTCACGGGGTGTGTACAGGGGTGTGTGCACCTGTTTCTCTGTGCTCATGTATGTTGCATGGAAATATCATACCAAGAGCAAGAAATAAGAACCAGCAGCTGCTTACACAAACGTAATGCAATGTCCATTGATATCTTGAACGCAAGCTAAGTGGAAAGTCAACAGTCACTATGTTTGAGTATATATACTACAAAAAAAATGACATTTTTAAAAAACTAAACAGTGCTTCCATGTGCAGAGTAATTTTCCATTTACCGATCCATTGAGTTATATTTGTATTTTGTTAAGAGGATTACCTCATGTGGATACGGTTTATAATAACTGTATATGCATACCTTATAGGAATAAAGTGTGTGTACCAGCATATATAACCGGTAGAGTACAAATGGTTTAAAAGAAATTTCTATCATCTTGCATAGCACGCTTTTTCATTAAAGCAAAATAATCCTCTTTAGGATTGACTTTCCAACCTCATTCGCATGTCCAAAATTTTCCTCATTGGTATGAGCACTGCAAGTGAGCATCACTTACTGCATTGAAACGTACACTTGAATGGTCATCTATACGACCTAAATCTTGGTGGGGCAAGAATACTGTCATTTTTCAGTAGGTCCACTACAGAGGATTACAGCTCAAACCAATAACACACCGTGGAACTACACTTCTACGTCTGGCTGCCTTATGTACACAAAGACATGAGCGGGCTGCCAGATGAAGTCATGGAAAGAAAGAAACAGGAGCTTTGTGTGTGTGTAGTAGACAGAGGGCTATCATTTTTCTTCCTCCAAACTGACGTAGAGATTCAGCGCATGACAGGGCTATTAGATTTAAAAGAAAAAAAGGGCATTGGTGCACAGTTCCTTTTTTAAACAAAAATGGCAGTTTAAAATCAACATCCCGAGGCTGTCCAGGCGACCACCTGCTAACAGCATTAAATCCAGGACATCTGCCTGAACAAATGCACTATTTATGTGCCAAATCTTTCATCATCATCATCATGCTCATCTTCCACATGATACTCTGCATCATTAAAAATGCCAGTCAGACCCTCTCAGTGCAAACAATACTCATACCGCTCATATTAGCGAAAGCATGAGGTCACCGCTTATGTTTGACATTAGGATTGCATTTTACAAACCTTCAACACATGCTTCTAATTGATTACATACTAGACAAAGACCAAAATCATGACAACAAAAGACAACTGCTGAAATGCCAAGCCGCTCGATTTCAGAGCGTTTAAAACTAGATCTCAGATTTGATCCTGATTTTCCTCACGCTGTAAAAGTGATGCTGAAATGTCTCTCAGACAGATGGCCTGTCTGTCATGTTACATCGTAATGACCTGAAGAACACTGCTCAGGCAAACTGGAGCTGACAGCAGAATTACTCCCTGCTTCCTCGTCTGCTATCAGCTCCTTGTTAATTAGCCACCCGTCACTCTGTGCTTGCTCAGATGCCAGCCCACTGCTAAGACCAGTGCTGTGGTCCCAAATCAAGTTTTTTTTTAATTAATTTATTTTTTTTTTAATTCATTTACTTCCTTAGCTTTTCCCAACCATTTTCTCCCCAAGTTGGGGATCTCTCCCATCACTGAACAGCTACCAGCCAGGGAGGCTAACATGCTTAACATAGACACACAGAGGAAACATCTACTGTAGATGCCATCTTTCCACACATATTAACTCACAAACCACCATGATTGGGTAGCGTCTTGTGATCGACAGGGGAAAAACAATATGCCATCACTTCCACACAGACATCATGGCCAGTTGTTCACCCTTTCCAGTATCATAAGGACTCGACTAAGAGATCATTAGCACAACCTGGCATAATTATATACTGTGAGCATTCTACACATAAGGAGGTCTGGAATGGTCTAAGTGACTGTCTACAGTATATGAGATCAGAGAAGAGGAATCAGGTGCATTTCAGATTTAATGAATATTTTTTTCTCATACATTTTATTTATTTTATCATGTGGGGACAGTGGTGGCTCAGGTGCTTGAGAGCCTTTGTTGCTGATCAGAAGGGTAGGGGTTTGAGCCCTGCCGCCGCCAGGATGCCACAGTTGAGCCCTTGGGCAAGGCCCTTAACACTATGCCCCATACAAAATCACTCTGCCATTGCCTTTCCCAAAGCCTGGATGAGAAAAGAGAAGGGTACTGTAAGCAACCCAGCCCCATAAAAACCATCATTGCTATAGAAATGATAGAACTCATCACCTGATGAGTCACACAACATGGGAGGAACACCAACAACAATACAAATTTATCCTGCAGTTTATACAAATGGTACTTTTTGTGCAGCATGACTGAAAAACTAATCATGAATTTTCATTAATCCAGAAATTCTTAATTAAGGACTACCTGTTACATTATATCATACATACTAGTGTGAACATTATATTAGGTCAGTATGTGTAAGTGATTAAAATCTGAAGTTTAAACACAACTAGGCAGCACATCAAAGCCAAAACAATCGTCCGTCATGTTTCCAAGTCCGACTGTGAAATGTTCGTTGATTTCATGCCCAGCGATGTTAAACACATTGACGAGCTATGTTTCTCTTCAAGAATTTCCATCACTGCTGTGATAGTAATGACAGGCTGCTCTCAAATTCCTCTACTAATTTACTTGTGACTTCTTGTAACATTTCAAATATTTTAACATAAAAATATATATTTTTTCATATTTCTAATCTAAATTTGTAAAAAAGAAATGATTGAAACAAAAGTGAAGCTTATGAGTTGCTCTTTGACCCCTTTTGTAAATAAACGACCCTTTGTGGATTAGTGGCCCCTAGTTTGGGTCTCTTGAGCAAAGATCAGCTGCGATATTTAAAGACTGCAGTTACAGTAAAAAGCTGTTATGAAAGAGCACAGAAATAGTATCAGTCTTGGAGGTGAAACACTGAGGTTAAGAGAAAGAAAAAGATGGGAAGGTAAAAGCAAAGTATTTCTGAAATATTACACATTATGATGTACATTTAACAACATGAAAATGAATTGTTTATTTCTAAATCTGGATGCAGACAGAATGTCTTGTGTTTAACAAAAACAGAATTGGTGTTATGATTAGTGCATGGGCCGTCCTGTTTACGCAAAACATGACCCATTAGTCACACATTAGCTGTATACTTCTTATCTGTCTATCTCCAAAGCCTTGAAATCATGGAGCGACTATTTATAGCAGCTGCCATTTTTAACTGAATTACTAACCCTTCCGTATATTTTAAGATAAAAAAAAAGGAAAAAAAGAGGGGGGGTTGAAAAATATCCAAGTTCCCAGTTCAGCTCAGACTGCTTCAAGCTATCTCTACATCTTTCTAAATAAAGAATATGAGCGTTCACAGCACAAGCTGCCCTATAGTTCCCTGATTGGTAAAGCCCCAGACAAGCTGTACCTGTGACTAATAGTCACTGTTACACATCAGCACGCCAATGTGTCATACAGAAACGTCTGAAGTGTGCGTCATAAACAAGTTCCTCATTTTCATTTAGAAACACCCAAAACAATAGCTCATTCTATATATGGTATTTAAACCATTTCTTTAAAAAAAAAAAGATGTAAAAAGGCAATACCCTAGAAAAGTAATTTGATGCGGGCGGCCTGGAGCCTATCCCAGGAGACTTATGGCATGGGGCGGGGTACTCCCTGGACAGGGTGCCAATCCATCGCAGGGCACACACTCACACTATAGGGATTTTTGGGAACGCCAATTAGCCTAATCTGTCAATTAGTCTTTGGACTGTGGGAGGAAACCGGAGTACCCACCAAGCATGGGAAGAACATGCAGACTGCATGCTCACAGAGACGAGAATCAAACCTGGACGGGAATCGAACCCGAACCTGGAGGTGCAAGGCGACAGTGCTAACCACTACACCACCGTGCCGCCACAATACAATCAGTAAACCAAAAATTAATTTTTTAAAATTGCTGTTTAAAATCACTTGGTTATATAACTCAATGATACTCAATGAAAAGTTTGCATCTCCAAAGATTTAACCAATGTAAAACAAACAAAAAAACTATGAAAATCTACTTCTGTGCGGCAGTGAGAACTTTTTTTTTTTTTTTTTTTGTAAACTGGCTGTAACTTGTCTTAGCTATTTTTGGGTAAGACAGTGAACAGTGAGCATTACAAAAACCCAGATGAGAGAATACAAAAACCCAGATGAGAGAAAACAAAAACATAGATCAACTTCTTGGCATTGTTCAGCATGAGGTAAGGTCTGTAGCTCACAATGTTTCTAAAGACAAAGAAAACGCTGTTTAGTAACACTGTCTATATGAAATTCATAACTGAGGTCAAAACCATGAATACCAGTTAGGCTTTTGCAATTCAGACTGAACACACAGTTTTAATGTTTCTAGTTTCGTCATTGTTCCTGTTTTTTTTTTTTTTTTTACTGAAAAATAGTTAATTTTGCCTTCTATTATTTCTAGAAAAAGTCAAATAATGATGCTTTCAACACTTACTCACTGTCTATACCGCTTTATCCTGTATTCAGGGTTGCGGGGAGCATAGATAATAACAAGTTAATAACAAGTGAATATAAGGAAAATAAAAGTTGTCCAAACATGGAGCCTTGAGCTACTCCCATTTACATCTCCACTAAGGACAAAATACTGTTTATCCATTTGTTATATGCAAAAAAAACTTACCAGGAACTTTGAACTGGAGTACAATTTTGTCTAACGTAATATTTGATCATTATGCTCACAACACTGAAGGTGTTTTGTTAAAGACAACAGTCTACTGTATTTGTATTTGGCGAGTGAATCTGTTCTGCTGAATCTGGTCAATTACTCATCAAACAAATAGTGGAATTAATTATGGGATTTAACACACAGTTGGTTGTTTTATTTGAACAAAACTACATTTAGCAGTAGCCTTTTAAATAGACATCAGTACAGTTTATAAAGATTCTGTTGCACTCACACACACTTTATATACACACACTCAAGTTTTGATTTATTGTCTACATTTTCTCCAGAACAATACTGATTTCAAAACTATAAATGAACCATATCGAATTAGGTAATTAAGTAAACAACAACAACAACAGTTTGGAATAGCTGCAAGAACAGTATTCAGTTCATTTAGAGTTACCAGTCTCAAAAATCACCAATTAACAGCACCTCAGATTAGAGCCGTTATAAAGGCTTTACAGAGTATAAGTAGCAGACACATCTCAATATCAACTGTTCAAAGGAGATTATTGTG
>JAQMYG010000012.1:14328216-14342744 GCA_030014215.1 Clariallabes teugelsi | reverse complement strand
CACTCACTCACTCACTCACTCACTCACTCACTCACTCACTCACTCACTCACTCACTCACTCACTCACTCACTCACTCCCTCACTCACTCACTCACTCACTCAGTCACTCACTCACTCACTCACTCACTCTCTCCCTCTCTCACTCACTCACTCACTCACTCACTCACTCACTCACTCACTCACTCACTCACTCACTCACTCACTCACTCACTCACAATTATATGTTTACCCGTTTAATGCTTCTGATGAGGCTTGTTGTTAATTAGCTCCCATAATGTCTTCTCCAGTCATTTTCTTATTACACCTACACATATTCAGTGTGTGTCCAACACTGGCACATAAGAGGGTTTGTGTTTTAAGGCTATTTTTTTACACATGTACACCAGGAAGGCAAATATGAATCTGAATATACAGTGGTGTCCAACAGTATTGAGACAAAAGTGAAAATTTTAATGTTGCTTTAAATAATGACAATCAAGATAATAAAAATAACCTGCTCTTTTATGCAATCTATGAAGTACACACTGATGGATCCGGTATACTGTATGGGTATATGGTCAAAAAGACATCTGCAGTACTCTGGTGTCAGCTGCTCAAGACCGGGCTGCTCGATTGCTCCCTGAAGATCATGTAGAGAAATTCACAACAGAATCACTAAACCAGCTGATTCTAATTTGCACAACTCTTCAGTCAGATAGGCTTGAAGTAATCAGTGACATCACCCGTTTTGTGCACTGGGAGAACTATAATACATGGTACATGTTCTCTTATTATATTTGGCCACCACTTCATATTAATGATTCCATTCAGACAGATAATGCACCTCACTTTGCCTATTCACCACCTTCTCTTTATCTTAATGTACTAATGAAGATCATGAACAGTTCAGCAAGAGATAGATTCTTCCTAGACTCAGCTCCACGCTGGATAATTCATCATCTAAAGGCCTATGTGAACTACGGTGCTGGCAACAGAAGAAGGTAGCGAGACTGTGCTGTCTTTACACACTCGTGTGTGTTCTATGAAGTGAGCTCATTCCAGCAGGTGTGTGTCTGAAGCTGTGGTTCAAAAACAGGCCAAAGTACTAGCCAAACTAGGTAGACATAGTGAGCGCTTTGTAAATTAACAAAGCAGTAGCATATTTGTGGAATAAATCATGAATTTGTGGTCTTTTGTTTCATAACAGCAAGAATTACAACAGTCATGACCTATTCCTCGAGTGTTGAAGCACAGCCCAGTCTGAAGGAAGAGACAATGGGTAAAAACAACATGGCTGCCAGCTCTATGAGAACCAGGCGTGTTGTTTCCATAATATTAATACAGAGCATACACAAGCCCACAAAAAGTGGACTGAACCCATTCCCTGGGATTACATCATCTTTCCTTTCAAGCTCACATCAAAGATGATCAAGAGGTGTTCGTGATGAGTGCGGCCTTAACATGGCCCTAATGAAATCAGCATGCTCCCGCTGAGTCTAGCTTTTAACAGTGTTGGGAGGGCCGGGGGCTTTGAAGCAGATAAACAGCCAATAACCAGGGCACAAGCTGTTCAGTCCAGGCCAGGGGCTTCCCTCCTCATGAGCAAGCCATCATATACAAAACCCAGCCAATTTAAAGTGGTTACAGGGCTCCCCTCCATTCCATACTCCCCCAAAAATGCCCACATCTGTAAGCCAACCAAGTCTCCCATTAACTTCCATTGACCTCATTTTTTCCGGAGGCTTCCGTGGCGCCCAGTCCCGCTGGCTCCCACTTCTGGAGATTATCGTTCTATGTTGGCATGGAAACAGCAGCCATTGGAATGGAATAAGTGTGATTCCACGCTGTACTGTGTCTTACTGTAGACCAGAGACACACAGCATGGGAATAAAACAGAATAGAGAGTGAGAAAGTGCAGGCTTAGAGTATTAAGCATGGCAAATTAAGAATCGGCAAGTTTCAAGGGAGCTTTGTGAAAAGAAATGCATGCGCATCATTATGGTTGACTGATTTCTGAGACTTAATCCCCAAACTGAGCACAACAGGGCAGGGGTGAGCACACAATCATAGATTAACGTAGGAGCAGCTTTGCAATTTTTTAAAATTTCTTCAAATCTGCACTGAGACAGATTTGGGTTACTATTCAACGGTGAAATATTTTGAGCAGGGGGGTTTGGAGAAAGCAAAAGCCATTATGATTTAGAAAGAAAACTGATTATTATGGTCATGATGGGATATGTTTCATACGGGTCAGTAGATCTGGAAATTCATAACTTTAACAAAATGCATTACCATGTTGCTCACAGCAAATGTAATAATAGCAGAACATGGGTAGTTTTTTTTTTTTTTTTTAGTCCTGGCTGGCCAGAATCCAGCACAGACTAATGATTTGTTGATACTAAACATGAAAATTAACTGGTTGGTGTCTCAGAGTGGGAAACTGCCAAACTACAATGAACAGTGATCATTCAGCACTGTCCATCTTTGGACGGTATTGACTGGCAGAAATATTCTGTGTGGCAAGCAAGCTTGTTCATGCCTATGCCCAAGAAACGATCAGTTCTTCCTCGTTTCTTGGTTATAATTCAGTTACCAGCTTGCCAATATTTTGCTGTTGACTGGAAGTACACATTTGCAGATAAATGGGTGCTGTTGGGATGGTGTTTTATTATGTCTAAACTAATAGCACCATAACAAATTATGCTATTTGGAAAGTTCAATAAATTATATTGCAATTGCAGTTTCAGAGTCTCATTTTATTCAACACTACTATAATTCTAATCATACATTGCTATCACAGGCGCTAGTCTGAAGCCTGTCTGTGGAGCCTTTTTTTTTTTTTTTTTGCTGTAGTGACTTTATTTGACACGACGTACATGAGGTACCAAGAGCAGGCCTCTGGGTCAGTGTGTATTCTTAGATAGAGCTGACATCAGAACTGTCATGTCATGCAAGTGTTACTAGATGAACCACAGAAAGTTCAAAAGGTGAAAGCAAGGGCACCTGTTTCTATCAAATACATGTTAGGAATAATTACCAAGGCCTCAAATCAGACACCAACGTGTGAAGGCAGCGTGCATGAGAACAGTGCGGGGAGGGTAAAGATGGATAGCCAAAGTGCAGAGAACTACGGGAAGTCATAATGTCTTTATAAAAATTAATACATGATTGAGAGCAAAAGAACAAACAAACAAACAAATAAATAAATAAATAAAACAAAGACCTTTGACGAAAAGAAATGTCAGATTGTACAGTACAAGTTGAATCTATACAAGACGTTGAAAGTAGCACCCTCTGTTGGTAATGTAGCCCTATACTGTTTTCAATCAGGTAAATACAAACAGCACATGTATTGGTAAATAAAAATATGCATTACTGCATTATAACCTGTAAGTAGGGACACTTTGTGGAATGTCCCATCCAGCTTGCTCAGTAGAATGTGGACAAAGCCATCTTTGGAAAGTTGCCCAGCGTCCTTAGTGCTCTGGTCGTACACCACCACCTCATGTCTCCTGCTCAGATCGACCTGCACACACGGACACATACAAATGGTATTAAAGAGAAGTGCCACACTCTAAAGCAGGAAGAAAGAAAAACAGAAGTAGCTGAAAAGAAGTAAAGCAACCTACGTCTGTGGTACAATATTGATTGGTAATTGCTGTCGCAATAGTGACGCCAATGACAGCTCTAACAATCCACAGGATTGCGTTCTGCGAGCATGCCGAGGTTTCAAATAAGACTGGGTGAATTAATTAAATATTGACAATATTAACAATGAAGATTCAAATGAATGTAAGTCAATATTTAACTATGACATCACATGTTCGTCAGTTGGTTCTAATTTATTATACTGCAAAGGTGTACTGTTTTACTGTCCTATTTATAGCCACATCCTGCAGCGCAACTTTGTAAAATGATATATAATTATAGGTTTTAATGTAAATATTGAACATAATGATAATTAGAAGGCAATAGCCTGGGTGTAGTGCGTGACTATTAAATGTGATTGCTGTGATGAAATTGTGGTAACTATGTAATAATATATGTCGCATGCACAAATACACATTGCATGCGCTTGTGCGTTTGGTGTGTATGTGTGTGGTGCATTGCTAGGACTAGGCTGTGTGTTGCTGCATGCTAACCCGACTGCTTCGATGTTGTCAGGCAGTTTTTAATCACGTGACCGTCAAGCAGCGCTGCTGTACAGTGACTCAGTATAACACAGGCAGAGGAGAGGAGCGAAGGGGAGAAGAGAGGAGAGGAGAGACGTGTGGAGAATAATAATAATAATAATAATACATTTATATAGTATCTTTATCAAGCTCAATGCCATTATTTTATCAAATAAACACAGAAACCGCGAATAAATGATAAAAAAAAAAAAAAAAAGACACGATGGAAGAGAGAAAGATTACAAATAAGTAAAAAAAATATATATATCTATATTTGCATGAGTGTTTCCCCTGTTCATGTTTCCTCGGCTTCAGCATAGCTGTAACAATGAACCTACACCCAATCACATTCACTAACACATCACTGCGAGGGTGAGTCTGAATAGCAAATTAGAATGGAGTGTGTTTTTGTGCTTACGCAGCAGCATTTACTAGCTGCGGACTGGCAGAGCGCCCCCAGGTGAAATCATCAGCCCAAGGTCAGATACAGGTGCCAGATTTCCAATTCATCCTTGCTTAACAACACAGCCAGCATAATAAAGTACTGTACTGGGTTAAAATAACCTTGTTTAACCTTCGTATCCGTCATCAATGTGAACTATGTACTATGTAAATGAGTAAAGATATGATCTGTGGATTAAATGGAACAGGTTTTCCAACAATAATGGTGTGATAATAAAAGACTTTAAGGCGGTACTCTATGCCTATTTGTCATCTCTTCACACTTCCTCGTACCTCCCCTTTGGCTGAATAATAATTGGATGAGAGCTAAATCAACTGTGTGACATCATCACCTGGGGGATTACAGTCTGCCTGTGTGGCTTGGCTTCCTGCCTGATCCTGGTTTACATAAGCTTGTAAACCTTGTAATTATATAAAATGTTGTAAATAAACCCTGACTGAAATGCATGTCTAAAAAGTATAAAACTTATCTAAAATTTTTATCAAACCACAATAAATATGAATAACGCCAGTGTTTCACAAACTGAGAACTACTGCATTGCAAATAATGATGTGTCTGTATTTAATTTGGCATTCCCAGCAATTAAATAGCTCACTTCTTCCTTATGACACACCCTCTAATGCTGCGTCCTCACAAAGAGCAGCTTATTGACATTAGCACTATTTGTTCATAATAAATCGTACCAATTCTACACGCTGCTAATCCCTAAATTTATTACAGCTGGCAACCGCCGTCAAAACGACATGACGTGAGGAGGCTTCAGCCATTCTGAGGCTCTTGCTCGTTCAGCACTCAGGTCCAAAAAAATGGCCTCACTCTGCAGGAGAGATGTGTGCATTATTCAGAGAGTCTCCCCTAAAACAAGCTCACATCACACAGGTTGTGGCCTCTGGCATTCCACTGCTATCAACCCTGACCATCAGCTGTGCAGCAAGACGCAGGAGTACAACACAAACTTCTCAATGGTACCACTCATTGGGACACGCACTGCTCACGGGTAACACTGGAGATAAATGAGATGAATAGAACGTGAGTATCAACACATCAGTGAATGTTGTATCTACAAATATGATTTCAAGTCATCCAAAACCCATGTACAGATAACAACATAAAACATGGAATGAGTAGGCAGCATGCTGCTGGTAGGCAAAAGTGGCAACTGGCTGGTTGTTTTTGCTTTGTGAAAACCACAAGGACAGCAACACAATCCATTATTTTTAAGTACTACAGCACTACTAAGATACCTGCAAGTGAAAGGATGGTGACAGCATGTTGTCAGTTAGGCAGCACACACAAAATGCACAGTTTGAGATATTTGGAATATCGGAATATACATATACATACATGACCTGCGGCAAAAGTATTGCAAAGACCACATTAAATTCATATTATGTAAGATATACAAAAATATTGTTCAAATAATCATACAAGGACTTTACTTGTTTTTAGCAGTCACTCCTTTGCAGAACTCAGGAAAAAACATATATCCTGTATATGTGGGCATAATGTTTTTTTGTTACCTGATATAGGTCATTCAAATTATGCATGTTGGTAGAACATGCGTTACTTTATACAAAAGTACTACTCAACATAGACACAAGCCATTACTTGAACCCAACTCTTGCATCCTGTTTGTCATAGTTCATGGTGTCCCACTGGTTTGTCTTCAATGCTGGTTAATTCGTCTTTAAATTTCTCCATCCATCTGTGCACATTGCTCTCGTCAATGGTGCCATCTCTGTAAACATTCTGTAACGCAGTGGGAGACCATCAACTGTGACAAAAGGGATTTCCAAAGAGAATTGGAGAGTTGGGTACGACATTAGTACTACAAATGTATAGCTGAAGAGTTACTCTACCAACATGTGCAATTTGAATGACCCAAGACAGTTAATAATGATAATAATAATAATAATAATACATACATACATACATACATACATACATACATACATACATACATACAATGTTAATAATACATACTTATAATAATAATACATAATAATAATAAAATCTATGCTCATTTTCGCATTGCTTTCAGTTTTCAGCTCTGCAACAAATGTGACAGCTAAAAACAAGTCATGGTGTGACATTTTGACAATATGTTTTGTACATTTTTTTTAATAATAGGAATTTAATGTGGTTTTGTCCGGAAGACAGTCAATAGCATAATAAAGATTTTTCATTTTCATTTTCAAGGGAGCTTTCACAGTCCATTTGCTGAGTCCAAATCAAAGTAAAAATGGATATTTTTGGTCCATTTACCATTTGGTTTGGTTCACACGGCACAGAAATAAATGATCCAAAATCTAATAGAAAAAAAAAGCTGTCTAAAAGGCATGCAATTCAAAAAGGCAGATTCAAGTACAAGTTCATAAAAATCTTTCAGAACCTTTTGAATAATGTTTAGAGAATTTGCTTAAATAACAAGCTTAAAAAAAAAAAAAAAAATTTCAGATCTATTTTATCAGTGCAAATATGCAGAGCAGATGGTATTTCTGCAGCACTATGTCTTAGATCCTTGGCTTAGTTTGCACCCTGTGGTTCAATTTAGCAGGTTTGTGACTGTCGATTCAGCCGAATCGCTTTCAGATCGAATTTAGAACCAGGCCAGGACCATGCTGCTTAAACGTATACAGTCTTGGATCAGTTGCTTTGGTCCGCACTCAAGCACAGTTGCGGTGTTCTCTCCAGGCCCCCCCCAAAAAACACACACGTCCAACGCAGTAAACGCGTAAATTGGTGAAATCATCTAATTTGTGATTTTTGCTTATACCGGCTCTCTATAATTCTCTGCTGAACAACATCGTCTTGGTATTCCAATTTTTTGCATTTTTGATGGCTGGAACCATATTAGCTTTTAGACGAGAAGGTTATAATAATCACCATGGTATCAAACAAAACAGAGTAACGTACGTACTGCCTTTTTCTAAAAAACACAAGCATTTTTGTCCCAGAGATATTAATTTGCATGCAATAATGATGCACGTTCCTACTCATTACTCTCTTGTATCCATTCCTTAGCCAAAAGCCTTTCCCGTATACGCTGTAGTCACTGTCTCCTCCAGGCCATTCTTTCAGTCTGTCCTCACCATGGGCAACAACTGAACCATCTGTCAATAGCAACTCAATGGAACATTTGGCAGCAGGGATTAGCATAAGCCTAGAAATGGCCTCGTTTGTCACTGCATATAAAGTCCTATTATTGCCCACGGCTACTTGCCTGTTCTCGCTACTGTACTCACCCCAGTTCAAAATAAGAAACACTTTTATTTGATAAACGTATAGACAATACTAATCAGCTAAATGAGAGTCCGAATGTTTACCACTATCCAACAGTTAACAAACCCATACACGATCATGGCATATTGTCTACTTATATAATGAACGATAACTAGCTAAACCAAGCGATAGCAAAATAGTACGCGTAATGTGTATTATTCCAGGTGTACTGCTGGGCCTGTTGCGCACTGTAATCTGTTAAACACCATAATGCAACAAATTACAAAAAGAAAAGTACAGAGCAAATAAGCATATAAAACATAAATACCTGGTCCAGTTGGTCAGAAATTCTTACTCGTCATTTTATTTATAGGCTGTGGGAACAAATCATGAGGAATGTTGTATTCAGGGAGCACTGCTTGGCGGGTAAAGAGCTATCCTGGTGGTATGAAAATATTTGTTCCTTCAAATCTCTTTTCTGAAGAAACTTTAACACATGTGATCTCTTCCTAGTCCTGGCCTCATGCGCTGTCCCAAAAGGTACCAACCAGCCATCTGAACAGTCTTAGTTATACCACTAAATAGTATTAAACTGATTTTTTAAAATAACAGTTCTGATGTTTTTTGCACTCTTACAAAATGCATCTACAGTATCTAGCATCCTTGTCGTTCCTCAATTAGTCTGAATGACAAACTGATGACAAAAGCTATCTGCATTCATTAGTGCTAATTTGAGAACCAATGCTCTAGTGATAATTTGCCTATAGGCTTGCTGGAGCAAATCACTAAGACGGTCAGGAATGACCGAATAATGAAGGAATATCTACTAGCCACAGTTAAAAACCAAGAGGACCCAGCATTGCACATAGAGGGCCATCACTACTATCTATGTGTGGATGAATACAGCTCATCCATTAATGCTCTCTTTCAACTTCTTCCTTTATGCACACTTACAATGAACTACAGTGGTGGCCTTCTCTTGCTGTCCTTTGCACATTAAGGCCACTTCCCGAGGCCTGGTCTTGAGCAGTGTTTAAGTGTAGGGAAGGTTTGATCAGGAGGCTGAGCTGACTGTACAAACACACTGCACGTGCCTAGCCTGCGCTTTGTCAGTGGCTACACAAAAGAGGATGAGGTCATGCTTAGCCAATAACAAAGAGTCTCTAGTGTCCACCCGGTCCTGCCTCTCCCGCTACACCCGCTTTGCTGCATCTTTATCCAGACTATGCCTTAATCACTGGCATTATCCTCTTTATTGAGGGACATAATACAACTCCAGTGCATTGCCAGAGAAAGAGAGAAAGCCAAAGACTCAGGAGATGAACTATGTTGACTTTTCATATTAATGTACTGTATGTTCTATCAGGAGATCTCGTCTAAAGGCTGTTTTCTCCTATTTAGGGAACCAAATGTCAAACAAAATGCCATTGCAGCATGATACAATCATGCACCAAATCAGATTCCTGATCCAAATCACGTTATGTTCAAAATATGACAGCTCACAAAAGTGAAAGTGGTATTACACAAGGGCCGTACAAGTCAAACCTGTACTTGTGTTGAAATTTCTCATGAATGAAGTCATGAAGCTGACTTACATTAACAGAAGACAGCAGCACAGTAGCACATTATTCATCACCATACAGTATAGTGATGAGACTCTTTCTGCACATTTGCAAACATTTTAAAGAAAGCAGTATGTCCATGAATGACAATGCCAGCTGAGGTGGCTCAAAGCTCATTGCAGTCGTTCCCGTTAACATTCAGCAATTGGAAAGCCTGATGCTTAAAAATCAATTAATAACTTGTCTCAACTTGCGGAAGATGCTCATCTGTCCGTGGAAAATGTATTCACAAACACCACTTCCACACTACAGAAAGTCAGCTGGGAGTTATTGCCATAACCCTGTACAGTCCTGACTTAACTCCCAGATATTTCCACATGTTTGGACCATTAAAGGAGTTCCTCGGAGGCCAGCATTACAGATGTGAAACAGCTCTAGTGTGGTTTTACTCTCTTAACTGTCTTCTGATATTCTGTACAATCTAAAGTCATGGTTTGACAGTATCACCCCTCATAATATTTAGCAATGAATAATAAAGGAGGAATAAATTTGGTGCAGTCCACCCAACATGTATTTGAGAGTAGATTCTGAAATCTTTGTCTGCATCAGTCAGCAAGAGGAAGCACAAAAATAAATAAATTAATTAATTAATTAATTAAGGAAAATTACTAAATGCATTGCAGGTCAGACATTCATGCCGAAATTTTATATCTCCACCCTTCTTATGGTCTAAGTCATACAGAGTTAATAGTTACGGGTGAGACCACTGGACATTACTACACACAATAATCTCTGGAGGAAAAGGGTTTTCTATCATACTACTATGATAGAAAACATGATTAATCAATACACATACACATAGGTGTGGTGGAGAAAGTTCATTACACTGTATACACAATTATACTGTAAATTGGACAGTCTAGTTGATTCTAAGTCATACTAGTTTGATGGGAAAAAATATGTGATATTCAATGAAGATGTCGCGAAAAGTGCAAGCATCCAATTTTGGAATAACCGATGAGCAATAAACTTCCAATAAACTACCTTCCAAATATAGTGTACTTGGTGGATCAAGCCTTTGGGCAGGCGACCGGTCCTTTCATCACCTCTCCTTTCACATCGCAAATTGCTTGTTGAGTATAAAGTTTAATTCGTCACACTTCTCACAAGAGGGAGTGTCACATACTGTATGTGCATAAGAACTTGGCCATGTCGCGCATTGCAAGCGGGTGTCACAGTGGTGGCTCTTTAATGGCTGTTCACATGTAAATACTAAATCGATGTAATAATGTAAAATAAATAAAGCGCAGCTCATCAAATAAAACCATCAGTGTAGTCTTCAAAAGGAATTGATAAACTAATCTTATAATACACCTATTCGACAAAACCTTTGACCCTGCCCTTCCCAAAATTATAATTAGAAGCATTGCAGTGTACCTTGACCTTGCCGTTGGGTTGTAGGAGCTCCGTGATGGAAACCTTGTCCTGCTGCAGTCTCCTCTTGACAAGTTTAGAACAGCAGACATTGACAGCTCCATGCACGTGCGAAGCATTGTACTCAGAGAAGGTGCGGCTGTCGATGACAAGCAGGCGGCCGGCCCCACGCTGCAGAAGACTCGCCAGGCGCTTAATGTCCATGACGTTGCGACGGCTCTTCTCCCCTGCCATGAAGGAGCCACTTCAAATAGGGCTCACTTGCCCGAAGGAGGACCACTTCACAGGTGCACACTAGGTAGGGGCTGAAGGGCTCAGATCAGCCAAGTAGTTTCAAGACAGACCTCAAGACTGCCATGTTTCCTGAGGAGAGAGGAGGGAAATTTTAATTAGTAAAACGAAACAAGACTTAAGCAACGCTACATGCCCTGCTGGTTACTGGTTGCATGAGTGGAACAATTTTGCTTGTCATCAGACCATGTTGACAACGCTGTCATCATGCGGCGTGCACTGCCATACAAGAGTACTTATCAAGTGAGAGATTTTACTCTGTAGTGCTGTCAGTGCGATGTTCGCTGTCAGATTTAGAATAGCTTTTGTTCACTCATGAAACAGGAACCAGGCCGAGGTGGTCTAAATTAAGCTCAGGGAATTTTAAAGCTGGCACACTCTATGATGAGCATGCTGTGCGGCTGCTGTTACTTTAACAGGATCACCAGCTTCTTCAAGTGCATCTGCTCATTTCTTATCTCCTATATTGATGCTTATCATCAATACAACAGCAGTCCTTGCACAGAAACCACATACACACACACACACTATTGGGCTGAATATAAAATGTTATAGATTTATCAATTACAACCCGCCAGAGATTATCACTTACTGGGCTGTAACATGACAGCACTTTGTTTACCACTGGACCTCATTGTTTTGTCAGTAAACATCTGACATCACAGATACTTATGAGCTAGTTATTCTTATGTCTGGGTTACAATATTAAAATCATGATAGCCACAATACTCAGAAATGTGTATCAGGGTTTTTTAATGATTATTTTTAATACAATAATTCAATTCACTTCAATTCAATTTTATTTATATAGCGCTTTTAACAATGACTTTGTCTCAAAGCAGCTTCACAAAAATGAAAAGAAAAATTAATAACGATTACTTTAGACAGTAAATTATTCGCCTGACGCTAGAATAAAACATCTTCAAACAGACTGAAGTTGGCCGTCAGCAATGAAAACAAAATAATCCCATATAGATCACAACCAGACCAGACTAATTTCCAAACTATCAACCCAGAAGAAAATCCTTTAATGCTAAATTGGAGGGTTAAAAATGATTAATTGAAAAGCCAATGGGAACAGTGTTACTAATGTTGGCTAGACTCAACAGAATTGATTTCTTTTATTCTTCTGGATAAACATGACTGTGGCTAGCTAATTCACTTACTTACTTTTTGAGTCTCACAGCTCACACTCTCAAAATATGTATGTTGATTTGCTCTATGTAAAATGAGCGACTCTCTAGTCCTAACCCAATGGCTGCAGTAGCCTATATGCAAACCCACCACTTGTCTGCGGTCATGCTGTCTGATCACTTCACCAAGTATAATCATTTTTGGCTCTCCTGGAGGATTTGCCAGCACTCTAACCCACTCTTCATGACGCCACTTCACTCCACCGAGCCATCCAGAAAGAGGGGGACACAAGTGCACTTACATCTTGCTGTGTAATATGAGCTATCCTGTCTGATTCTCAAGATACACAATAAAAAAGTTGCCTCAAAGTCATTATGTGGCTATTATTTAGATTTATGTACTTATGCAGAAGTATAATGAGCACAAATATAAGATATAGGGGTGTAAAATATAGTTTTATGTGTCCCAGAACTACATTTACATTTAGGTATTTGGCAGACGTTCTGATCCAGAGCGACTTACAAAATTGATTAAGTTTCCGTAATTGGACTTGACATTAAGATAGATAAGTGGAGTTTTATTTTCTGAGGTTGAAGTAAATTAGTGGCCAATAAATGGCCAATTCTATTTGGCACTTTGGCAGACCTATATCAAATATAATCCCACCCAACTCAAATGTGAAAACATGAGATAAAAAACCTAAAATTGTTCTTTCTTTCCTGGTAAATCCATCATGCAACTAATATAACTGATAACTAATATAACTATATAGAATTAAATGATACCTTTAATAGAAGTACAGATATATTTCCAATTAAACCTTACTGATCTCACATTTTTAGTACTGCTGAGAACAGTCTAACTTTCCCACCTTGTAAATCCCAGTGGAAGCCCGGCCTGCCCCCCAATGTGGCCTTCACTCAGAAAAAGCACTTGCCTTCCATGCTGCTCTCATTTCTCCTCTAGCATACCAGTCATGAAAAATACATGCTTTTGGCTAGCTCTGCCTGTCTCTCCCTTCCGGACAGAGACTTAAACACAGGTAGAGAGAAAGTGGAAAGAGGTAAACTTTCATTGGCATTAGGTGGAAATTTCACACTAGCGTGCACACGCGCACGCACAAAGACGCTAAAGCCTGAATGGAACTAAAATAATTACTAACAACTACTGCTGATTTCTTCACACTTTAGATGCAATGTGTGTTTTTGAGTCTTGTTGAGCAGCAGGACAAGGCAGGCATGTCTGACAAAAACAAACACTTGAGCAAGCAACTGAGCTGCTGGCTAAGCAATACGCTGTGAACAATATGAGGGACGTCATGTCCAGAGCAACAACATCGTAGCAGTCGATCGTGCAAAATATAAACTCGCTCTCTTTCTCTCACTCTGCAGAATGTATGATGGGATGTTGCAACAAGAATATCTGTAGTGTGACAGAGTACAAAAGAGAAACGATTGCTTTGATAATTCAATGCCGCATAGAGACAGCATGTACAAATATAAGATTATGCCGCTACCAAGATGCCCATACATTGAATAAACAAAAAGTTAAACATGAGCAAAATCAATAGCAGTAAATGCCGATAGATACAATACATTCTCATAAATCTAAGAGTAAGAATTTTTTTCTTGTTAATATCAGTTCCAGTACCTTTAAACCTTTCTACAAGTGTGCATAGCTCTCTATAAATAATTATTCTCCTCATCCTAATCATATAAGCACTGCATAGTAAGTTCTGCTTCAGATTACTGTAAACAAGTGCCATGCTATAAGGCCTGTCTCCTCTTCCCCGATCTGCAGCAGCAGCACACAGAACTGCCTAGTAACCAGACTCACAAAAACAGCATCAATATGGATGCACACGCTGCGCCACTCACATCGATCAGCCATCTGCTGCGTCTGATTCAAACAAATGAGCCACAAACACATACACAAGAGATCAATTCTTCAGATACAATGCGATATTTACGTATAAATGGAAAGCCATAAGGAGAGCAAATCGCACCAGTCTTCCTCTTGTCATTACACGGATGATGCGCATCCTCGCTCCAGCCGATAGTCCATTCTGGCACAGCTTGGCTTTCCGTTCATTGGATCAATGCATAGACGAGCACACCTGCAGCGTATTTGTCTGTCTGTTAATACATGCTCGAGCCTGGCAGGATGTGAAGGAGCTGCCGTTGCTTGCGTCAAATGGCGATGCCTCTGCTTGACAACACAGCCGGTGTGAGGAGGGAAAAGAGTGAGGGGGGGGGGGGGGGGGGCGCGCGG
>JAQMYG010000012.1:14316064-14328116 GCA_030014215.1 Clariallabes teugelsi | reverse complement strand
CCCCCCCCCCCCCCCCCCCCCCCCCCCCCCCCCCCCCCCCCCCCCCCCCCCCCCCCCCCCCCCCCCCCCCCCCGCTCGGCTCTAGGCAGGGCTGTGCACTGCAGTTCAGGATGTGAGAGAGAGCAGGAAGAGAGATGCCTTCTCTCACACACAGCTCATGGACTGGACTGCATCTTAAACCAGACAAACTTCATAATTTGGCATCATCGGAGTTACATCTGCAAGCTGCGAATGATGGCCAAGCAATAACTTCTAATGCTCATAGCATCAATGCTGCTGCTGAAAGACTTGCGTAAAAGCTGGTGCAGATGCTGAGATACTGATTGGTCGAGATTTTCCCATTGCTATGGCAACAGAGCGAACTCAAAACAGTGACTGGGCATGGAGCAAAGGTGCAGCTTACTCTGGCATCACAAAAAGCAACAAAGCGCCCTGAGCTGCTGTTTTATTGATCATTTGGAATTTATCGATATTTATGAAGACTTTGCCTCTGCCAAGGATCATAGTAGAAGACACTAATCAGATCCTGAGCCCTGAGCACAAAAAGCAAAACAAAGACGAGCTCTTGCAGTGTTTGCAATAAAAACACCATTTGGAGATAGTCTGCGTTTAAGACGTTAGCAGTTGGTTCAGAAGTGACGAATTGCATACAGTACATCTGCGAATAAGAGCAAATATTCATATAAACACTGTGATAACGTTCCTAATGAAACACATTATTTTTTAGACTTACTATGACTTTGTGATTCCTATGCTAGATACACATGTTTTTAATGGTCATTATTATAGCTAAGTGAGTAATGTATGTCTCTGTTAATATTTAAAGCAGTGATAAATCATGGTACAAAACGTCTATTAAGATGAATGCACTTGAATGTTTTTCTTAGAACAACTGGCCTTAAAGTCACTTGAGTATGTCAAAGTCTAAGGTTAGAGTGGAAATATCAACAGACAGACAGACAGATAGAGCATTTTGTGGAAAACCAGAGTAATCATCCCTGTAGTACTATGAGGAATACTCAGATTGCCAGTCCCTTAGGATGTGAATGTTATACACTTCTTACTTACATTGTTACTGCTGACTCCAAGTACTGCATCATCATGCTTTCTGAATGTAAAAACCTGGAAACTAAACTATGCACCAAAACAGGCAGCAACCATGCAACTAAGTCAATTAAAGCAAAACAGAAACATCACGCCTGTTACACCAAATAAAAGAAATCATCAATTTGTAACTGCAAGATTTTACATTTAATGCTGTGTAACAAGTTACACTAACACATTCTGCCATTTCATACAACTAATATCACAATCAGGCTTATCCCTTGTTCACACAATTTTTTTTCAGCTATGCAGTAACACGCTATAACCTGACACAATATTCCGGTTGGTTATCCTTTTATGTCTTTAGACATACCAAAAGACATTTGACCTTGTTTTTTTCCACTCAGAAATATAAGCTAAAGTAAAAACATTCCCCTCTGAAGCAGTGAAGGCAATATATTCCCACAGGCCAAGTGGGAACACGAACATGGTTATGCATTCCACAAATTTAACCACTCGTGTCTAAAAGGCCAGATACCCAAACACCATAATGACTATTATATAACATTATATTGGATTATAGAAGCAGGTGACCCAGGAAAATTGCTGTATTGGCAAACGGCACAGAGTTTATGATCAAGGCTTTCTCAAAGTCATGCACTGAGGTGAGGAACTGGATAGAGACTTCATAAGCTTATTATTAACACACTTTTTCAGTAAGGTATTAGGCAATAGTAGTAGGCAGTTAAGACTGTAGTCAGCTGAATCCTGGTGAATGCTATCCCTTTGTATGCATACACTCAGCAGACAGATTTTGACATACTATATCTGTATTATGTACCATGCATTAAGACTAGACTAGAAAATGTTTTACTATTCTCAATTTTGTTACCCTTTCAGTCTGTGGAATGTGAAGCATTAGGAGTGATGGGTAATAACAACATTCGATTCAAGCATATTTTTTGTCACTGATCTCTCTTTAAGCATAATCACAGTCAATACACTGTCAATATTGTCTAAGAAATCAGGTACTGGTTGATCATTTTGTCAAGCATCTTTGTACCATCAGAAAGATTATCTAAACTCTCTGAACCCTCATTTTCAACATCTACTGACTTCACCTAAAACAATTTAGGACTCATTTCATATTAGGTACTTTTGCTTTGCACGGTACTTGAGTCCCACCAGTCAGCTTTTATATTGGTGATGCTCCGCACCCTACCATATCTACACACTGCAATATAGTAGATGGTAGCATGCACATGACTGGTTCCTGATCTGCCAATAAACACAAAGAAGTAGACGTATACGCATGCCTTAAAAACTACATAATTAACAATTTGACAATTTATTTTGTCAGACATTTTGTCACTCTAATTACAAAAAAACACACATTTTGGACAGGATAAGCACCGCAAAGAATATCTATGGTATTTACTGACTGCTACTTGTATTTATTAGCACAATGACAAACATACCTATATTTTCCTATTAAGCCAGAGAGATCCTTTCCTGGCTATTTTTAAACAGGACAATCAAACAGTTATAAAATCACATTCTAAATAGCACTCCACGACCACGTTCTAGAACAGTTTGCTTTCACACCAGACGTAAACTTTATCCAAGTACACACGAACAGTGATCTGTGTACCATCCTTCCATCTATCTAGAAACAACTCTGTAGTCCAACTAGGGATCGTGGAGGCCAATGGCGATTACCACCATTATTTATTCCCATTGCACAACTGTGGTAGAACCTCTGGTCAACATTCACACACTACGGGCAATTTGGAGATGCCAAGTAGCATAATCAGCATGTCTTTGGACTGTGGGAGGAATCCGGAGTACCCAGAGGAAACCCACCAAGGGGAGAACATGCAAACTCTATATACATAGACCGCGAGGCGGGAATCGAACCCAGATTCTGGGGATGCAAGGCGGCAGTGCTAACCACTAAGCCGCTGTGCTGCCAATCTGTACGCCGTCCCTGGATAAGTTACAGTGTTCACACTAATGAAATGAAATGGACTTTGGGGGCAAGTGAATACGGGTCCCTGATGTAAAAGCAACCTTAGAAGCATATTGCTGGTGAATAAATTGCATTATTATTATTAGATATAAAATGTATTATAAATGATACATTTAATTTTATATTAATTTCTAGCATTATATTTCATTGCATGAATAATGAAAAGAAAGTGATTTTGCGCATCCCAATGCAGCCAGAGCGGGTTTTGACATCTGCTACTGATAAATGGTAATAAACATACCCGACAACAGTAGAGAAAAAGCTCTCTCTCACACACACACTCACACAAACACACACAGTCCATTTTCATTTTTCAGAGTACACACAGCACATTATATTAACAGCCCCAGTGGAAACAGCGCGAGCCCATTCTCAGCTAATTGTACGAAATGCCGCATGCGCATTAGAGCAGTTGTTGGATTATACGTACCATACAGTCCCCGGTCTCCCCAAAAAGCGCGTTTTTCTCTTCAGCTCGTCTCCATAACACACCGAAGCCTCTCGCCATTAACACGCACTGTTAACGAATCCACACAGCTCGTGGACACTAGTGTCACTGAGCAGCATTGGACATGCGGATAAAAAACAACAGACACACGCACACAACACGACCGACTCCTGTAGTGCATTTCATTCTCGTCCCGTGTATTCAGCTCGGCGACTATGACTAGTGACTGATCAGGTAAAAAACAATCTGTAAATTACAATGTATTAGCCATTCGGGTAAAAAGAAAAAACACACACACACAAACAGAAGGTACACTTTGGCACTAGAAATTAACTAAGGATGAGGTCATGGTTCAGGAGGGGGAAAAATGTAGCTGACGTCACTTTCAGCCAATAGGAAGCCAAGGCTCAGGTTTAGTTGACGTCAGCGTGGTGATCGGTAGATTAAAGGGCCATCGGGATTTAAAAGAGCAGCGCGGCGGAGAGCCTGCACTCTCTCTCTCTCTCTCTCTCTCTCTACTGGAGCTTCTTATTCACTGGACCCGGCCGCGCAGAGCCAGACGCCTCCTCATGAGCACCAGAAACCAGATCAATCAATACAGATTACACTGACTACAACTGAGCATTTATAGCAAAATGACCTGCGAATGCGTCATAAATTATAGTCTTTATATGTTATTCCCAGAATATAAACCGAACTGCAGGTCAGACAGCGCCATCATGAGGTAAATAGGAGAATAAAACAGACATGTAGGCGTGGCGAAGGCGAAGAAAAGGTTCACACTGATTGGATTGTTGTTAAGATTTAAGAGTTTTTTTTAAAAATATATAAAAATAACAGTTAGTAATAATATTAATAAGTAGAAGGGTATTTTAAAATGTCCACACCAATAGTAATCTTAGTGCACTCTTAAAATAGTTTGAGGAATATTTTTGTCACATAGCTTTGATATTCTGCAAAGCTTTCTGCTCCATATTAGTAGGCATATATTCAGCTGAATACTCCAACAATTTTATTGAACATTTTAATAAAATAATAGAATCAAATTGCAGCAATTGGGAAGCATAATTAAGCGATCGCTTATTTATTTATTTATTTATTTATTTTACAAATCCCACCCATCCATCTAGGAATCTCTGTAGTTCAACTAGAGAATATGGAGGTCAGTGGTGATTACCACTGTATTTATTCCTGTTTTACGATGGAGGTAGGATTTCCAGTCAACAATCACACGTTATGGGAAATTTGGGAAATGCCAATTAGCATAAACTGCATATTTTGGACTGTGGGAGGAAACAAGAGTACCCAGATGAAACCCACAGAGCACAGTGAGATGCACACAGACCCTGAGGTGGGAATCAAACCCGGACCCTGGTGGTGCAAGGCAACAGTGCTAACCACTGAGCCAGCATGCTGCCAAGTTTGCAAATTGATGAATATTTTCATTGTAAAATATTAACAGTTTTATATTCTCTATAATGTCCATTACACATTATACCATCTGATTTTTATATCATTTAAATTAATAATTAAAGAGACATAATTAAAGTTTACATTACTAAAGTTGTTAGTATTAAAGTTTAGAAATGTTTGGAAAAGCTTAAATTATTAGATATCAGACCTGCATCAGGAATAAGAAAAAGTGTACATTAAAACCTCCAGGAATAATAATAATAATAATAATAATAATAATAAAGAATTGTACAAACTACAAAAATATATATTCTTCCATCACTGCATGACTGAAGAATCCTAGTTGATGTGATGTGTTGTAATTTATGAATCTATAGAAGCCCCAATATGCTGCACCCTGGAGTTTACATGACACACAAGCACTGCAAACTTTCATGACAAAGCAATGAAGACAGGCAGGTTGGCTTAATATTAGCAATGCATTCTATAATACCCTAAAGTGCATTTTAGTTTGTAAAACTCATCTCTGTGTATTAGTTAGGTTGATTCGACTGTGAAAGGTTTTATTGTTTAATTTATGTAAGAAAACCAAATATGATAACACAGTTTGTTACAAGATTTCAGTTTACAACATATCAAAAGTGCATATATAACATATCAAACAGGATGATAATGACTGGTTAAAGTGTCTTATGTATAATAAGCATGGTTGTGTTTTGATGCCTGAGGTTTTTGTGTTTACAGTAAACCCACTAGACAGACAGAGTAGGAATAGGGGGCTAAAGTTTTTTCAGAGTTGATGGAAAAAAAAGGACCAAGCTAGTGACAATACAACCACATACCATTAATCATATCTGTGTAGCTGACATATAAAAGACTGATGAGATGAAAGATGTTGCTTCGAGCCAAGCAATGTTGTGAAATAAATACTGCCTCTCTGTGTTGTGTATCCATGGTCTCAATGTAATTAAATAATTTTGCAGACTGTAAACAGGCTGTAATCAGAGGACTGAAATGGCTGCTCAGGGATTCTGTGGCCCATGTGAACACTGCAGTACTTATAAAGGAGTAGTCATCATTATTACAATGAAAAGGCCTTCCAGTAGGTGCAGCACTATAAAGATCAGCAGCAGCAAAGAGGTAGTGAAAAAGCCCTCTAAGTGACAGTGGGTTAAAAGAAGTGATTTACTGGTTAATTCTGAATACAAGCTGGATCACATGAGTTTGGTACTGCTGAAAAAAAATGTAGCACCAGCTGACCACAGGTTACTTCAGTGATGGTGTATTGTGCATTGCAATATTCCAGTCTAAAGAAAACAAAACAAAACAAAAAAGAAACAGCTGAAAATGAATTTTCTGTAGTTAGCCTAATAGTATGCAAGGCATGACTAGAATGACTGCTGTGATTGTTTTTGTTTTATTTTTTATTTTTGTTTTATTTTGTTTTGTTTGCTGAAATCTGTCACATTTTCCAATTTTATTTGTATAGCTCTTTTAATAATAATAATAATAATAATAATAATAATAATAATAATAATCTAGTTATTCTTGCAATTAATCTTTACAGAAATACACATTCATTATTTTTTAGTAAAAACATGTCTAATAAATAAATAAATAAATAACAACAAAGAGTGTATTGGAATTGAGGCACCTTAAAAGCGGAGTAAAACAGCGACACCATGTGGCGAAAGGCATGGACTTCGTTTCTACTATCCAGTGCAAGCCTGTTACAGCCCTAACTGCCATTAATGAGCAGTTTATCTGGTCATTGGAGTAAGGGATAAATAAAAGTTGTTTAGGCCATAGCCATAAATATCAGGGGGTATTACACACTGAAGCTTTAAAAAGAATATTGCTGATTAAGGGATTATTGGGATTTAAAAAAAAAAAAAAAAAAAAGTAAATTATTCATTCATTCATTCATTCATTCATTCATTCATCTTCAATTCATCCCATGTAAGTTCTGTATCCATAAAAAACATTTCTGTATTTTAACGTTTATATTGCCCATCTGACATTGTGTATAGCAAAAAGTTTGCTTTAATGGTTAAGGTGAAAACTTTAACAGGTTTATGTGAAAATTGACAAAACTTTCACAATCCTCTTAATTTGTTTTGTTTTAATTGAAGCACCCTTTCACAGGTGCTGTGTTTAGGAATTGAAGAAGGATATGCATGCACAGTCAGGTACTGTTTACAGAGAATCCCTGATTGTCATCTTACACACAGCTTGTCTGAGCTGCTGTTTATTTTGTTGGGACAAAACATATCATGACCCATCGCAACTTATTCTGCAACATATTTTACTTGGGAGATTTTGCAAGAAATGTCTGCCTGCTAAAACACTACAGCGCTGGCTACATGTTGGAAGCGTACACTCACATTAACTAGCAGTAATTAAAGATCAAATCACAACACGGATTGTTTAGAGGCAATTGAGGCAAAAGTCTTGTTTAAGATGACAGGCAGCTGCTCTCCCCTTTTTCTAGTATTGCAGACTGCCACTGAATTTTTTTTGTGGTACACAGTAGTACCAGATCATATTGTCTTACGTTCATTCATATCCCAGTCACGGTGGATCCTAAGACAATCCGAACACAAGCTTTCTGTGTTTAGCTTTTAGTTTTTCAGCTGATGAAACAATCCGAGGTTATCAACTGAATTACACACGTGATGCGGGATAGAATTGTCCATACCATACTACAAATTTTAATGAATATGTCACAAGTGTAGTGGTCTACTATAAGATCTAACTTTTTATATTAGACAATTTAAACACTGAGGTCAACTTTATCTGTAGCAAATGTAACTTAAAAACAATTTATTTCTTATATAACTGAATAACTGACAACATTTGGAATATACTGTGTAAATGAAAGTGTAATTGCAGTTTTGCTAGGCCTGTATAATTACTGGAAGCATAAAAGCAATATGTCAGTGCTTGTCTTACTTTTCCTATAAAATTCAAATGTAAACTACTATACAATCTCTAAGCAGATCTTCCCAGACAATTTGTATAAAATCTAGGTAACAGATAGCTTTTAAATGAAACTGTACCATCCCATGAAATTTTGTTTTTACTTGGGAAGTTACTTAGTAAGCTAATATAAAAACAATTCAAAGTTGATTTTTTTTAAAATTTACTTTTACTCTCTTTAAATGAACCCTTATTACATTGGCTATATTTACTAATTTTTTTTACGCTATAAAAATGTGCTTTCATGAATGATGTATTATTCTCTGTAATACCAAACTGTCTGTTAACACATTTTGTGTGTATTTTAAATCAGGCTACTTAAACCTTAGTTGGAAGTTGTACCTGCTGTGAACTACTGTAAGCAGCTGATTCAGGAAAAGCATTCTTCATGAAACTCCTGATGTTGTGTTGCCTGTTAATACAGTTAATTAAACAATGATTAATATGGGAGATTTTATTGTGCTGAGACAGAACAAAGGGTATTAAATGGTGAACTTTCAAGCTGTTAGTTAGAGAATGAAATACACACTTATAAAATTGTAGATATCAGTAAATGCATTTGTGCAAGTTAGATTTTGTCACTCCTTTTTTTTTGTTTTTGCACCATGCAATGCCATGGAAAAAACATGCACATATAAGCAATAAACCACTGTCTATTGATAAATTTCAAAATTTAAATATTGTGAGCCTATGCTGATCTTACTATCATCACACTCAAGCTAACAACACATGAGGCTTGAGCACTGAGCAGTCAGAGAAAAAATACTCTGCTTAACCTGCTACAGGTAGGTACAAAAAAATCTGGTTAGTTCATAAGGCATGGTTGATGCAACTGTGATCCTTCGTATTGTCACACACAGTGGCGGCTGGTGCAAATTTTTTATTTTACTTTATTAACTTTTTAAAAAAATTTAAATTAAACTTTTAATAATCGGCTGTAAATAGCCATAAGAAGTGCTGGAAAAGCACCGAGTGTAAGCTCTGCGCGATCACTTGACTGCTGCTTAATTAGAAGATCAGGTCGATCTGGTCCAAGCTCTTTAACTTTTTTCTTTCTTCGTCCTATCGCCTTGTGAAGGGGTATTTTAGCAAAGAAATTACAGAATTTGCTCTCATATTTATCTGGCTTCTACGTCAATCACTATTCAATACATTAACTAACAATCTGTGTATACGAACACGTGTAATACAGTTTAGATATTTTTTATTGTAAATAAATAATATTAAGAAATACAGCGGAATATTGTGACTAAATGACTTTATTTAATTATTCAAATAAATAATTATTATGTTAAATAATTACATGTTAAAGTAGCATTCTTCACTGCCTAACTTTAAGGGGGCGACTGAGACTCATAAGAAATTTTTACTAAAGTAAACTACCTTAATATACCATAGTATTACAGTGGTACTTCAGACATTACCATGGTAGGCACAATAGGACTTTAATGAGTACCATGGTATGTACTATGACAATTCAATGTGTACCATGGTAGTAGTATGGTATGTACCACCATACTTTAGTGAATACCATGGTACTTATTGGGTACTACAGTGGCTATTAAAAGGTCCCATCATGTATCTAATATGGTATGTGTCTATATACTGCACCATATGTTCGTATATTCTAGTGGTATAGTAAAGAACAGACAGTACCATATTATTGTATTTAATTTTAAGAATTTCAACATACACTATGGTATTTAATTAATGTTACCATATAACCCGTATGGTGCATAAACATGTATAACATATTTTGACAGTATCCTATGTGTTCCATATAACCATACTGCAGGTACAGTACATGTACGCCTGTACCAAATAATGTACCATTGCAGAACCATGTATTTTTTAACCACTATATTGTGGTACATGTACTATATTAGCAAATAGGTACTATATTAGCAAATATGTACTATGGTAGTGTCAAAATACCACGGTACTATATACAGTAGCATAATAGGTATACAGTAACATATTTAATGGATACACTAAACATGTATTAAAAAATGCATACATAAATAAATGCATAAAAATAACAATGAGATTCACCAAGAACAGAGCTGAAATCATACTTGTGTAAATCAATGGAATACTTGAGGTTGTGATTTTATTTTTTATAAAATGTTTTAAAACTTGAATGGCACGAGCAGATACAACTGAGTTGCAGGTCGTGCAATGCCTGGCATGCCAGAGTACACCTGCTTTCGAGTAAACTTGCCATCTACCGCCATCTGCTGGAGAAATGTTGGCACTTACATAACGAGAATGAAATTAAAATTGCGGGTTATGTTTTGGTTATTAGTTTCTAATGTGCTCCAGTAATGCTTTGTATATGTCTGTCTATTGTCGTGATGAGCTCGTACGATTAATTATAATATAATAATGGCATACTTGTGTAAGAGAACTGTAAAAATAATACATTTGCAATTTGTCTTATATTATAAGACAAATATCCAGAACTTGTAAAAGCTGGAGACAGGATTGTGTCTACAAAGCATTACCCGAAATAACCACAAGGGGGAGTGAAGCACAAATATTTATGTAGACAGTAAGCATACCTGTACATTACATACTACCACAAACACAGCACTTCTGACCTATATATACTGAGAATCCTATCTCAACTAAATTAATACAGTATTGCAGATGTTCTGTAGTAAAAGAAAAAGAGTGCAAACTGGCAATTCAAAATAAGAAGAGAAGAGATAAAATGTACAGTATGTGTGCGTAAAATGACTGAGTATCATCTGTTACATAGAGATGAGTCACTGTACAGTGCAATGGCGACAGCAAAACTGGATTAGTTGGTTGAATGTTCGGTTGAGAATGAACTCTGCTGCCTCTGTATAGGATCATGTACTGGGTGGGATGGATTTTCCATGATTGACAGGAGTTTGTTCAGTGATCTGCTGTCCCTCACTGTCTCCAATCTGTCAAGTTTGTGTCCAATTATGTGTTCAGCCTTGCGGATGATTTTATTTATCTTGCCTGCATCCCTGTCACTGATGCTGCTCCCCCAGCATACCACAGCTTCCCTTTTGTTTATGCTGTATGCACTAAATATACATTCACCTTATACATTATGTGAGTACTAACATGCCTAACTGCTCTCTCTCTCTCTCTCTCTCTCTCTCTCTGTCAAGCTACACTTGGCAGTGATCCTGAGGTGCCAGTGTATGGTGACTGAGAATGGTTCCACTTGTTGACCATGGAGATGGTCTTGGACTTGGTTGACATAGGCAATTTTTGATGGCTTGTGACTGCAATCACTTAACAGTTTAGGACTGAAATTCTCATGTGTAATTTTTTACCCAAGTCTCCAACAAGGAAAGTGGATTTTATATTCATTTTAAACAAATTTCTCTTCATATCAAACTTTCATCTTCACAGCTTACAGATATATAAGGGATTGATTTATACTATCTGATATCACCCAAATGAAGATGGGTTCCCTGTTGAGTCTGGTTCCTCTGACGGTTTCTTCCTTTTGTCATCTCAGGGAGTGTTTCCTTGCCACTGTCGCCCTTGACTTGCTCATCAAAAACCAACTGATAATTATAGTCTAAACTCTTCTTCAGTTATAATTTATTTCCACTACTTTTACAATTCTGTAAAGCTACTTTGTGACAATGGCCATTGTTAAAAGTGCTATACAATAAAATAAAATTGAATTGAATTGAATTATGCACTGAGTGAAAATGCTTTGCTGGTCAGAGAGTTTAGAAGAAAATGGCCAGAGCCCTTTAAGCCGCAAGGGGAAGCATATGTTAACTTAAATAATCACTATTTACAACTGTGGGCAAAATCTTCAGAAAAATCAATTGGACTTGTGCCAAAAAAACATCACACTATTAACAAAACGTCCAACCTTGCAGTAGATGAGTTAAAACAGCAGAAGACACACTGAGTTCAATTCCGTCAACCAAGAGCAGAAATTTGAGGTTGTAATGGACACAGACTTACCCAAACTGCACTCAAAAAAATAGCACTTTGGTTGAACATAATTCAATAGTGTACAGTGGTTCCACATGATTACACAACATTATCTTAACAACATTAGATTATGTTAAACCAACTTGAAATATTTGTGTTCATTTAACATGAACAGCTAACTTTGATTGAACATTATTTAAATA
>JAQMYG010000012.1:14081613-14095740 GCA_030014215.1 Clariallabes teugelsi | reverse complement strand
TACCCGTATTCACTACTGTCACAACGCCTGTGACACACTCACACAATTACTAAAAAGTTGATGATGACACTGCCTACTGCTACATTCAGTGAGTAACACATCATTTCCCACCCAGTGGCCAAACCCCAGCCAGAGTGCCGGGCCCAAGCAGGAATAAAATGGGAGTGTTGTGTCAGGAAGGGCATCGGGTGTAAAACCTGTGCCAAGTTGTTGTGCAGATCTGATGGTCTGCTGTAATGACCCCTTGTCAGGAACAGCCGAAAGACTAACAACAACTACTGTATCTGTGTGAAGAAACAAAGCCACAAAATGAAAGGGATTTTTACATTCACACTGTTCACACCCTCAAAAAAAAAACATAATAATAATAATTCCCATCAGTCTGAAAGTCGGTTTTGCATCTCTTCAGCAAATAACCTGTGTGAATGTGAATGTAAAATAAATCAAATTTTAAAACATCCGATTTTCACATTGACACTGTTCACACACAGCTGTGGCACATTGAGCGTCTGAATCCGGTTTTAAAAGACCAGATCTACACCGATACACTGACGGTTGTGGAAAAACTGACGTGTGACACATTTACATCCGCTTTGGATCTCTTCAGCGTCTGTGAGGTGAACGTCATAGGAAAGTGACGTTATGCGACGCGGACTGAATCCAGATCCGTGTGGACTCCAGTCCGGGTTTGTCTGCGGCCGTGCTGCTGACTCCGATGGCATTTCCTGTGTTCGCTCTGTAACAGCTGTGTGCGGCGGCAGCTGGATGCTTTATTCCTGCCTGAACCGCTACACAGCCGCCTAACTTCACAACGCCTCCATAACCGTCTCTATTTATATATCTCTATCTCTCGACTGACTGACAGCCAGCACAGCGTTCTGTGCATAACCTAACCTCGTTTTATTTATTTCACCGCTTTAATTCAGCTCTAATCCAGTCGTCAAGGGCGTGTGCTGCTGGATGGTCACTTTTCTCTTGCAGGACATCACGGTTGTCACGTCCTAGACCTAGAGACTAGCGTTCTACTCGCTAGTTGGTTTAGCACTTTAATTCGAGACGAGACAGCGAGACACACACACACACAGGACATGCAGGCAACTTAAATAGACGTTTAAATTGAATGACGTGGGGGGAAAACGACGTCATAAAGAAGTCCTCGAGAAAAGAAAAAAAAACTAGATAACTAGCTAGCTGCCGAGCTAACGCGTGCGAGGAGTGGCGGACGGAGAAAGTGAAGAAGTGTGCTGTCGTGTTGTGATGTGGGATGATGGAGTCTTTTGGATATCGTGTTAGCTAGTTTTGCTAGCCTGCTAGCTCCGTTGCCGTTTACAAGGGGCGAAGTTACAACATCAACATTGCTGAGAAGGAAAAGGTAAGCTTGTTCATCTTCTTCAAGAGTCGCCTTGGGTTAGAAGTAAAACGAGTAGAAAAACAATGGTGATACTAGGATTTGGACGCATTTTAGGCAACAGTTGTGTTATTTTCGTAGACATCTTTTTAAACGTTTGTCGTTGTGGCCGTTCTTCATTTTTTTTGAAGTGTGATGCTTTTTCACAGCAGTTAGCATTAAACCTCTCAGGAAGATTAGATCATGATTTGGCTGCTGTCTCTCTCTCTCTCTCTCTCTCTCTCTGTCTATTTGTCTCTCTGATTGCCTCGAGGGAAGACTAGGATCAGAAATGCATCATCTCTATTTTGCAATCAGATTTTATTATTATTGTTATTTTTTATATAGATATCAGCCAGTCAGTCCATTAACTCCTATCAGGTGAAGTATTTATCATTCTGCTAACGTTACATTTCCTCACTCTGGTCTGCAGCTGGGCTCATTGGTTAGACTACGCCTTAAGTTGTGTCATTCATTTGGTTTGAAAAGGAGTACAGATAAAATTTTGATCTACTGCACAAAGCTACAAGACAGTAAAGCTGTGTAAATATATCCTATGCTGTGTGTGTGTGTGTGTGTGCTATTTACCTTCTTAGTCACTGATTGTGCCATGCCCTGATGACCTCGAAGTCAGTCATTTGTAGTTAACTCGGATGTTTAAGGAAGGTGTAATGGATTAATAATCGTATTTTCGTTTCTTATACCTGATGTGATTTTTTATTAGATGATCTTGTTACATCACTTTATGATTGTTGCCATTTGTGAGGACCGGGTATTAATGACCTGCCTGCATCAGTGTTCTCGCTCACCTGTTCTTTATAGTACATACAGTACATCTTCAGCAAGTGGCAATGCAGCAGATCATCACTATTGTACTTACTGCCATGCAGCTATGTCGGTTCAGCAGCGAAGTTTGTTTTGACAGTTTATTACTCTGTTCACCAGTCGTCACGATAAAGACAGAGGGTTTTTCCTCTTTGTGATGAAACTCCCTGGGATCGTTTACCCAGCGGTAGATTCCAGTGCTCTTAAATGCCTTGAAGGCACTCTAGAATCAGAAATGTTGTTGTGTACCAAATAAATACCAATATCAGAAAATTCATTTCTGTCAGTTATGTGTGAAATCAGCAGTTTGGTGGGATGTACATAAGTTTATTTTTGACCAAGAACAAATCAAGTACACTGTTATGAAAAGGTATTTCCTGATTTTTAAATTTTTATTTATTTTATTTTTTTGCATATTTGTCACACTTAAATGATTGAGATCATCGAACACATTTTAATATTAAACAAAGATAACCAGAATAAAAACAAAATTAAATTAAATTATGATTTCCTTTATTGAGGTAAAAACTGACCAAACCTTCCTAGCCCTATTTGAAAAAGTAAATGCCCCCTAATCCTAATAACTGCTTGTGCCACCCTTGGAAGCAACAACTGAAATCAAGTGTTTGCTGTAACTGGTAGTGAATCTTTCATATCGATGTGGAGGAATTTTAGCCCACTCTCTTCTTTGCAGAATTGTTTTAGTTCAGCCACATTGGAGGGTTTTCTAGTATGAATGGCCCTGTTTATGGCCCATCTCTTTCGGATTTAAGTCTGGACTTTCTCTAGGCCACTCCCAAAATCTTACTTTATTTTATTTTTGAGCTTGTGTATTTTGGATTGTTCTGCTGCATAACCCAAGTGCGCTTGAGGTCACACACTGATGACCATACATTCTTCTTCAACAAAAAAAAAACCTTTTTCCCTTTATAACTGAAATCATCACACCTGCATTTGGTATTTACTCAGGTTATCTTTGATTACTATTAAAATTAGTTTGATCATCTCAATCATTTAAGTGTAACAAATATACAAAAAAAAGAAAAATTCAGGAAAGGGGCATATAATGCCCACTGGGGCATATAATGGCACTGTAAGTCATTTTAGCCTCTTTTTTTTTTTTTTTTTTTTTTTGCACAAATACCAGTAATTTGGTTCCAAATACAGTGTCCACCCCCACCCCATAATAAAAAAAAATTGAAAAACAAGTGACTGAAATCTTGTGATTGACTCATTTAGCAACAAAGCAAGCCTCTGTTATCAAGTTTGTGGGCTGTGTTCAAGTGGTTAACATTACAAGCCATCACAGCATAAGGTGGGTTGTATTTCAGAATATCAAATATCAAATCTAATTCACAGCTTCGGTGTTGTTGAGTGATTTTAGCAGGTCTTTTTCTTTACTCAGTTGAAACCATACAATTACGAAGCCTTTTTTTCCCCATAGGTCAGTGGAAAACCAGGTTCTAAGAACTGTATCTAAATTTGGATTCAGTAAGCAATACCAGCAACCTAGCTGTGATTTGCATTTTTGTTTAAAAATTGTTTGTTCCACAACACATGCGAGAAAGTTTATTCTTAAAAGCAGCTGTACAGAAACCTGCCGGTATATTTAGATCTCCAACGAACAAGTCAGAGATCACGGCTGCAAGAACAACTGATATGGCTTGCGGAAGAAACCGTGAGAGGAACCAGATGCAAAAAGGAACTCATGCTTTTTCTGGGTGACACCGGATTATAAATCATTTCTGTGTACAGGTGTCAACTTTAAAGTTAAACAGTACTTAGGGTGTTTAAACAATGCTCGGTGTGTGAATAGGAGTTCTGGGATGAGCGCAGGGCAGTCTTTATGATTATCAGTATTTTTGGGATCTTCAGCCCACCGTGATCATTATAAGCAGTTGAAGGTGACTTGATTTGCTATATACAGTATACACACACACACACACACACACACACACACACACACACACACACCAACATATCCTTTACCATTACTTGATTAACGGAGCCATAATTTATTTTCTGACCTTTTTTAAGAGCTGGTTCTCTTGCATGTTTGTAGTAAGGATCTATTACTTTGTCCTGATGGAAGCTGATAGAAAATATGATTATTAATTTTTTACTCGTTATACACCTTTTGGGATTTAGAATTTTTTTCAAGTATTATTGTTCCTTTTTGTATGGTTTTAGGTACAAAGTTCAGCACCAGCTCAGTTTATTTACTATGTAAGCTGTAACGAGCAATACTGCAATACCGTCAACCGTATCTAGCGCTGAGACTCTTAATTCCTCCTCATACATATTCTCTACGTGTTCTGTCATAGCATTTAGATTTCACAAGAAGACTTTGGAAATCATTTCACTGTTAGTTAAGCACACAGGTGTTCATCTGGATGAGACGGATTGCTCAAATGTCAGATTGAGTAATATCACATTGCTCAAGTCTTTATACCTATTTATTACTTTTAATGCACAGAACCAACTGCCTCATGGTTGGTGGGTGGCAGGAGAAAATTATTTGCCAAGTTTGTTTAGAATTGCAACACAATCTAAAAGATTATAGAAAATCAGGATATTTATAAAAGTGTTATAGAGTCGCAAATCCAAATCAAATCGGCACCTAGGTATAGTGATATTTTTCCAGGACGTCCCTGGTGATTTCTGTCATTTCACTATTTATTTCACTATTTATTTAGTAAAATATCTTATTTTAATTTTTGTCAGTATGTCTGGTTAAAAGTTTGACGTTAATTGTTAAGCATTGTTGGGTAAGTAGAGAACAATGCTTTAACACATGGTGCTGTTGCACTGCTGGGACTCGCTCTGGCCAAAGCCTGACATTAAATTTAAAATTAATGCTGTTTGGGTGGTTTTGGTGCCACCTTTTACTTCGGCTCAGATTGACACCTCAGCCTTAGGCAGTACTTGAAGGTGTACAGACATGCACCTAGTAACCAAACGATTCATCTGCATGGGGAAGGGCTGAGGAGCACCAGTGTCTTTACAGAAAGCATGTTAAGTAGCTTGTGGTACTTTTACTAGAAAATCTTACCGGTTGCTATAAGTGACCTACTGCTGCTTTAAAGGCTTTCCCCTAACTATTTGAGTGTTCTTACTAAATCTAATTTTATTTTATCTTTTTATATTTTAATAGTTTCAATATTTTAAATGGCTGTTTTTAACGGTTAATAAATTCATAAGAACTTGATTTGGTTTGAGTCATCGTTCTATATGAAGGTAGAGAAGTAAACCCATGTGAAGGTTTTCCAATGTATTTTTAGGTTGATGTTAACGGGGGTGGGGGTGAAGGCGAGGGTTGCTAAACCGCTTTAGTGGGTTGTGACAGCTGACAGGAGCTATCTCTCCATCTCTCTGATGCTTGCAGCAAATGGTGCTTCTCTCATCTCATTAAACCAATCCGGACTAGTGCACAGTGTTAAATCGACACTTGACTGGCACTTTTTCTATGGTGTAATCCTTGCTCATAGTGCCACTCTGCCTGTTTCTTTGTGGGGTGTTTTTCCCTCCTCAAAGTTTACACACTAGTTTAGTAACAGTAACAATACTGAGAATCTTCACACTTGCAGAGAGCACAAAGGCAGTAGCTCAACACAAGTTGTAATGCTATCTTACTTAACTAGCAACAGAAGTAATGACCTGTTAGTTTTTTAGATTTGGCCTCCACAGTTTGTGTGTCTTGTTGTAGTGTTGCAAATTTCATACATTTACTTTTTTAGATTTATTGAAAAATGTATGATAAAATTTGCTCATGCTGTTGAATGGTCGGTTTAGTGAAGTTGTTTTAGGAAAACCAGCAAACAGATTTGTGAAAGAGCTCTCTGTGAAGACAGTGGAAGGAGAGGTGAGCAGTAAGCCAGCCGAGTCAATCCGGTGTTCATGAGAGAAATCGCAAAGGCATGAGTCTTCAAATAAGCATGTAAGGAGCTTGGCTTGTAATGATAGCTAAGCTAATGCTAGATTACAAATGGGTTGTCAAGGTTACCACAACATGCAGAACACATATTTCGATTTACATAACTATTAAATGTACTGTTTTGTATTCAGGTATATTTATCAACTCAAAATGATAAAATAAAAAAAAATTAACAAGTAATACAATTATTGACACAGCACTGAACTGATTGACATGTCTAATCTGTTGCATCATTATCAAACCAGTATGGATTTGATCTGCCTTCCTGGAGAGTGTGCTTATCCGAAATGTACTACTTATTGTCAAACGTCTAATAATCTAGAGTGTGTACAGCAAGTTTGGATAAGATAAATATAGGCTGGATTGCAGTGCCCTGAACTCACTCACTCTCTCTCTTTCTCTCTCTCTCTCTCTCTCTTTTGGGTTTGTGTGAGCTTGTCATCTATGTGAGAATGGATGACGTTAGGAGGAGAGTAATGAAAAGCCTGAGCACTTGCCTTCACTGTCACTGAGGTTGATATGATTTCAGTCCACCACCAGTCTTTTTCTTTCACCTTCCCTATTCACCGCCTAGTGAAAGCAGGAAATTTATTGACTTTCTGAATTATGCTGAGGTTTAAAGTAGTTTATATAGCGAAGAAACGCCCAGTAGTTACGTTAGTGCAGTTAAGTAGCTGTGTGTGTGCTATAATACTCCTGGATGTATGGAACACTCATGTGGGGTGGAACAAGAACTTTCATTTCAAATTTAAAAAATATTGCACAACTTAATGTACTATACATACTGGCGTCGCTCGACAAAGAATACAGTATAGCATGATGTATTTCTTACCTGAAAATGGATCCAAATTTCTTCTTGATTTTCACTGACTGGAGTGCAGTCAGTATTGAGAATCATGGAAAGTTTTGCAGCGACAAAATCTACAAGGAATACCCAACTATCAACAATGCTCAGCACCGATTATTAGCAATGCTGACCTCAAGAAAATATTGTATGCATCTGTATGATTATCAATATATTATTATTATAAGTGTTGTCTGAGTAAAACTTATTTTAATAATTTATTAGAATTGCTGGTTGTTTTTATGGAAGCTCATATAAAGGTTTAGATAGATTATATTCTGTTGAAAAGATCAATTAAAGCAAAATGTAATAAAAAAGATTATAATGATCAAGGATTTAACGGATGCGCTCCGCCCAAGTACGTCCACCGAATGATGATCTGGTAATCAAATGAAGACATATAATTACCTCATAGTATGACTTAAAAGTTGATGATGACGCTGCCTACTGTACATTGGTTGAGGAACGCCTGTGACACACACGCTGGCCATTTTATATGATTCTTTAATGAGGCTGGAGCCGTGCGATAGACTCATACAAAATTAGATGAAGTTTATTAAAGGGTTTAGGATTTGTTTGATAAGAATGCCTAAAATCTCAATATATATGGTTGGTGTGTAATGAAAGAGAAATACTGTGTGCTTTGAGCAGTTATTCATTTTACACACAATCGTACTGTTATTAATACATATAATGTTTCCGAGTAGAAGGATAAAATGGGTCGCTGTGTGTTTGTGTGCTTGTTTGCGTGTGTGCACACTTATGTTTATACCCACATGCGTGTCTCTCTTCACATGACGTGATTATGTGTATAAACTGATTATTTTCGTGAGAAAATATTTGTATGGGCAAAAATGAACGTAAATATGGCCTATTTGTAGAACTTTGACTCTCAGGACATTTGTGGACTGATAAATACTTAGACTGTCGAATTCCATTTGAAATTTAGACATTGTGATTTTCAAATATATTCAATAGTGCTAAAGTTTACTGTCTAATATAACTGTTCAGTCAGTTATATTTCTTAGATTTAGCTATTTTTGTGTTTCTTCAGATTTTAAAGTATTAAAAGCTACTAAAGTGTTTAATTAGCATTGAAATGGTGTGGAACTTGTTTGTGGTGTTGGCTTTTTAAATCTCATGTCTCATACAGTACGAAGCAATCTTTTTTATTCTACCCAAAAACTCTATTCTATTCTATTCTTAGGCAATTTGTGAATTTTAAAGCCTCTAATGTTTGTACATTTACATAAATAACTAAAAAAAGAAATGTGAATTGATTATGAATCAAAAACTGACACAACAATTCAATTAGCTGAATCGACAACCAGAAGCTCGATACATTTGCATAATTGATTAAATCGCACAGCTCTAGCCTCATTCAACCTGCATCATGCTGCATTTATTTATTTATTTATTTGTTTGTTTTATTTATTTTTACAGGCTACATGGTATAAAAGTATTTCTTATCATGTTAAAATTCAAGCTTGTTAACTCAGAGCATTTACATGTAGTAGAGTCTTTCTCCTGTGGTTTGTCCTGGTCTTGGTGTGGGCCTGCAGCTTTGGGAAGCAGAACACCCTGCCCTCGTTTCCCCCCGGCTCTGTGTGCAGTACAGTCTCAGGACTGAGTGTGTGCGCTGCTGCAGTAATGCAGTGTGTACACTATTTCACATCAGCAAGACTGAAACAAAAAGTTTTCACTCACGAAACCTCTGCGGATGAAATTACAGATTGGAATTATGCTAACATACAGTGCCTTGAAAAAGTATGAACTTTTCCCACATTTTATCATGTTACAACCACAAACGTAAATTTATTTTATTGGGATTTTATGTCATAGACCAATACAAAGTGGCATATAATTGTGAAGTGGAAGGAAAACGATAAATGGTTTTCAATCGATTTTACAAATAAAAATAAAAGTATGCCTTGTATTTGTATCAGCCCCGTTTACTCTGATCCCACTAACTAATATCCAGTGGAACCAACTGCCTTTAGAAGTCACCTAATTATTAAATGGAGTCCACATGTGTGTAATTTAACCTTCGTATAAATACAGGAGTTCTGTTCTGTGAAGCTCTCAGATGTTTGTTAGAGAGCATTAGTGAGCAAACAGCATCATGAAGCCCAAGTAACATACCAGGGTTAGATTTAAAAAAACAAAAACAAATCCCAAGCTTTGAACATCTCACGGAGCACTGAACAATCCATCATCCGAAAATGGAAGGAGTACGGCACAACTGCAAACCTACCATGACATGGCCTTCCACCTACACTGACTGCCGGGCAAGAAAGGAATTAATCAGAGAAGCAGCCAAGAGACTTACGGTAACTATGGTGAAGCTGCTGAGATCCACAGCTCAGGTGGGAGAATCTGTCCACCAGACAATTATTAGTCATGCACTTCCAAAATGTGGAAAAGGTCAAGAAGTATGAATACTTTTGCAAGGCACTGTATATATGTACTGTATGCGTGTGCGTGTGTATACATGTATGTACGTATATGTTTTAATAATTTAAATACAGTTGTGCTCAGTAGTTTGCATACTCTGAAAGAAAGTGTTAAACATTGCCATTTATTTAAAGAATTTGAGTGATAATGCAAAATATTTTTTTCTTATTTAAGTCATTAAGTCATTAATTATCACATAGTTGTTTGACTCACCCAAACACGCCTGATCAAAAGTTTACATATCCTTGATTGTTTGGCCACAATATAAGCACACCGATTGACACACGCAGGTTTAAATGGCTATTAAAGGGAAGTTTCCACACCTGTGACTTGTAATTAGTCTCTGTGCATAAATAGTCAGTGAGTTTCTCAGCTCATGAGGTGATGCACTGGCCTGGCTGGAACTGCCAATGGACCTGTGTAATAAGGTAGTTGAACTTTATAAAGCAGGAAAATGATATAAAAAGATCTCTCAACACTTGAAAACGCCAGTCAGTACTGTTCAAACTATGGTAAAGCGGTGGAAAATAAAGGGTTCTGTTGATACTAAAACGTGGTCGGATAGACCAAGAAAGGTTTCACCCACTACTGATAGTAGAATTGTTTGGGATGCATGGTCGAGTTGCCAGGAGAAAGCCGTTACTGCGCCCATGCCACAAAAAGGCCCTTGCAGTACACCAGACAGCACCTAGACAAGTCTCGCAGCTTCTGGAGCAGTAATTTGGAGTTGAACTTTATAGTCACAACCATACATGCTATGTTTCTGGTGAAAAGGATATCAACCCCACTGTAACGCATGATGGTGCATCTCTTACGTTTTGGGGCTGTGTGAGCTCCAGTGTCACAGGGAAGTTAATCAAAATTGATGGCAAGATGAATGCAGCATGTTATCAGAAATTACTGGCAGAATAGCTGCGCATGGGACGATCTTGGATGTTCCAACGTGACAATGATCCAAAGCACAAGGCCAAGTTGACCCTCTGATAGCTACAGCATAAAAAGTTGACAGTTCTGGAGTATCCATCACAGTCTCCTGGCCTCGGTAACATTGAGCCACTTTGGGGAGATCTCAAACATGCAGTTCATGCTAGCCAACCAAAAAATGTACAGGAAATGGAGGCATTCTGGAAAGAAGAATGGACAGCTTTACCACTTGAGAGAATTATGGACCTCATGCACAATTATTATAAAAGACTGCACGCCATCATTAATGCTAAAGGGGGCAATACCCGATATTAAGAACTGAAGGTATGGTATGCCAACCTTTGAACAGGGATTATATCCTCATTTTTGTTTTATTGTCATGTTTGATTGTGTCATTCTGTTTTCCCTTACATATGAACTAGAGTACTTAAAGAAATAAAATTAATTTGTTTTGCCTTTTCACTCTTGATTTCTTTACAGAATGGTACACATCTTACACAATTTCACTCAAAACTTGCATACCTTGAGAGAGAGAATTTGCATGTGTATGTATATTTTTAAGAAATCTAATTAATTTTGAATATATGAAGCAAAGCAAGTTTTAAATGGAAGTAATTCCAGTGTGGTTAAAGAGTAACAGAAGCTGGTTTGAGTAAATGAGTGGAAAATACTCCCTGCCGGCTATAAAGTAATCAAAGAGAGCAGATGATAGAGCTGACCTTGAAAGGTTTTCTGACATTTATGGTGACATATATGATGTTTGTGTTTCTGAGAATCAGTTCCAGTTCACAAAGGGGTGAGGAGGGCCTGTTGAATTCCCTTTATTCAGTTTTTTCTCTCGTTCGCATGTTGTCAGATGAGTGGTTTTAATGTTCATTGTATTTTTATATCATTTTGTACTTTATAATAAAATTTGTTAGCTCCATAGACAAGTGGAATCTTCAGTGTGCTAACCAGTTCCTAGTTCTGGTTGCCAAGAAACCTCACTGAATTTATACATGAAATTAACATGAATATGGCCCAGGAATAGATGACAGTATAGCCATTTCTCTTACGCTTTACTCTCATTACATCTCATGTAAAACATTCAGGACTACAAGTGGACTGTTTGCTTAGAATACTATATCGCTAAAAGCATCCGACACCCATATGTAGGTCTTCCCTAAACATTTGCCACAAACATAAAAGGCTTTAAAATGAAAGCGCCCAAACTTCTTCCAGGATGATCGTGTTGTGTGGCACAAGCGAACTCCACCTCGACTCAATGAGCCAAAGTTAGTGAGGAAGAACCCAAGTGGTCCGAGCCTTGACCCCAACCAAACTGATGCCTTTGGGATGAAACACAATACCGTCTCCGTGACTGACCTCATTAATGCTCTCTTAGCTTAATGTAAATCCCCAAACCCACGCATCGAAATCTAGTAGAAAGCCTTCCCAGAAGACTGGAAGAAACTCAATTATTTTACAATAGGATGTGCAACGTTCTCATAAATTTGGTCATGTTGAGGTTAGCGCTGGATTCGCTTGGTTTCGTCAATGATTCAGTATTCCACCACCTAGTAAAATGCATTCAACCATCAGCCAGATCACATCTCAACTGACTTGTGTAGTGCACATGAGACTAAATATGTACTGTAGTTATAGCCTTGAAGTGTGTTACTGTATTTACAATATGAATTGAAATACTTAGATACAATACAAAGACTTTTGTTTTGTCTGCCAAGCAACTAAGTAATAATATCCTGGACAAAAAAAGCCCATGTTAGTGATTTTTCCACCCCCTGTGTCATGAACATATTATTAGGTCTGTGATGCGTGCATTATTTAAGGTCTGAGCTGGTTTGTTCAGCTTGGCCATAGACTGTAACCAAACATAAACCCCAGAGATTAGGAGTCCTGGAGCTGTAATTGGTCCCACTGGACCTTTCAAGGTATAGTCACTGTGGGCTTCTGTAAGAGGCTAGAGAATCTTAAAATTCCCATCATTGTTCAGTTATAACCAACATATCAGGCAATGCATGTGTCACATTCTTTCCCCTCGGCTACCATCAGTCAGAAATGGACTTGTTGGTTTCAGGGCTTTTTTAAAATCATTGAACGTTTCCTTCAATAATTTGTCAAAAATGTGTCTTCTTGATTGGCTTCTGATCTCATGTAAGTTTGTCTAAGTCTATTTTCCTCGTACCTCTACCCATGTTTGTTTGCTTCCCCTATTCAAAGGGTAACAAAACCTATACAAGTTGATAAACCACCAACAGTAGTAATGTAGATATTTATAGCCATCCTCAGCAGTTCTGCTGAGAAGTTGTGGCCCAAGGGATTAACTGCAGTGTCCTCACTTCAGCCCAAGCACGTGCTGCTAATTCACTGCATTATGGTATAAAACCATCGCCTCTAGAAAGCAGCGAAAGCTCCCTAATGTTCTTGCACTTAAAATTAGGTGCAGTAATCAAGGAGCCCTCAGTGTCTAAATGCTGTATAGCAAGGCCTGCACTCGAGGCTCCTCATTAGTAAAATGTGTCCTCTAACAGTTTTACACACACACACACACACTCAAGGACAGAGAGACACAGATCACAGTCTGTCTTTAGCTGATCACATGTAGGGCAGATGAAACTGTTCTAACACATGTTGGCAAGATGAAACTGTTCAGACCTGTGTGGAAAAAAGATTCTAGTTCTCCTGGGCCTTCACAGGTTATATTGACCTTGGAAACAAGCACACACTGTGTAAACAAACCATGCTAGCCCTCTCAAGGGACACACCTCCCAACTGTTGGCAGGGAGGGATAGAGAAGGAGAGAGAGAGAGAGCACGAGCATAAAATAACTTCCCACGCCTAGAGTGGAGAACAGGAGGGTCAGCTTTACTTTGCAACAGAGTTAAAGAAATAAGTTCAGCAGCACCAAACTTTAACAAGTGTTACAGCTTTAGTTTTCTTTGTAGAACACTATCACATTCTTGTTATTCCTGGGTAACATCATCTCCGTAGTCTCAGTATGAGGTTCTGTCCTGTTGGCTCTTGTTCTGAACCTCGACTCAACCTAGCTGCCGTGTTTTCATATCTTTGACAACCAGCAGCGTTTTTTTGGCCTGGAATTGATTAACAACCTGTCCTTGTAATAAACAATAAACTATTTCCTTTATTTATCCTACTTTTTGTTTTAAAAAATGGACTTGAGTTTCCTTTTTATGTCTTAACACCTCTTCATGCTCATGGTATCTTGAGGGACTTTTCAGTTCTCATTTTCAGTTCCCAAGTGCGCATTTTGTCACCGCTTCTTTGTACTGTAATAATGTTTACTGTACCAAAGATGGAATCAGTGCGGAGCGCTCTTACACTTTTCTTTGCCTGTGCTCGTACATGGCCCTGAGTCATTGTATCATTTAGGCAAGTGTATGTTATATTTGCTTATACTACAGTCTTGTTGTCTAAGACTCGATTCTGATTGGTCAGGATGAGCTAATTAATTTCATATAACAGCAATGCTTCCTGCAGAGTGAATTACAGGGTTGTGTAAATGTGCTTGTTCAAATACATTATTGTTTGTGTAGTAACAGCACATTCAGGCTGTTTTCAAACGTGGCATGCACCGACCCCCATCAGCTATGCTTGTGCAGTTGCGGAACTGAGCAAGTACTGAGCACTGAGATTTTAGAGGCGATGTATGACGTTATTGACATTAGGGCTGGGCCGATAAACGATATCATATCGAATCGCGATTTATTTGATTTTAAAAACGATGAAAAGCTCTAGACA
>JAQMYG010000012.1:14025285-14077759 GCA_030014215.1 Clariallabes teugelsi | reverse complement strand
GAGGACTTGGGGCGCGCGCTTTGTCCTGCAGACGCTTCTGTAACCGCCATTGCGCGAGCGGCTGTGTATCTGTGTGTATTTGTGTGTATTTGTGCATCTTGTGGTCGCGCTCCTCAGTAACGTGAGCAGCCCAACTAATCGATAATGGCATTCGTTGACAACGAATTTGATTATCGATAATTATCGATTTTATCGATTAGTTGTTGCAGACCTATTTGCATTTTTTAAGCCTTAAGGACAAAGATCTGGGAGAAGAAAAAAAAAAACATTGACTTGGTACTGTGAAAGGTTGACATCGTGTATATAAGGAACTGATTCTCCAAGGTTTAACTTCAACCGGATAGTGGTGTGTGCATAGCCTGGAGTTTTAAGGCGTGGCATAGTTTGCTGCTAATCATTGACTATGCAAACATGATCTACAGTCTCTCAACGACTGTTTATTGTGGACAATCAAATTTCCATGAGTGTGGTAAAGTGTTGTAATTGTGCCCAGGACGTATACATAGCTTCCCCAAAAGATAATGAGAAATCATCTAACATTGTCTAACTAAATACAGTGATAGATTATTAACAGCTTTATAAATGAAAGTAAATAAATGTTATCTTGTATAGCTTGAATTAAAGCGAAACGGGCACGTAGGGAGTGTGCCTCACTGTTGTGACAGACTGACTCATTAGTACCGAACGATTCTGAACATGTCCAGGTGGTGAATCGCGTACCTGCTCGGATTTCTTCCAGAGCACGATGCACCAGTTGAAAGAAGCACTGTCGCATCATTAATAGGTGTGAAAGTGTGTTCTTGTACGTGGTGGGTCGGGCAGACCTCCCGAGAGGAAGCAGAACTGATGGGAAAGAGCCGAGTGAAAATTGGAGCAGGACCCAAAAGCTTTTTTTGTGCTGTAGGGCTGAATGGTTACAACTGCCACGTCAGACCCACGAGATGGCTACACTTTCTTTTTCCATTTTCTATGCTGTTCAGTAAAAACGTAACTCATAGAAACTAAGGCACTAGTTTGTTTAATAAGCACACAAAAAATCACTATGAGCTTGATATTGCTGGATATGTGAACTACTTGAACTTTTAAAATGTTTGCTCTCAACCACTCATCATCTATACCGCTTTATCCTGTGTACAGAGGGGGCCTGGAGCTTATCCCAGGCGACTTAGGGCGTGATGCCGGGTACTCCCTGGACAGGGTGCCAATCCATCGCAGGGCACATACACACACTCACACGCATATTCACACACTACAGGCAATTTGGGAAGGCCAGTTAGCCTAATCTGCATGACTTTGAACTGTTGAAGGAAACCGTAGTACGCAGAGGAAACCTACCAAGCACGGGGAGAACATGCAAACTCCATGCGCACAGACAGGAGTCTGGAATCAAACCCAGATCCTAGAGATGAGAGGCCACAGTGCTAACCACTACAGCCACTGCTGTCATTTGACTCATTCATTCATTCATTCATTTAGTCATTCTTATTCTTATTTCACTTGTTTTATTGTTCTAAACTGACACACGGACTCTTTGTGTCTGTACTAAATTGCATCTCTGTGTGCTGGCAACTGTGTGTTACTTTCGGCAAACAGCCAGAGTGCCGACACTGTAATGTCATTTAATTCCAACGTTTCTCTCAGTTCAAGTCTGAAGAAAAGGAAACGCTCCCATTTTCATTTCATTTTCGAAGATGCTTGACTGCTGTGAGATTAGGCTATTAAGACAAACTCCATTATGCTTAAAACACGTCTTTTCTTGTGTGCTTTTTTCCCCCCTATACCTGAGTTAAGAAATTAACAATATTTCACGTTTTATAATTTACACATCATTTTCAAACACAACACATTAAACAATAAAAGAAATACTCACAAAACAAAATGCAACAGTGTGAGAAAGGATAATAAAAAATTAATCTTTTTTTTTTTAAAGCATGACTGTAACAATGGACTGTTTCTAAATTTTAAAACCTAACAGCAGGTCATAGATATATGAGTGAGAGGATTTTGCTCTGTTATTTATTTTTTTTAATATCCCGTGGTGAGGTTAGAGGAAAGAGGTTGCCTTTTTTTTTATTTATTATTTTTTTTTTTTAATCCCACATGATAACTAGACTCCAAAGCCAAAGTATATTGATTATTTTTAAATCAGGGGTAGCAGGACAAATATAACATTATATCCCTGGGAAAGGGCAGTGAAGATCAAAATCTTGAGGCATCATGTTTTATTCTAACCCTACAGACCATACTGGCTGTGTTTTAAAAAGAGAATAAAGCTGTTCTTTCTTTCTTGTCTATATTATTTGTGGACAGACTGAGCTAAATTCCTCTGATGTACTAGTTGTGAACCAGTGCTTTTGTGCGCTAAGTTATCTTAACCCTCTTTACCGTAACCTCCTTTTCCTTTAGGCATGAAACAATTTTGAAAGTATGTGGACAAACAGCATGTTTGAACCGAATAAGAAGGAAAGATCAGCTTGCTTTTGAGTTTGACTCTAGTCTTTAATATGTGTTGGTTATTTTGCTATTTGAATATCTGCTCATGTTTAACATTGGTATTCAAATACAGTCACTTCTGGGGGTTTTCTTACACGCCATGTCCCCAGAAAAAGAACGCCGTGTCCAGGAGTGTTTTGATGCAAAGAGCAACACACTACAGTAAATTCCGTTGTGACAACTCTCTCCCACATGTGTTTACTTCAGACTTTCACCCACTGGATCTCTGGCTGAGGATCTCTGACTCAGCACTGATTGGCTGACCGATTCACGTAGAGTAAAGCTTCTAACCGATCATAGATTAGACTGGATACATGTAACAAATCATAAGGCAGGAAGGGGAATTTTTTTAGGAAATCATCTTCTTTTTCTTCTTCCTTTGTATTTCTGGCAAATTAACTTAAAACTGGCATAGCCAATTTACGCATGTCAGAAATATGAGATTCTGATTAAAAGCTTTGTGCATGTAAATACACATCAGATCCACATCCATGTAATAGTTCAACTGGGATCTCTAATCAGAATGATTTTAAAGAGGAAATTAGATTAAAGAAAAATTACCCATGTAAATGTAGCATGTGTTATTTCCCGCATACTCTTAAGCTTTTTTTTGTGCCCATGTTGGCTTTGCTAGTGGGGATCACCTCTAAATCCAGAATTCTGTAAAATGTCTGTTTAAATCAATCAATACACAAATCAAATGAATTTGTCATGAGTTTCTCATTATATCTAAACAATTACCCATTCATGAACCCATTCAGATGTCAATATTAAAATGAATCACAAGAAACAAGCCTCATGTACAGTATGCTGCAGAAGTCAGTGTATAAACTAGTTATTACAAAAATAAGTTAAAAAAAAAAAAAAAAAAAAGATAAGCTGAGAACCTTTCTGAACATCTATCTTTCTGCAATATCTTTACAGTGTCTATCCACTCCTGCTCCACTCCTGAATTCTCTCCTGAAATAACAGCATTTGAAAAACTTTGTCTGTATCCTATGGATGAAATATGATGTGGGTAATCTTTTAAAGCATGAAGTTTGTTCAGGTGTAGCCTTGCACTGAATTCCTAGTGAACTCCTGCTCCTTGTTCATACTAAGAGAGCCATTCTTCCATTCTCCATACTATAATTTCAATAAGAGAAAAGACCTGCTTTAGCATTTCCCCCTCTTTTCGTAGCACCTTTTCATCTTTGATGGATTCAAGTTTCTCCATTTTAAGCTCCCATTTTACGTGTGTGCACATTCATGGAAAAAACAGAAGTACTCAATACGTCCTTAAGATTAAGGTGTTTGAGAAAGTGTTGAGAGTCTGCATGATTAGTTACTTCCTAAAAAAATAAAATCCGTCTTGTCTTTGCTTGCTTTGGCCTGCCTGAATCATTAAAGCAAAAAGTCCTCCCTGAATGAATTGAACTTTCATCTTTATTATTATAATCTGAGCTTTATTAGGGCGAACATTTATTTTGAAATAACAGTCTTACTTGACTTTGTTTAGCACCCATGTTTTAAAGTCTGCTTTGGTTAACAGGTTTCTAAAATACCCGCAGTGTCATTAAGTCTGCTTTATGCTTCTCCATCAAGACGATGCCGTAGGTCTCACATAGCCACATACTCCGTATCCGACGGTATGCATTTCCCCAGAAATGTAACTACATGTTGCGCCAACACCAACCACAACAACTGTGATTGGCTTGCCTGATAGTAATGCTGTTCCAGCTTGTTCTGCAGATTTGCAATGTCTTCCTTTCCAAATCCTTTTTTGGAAAAGGTTTAAATCCAAGCGAACAACGACCAAATCAAGGAGAGACTAATCGGAAACATCAGTAAATATAGTGTCCCAAAAACCCATGTAAATCGTTTGAAATATGAATATCTGAGTAACTACATGTCCTAGGCAAACGGAATTAAATAGGGTTCATGTTGAAAAATAAAAGATTGATTTGTCAAAATTCCAAGCACATATTTAAACAGATATAGATTTTATATCTGATTTTTATAACAAGGATCCACAAATATTCAATACGCGCACCGCCTGTGACACGACACACATCGAATCGTTAGTCCAGCTCCAACACATTCACTTTCGGCGAGTCCCTCATCTGCTCAACTGTAGCAAATCAAGAACATTATGCTTTCTGACTTTGCCATTCGTATGAAATGTGGCCTCATCACTGAAAACGAAACGCTTTTCAAACTCCTCATCTTCAATTTCCTGTTGCATAGCAACACAGAATTACATGTGAAACATTGAAATTTTATACATCTCGCTAGAATTTGGGATCATCTGAGCGAGAATTGGCTATGTTGTTAGACTACTAAACAATGTCATTTTTGGGGGAATTTTTATTTTTAATTCAACATCTGTTAGCTCCAACCCCACAAGATCTACACACTTTTATTCGACATCGTGTATAGTACACCATTAGATCACCAAAAAATGGTGAAGAGACCATAGAAACCCCACCACCAACTAGCGGGTTGGTGGTATAACTGCAGCGTGACACAAACGCACAACACACATGTATAAATGCTCACAGCGGCCTAGACTCCACATACAAACTGGTAAACGTTGCTGCCTGCAGGATTCAGCTCTTGCTTTATCTCTACCTAAATGAAGCGATGCAGCAGGGCTTTAGTCCCTTTGTCTCTCACCGCCTCCTTTGGTTCACTCTGCTCAAATAGATCAGGTTACAAAGCTTTAGGTTTCATGCTAATATCATCGTTTACACCGTTCATGCCTGTCATCTTGTTGACCACGGTAGCCGAACTGAGTGTCTCCTCGTTAACTCAGCATAGCTTTGTCATATGTGCTGCACTCTGCTACGTTGAGTTCAGCATTTGCTCCAATATTTCTACATTGAACTTGTGTTTAACGTGACATCGCTGGAAATTGGTAAGGGAGAACATAAGCACTTTCTTTTTTAAATAAATTATTAAATATATTAAAATAGGCAACTCTTATCTATTATGTCTAATAATAGTTTTATTAAATTTTTTATATTAAACGCTGATGTAACTGTGCTAAGAATGTCTTCCTGTCTATTGATCAGCACATGATATTGTGCATCATTTCTAAGGAATGATGAAAATATTGCAACAACCAATACATTTGCACCCAAATTATTGTTAAATTAATACGCAAAATAAAATTTTAGTACCAGCATATATTTAATGTGTTTCATGATGGATAATGCCTTTAAGATTAATGTGAATTATGACCAGTGTTCATAACCTGCTGAGAAGGAACTGAAAAGGAAAAGGTGTGCTATGAATAATTGATGGATTTTTTTTTGGGGGGGGGGGGGGGGGGGGTAAGTATAAATCTCTGTTCTGGATGATTATTCATAAAAGAAACATGCTGTGAGTTTTTAGTGCCTGATTACTGACTACTGTTATCTATTACTGTAGTGGAATATTAACCCAGGCTTTGTTTTGGTCTTCTCCAGTTTCCCAAATTCAGGTCATGTTTACCTTTTAATGGTTTTGTAACTTGGATAAATATGGGTCAGTCTTCAAAAACAAACACTCTCTCCTTTTTCCCACTTAATTCAACAAGGATATTTCTTTGCCGAACAGCCGGAGCGAACAGCGATCCCTGTGAGATCTCCCTTTATAAAACCACCCTTAGGCAAATTACTGAAATGAGATAGTTATGTGTCTTATATACAGCTGAGTGCATAACCCATGAAGAATATTTAAACTGACAGAATCCAAAAGCTGCTCAGGAGAATTCACAACGGTCTTGGAGGCGGTTTTAAAGACATAGTGTCCGTGCAACATAGTATTTATTAGAGATTTATTTTTTCCACTTTCACTTTTCACTTTAGTTTATTTTTTCCACAAATGCAAGATGATGCACTTACTGTAGATTTATCAGATTTAATCCATCACTGGATTTTGTCCTAATAGTATACAAACATTTTCTGTAAACTAGGGCTGCACACTTTGATCAAAAAATTACATAATTTTTATTATTATTATTTATTTATTTTATTAAATCTGCCATTTTGACAAATTGGACAAATTATCTAATTTAGATGATGTTTGCCAATATTTATTTATGATTAAGAAAAATCATTCTAAACCAATACTTAAATTATTGTGAAACTTTACATAAATTCCAGTATATGTTTATATTACCTGTAATAAATAAATTGTAGCCCTTTAAGCTTAAATAATTGCACAGGTCCATATTGGGGTATCACGATTTTACGCGATTAATTGTGCAGCACAGCAACTAAAGATGATGTTTAGCTGCTCCTGAAATATCTTCTCTTCCCACCAAAACTGCGCAGCTGAAGATCTGTTTCCACAAGGGGTGTAACAGTGCATGTATTCAAAGCCATCCTGTTCATTACTGGGGATGTTCAGTTCGGAGCGCGAACTAATGCTGGGGAATTTTCTCCATTATTTCGGTTAACTCAAATGAAAGGAACAGGAAGCACCTGAGGACTTCTGTTGAAGCGAAAGATTTACATTTACTTCATTGAGAAAGAAGAGTTTACTGAGTTGTGCAAAAATAGTAACGTCACCAGTAGCGCAAGTAGTGCAAATAACATTAACAAATATCCCTTAAATATCTCTTATTCAAAAGAACGATTGTTTGGACTAGTTTGCTATGTTACCATTCTTTAATAAAAAAATACCACCCATGTAAGAAAGAAAGACGTGTGCTTTCTGTGTGCATTCCTGAATTCCTAATAAATTTAAAAATGAATGTCATTGAATATACCGAACCATGCCTGCAGAACCCATGTACATACAGAACAGTGACTTTTGTTTACTGTTACACCCCTTGTGTCCACACTGTAGCTGCAGATTTCTGTTCATGATAAAAGAAAGAGGAACTTACTGTGGCTTTCTGCTGTCACAGCCCATTTCCCCTTAAGGCGTGATCTGTGTGTTACTCTAGATGCTTTTCTGCTCACCACTGTTGTTGCCAGTGGTTATTTATGTGCGGCCTCCCCATCAGATCAAACCAACCTGTCTTTTCAATATTTACGTTCTCTTATCAACAAGGCATTACTGCCCAAAAAAAAAAAACTGCCGCTCAGTGGATGCATTGTTTTTTACACCATTATGTGTAAACTCTAGAAGCTGTCGTATGTACAGATTCCAGTTCTTTAAAATACTCAAATCAGCCTGTCTGACCGAGTCACATTGAAAGTTAGCAAAAAAAAAGCTTTTTTGTTTCTCAGTTCACGTGTTTAATCTGAAAAGTAATTGGCATTTATTTTGTATGATTTCATCCAGTGAACTACCTCTACATGATTGTCTGTTTGGATGATGGCATGAATAAGTAGGTATACAAGTCTTCCTGTTAAGGTGGCCGGTCAATCCCTGTAGAGGTGTCCCAGAGACAAACAAAAAATAATTAGAATAATATTGTATTAAACTATGTAATAGTATAATAACTTGTTATGGAGTGTTGTGTGTTGCATCCTGACTTGACACCAGACCAAAGAAGCACATTTAATTCCCAAAAGATACCCATTCATTCTTTTTCAACCCTTATCATATACAGAAAGCTCTGGAATACATTTTAAACACACAAAGTACAACAACTTGGAAACTGGTTTTATGTCAATGTAAAAACAAATGGGGGGGAAATTATTTAGTTACATATCGCGGTTCTTGTATGTATCGACACACCGACTCCAAAATCTTTTTTAAATAGACTTTTTTAAGGATATATTTTTGGATTTGAGGTGGATATGTGGTTCAGTTCCTCTGCAATGCCACAGTCTAAACTATTCACACATTGCAGGCAGGGCAGCATCACATGTGAAAGAAGCCAATGATTTTCTGACTTTGTTTAGAATTGGAGAAAAAATAAATGAACAATGAATCAGGATTTATAAAATTGTGAAACTTGCACAAGACAATTTGAATCAGCAACCGAGTATGCTGATGTGATATTGGGTGATATCTGGTCATCCCCATCTCTAAAAACAATATAGATATCCAGACACTGTAGTAATTGCCTGTAGTGTATGATTGAGTTCCTATCCACAGTGCTCTGCTTTGTGCCCTGAGATCCCCGTTATAGGCTCCAGGCCCCCATGTGACCCTCCACAGGGTAAGGAGTACAGGAGATGGATTTAGGATTGTTCTGAGGCTAGTTTCAGCCAGTTAATTTCTAACCGCATAGGGAGGCTCAGAAAACTTTGTCCTTGGTTTTCTGTTTATCATTTAACTTTAGGGTCACTCCTTCTTGCAGTATGATTTGTTAACTGAGCTTGACTTGCCTTTTCATGTGACTTGTATTGCATTTGGCTTCAGTTCAGACGGCACCTAAAGTGGTCTTATAAACACACTGTACAGAAAGGCAGGTTGCTTAAGACACCTTGTTACGTTTAAATGTGGCTGTTCAACATGTTATTGCCAGGAGCAGCTAACCAGTCTGCAGATCCTTAAAGGAAATGTTTAAGGCAGTCAATGAAGCCTGGGGTCAGCAGAGTCATGTCTAAATCATAGTTTAGAAGCTGTAGACACTTCCTGTGCTGTCTGCCAGCTTCAGCATGCTGTAGGTTTGAGATTTATCATCTTAAAAGAGATTCAATGTGAATGAATATATTTCTCATTGCCCACAGGAACATTTCTCTAGTGGATGCTTTAAAGTTTGTCTGGGGGTAGAGCAGTATATTAAGAAACTGCTGCAGCTAAAAGATTGCTTTTTTGTATAGATTTAGGTGCGTGTGTGTGTGCGTGTGTGTGTGTGTGTGTGTGTGTGTAAATTTTACTCATCTCCTTTCCTTTGTTGTGTACTTTGGGACAATTTATTTGACCAGTAGTAATAAGTAGAGACGTGTTGGTACTAATACCTGAAATTTCTATCCGTTTAATACATGCTCATTTACTCATATTTGCGTATATCTCGTGATACTACAGAATGTGTTTTCTTGCACTCTTTACCTTATCCCCATCGCTATATTGTCTTCATAGTCTGTATTGTCTCAGAGTTGTCACATCTCATGTTTTTGGCCATGTTACAGATGCACATTTCGCTACGTTCACGTTTTACTGCGACTAAGAGTCTCCTCACCATCCTGTGCTTGAAGTCTTCTGTAAATGTCAGTTGGTTGTATGACTTCCTTCATGAGACATTTCATCACGAGTCTTGATTTGACTTGAACACCCCTCGTAATTATGGTATCTCAGCTTGGATGATTATTTACAGTAATTCTGTGCAGTTGTTTGATGTTTATTATTTGCAGACATTTATCAGACGTCCTGAACTCCTCCGTCAGAACGCACTCAGCTGTTCTAGCTTCAGTGTTGGCTTTGTCAAAACTGACTAATCATGTCAGCTGCTAGGATGAACCTGTTTTTTCCATGAGGTGGTTGGTGCTAGTGGTCTAAATCACACTTGAGCGGTCACTAGAGGACATATCTAGTTGGTGAGTTGCCCAGTGATGACCCCTGACCTGTCAGCTCTTGTGTTTCATCTCTAACATTTATTGACCAGGTCCTGGAAAAAGACTACTCAAGTGTGTCTCTGCTAAGGAGTGAAAGGTTAGATACGCTCGTGACTGCCAGGTAGCGCTACAAGATTACATGCTGAAATGCAAACAGCATTGTTAATATTAATTCTTCTTATCCATGCACACATTTAAAATGTTAACATGTAACACACACAACTTAAACCCGTGGGTAGATTATAAATGAGATCAAGCTAAACAGTGGATGTGTATATGAGACACACACACACAGCTCCAGCTCGCAGTATGTAGGGCAACTGACATCAGGGACTAATGCAGCATGGGCGGGAACCGTCCTTTTACGTAATCTCGCTTTGTTAGGTTTGACAATTTTGCATGCTGTATTTGTTTAGTCTGGTCTCTTTCTCTTTTTTTTTTTTTTTTTCCCCTTCCTTCCACTGCACTGCTGTGTAATCTTCTTAGTAAATAGCAGCCAGATGTTGAGCCAATCAAACCCCTGTTGTCCCACTTGTACCCTCCTCTGGCACTGTTATTGACCTGCAGTTGGCCTGGCAGGATGCCAGTCTGTGTATATGCATGTGTGTGTGTGTGTCTGTGTATATGTGTGTGTGTGTGTGTGTGTGTGTGTGTGTGTGTGTGTGTGTGTGTGTGTGTGTGCTGTCAGAACTGCAGTGCCAGATAAAAGCGAGAGAGAAACAGAGTGGGGTTTTGTAACACTGCACCTGAAAGACTTGCAAGCTCACACATATACATACACACACACACACACACACCTCCTTAGACTCTCACTGCGGTATGAGGGCTATTTTTAGCACAGTTCCAAGAGCAGAAATAAGATTTGAAATAACTAGACTCCCATGCTCGACACTGCATCGTATACACACTCTTAGTGTTCTCATTCTAAGGCAAATAAAATGAAATTAACTGGAGGGATATCAGAAAGAATTATTAATGAAATGAACTGGAACAATCCGTGTGATTAGTTAATGACTAAAGGTGACAATGACGTATTTTAATTGGTCATTTTCAGCATTGCTGACCTTCCTTTCCACATTTGTTTGCATATTTAATTGTTTAATTGCTCCATGACGTTTTAGTGCAATCAATGACGCATACCAGAGAGGGACAAAGCATTCATTAGTGTGCTGTCTGGTCCCTAAGCAGGTGAACTGTTAGCTAATGTAATGCATTGTCTCACACACACACACACACACACACACACACACACACACACACACATCACATTAGATAGCTAAACTAAATAAAATTAAAAATGTGTATGATGTGTTTCTCTGCAGACTGGCAGCCTGGAAGGCGGGATGAAGGAGGAGAACCTGTTCCGTCGGCGTTTTTCTCTGGTTCCCACAGGCACCACTCCACCCAAAATAGATCCACGTGCTCTGGGCCGCAACCTGTCGTACGGAGGGGACAATGAGATGGATCCAATTAGCCCAGGTACTTGCAACTAACGAGTGTGTCTTAGTGATGGTGCTCCACTTTATAGAACGTTGTGTTTTTGTAAGTGAGCCTAAAGAAATAGCATTACTGTGGCTATGGGTCTCGCTGTACCCATATTTCAAGTCAAGTAGGCTTTTATTGTCACTTCAACCATATACAGTTTAGTACACAGTGAAAAGAAACAACGTTCCTCCAGGACCAAGGTGCTACATACAACATAAATTAACAACATAAATTAACAGAAACTAACTAGGAAACCTAATTAGCTGGCTAGCTGAGGCACGACAGATTGACATGACAACATAAATTAACAACATCAATTAGCAAGAAAACTAACTACAGTAGCTAACTAAGAAACCTAATTAGCTGGCTAGCTAGGACAAGACAGATTGACATTTTAAGTTAACAGAGAACAATCTACGTTTTTATACAAAAGAGGCAACAAAAAGTGCACATGCAAATGTTCAAACATGCACTAGTCAGTAACAAGTGTTAATCAGTTAATCAAGTGTTTCTCATTTTCTCATTTTTTTAATTCTTTTTTTTATCTAATGCTGACTAATATACGGTAACCGTCAGAAGTGTAGTAATGTGGCTACACGGTAGTGCAACATAACGCCGCAAGGTGGCACTTTGTGGTAGAAGTTGTTTAGCTGCAAGCACTGGCTTGTATAGTCCACGTTTTATACTGTTGGAATAAAGCTACCATGTTCAGACATATTTTTGGCTCTCTAAGCTAACATGCTGTCTTCAAGCTAATGCTAACTACAGACTTGAGCTGAACGCAATGAAGCAGCGTTGACGTTTGATATTTGCTTGAATTCCAAAGTTTTTTACCTCAGTTTAAACCAATCAATTTGGAAAATGACCTACAATCCTCATTCACATCTTATATACTGTATGTGAATACCTAATGAAACCTCGTTTACACATTCCTTTGTAAGAGAAGTGTAGCGTTGTGCAGCACATCAGTCAGGTGTCTTAAAAATAAGTCGCAAAGTTAATTATAAGCAGCGTGCATGTTTTGTTTTAGGTAACTATGCTTGGTTTATATTACACAAATAAAAGAAAAGTTTTAAATTGCTCATGTATATACTGTAAGTTATTAGAACACAAAAATTGTCTACTGTCAATATTTGATAACTTAATTACATAATTAATAATAATAATGAGTGTTGCTAAAAATACACTATTTGAATAAATAACTTTATTTCAAACTTATAACTTAATCCAAATCAGCACGACTCAATATACAGTATATTGAAAATACATATTAGCCCATAATACAGTTGTAAAACCTCCGACGTAGTTGTGAAAATTGATAGAAACATACAAATTGGAGTATTTAAATCGTAGTCATGCAATAGACAAAGTGCTGCTCAAATACTAAAGCGCTCCTGGAACTCATGGAAATTAACAACCAAAGGTCTTCACACACGAGCCAAAAATTTTAACACATGGGTGCAAAACCTCCATCATCCTCTTGCCATCGTGCCTGAACAAATTACTAGGGTAAACACTGATCATGAGTTCTAATCCAGATGATCCAAGGTAGGAAAATTTAGCACATGAAAGCATATGGATGGAGCGTTCCTGCGGGTTTGTTGTGCTTAGCGGTGATTACAGATGGGTATTAGGTCTGGTTCTTGATGTGACATATTGCTGTGTAGATTTGTTGAAAACTTATGATGAACATAAGCTGTTTGATGCAAGAAGTCACTTTATAGGGAAAATGTAGTTTTATATTTAGTATATTAAACATCAAATCTAAATTATACATAGAAATTAATGGCCAAAATTAACAAAATAATTTAATTTTATGTTCCTTTTTTTTCATAAAACTGAATGTGAAATCAGTAGTCATGCAGGTGAAATGTGACTGCTACCTATAATCGATATATTTTGCTTTGTATATTGTAGATTATTTGTATTTCACATTGCAGTCTCCACACTCTGAATACATAAAGCGGACGTGCTTGCTCAGGTGGGGTGTGTGTGTGTGTGTACATGTGTGTACGTGTTCTACAGGCAGCGAGTCGGAGAAGAATGGTTTGCCTTTACTGAGAGATGAGGTCAGCCCAGGCCAGTCTCCCAGTAGTGCCGTGAGTCACACTTCCTTCTTCCTATCATTCCCCAAGTGTGTCTGAAAATGTTTCCACCCATTCAGTCCTTAGCGAAATAAGACACCCAACTTCTTACATGTTGTGTTGTTAAATGTGAGTACATAAGACGGTGCTGAAGAATCCAAAATTTAACCTGTGCGTATTAAAGTAGATGAGACACTGTTGATAATAATCTAAAGCAGAATTTAATAAACATCATCTGCAGAAGAGTAGAATGAAAACAGGTCCTAGCATTGAAGGCACACCTTCCTCTGGTGAAGAAGCTAATTTTGGGTTATGGAGGCAGTCATACTCTTCGTCTCGCTCTCTGAGCTTCAGCTGACATCCACAGCTGACTGCACAGACCTGATGAATTTAGCTGCCTGCAGTTGTGGTCAGATTGAAAGGAAAGCACTGTTGTTAAAGATGGCCTCTCTTTCAGTCTGACATAATTACTGGGCTGGAGATTCTAAACATAGAGGTAAGTGCTAGTGGGAGACTGATGGTGGCCTGTACTGGTAGATATGTGTCTATGGTATGATGATCTCGCTCTATTTTTGCTCACTATATAATTGATACACACACTTATTCTGCTGCAATCTTTTTCTTTTGTGTAGTCAGAATCAAAGATGTTTATAGGTTTGGAGAAGGAGAGCTCCTCACCCACTGAAAAGCTGGCCAGGAAGGAATCTCTAAAGGTAGAATGTATTTCCTGTTTTTTTGTTTGTTTGTTTTCCCCTAATCATTACACGGTGATATAGATATATCAGTTTAAACACAGAATAATTGTAAATTTTGGGGCGATTCTGTTGCTAACCTGTTAGTTGGTTTGACGTTTGTTTTTCCCCCATGATTCGTTAGCAGTTGTCTGCCACTCTGACTTAACAGAAGGACGTTACCAGTGAACTTACAATGGAGTCCAGTAATCAAATAAATTACAACAATCTCAACTATAAAGGAATAAGGTCCAGATTTTCACTGTTGAGCAACTGAGCAATCCAGCATAAATGGGCTATACAGGCATAACAGAGATTCATCTCAGATTATTAATGCTTTATACGATGACACGTGTACAGACACGGAAGTGATGGAACTTTATTTAATGCCGATTTACTTTTACACCACAAATTTAATAGCCAGTTATCAGTGTCTGCACAGTTACACAACCGGAAAGAAGTAACCAGATTCTTCAAGAGCATGTTGGGGAGTAGGGATAGCTCAGTGGTTAAGATGTTGGACTACAGATCCATACTGGGATCTGGGCCATAACCTCATTTTGTCGAATTAGAATGCTGTGTATGAAATAGTTCTGGCTAACGTGCTGTAAATGCATATGTACAAGTACTAAAACATCTGAAAGAGTAACACCACAATCCACGAATCAGCTGTTTGAGGACTGTTAAGTCAAGCGTCCATTTCATTGGTTAGAATATAAATATGTACATAAGACTGGGCAGACAAAAGTGCTGAGGTCTAAACTTGTTTTAGAGATTTCAGAGAACCATTTCTGTATCTCTGACACCCCCTAGTGGTGTTGTAATGAACATGCTTATGTTGTGTGCATTTCTGTGCATTTTCTCATTATTTGTTGTTGGCTTACTACATTTTATATTTGTCTGTCCTACTCTTACTCTTTAATGTCTTTTTCCAGGTCCAAAAAAAGAATTACCGTCAGGAAAAGAAGAGGGCAGCCAAAGAACTATTCAGTGCTCTGAAGGACCCAAGTGTGGTCATCATTTCTAACTGGTTAAAGGTTTATAAACATTTCTCATGGTTTCAGTTTCTTTCTAAAAATTAGTCCAGATAAATGGCTTCATGATGATCTTTCTGTTTGTCCATTAGATCCGGGGAACACTGAAGAGCTGGACTAAGCTGTGGTGTGCTTTGAAGCCTGGAGTTCTCCTGATCTATAAAACACCGAGCTCTGAGCACTGGGTTGGGACTATCATACTAAACGCCTGCAAGCTGATCGAAAGGCCATCGAAGAAAGATGGCTTCTGCTTTAAACTTTACCACCCTTTAGACAAGTCCATCTGGGCCATGAAGGTCAGACATGAGCATCGTAATCTATTGTTTTTAATAAAAAATGCATCACTTTGTTATTATAGCATGTCACTCTTGCATGAGCAGGACTTGGCAAATTTAAGTGAAATATTCTTTGCATGACACATTAAATTTGATGGTTTTATTGGTGTGCTAATTGGAATGCAGTTAATTAATTGGTTGATTTAATTAATCCCAGGGCCCTAAAGGAGAGACAGTTGGCTCCATCACACAGCCTCTTCCTGGCAATTACTTGATTTTTAGAGCAGCATCTGAGTCTGATGGTGAGTATGTATGTATGTGTGTATGAATGTTTATGGAATTATGGTTCAAGCTAAACACTGTACTTTGTAGCTCAAATGTTCCTCATTCTTTGCTAAATAATAATCTTATCTGAATGCTGCCCCTAAGAACTGCAGCCATAGTCCTGAAGACTGTTTTATGCTCGCCACAGAACTTTTGTTCACAACATGTTTATATTAAGCATCATTTCAACACACAGTCTACTTTAGTACAATTTTAGATGAGAAATAATTTGCAATCACACACTATCTAGTGTTACACAGGAAAAAGATTTATTTCCTCTTTTAATCTATTTAATTCTGTTTAGTTTTTTCTCATGCTCATGTTTTTTTTGAGACTTGACCACTTTTGGCATGTTCACTAGGGATCCAAGTCTACACCTGGAGTTCTGTAAAGATGAATTGGGATAATGTCAAAAGTGCTAACTGTTAAAGGTGCTATCAAAAATCTGAATTGAATCAATAAATTTATCTATCTATCTATCTATCTAAAACATTGGTCTTAAAATACAGTTCCTGTGGAGTTCTTTCTGAAGAATGTTATGAGAACATGAGAATGTGTTTTGTTACCCGTCAACTGTCACTGCCCTGTTTGTTTATTTGTTTGCTTGTTGGTGCCATTTACAGTACTGTGCAAAGGTCTTAGGCACCAAATGTTTTTAGTACAAACTTGATTACAGATTTCTTTTTCTTTTTTTTTTTAAATATATGACTTTATTATGGAGTTAGTACATTTCTGATTTTCAAACATCAGTATTTACCCCATCAGTATAGTTAACTTTTTTCAAATGTTAACGTGTTGTTTACCCACATACCTTTTAGTTTGAAACTGTGTCTATCAAACAGGCTTTCTTAATGTTATTTCTTAATATAATGCAAATGCTGACTGAGTAATTCATCCCATTATGCCTGGCTGTCAGTTAGAAAGTAAAAGCAACAATAAGAGATGTATAAACATAAACATTTACTGTTTGTGCTGAATAATATGCGCACAAAGCCATTATAACACTCTTAAGCATTAAATTGATAACTTGCAATTATAAACAAAATATCTAGCATTATATTAAGATGTTGAGGGAATTGTAGCAATTATTCAACACTTTACAGTAATGTACCTTGAGACCCTTACTGACACTCTTATTCATGCCAAACACTGTGCCAGGGAACTTGTTAACAGTCAAAACATGGTATTCTTGCTAAAAAATGTCTCACCTAGGTAAAAAAAAAGATCATTTTAAGTTAGAATCGTATAACATAAATGCTTCTTATCTCCCAATCCATGCTTCATTTTTTTGTAAATATACATACGCATTTATAGTTTTATCAGATAAAAAGAAACACATTTGCTAAATACAGTTTCATACCCTTTTATGTAGTGTCTTTTTATTATTATTATTAAAATCTTTCAACGATCTTAACTGTCATTCAGATAAAACTTGGCCAGTTTAGATTTCACATAAAAAGACATAAACCTGAAAAAGTCTATTATTCTAAAATGCTAAATTAAGATATTCCAACATGAAATTTGACATGGTTATGGACACTACAGATTTTCTGCTTTTTAAGCTTTTACCAAAAAAACAAGCTCTCAAGCAAAGCACTGAGGTAGCCCTGGAATTTTAATGGTAAATGTGTTAACAATAATTTATTGGGCAGAATACAAAAAGATATTTTAACTGAATAAACTATAGTTTTCAATGTTTTATGGCCACATAATACAAGGTGTGTGACTAATTTGGAGCATTTAAACAAAACCACAGTTGTTAGTAATTTGGGGGAGAAATCCTTAATTTTGCACAGAATGATTTAATTTAAGCAACAATATTTACAGATCATATGCTTCTAGAATCTCACGCCAATTTACTTTTTCATAAAGAAATATGAATAATTTGCATTTTAAATTATTATTGTTTGAAGCGAGATTGAAAAATGGCCCATTTTTTGACACACAAAATAATCTCTCCAAAATGACTAAACTTAGCAAATAATTTTTATGGAAGCAAGACTGGTCACCTTCCATGTTGCATAAAAAATAAAATACCAATACTGCACCAATACTGTGTTTTGGCCGTAAGCAAACTAGATCATTGATGTTATACTAGAAATATTCCGTATTGCTGAATATGGCGCTGTAAAAACAGCACTGTATGGATCCTCTAGAGTGTAGCAGAGAATTGGTTTCCTTCATAGCTACACATAATCTTGAACAGTATGTTGGTTTTGGTATCTAACCTCGTCTCTCATACACACAGGCCGTTGTTGGATGGATGCATTGGAGTTGGCACTCAGCTGTTCCAGCCTGTACAAGCTGACTGCTAAGAGCTGCAGGGACGGGGACCTGAGCAGCTCCTCTGAGTCCTCGCACATACTCCAGCTCCTGCAGTCCACTGCCCTTAGTGACCAGGAACTGCTACAGTGAGTGATCGAGCAACACATTGTTTATACAAACAGATGAGAGCGTAGCAATCCCAAGACATCCAGTTTACCACTCTCTAATTATGGATCAGTATCTGTAGGCTTTTTTTTTCCTGGACCAAGTTCTTTACTTGACTCACACTCACATAGCCTTCCCCTGTATCCACACCATATATGTTAGATAAAGATATGTTAAAGTACTTCAGTCTAATGTAAGAGCTACTACATTTAGTTTGTCTCAGTCTCCAGATATCCCACTGGGAACCACACCCACTCCTTGGTGTATACCAGTCTATACGCTCCCCTCCATGTATAAATGTCCCTCACTTTGTAGCACACTGTTCTGTAAGAACAGGAGCTCTCATTGTTAAACCTTGTTTGCTCTCTAGCTTTCAGTACTAATCCTATTTTATCCATAGGTGCCTGTCGGGTGTAATTTCAAAGCATGACATGAATCAGAGAGACAGTGAACAAACTATTATACAGTACAATCACTGCCATGCTTTAACAACCTGCAGAATGTGGACACGGTATAAAAATCTTTTGGGTTTTGCTGGATTTCTGTGGATTTGATTTTTGTCTTGCGCCCTCGAGTGGGGAATAACGGTAAAACAAGTGTCACAGATTGGAAAGTTTTCCTTAAATGGAACCAAACGTGACTCATGATGCGACTCTTGACGTGACTTGTCTGGTGTGAATTGGTCTTTAGTGTATTGTGAAATGTACTCTGTATCATATTGCAAGAGGTGCTATGAACTGTCTCCTAACGAACTATGACCAAGAAAATAGTTGACATATGCCTTACTTTCATAAGTCTGTTGAAACGCTTGTCTGAATGTGAAAGCCTGCTGGCTTAATGTGACGGGGTCAGACACTGTCCCGAAAAGTCACATTATAACTTTTCCCATTATGAAAGGTCTCCTTATAAATTCTAAAAAATACACCCATAAAATTCTATAAAGATAGTCTTCTCAATTTTTTTAAATGTATTTAACATATTAATATACACATTAATTTGGCTGCTCTATAATTAATTGATTGCAGAGAACTATTACATGCTTTACACTTCCTGTGCCCAATCTTGACTTTTTAATTGCCACTTAAGTCACTGTTCATACAGTACATAATTAAAGTTTTACTAGAAACCAGATTTGCTTTTGTTCCTAGAAGAAGAAATGTTTTAAAATTTCTAAAACAGGTGCTTGATAGTGCAGTACCTTTTTGAGGATGATACACCTTTTATAAATTAATTTCTCTGTTTGAGTAGTTTTCCCTTATTTTCATAATATTTACATGTATGAACGCAAGAAAGAAATCCACATTTGAATATTTATGATCCTGTGCTTCACACTGAGTGTCCCAACAGGTTTATTAGGCAGGTTAGGATTACCAATATCTTTCTACAATCATAATTTAATGCAGGTAAAATGAAAGTGCCACATACAGATCGTAAAACCACTGTGTGTGTGTGCCTGTGTGTGTGTATTATTAATGCTCACAGTATGCCATAAGCCACTGGTGTCCTCCAGCTGGCAGTCACAAACATCTGCACTCCGCCTCTTTCCCAACCTCTACCCAAATGGCCCGTGGTCATTTTAGCACTTTGGCAGCCTTGCTGCACTCCCCGGCCAATCAGAAATGATTCTGTGAGTCATGTGACACACAGGAAAGCAGGAAGCAACAAGGAGAATCTGAAGTCAATACCACCCCAGGAGACCTGTCATCAGAGAGACAGACAGACGAGCACACACACGCACACACCCATAAACGGAGCAAGCGAGCATGTATGACAGGAAAAACAGCTCACGAGAGGCAGCTTTTGTTTTGAATCAGTGACTGTTTTAAAAGGAAAAAATACATAGTTGTATGTTAACAGCAGTCAGCTAGGCTCTTCCATTAATTGTAGCTGATTTTGCCTGTAAGGTAAGAATTGTTGTTTACTGTTCGTGCTGGCTTATTTCCTTTTTTGACTATATGTCTCATTAGCTGCTTGTTCTTCTTGAGTCATCTTGCTTTTTTTCCTCATTATCAATTGTGTGCGCGTGTGTGTGTGTTGGACAAAGTGTTGGATTAGATGGTCTCTCACTGTCTCTGACCCAATGCTAACACAAAAAACGCTGCTATAGCTATAATTGATAGCCATGGATAATGGATGGATTTGAGGAATGTCATTTCTGTTAACGGTCAGTTTTACTGTAATTTTGAGACAGATTTTGTAACACATTCCTGTATCAAGTAGTAAGTAGTTTCATGGTGTCTGTGTCATGGTTGTATGTGCAGCTTTGTGTGACCACTGGGGGCACCAGGCGTGATTTCTGTCATGTGACATGACTGGTCTTGATGACATTGACGTTGCCCATGAAGGTGAAGAATGATGTGATTGCTTCGGAAGCTGCCCTGACAAAGACTGTGTTGTTATAGTAGTGGGCCTTGCTGTCTTAGCAATTAATTAAAGCAAATTGGGCAGGGGTCAAAACACAGACATGTGACATTTTTACCTACACAACTGCATATCTCTTAGGTATACAGGCTACTGTTTGCTACTTATGTCAAAAACTTAAGTCTGACTGACTTTTTTTTGTCTTTTAGGTTGAATGACTCCATGCTTGAAAACAGCCAGATGGAGAATGAATCTGAGAGAGAGGCCCACGAAGACTCCGATAATGCAGCCAATGAAAACGGTGGGAGATTAACTGAGGAGAGCGATATGGACCAATCTGATGACCTTTTGCCCTGCCTCCAAGCAACACTGTATGTTGAACAAGGACAAGAAGAGATGGGCGAGGTGAGGGCTCATGGTTTAAATACATACACCTGTAGGTCAGTTTCAGCTTTATGGATGTTACGTGTGGACTCGTTTATAAATAAAAAGCCTCAGAGCATGGACAGGCTTAGTATCAGGGGATTAACATTTAATTAAATCTCTTCAGCTACTGTAACAAACCAGTCTTTAAAATTCATATAATTATTTACATTGTGTAAACACATTTTTACAATCTTTTTATCAGTGGCATTTTATTAATGACATTTAACATTTATAGTTTATCATTAATTTATCGTTTACAATTTTATCAGAGGGAAAGTTAAGCAATTTCCCTCTGGTATTAATAAAGTTCTTTAAATCTTGCATTTTGAATTGTCATTTTATCACTGACATTAAATGATGAAATGTTTGAGAGAATACAGGATTAATACAAACTCTGAATTTTAAAGACAACTGCAGAAAATATTACACTTGTACCATGTCAGAGACTTCAATGAATACAAAAATTGTAGATTTGAAAATGTTTGTCATTTCTGGAATAAATGATTTGAGGACAAATTGACTTTTTGAATAAGAGTCACTCTACAGACTACAAGGGATCTTCAAGTCAAACTGGGACTTGTGACAAAATATCTCTTGAATAAAGGCATAAACAACAATTGAAATTTACAGCAGACTTCGGTGTTGAGACTCCAAGCTGCAGTAAAACATTTTTAAGAAGGTTACATGTTTATGAATGACGATCCTGGCAAAAGTGGCTTGCAGCACACTGCAGTTGTTCCTGTGAACATTCAACAAGTGGAACGGCCTAATCCTTAAAAATCGACGGACAACTTGTCGCCAACTTGTAAAAGAGACACATCTGTGGGAACTGTACACACAGTCTTTCATGAAGACCACTCGTACATTACGAAACTCGGCTGGGAGTTATTACCACATCCCCTGTAGTGTCCTGTTGAAAAGAGTTTCTTTCAATGATGCTTTTAGTTGTTTGACTGTTCCTATTGAGGGGTCGCCACAGCAGACCATCTGATCCGCACAACAAGTTGGCACAGGTTTCACACCAGATGCCCTTCCTGACGCAACCCTCCCATTTTATCAGGACTTGGGACCGGCACTGCATTCATTGGCTAGGTCTTGAACCTGGATCCTCAAACCAGCATCATACATTGGAGGACCCGAGAGTCAATAAGCGTGATAGTTTACCATAAATACACAGAGTGTGTGGAAGACACAGAAACCACTGTAATGCACCTATGAAGCACATTACACAGATGCATCACAGCGTGGCTTACTCCAAAAAAAAAAAAAAAAAAAAAGGAACATAGACTATAAAAACTGAACCATATTCTTCTTAGTTATGCCCTAAAATAAATATTTTGAGTAAAAGTGATGTTCTGTACAGTTATGTGCCAGATTTATAAAATAAGCTACTAATAATGTACTCGCTCAAACAAACACCTGCACCAATAGATATTAAATAGAAAAGCTAAACTAAATGTTTTTACTGGGATTAGTTAATATTCTCACCACTGAAATAACACTGCTGAAGTGTGGTATAAGTTAATTTTGATGCTCTGGAGTCGTTTTAAGACAAAACCCAATCTTTATCCGATTTCTCAACTTTTTTGATTTCTCATCAGTGATTCATTCTCCGACTGACGACGAAAAAAGTACAACTTAGCACAAACCTTACTCAACTCAAGGCGTAAGATACTCAACCTTACAAAATTTTATTTCTTTGTATTATTAAGTTAGGCAGTGTTTTTCCCTTACAGACAGACAGGTAGACATGTTCGTGGGCTTTAACCTGAAATAATAATGTCGCTGATCGGCTTATGATTAGCTTTAAGCTTTTAACTATTTTTACAAACTCCTTAACCATTTTTTTTCTCTTTATATTTACTCTATTTTTTTGTGTCTTTGATGCTTATTACCACATGCTTATCAGTATTTTTATTGGTAAGGTTTGATATGAACCCTATGAATTATAGCTACTTTTTCCCCATGTTAAGGTTGAGTTTGCAAAGAATTACCCTGTTATTTATAGTTCATAGTGAACAAAGAGTTGTACAGTACAATATGTTGTGCATGAGTAATACCAGTGCAATGTTGGGTCGTCGCATACTGTGACGCATTTCATGGGTAAGCTAAAGCTGGAAGAGTAACTGATGTGCTGTCCCTATAGGCTGGTGAAGCATCTCAGGTGGAAACGGTGTCAGAAGAGAATAAAGGGTTAATCTGGACGTTGCTGAAGCAACTGAGGCCTGGCATGGACCTGTCCAAAGTAGTCTTGCCTACCTTCATCCTGGAGGCACGCTCGTTCCTGGACAAACTGTCTGACTATTACTACCACGCCAACCTGCTGTCCCAGTGAGTCTTCCTTTGGTCTTCTGTCTATAAACACTTTGTCCTCTTGATCCTAAGTAAGGTTTGTATAACTAACTTATATGTATGTACAGTGGTGGCCAAAAGTATTCAAAAAACACATGCCATGTATTATAGTTATCCCTGTGCATGAAACAGGTGATGTCACTTAGGTCAGTTCTATCCTAACAGACCTAAACTCAATATAATACTGTTGGACAATGGTGAAGAAGTCAGTAACAGTAAGGAAATTGTTTTCTGTTCATGATGTGGGGAAGCAATCAAGCAGGCATGGATTGAGCTAGTGCTAAATAAAGCACTTCATACTAAATATTGATTGTTGTATAGCAATTCCATTGCATAAAATCAATTTTATTATAGTGCATGTTTTAAATTGTGATTATTTAAAACATTGTTGTTTCGATACTTTTGGCCACCACTGTGTATATTTTCACAGTATTTAATAAGGACCAAGGCCATGGATTAAATGATCATCACAAGTCTTTGACATCATGTTTGTTCTTGGTTTTAGGGCAGTCACTGAGGAAAGCCCATACTGCAGGATAAAGCAAGTCTTGCGCTGGTACTTGTCGGGCTTTTATAAAAAACCTAAGGTACAATCTTTACTTTCGGACCTACAGTATTTTGTTACATAAGAGTCTGCATACTGTATGTGTGAGATCTGCATTATCGAAGTGTGCATGTGTGTTTTCCAGGGTTTGAAAAAGCCGTACAACCCCATTCTCGGGGAAACATTCCGTTGCTGTTGGCTGCACCCTCAGACTGACAGTTGTACATTTTACTTAGCTGAGCAGGTGAGACCTCACCTTCAACAACTGCAGCAGTATAAATATAAACTCCCTATGAATCATTGATTTGGTTTCGGCTTTCAAGTACAGCGATCGTTTAATATCTCACATTCATTCCGTATGCAGGTGTCTCATCACCCTCCTATCTCGGCTTTTCACGTGAGCAATAAGAAGGATGGCTTCATCATCAGTGGTAGCATCCTGGCCAAGTCCAAATTCTACGGTAGATTTCATCACTACAGCATGATGATTATGTCTGAAATAACAGCACAAACAAACAAAAAGTTGGGCAATAATAATAATTAAGAATAATTTGTTTTCCTTTCCAGGGAACTCTCTGTCAGCAATACTGGATGGGAAGGCCAGACTGTTGTTTTTACCACGCGATGAGGAATACGTCATTACAATGCCATACGCTCACTGTAAAGGTACTGACGTTATTAACTATATATAGTACTCAGCTCGGTTTTCTTAATGTTAGAATCTCGATTAATTTGACCCCTCTTTTGCAGGCATTCTGTATGGTACAATGTCTCTGGAGCTCGGGGGAAAGATCACCATTGAGTGTGAAAAAACTAAGTATTCTGCTGAGCTTGAGTTCAAATTAAAGGTACTGATAAAGATTACCCCCTTTCTTATCTTCGTAAGATTGCCTAGTTTCTTCAAGTTGAGCTCTAGATTGATCACTCTCTTGTCTTTTTCAAAAGCCTTTCCTCGGCAGCTCGTGTAACGTTAACCAGGTTTCTGGAAAGATCCGTATGGGAGAGGATGTGTTGGCAACGGTGGAAGGACACTGGGTATTAAGATCCACTTTCACACATAATGAATGAGAATGTTCATCCTTGGCTGCAGTGATAATGTGCTGTTCGGCTACATTCGGAATAAGGAGTCCTCTGTGTTTATGAAGTGTTTATTACATGTCTTCTGGCAGGATGGTGAGGTGCTTCTCTACGAGAAGAAGACTGGCCACCAGGAGTTGCTGTGGAACCCCACACCTGACGTACGTGCTCAGCGGCTGAAGAGGCAAGTGGTCAAGCTTGATCAGCAGGGACCCTTTGAGTCAGAGAGGTACATGTTCTCACTACAAGGTGCTTTTGTGGTGTCCGATAATCTGCCTAGTGCACTTTATGCCCAGTAGAATATTACTGAAATGTAGCAAATATAATGAAGAAATAGTTTCCTTTACAAAAGTACTAAATAGTAATACAATTCATTAAAACTTTAAGTAATTACAGAAATATTAAGGAATGATGTAGCATATTATTACACAACTTTTGTCGAATGCTATGTGTGGTTGTGAAAGCTGAGGTTGTGCAGCACATGTTGCATTGAGTTTGTCTTTGTTTTAGATTATGGCAGCATGTGACCAGTGCCATTACTGCCAAAGACCAGAACAAAGCTACACAGGAGAAGTTTGTTCTGGAGGAAGCACAGAGGCAGGAGGCACGGCAAAGAGGGGACCGGCCCTGGAACCCACACCTTTTTAACCTGAACTCCATCACCAACGAATGGACCTACAAACATATAGAGTATGCACACAACATCAAGTCTGCAATCAAGACTAAAAAAAAAACCTGTTTACAAAATCTTTTATATTATTATTTTTTTATCATTTCCTGTGTTTGTGTTCTTTCTCTCAGCACTAAGGCATGGGACCCTGACAGCTGCCTGGTTCAGTTTGAGAAAGACGGCATCATCCAGACCGAAGAAAAGCCCCGGCGTCAGCACAATGGCTTCACCTACCGCCAGAACTGGAGCAGCCAGCAGAAGGTCAGATGCCGCTTTATACATATGACAACATGTTTGTTTAGAAACTTTTTCTTCTATTTTGAGCTTATATTCGTACATGTGTAGGCCAAGGCTCATGGAAAGCACAGGAAATCAAGCAGTCAGCCATCCAGCTGTAGTCAAAACACAGAAAGCAGCAGCAGCACACCAGAGCCAACACACGAATCCTCCGACAATGAAGGCAAGCCTAACACATCATTATGTCATATTTATAGAGATATTATTGTTGTTACTGTTATTATTATTATTAGTAGTAGTAGTAGTAGTATATGAATCTTTTAGAGCTTAACTGTGTTGTCTTTAGGTTTTGGCAGCCAGTGCGCCAGATGCAGTAAAGAAAAGAAGGACCTTGCACAAATAGAGGCCTCTATTGCGTCCATACAGAAGTCACAGCAGGACATTCAGAGGTGAGTATGAGAGATAGGACAACTGTTTAAAAATATTGCCTAAAGGGACAGTTTGTGACGTCATACTATAATAATCATATTGTTTAAAATAAATAATGCTTGACTTGAGCCTTTGGTTGTGGTGTGTTCAGAAATCTGAGCGTGCTGAATCGAGAGCTGATGCGGCGTGCGGACCAGACTGTCCATCTGAGCATCCGTCACTGCTTCGGTCTGTGTGTCCTGCTGCTCTTCCAACTCCTCATCAACTACGTCTTCAGCTGAGAGACAGTCATCTAGTTGCTCTGAGTCCATTTCATCACAACTGTTGCCTAGCAATAAACACAGTAATAAACTCACTACACAGCTCCCGAGGGTCCCATTTACTGTAGCTCCAGGCACTCAGCACTTCAGAAATGCAGAGCTCAAGACTCTTTTTAACCAATGAACAACAGAAGAAAAAATGTACCGATGCAGTGCCGCTCTTGCTGATGGATGTGTAACTTATTTTATACTTTTTTTTTTTCCCATTGTCATTGTTGTGTGTGTTGGACACATTCAAGCTCCATGGGCAGCTGTGGCATGTGAGTGTGAGGGTATGAATGATGGTGAGCGCACGTGGGAATCAGTTTGTTTCCCATTCAGTCTATGTTGTTGGGCCTTAATGCTGAAGCCAAATAGAAAAGTCAAAACAGAAGAATAGTCTGTGGAAGAACATCTGTCAGTGCAGTTCTGTGCTTTTTTTTTTTTTTTTTTGTTCAAGTCCGATTAAAACAATGTGACTCCACTGAAAAATAATGGTTTTACCAAAACAGTATTCCTCAGTGGTTCAATTGTGTTTACATTTTTGTTTCTGCACCCTATGCTTTAAAAAAAAAAATGCACTCTCTCCAATCAATAACTTGTATGGATGAAGGAATGTTAAAATGTTACACGTCCTAATGAAACTAGAATAAACAATCAGCCATAGTCCAGAGTACAGATCCACGAGGCTGCTGTAGCGTTTGGGTTGGTACTGGTACATTGTTGGCTTACAGTATATTGGTCATGAATTTCAATCAAGTCTATTATATGATATGCGATGAGGGTTCTCTGATCAAATGTGTGTATATATTTGTTTGAAACACAATGCCATTTTAAATGAAATTAAGAATGTATTTATTAGAATCTTCCTTTTTTTTGTAAGAATGCTATTTTAAAAAAAAATATATGCATCACACTCATTCAGGTTTTCTGGGAGCAATATGGTCATTGTTCTTCCGCAAAAAAAAAAAGTGTGGAACGGTGAGACAGGGATGTAGATGGCCAGCTGTTCTCTCATCTGCCTGTATTGTACATACACCAGATAAACTGTAGAGCCCTGTTGTGATTTGACTTTTGAGCACACAAATTTTTCATTGTAGCTGATGCAAGTTTAGCACGCTTGTTCAAAAACGCACGCCTCAAGTCATCATAAGGCTCCATAAATGCAGGAGTGAAGAGACAGATGGCTTTTTTTTGTTTGTATGTATGTTTTTTACATTTTAAGGCACTCTGTAAAACTGTAAAACTAAATGGATAAAAATACAAATAGCTCACTGAATGTCAATACTTATTACATATTGCAGCACTACAGTAAACTTTTCAACTTTCACTGGCTTCATCTTTGTCTTTTCTACATCTGATTTGGAGCATAGCTTTTATTTTATCTTTCATCACCACAAGAGGGCAGGACAGCTTTAAGAGTAAACTCCAAAAAAAAAAACATGAAATGTGCACCTGGGTTGGTGGCGCTCGATTTCAGCACTGAATTTATAGTGCATATAGAACATGGTGGCAAAGGCTTTTTTCCCTTTCAGAATTGAATTCAAAAAGTGAAACTCATTCCAAATTCATTACATGTCAAGTGAAATATTTCAAGCCATTTTCTGTTTCAGTTAGAAAAAATAATGGCTTGTAGCTCATGAAAAAAAAAGTCCAGTATTTCAAAATATTAAAGTATTTAATTTCAAGTTTGAGTAAATTACTCTTTATACAGTAGAAATACCATGCATCATTCCTTTTATTTCAATACACGCATGGGAAGACTTGACCTGACAGTTGTCCAGAAGACCATCATCAACATCCTCCACAATGAGGGGAAGTCACAGAAGGTCATTGCTGAAAGGGCAGGCTGTTCTCGGAGTGCCTTATAGAAGCTTATTCATGTAAAGTTGACTGGATGGGAAAATATGGTATAAAGGTGCTCAAGAAACAGGGATGACCTCGGCCTTAAAAAGATCGTCAAGCAAAAGTGATTCAAGAACTTGGGAGAGCTTTAGATGGAGGGGAGTAAAGCTGGAGTCAGTGCATCAAGTCCCACCATGCGCAAACATCTTAAGGAAATGGGCCAATGATGCAATATCCGAACCATCTTACTTGGGCTAAGGCAAAAAAAAAAAAAGTAGAATTGCTCAGACGTCCAAAGGTGTCTTCAGATCCTTTATTCCTCTTGCTTTCTGGAGGAAGAGTGAAGCGGCACAGAAGGTGCTTTAAGTTCCATGATATTTCTGTGCTTGATGGTCAGCCAACTCGCCTGATGAGAACCACGTAGAGAATCTATGGTGTATTGTACACCTGACTTAGACAAGCTGAAGGCTGTTATCAAAGCAACCTGGATTTCAATAATGCATCAGCAGTACCACAGACAGGTCGCCTTCATGTCAGTCCACATTGATGCAACATCCATAAAATAAAACATCCACATTATTCTTTTTTTTTTTATTTTTTTTTATCTTCTTTATTATGATATTTGTACCAATGCTGTGGTGGAGATGTGTGAATTGTTTCCCCAGCAGGGGTCTCATACTTTCTCTGCTTTCCCATCACTCTGCTTAGCAGCAGCTAAACACAGAAACCCAACAGTGTCTGGACTAATCTTATAACAGACTTACAGCTGTAAAATGATTTATTTGTTTACACTGTCTGTAAATGTCAGATAATTCAATTTGCATTCTGCCAATGTACAGTTCGAAAGGGTTAAAAGTTTAAAATGGATTATTGTCAGTGGTCTGATTAAAGGTACACATAATTGAATAAACATGGGTTCATTTTAGTTGGGTTGGAGACATAAGTACAAATCCCCAAGGACAAGGGACATAACACTACATGTGAAAAGCCACATCATCAGCTCAGCCATGTTCCCACCATCCGGTGTGTTTTCTCCCTGAGTATAACTATAAATATGTTTTACGCAGAGAGTCCTTAGGAGCTATAATTAGCCTACAAGACTACAGTAGAGGGTGGTTATGTGGTTTTACCTGTGTTACACTAGACTTTGCAGATGCAGGTGTGTCCAGATCGCCTTGTGCGTAATTGGATCAACTCTACTTGTTTAATATTCTCAGCACTAGTTATTTATGTGTCTGTGAGTAATATTATACTGTGTACTTTGCTATTTAAACCAAACCTTTAACAAGGAAGTGCCATCCAAAGGATGTTAACTCAGTGTCTTTGATCATTCTCTGATCAAACATTGGTGTGTTCAAGATTTAGTAAGATCTCTTAGATATTTTCCTGGAGCACAAGCTTTTATTTATTGGTAGGTTTACTGTGAAAGACTCCTGTGAAAGATGTTCTGAAAGTAAGGGGAAAAAAACAAAGGGTCGTGTTCTTTTTCACAAATAATCACACAAACAATGAGGTGGTGTGATGTGCTTCCAGCACAAGGAGGATTATGTTCTATAACACCAGAGTCTGAAGTCTTTAATTCCTCTCATGTAACAGCACAGCATGGTTGAATTGTTAAAGGTCATCCCACTTTTTATCTGTTTATAATAACTTTTAATGTTGTGGAACATCCAGGAACATTCAAGTTACTTCCTCTTATCACTTGTGTTATAGCAGCTGTAAACAGCAGATCCTTTAATGTTTTTTCTTTTTCTCATTTTACAAAGAAACAGCAAATTCCACTGTATCAGAGCACTTAAAACACCAGCTTTACTTCGGATTGTTAAAAAGCACTGGTGCTTCCATCCGTCCAAAATATTAATAAACATCTCCATTAAACCTCTCAATATCTCATTCTCTATACTGTTTATCTTGTTCATGGTCACAGGAGGCCTATCCCAGGTGACTTGACTCACTAGGTGGGGTACACCCTGGAGGGGATGTGAATCCATCATAAGGCACACAAACACACCCTCACTCACAGGCTCACAATTTGGAAATGCCAGTTGACCTAATCTGTATGTATTTGGACTGTGGGAGGAAACCAGAGTCCCTAGAAGAAACTCACCATGCGCAGGAAGAATTTGCAGTCTCCTTAGACACAGTGCTGAGGCAGGATTCGAACCCCGGACTCTGGAGGTGCAGTGCTAACCACTGTGCCACTGTGCCAATCCTATTAAAACTGCACCGTTCTAACACACCATGCTCTTCTAAATAGTATCCACCATCCAAGTGCCTGAGTAGGTTATTACTATAGCATTGTTGTCAGACCTGCTGTTATTAATCACCTCTTTACATACTCTTTATAGTAGGCATTAAGGTCCTTTTGTATTTGTATCTATTATATCTACTATTCTAACTGCATTCTCTTTGAAAATCCCTTTACTTTTTCAGATGGTACATAAGGCTTTTATAAGTTTTTTTGTTTTAGAATGCTTTATGAAGGCTAATCTCAGAATGGAGTGGCAGAGATATAATGATGTTAAAAAGGAAAAATATTTTTTTATCCTTACTTTGCATCTATTAGGAATCAACTCCAGTCTCACTCACTCATCTGAGCTTCTTGAATAAATCGTAGAAGGACTACATTAGCACATCATATTTGTTAGCACTTTAGTTCAAGGACATTTAGTTCACATATATGAAACAACTTTGCTCTAGAAGACTGTGAGTAATCCTCCAGCATTACATTATTAAAGATTTATGCGGTGCATTCGACCCAATCTGAGTAATTCCCCATAGCGAGTCTTGCCCCACTTTTAAAATAACATGTTTTCCAGCATTGAAGCTACTGCTTCCCTTGGGCTTTGTTTGCTTGGATTTCTTACTGTTTTGCCTACCTGTGTATTTACTCATATCGTACTAAAAACCCACACACTGGTCTTTCATGGTGCCTCACACAGTGCTCTGTGTTCAGTGTGTTTTGATCCTCCCTCTTTCCAGAGCTGCGGTGGCAATAAGCCCAGGCCTACAGCGTCCATATCTGACTGTGGGCGCGCACACACACATACACTGGTGCTTTGTGTTGGGATGCTTGTGGGGGCCGGCGGAAGCGCTGTGGAACCGCAGGGCCAAATTAGGCCACATGTGTGCTTGGACGTCACACAAAAGAATTCCTCCCTCCTACTTTTCTATGTGTGCTTTTGATACTGGGAATCACAAGCACTGCTGTTTATCTATACACAGCGTGAAGTGCATTAGTAACAGATTATTTCCACCTTTTACTCAAGCTTTGTGTTTGTAGTCCACAGTTCATAGCTGCTTCTATGCCATTAGGGTTATAGAGAACCTGAGGGCATTATTCACATATGAACAGATGTGAAATAACATGTAGGCGCTTCCTCTGTGTGTGGGGAGTTCTGAGTGTCCTATAGACCAGAAGCTCGTCTGGGGGCGTTTGGATGATGTCATGCCCTCAGGCTGGGATCCATCCGTGGGGTCAGGGGGTTAATCCTATTCTCTGATGCGCCATGCTGCCACACTGAGTGCATACACTGACACGCTTCCTCCATACTTCTCCGGCATGACTCCAGCCTTCATGTCTGAACAGGTCTTTTGTTTTCTTGCTTGCATGCTTCCCACTGCTCTCATAGATTTTAACAATTTGAGACTTTTCTGGTGTTGCTATGCAGACTTTTAAACTTATTAAATAGAAAGTATATATTGATATATAGAAAAAATATAATATCACAATATCAAAATATTTACATGCTGATACATTTTTTTAAATGATTCTAAAGCTAAGTGCAAATTCTTTTATCTCTCTTGGTGCCTGCGGGAATAAATAAACACCCAATACAGCATGGGCTAAATATTAAAGCAAGTGGACCTAAAACAGGAACTGTCTTTATTAGTAAGCACAAAAGTTCACATCCTTGATGATATGCTCCAGTTAATTCGTTTGATGTGTAACGTCTTAATGATTTAACACGGTGAGCACATCATTACTCTGTTAATTATTTAAAGGCACGAGGCAAGACTCTAACATCCGAGCAGTAAAATTAGTAAGAGGCAAGGGAGAGAAAACTGACAAAAAAGCACTTTATATTTCTGACGGAACGTATAAAAAAGTATTGATGCATTTATGGACACCATTACCAACAGGCCACTGAGCCGATGAAACGTAACCTCAAAACCAGCTGAAGCACAATGTAACAATATGTGATTGCATTTAAGAAAAAGATAGTGAAAGAAAATCACGTAAAAATAAATAAATAAATAAATCCGCATAAATCAGAAAACAATCACACATTTATTACTACATGAGAGGTGTGTAGTAACTATATTACATATTCATATACATTTCTCATCCACTGGGTGATTATTAAAGAAGTAATTAAACACATGATCACTTTCACCTCTAGGCCACCGAGGGCAGACTGAGGCGTGTCGCATTGATCAGGGTTGGGTTCCTTGTGCGGATGTTTGCCCAGTAATTACAGCTATTCTGAGGACTTTTTAGTGGCGCTCTGACAGACGCGAAGGAGACATGCCTAGACATGCTGGAGTTCTCTCTCTCTGTCATACAGACACAGACACTCATAGCAAACAAGAGCCACTGTTTAAGCCTACTCTTTCATTATGCTTTCAGCATGTCTACAGACACAGTATAGATTAGAAGTGTTGCGTGTAATAACAGACACATTTGCTAGGTGCTGGTTTGGTTATGGTCACTACACTCTGTTGCTCACAGTGGCAATGCACGGCCTAATACTACACTATTCAAATTGTGGACTTGGCACTGAGTGCTTGTAAACAGAATTGGACTTGAGCCCATGAGATTTGGATTTTGACGCAAAAGTTTGAACTTTTGGTGAAAATTTTTTTTCTTCAAATTTCTTTCTGGTGGCATGATGGTGTAGTGGTTAACACTGTTGCCTTGCACCACCAGGGTCGAGGTTTGATTCAACGTCTCGGGTCTGTGTGTGGAGTTTGCATGTTGTCCCAATGCTTGGAGGGTTTTCTCCGGGTACTCCTGTTTCCTTCCACAGTCCAAAGACCTTTAGGTTAGGCTAATTGGCGGTCCCAAATTGGCCATAGTGAGTGAACGAGTGTGTGTGTGTGTGTGTGTATGTGTGTGTCCTGCGATGGGTGTAAACTGCCTCATGCCTCAGAGCCTAGGATAGGCTCCAAGCCCTCCGCGACCCTGTGTACAGGATAAAGCAGTATAGACGATGAGAGTGAGTGAAATTTCTTTCTTCTAGTAAAGTGTCCTCAACCCCACGGACATGACAGGACATTAACATGGATGCTCATGTTAATGGATGCTTAAAGTTGCCTTTTTGCTATATATACTGTACTTGCCTCAACGCAATCAATATACAATCATACCCAGCAAACATTTGGATGTCTGATGACCGTTGAAATGACGTTGAAAAATAGTTCCAAAATGAGTTGAACGGACGTGTTTGATGCTATCTGATTTACAGCTGTCATAAACGGTCATCAATCGTCCATATTTTTGCTTTGAGGGTATATATTGAGCAACACTTAGCTAAAAGTCAACGTAACAGCTATACAGTACATGCAACCCCAGACAACTGTAGACGTGTACATAAGTACCTGATTACATTTTTAGAAAATGTTCTATGTCACATATTTTTACCAATTAATGCCTTAATTGGTAAAATCTTGGTAAAAAAAAAAAAAAAAAAATTAAGTTTCTTTTCTTTTCTTTTTTTTTTGCAAAGTTTTAGTCTCATTAGACACCAGATGGTCAGATTGTAAATCATTACTCCTTCAAAGTTGGATACAATGAATCTGAACCGTATCAACTGTGTTTATCATAGACTTTATGATCAAAGCAGCAGTTCTTAAGTACAAATCGACAATATTCAGGAGATATTACCTGAGCATGCAAAAGCGAGACTTGGGCATAAACTGTTTTCAGGAAGTACAAAGATTCTGGTTCTCCATGTGGGATCACCATTCCTTCCCTCTGTCTTTGATTGGGCTTGTATCCTGCTGATTTATAGCTTAAGAGTTGATTTAGTGACTTATATTTAAGACCTGTTGATTCAAAACTTGCGTAACATACGTAAACCACAGTTGTTAAGTTGTATAGATTAGGGGGAGGCAGATATATTGTCTACAGCAAAAGCACATACCACAGGCAAAAGTAAGGGGTGCCAAAACATTGGAGCAGCGTGAGGAGCTGCAGCGAGTTGACCACACACTCCTTTTGCAGGTAATGATAGCACGATAGGATCTGAAGGTAACATTTAGCGTAAAATAAATGTGACAGACCCTTGCTAATACATGCTTGTATCTCTTTTATTTCACAAGAAGCATTCAATCTTACTTTAATTTATACTTTTCTTTTTATTTTAGCCCAAAGAATGATTTAAAACTAACAACAGAGGCAGATCTAACACCACTCACTTTTTCTTTGGGGTCGTCTGAAGTCGGTAATTTATCATTGATCGTTATACTAAATCATCTCTCTATGTAAAAGCATCAGTTCTAGTACATTAAGAAATGTTCCATATTCTTGTATGATAAAATATACACAAGTAATTCAAAGTCAGAGGCCGTCAATTTGAGCATTTGCTGTTATTTACGTATACTTTTAAACAAATGTTTGCCTATGGATCCAGACTTTTGCTCCACCCTGTACTGTATGTTACTTTTATTTATATAAAAATGTCTTTGAAATAAATAGAAAAATGTGAATTATGGTATTACCATACTGATATTATTAATACCATGCTGCCTTATAATTATAAATAGTTTTAAAACTTTATTTATCTTTATTTACTTTGCCAGACATTTTTCTTCATAGTGATTTGCAGCTGTATAGAGCAGATGAAGATTAAGGATCTAGCAGTGGCACTCTAGTGGTCTCAAGATATTAAAGAAATGAAAGTAAGCTTATTAATATTTAATATAAATCATTATTCCTATTATGGTTCAGTGAGCACTGTGTCCCTCATACAGCTGAAATGAATTCTACACTGATTATTAATGTAATCAAGTATTAAGGAATTCCACTTGCTCTCTGCCATTCAGATTGTCTCAGCGGAAAAAAGTGTTCATCAAGGAGTCTAACTTACCAACCTGTGAAGAGAGCTGTTTGTATGGTGGAGTGCACTAATTACAGCTGTACTTACTTACTACAGCTTGGGTTTGCACGTGTTATGGCTTATATATCCTGCTCCGCATGATAATGTCATAGTGAAGTGTGTCCATGTGGTCTCCTAGAACACCTGCATCTGCACTGTCTCACTTCCTCATCTCATATCTGACACACGTCTCCGGTAATGAGTGAAAATGCCTCCAGGGCCTGAGTCGGCAGAGTCTGTCAGCTCGGATCACTTCAAAGCAGACCTTGGGGAGAGAGGGGCTAAAACACGGCAGCGGCACACACACTACATCTACACTGTGTACTTGTCTGTGTGCTCGCCCACGCTCGGCACACTGCTCCGACCCGTCTCGATGGCTGTGTGTGAACCGCAAAGCCGAGCGTGACTAGAGCTGTAGTGTGCTTGTCAGGTCTTGTTATAGATCACACTTCTTTATATACAGAGAGGCAAAAACTCAGCCCAACACACACACACACACACACACACACACACGCATGCATAGACACTGTCACAACCCACACCCAGGGCTTAAACAGAAACATGACACATCTGTCCTGGTTTCAACATGGAAACTGTATTTCACTTTCCTTACACTTACTCTACTTTCTGGACATACACAGATTTTAGTTTCATCACTTAGGTTTAGTTAACGTTGCGAATTGTCCAATCAGTTATTTATTTTGTGTGTTAAGGCCCACTACATCTTTATATGATGTATATTACCTTATAATGAAATAATGACTATATTACTGAAGTGGGCAGTTGGTGGCTCAGTGGTAAGTTTCTTGCCTACTATGCAGAAGGCCTGGGTTCGATTCCCAATCAATGCCCAAAATCCCAGACACTGGATGCAGTGCCGGTCCCAAGCCTGAATAAAAATGGAAAGGTTGCGTCAGGAAGGGCATCCGGTGTAAAAACCTGTGTCAAGTTGTTGTGGGGATTGTATGGTCCGCTGTGGCGACCCATTGACAAGAGCAGCCAAAAGCCTTCCAACAACATTAATGAAGTGTTCTACCAAAACACTTCTTGTTCTTGATTTTAAGAACATATTAACTGACAAGTTGTTAAATACTAGCGAGGCTCTGAATAATCCTCTGTTAAAGATCAGTTCCATCGTGAGGTTAGCCACTGATCTACCAGTCTAATTTCAACACTGAAAATAACAATTACATATTATTTTTTATAAGTGTGCATTTTAGTGAATTGTGGAAATGATGATATAAAGCTCTATGTTTTTAAAATTCTCTAAGTTGTGCACTTGGCTGTGATTGGCTTTATAGTGTACATACAGTACAGCTACTTTCAACTGATCGACCAATACGCCACATGCTACAGTATGTGCTACTCATGTGTCTTTAAAATGATTTTCATCTAATTAGAGATTTGTTTCAGTTAGATTGAAATAGTTTCCAAGATTAAACAAAATATATGTTTTTAAAAAGTATGTCTCAATTCACTCAGAACTCTTCCTTAGTTAAACTCTCTAATTTGAGTCTTCAAAATGAGCTTGTGGTTAGCCAAAAATGCTAAAAACACTTCACTCTCACTCACAGTGTAATATGAAGGAGGAAAAGGATTTAAATAATTGTCTCTTCAAATATTGTGTCTTGAAAATATAAAAAAAAAAGACCACAGTCAGTTTACTAGTCTCTACCCTGCCAGTCTGACAATTTCACTTCATGAAAAACAATTCCCTACATACGTGATTTCTCTTTCTGACTTTTCCTCTGTTCTCCACCCATGTTGTGTCTGCCAGCAGTTGCTGTCATGACCAGCTGTCGTGGTCCTGATAAACGAGACCTTTCTCTGGAATGACAGCACAGCTGAAAGGGCTTCGGTGGACATTGATTTATATAAATGTACATGTGTGTGTGTGTGTGTATACATGTATGATACATGGTTGTGTGTGTGTGTGTGAGAGAGAGAGAGAGAGAGAGAGGGAGAGAGAGAGAGTATATATTAGATGTAGAATTGGGTATCTAAATGGTCAGAAAAAGATGAACTCTGTATCTCGGCTTAGACGACAGATCGTGACACATGGCCAGGATGTTAAGTGTGTGCACTGAGAAAGCATTCAAGGAAATGGATGTCCACCCCAGAGACCTTTAAGTGGTTCTTTGTACTCAGCTCATCTTGCACAGTTGTGCATTGTAACTGCTCTAATCCTGAATAATCTGACTAATCACTAGGTCTCTGCTCTTCAGGAAGAGAAAATCCAACACTGTTGATCTGATTTATATAATTTTTTCCTAAGAACAAAACGCTCCTGGCAGCTGAAATCCATTTTACAAAACATATTTTTGAAAGGATTATGCTTTATTTAATTATTCTTTATCATGGTCAGGACTTTTGCTCTATGTGGTTCTCAGAAATTTTGAATAAACACATTTTTGCAAGGTTCTTGTCTGTGTGAAGGGTCACATGTTCTCCGGTGTAGCTTCCCTCCTCCCACTTAAAGCTGATAAGTGTACTGACTAATCAAAATTACCCTTAGGTGTAAATAGGAGTGTGAATGTGTGTCTGACACAAAATAAAAATGACTTAAGATGAATGACTGTTCATTTTGAAAAGATTTTTTTTATCGTTAAAAAGGTAAATTATGTGTTCAAACATATAGACCATTATCAATATAGACCATTCTCTTGAATAGGGCAAAAAGTTATGAAGTTAACTGTAACTAGGGAAAGGGAAATTCTCTTATATTACATGGTAATGTAGCCTGTAAGAAACCTTTGTAATGAAATCTTTCATGTTTTATAATAAATTATATTACAGTGGCATAACGTCTGCTATAAAATTCAAGTCACATCAAGGTGCATCCAGATGAATAACGTTTTATCACATCATGACACTTTAATTTAATCACTGTGTGTAAAGATATCCAGCCATAATCACAACAGTAAATGGAATTCTTTCTGCTTTTATGCAAGTCTAAATTGTGTAGGGTTACGGTTAGGGTTAGGGTTAGGTTAGGCTTCTGAAATGTCTGAAACACTGGAATCTCAGGAACTCCTTTAATTCGATTAATTCAATCTATTTTATTTTGTATAGTTATTTAACAACGGTCGTTTTAGCAAAGCCACTACAAAATCAAAAGGAAATTATGGAAATGAGTATGAAATGTGAGAAAATATATATGAATTAGATAGTTCCTGATGAGCAAGCCGAGGGCGACAGTAGCAAGAAAGAAACTCCCTGATATGGCAATAGGAAGAAACCTTGAGAGGAAGCAGACTCAACAGTGATCCATCCTCATTTAGGTGATAACGGATAGCAGGAACTGTTTTGCAGTCACACTGTGTGTAAGTCAGCAGGAAGTTAAATACAGCAGGTGGTTTAATGGCGCTAAATATGTGGAAATGGCCTGGAGTGAGAACAGGACTGTATGGGAGATGTGGCACTAACTCCCAGCTGAGTTCCTGTAATTTGGAAGGGCTGGACAGTATGAGGTTGTGCATTGTCTTACAAAAACAGAACAGCTTTACTGATCAAACCAGGCTATTTTTTCATTAATAGAAAGGGCCATTAAAAGATTTACTGAGAGGCCAGCATTCCAGACATGAAGCAAGCAGCGTGCTGAGAGTGTACTGAGAAAACTTTCTACCTTGATGGTATCCAAGCACTAGTGAAATGCTGGGATAAGTGCATTAGTCCAGCAGAGGATTATATAAAGAAATACAAAGAGTTTTTTTTTTTTTTGTAACTGTGTTGTCCCTTTTCTGGCACAATTAAAAGTCCCTGTTTGACTTGAATCCCCTTGTAGCTTTAAATCGAATAAATCTATATATAATTAATGCATCTTTACCTGTGTTTAATATATTGAAGTGGTTTCAGTGACAAATTATAACAACAAATAGCAATTTGTAGAACATAACTGTATTCACAACTAGATCTGACGTGTGACTCGTTGGCTGCCTTCCTATCTTTTGTCTTATATGACTAAATAAGCAAACTAACTACAGTATGTTTCAATACACTAGGTCTTTCCCAAACTATTGTTTACATATGACAACAATAGTGTCATAGTGCCAATGATTATTTTTTTCATACTGTATACTTACTTTAGTATTGAAGTTTGTTACATTCTAGAAAGATCAGAACTATGAATTTGAGATTCAGTGAGGCAAAATGGCATTTCATTCTATAACTTTCTGACCAGACTTTCTTTCTGTAATAATAAATTTTTGCAGATTATTTTTACAGAGAGGTGATGTCCTGTGCACAGCATGTGGTCTGCGTGGGCTATACGAACAGAGGCTGTTTAAATAAATCAGAAATACAGTATGTGTTCACCATTGTTAACTGAAAAAGAAAGAAAAATTCATCTGCCTTGTTGAACTAGGCATTTTGTGTGTGCGGTTTTGAATTCTAGTTGAAGTTGAACCTGGCAAACTTTCATTTTTGATGTAACCTGGCAAACCTGCCAGCATGCTTCAGACCTTTTTCAAACTCTGAATAAGTAAAAACCTTGCAGCTATGTGATTTTTTTGTGTGTGTTTTGCCCTGTGGGATTTCCGCTACATACACTTAGACTCTGGAAGATTTTCTGTAAAAAATAATAAATATATATATACTCATTATATATACCCTGTATTACAGCATGTGTTCAATCCAATATTAGATTTGCATTTGGTTAGGTCCCTACTAAATATTGTGGAGTAGACAACAGTTTTGATTACAACTCTGTATTATTTAGTCATAATTCAGATTTAGATGAACTGTGTGAAATATTTCCCCCAGTTCCTATCAATCCTTGAGGATTGTGTTTGCATGGTATTGTGCTTGCTTGCTGTCTGTCCTTCTCTCTAACAGTCCCCTCCGATTTCACATGACCTCAGACTGTAGTAGCCAGCCTTTGAAGAGGTCTCCGGTGACTCAAGGATAGCACGACACACCCGTTCTTACACACATATACAGTACACATGAGACATGCATCAAAACTTCCAGCCCAGAAAACAAAGATTTAGAACAAGCCTTAGAGAACCAAAATTAGGGCAGAGCCATCCTCTGTGAAAGAGCTCTCTGTGCGAGTAAACCGTAATCATGTAAAGGGTTGCATTCGTCTCCATTAGCCTGAGTTAAGACATAAATGGGCTTTCAAAAAGGAAAAAAATGCAGGAGGCGACACGTTTTCTGTGCTTTCTGTGGCCCTGTAAAGAGCTGGTTCATATGGCTCCCATGCAAACACCTGTATTGTGTTACACTATTATGAAAAAGCTAGCCACCAGGGGAATAGCAGTGTCTACAATAACCTGGGATCTTATCTGCTAAACTGAATACTGTTCCTGACCCAATTACGCTCACATCTTTACAGCCCCCACACAGATGGCCTTTCATAGGACATGTCTGAACTTTTATAAACTAGGATATCCACTATAGCTGTGTTATAGGTCTGACTTCCGCACCCTGCCTCTTAAGCATATTTGAATGTAGTGGAATGAAAAAAAAAAGGACTGGCCATTGTGTGTAGAATACAATAGATTTCATCCTCAGTGACTAGATCCTTAATGCTACACCTACGCTTCCAAAAATCATTTGGGCCAGAGGCTGTTGAAGGCTGACCTTGTAAATCCAAGCTTCCTGGGAAAGATAAAACAGCAAAGCACAGGTGCAGCAGTTTGACTGCCAAAGTGCTGGAAGCAATGAGATGGATAATAAATGAGGGGTCTTTCCTTCATGCCTGAGTGTCTATGTAACTTGTCCTTTAAAATGTATTTGAACAAACGGACGTAATGAAGATAGATTTAGTACGATGTAAGAAATACATCTATAATACTACACTCAGAAATAAAGGTTATAAACAGTGCTCTTCATTGTCACAGGGGTGATATCATCAAACATGTATCTATAGAATCTATATTTATATCTTTTGTATCTTCAGGACATATCTTTATACTTTAAATACTTGGACTTTAAGTACTACTGATGCAGTATTAAGCAGCTTAATTATACAACCACTGTGCCATGTGCGACGATGAACTACTTTGCCAATTACTTCCTTTCACCCCCCTCTTCACTCCCTGAGCCTCACATGGAGGAACACTGATGAGTGTTTGGTAAATCAATTGCCTGTGAGATGGATGCTGTTAGAATGATTTGTGCTTAAAGGACAGGAGGTCAAGGAGTTTATAAAGAAACTCCTGTTGGGGACTTTCCACTCGAAGGCTTTTCTCGCAGACGCAACCAGCCTGTGAAAGATATCAGCATGTGACCCTATCAGCATGTGACTGTTCAGCTGCACACATACAACACGAGAAGCTTTTCAATGGCATACATTTAGTTCAAATACATTTGTAACAGTTTTAAAGGTTTGATTGTTCCAAAGCATATTCTGCCTCAGGAAATGGATATACAAGATTACTTTATTTACCGAATAACTCCGTTACCAATGTTACTGTACATATTGTATATAAGGGATATTCTTATAGTAGTGTAATATTCTTTAGTTTACTATTTAACTCCAACCAAACCATCTTCTTATGTCTGACACCTGTCACTCTCTCCTTACTTCCCTACAGCCATACACCACAGACAATATTAATTCAACACTCAATTGGCATACACTACACTGATCTACAACACTATAGAATGCATTTAAAAAATGATTTTTCTAGGTACCTCATACAGAGAGCTTTGCTGTATCTGACCCTCCTAATTATGATTAAACTACTTGAAGAAACTAAAGACCTAAAATTGGGAACTGGATCGTCTTTAAAATTAAGCCAAAACAATAGTGTTAATAGGAAAAAAGCACTGATTTGCACACCACTACAGTAAACAATGCAATTTCTTTTCTAGTTAGGATCAAATCAATTTGTGAATTGGCTTGTCTTTTATTTAAGAAATAATCATAATAATCTAAGTGTCTTAGAAAACTATATAATGATGTGCATAAAAGGATCAATAATCCCTTTTTGGTCACCTAGTGATTCTCATCCACCAGCCAACTTTACTCCACTCTACAATATCGTGAAGGCTAGGATGTAGAGCAAAGCTCTATCTACCACACTCTGTATACATGAGCTCACAGATGCTTAGGATTAGGTAACATTGCTGAAATTGACTGGGGAAAAAGAGAGTATTCCATCCCTCCCATCCAGAGAACACATCCAGGTTTGATCCCTTGACCATGCATGACTGTGGCGTCTCTGGGATGCGATATGGGAAAAGCTTTTCTGTTGCGCCGCTCAGGAGCCTCTAATGAAGGCAAAAATTAGTCATGTAATATATTAATATAATGTAGTATTTTACTATTTATTTGTTTTATAGCGAGGTATTTTATACACAGAATTAAGAAAAGAATAACTACTGTATAACCTATTATTCAAGATGCTCTGGCTTTTGGCTTGTTCTTTTCACCCCCTTTTTTCTTAAGTGCTTTATAATTTGAAACAGTTGTATCTGAACTAAAAAAAAAAAAGAAAGACAGAAAAAGAGCCTAAGACTGAGAGTAAATTGAGTTTGGAGGCCCAATAACCCCACCTCTTCCTCATTAAAAACCGAGCCATGTCTGGAAACGAGTCCAGCTGGTGGTTATTGCAGACATTTATCTCCAATTTTGTGACTGGATCAGCAACCATGTAAGGTACACACCTCGATATTTGCCGCAATATAGCAGTATTTAATTCTTTCCTCACAGACACAACGAAATACAATATTTCTATTCTATCCTCAGCTTTTTTCAATGTTGCTTCCACCAGTGGTCTGTTCTCTGATAAAGTCAACCGTTTGTTTCAGCTTTATGTGTGTGTTTTTTTTTGTTTTGTTTTTTCATTTCACTTTTCTATAGTATTGTTTGAAAATGCCTCCCAGATATCAACTATAAAAATATGACTTTTTTTTTTCAGATGATGTCACACCCACAACATCTCTGTCTGTACCTCTCCATCTGTCTCTGTATAAAGAGCAGACAGGAACCGGGATAGACAAAGCAGACAGTGAACAACACTGTCAGCTAACATTGACCCACAGACTGCTAAACATATGTCTTGCTATTCATATGATCTGCTTTTCTCTTTGCTTCCTCTCCCTCTCACCCTCCTTCCTTCCCTCCAAGACTTCTAAAGACAGCTGCAGATGGCTTCATTCTTCAGACCACATGATTTACTTCTTTATCGGGTGCAGCACGAGCCTTAGCGCTCCTCGTGCTTAGTGAACAGTGTCTGAGATGCCACATTCACTGGATTCCAGTGGGTAATTTCAGCTGAAATGGAGGCACTGATAGACATGAGAAGTGTTCTCTTTCCAACATTGTGTTCCATAATAGTCTATTAAAGTCGGGCATTCATTGTGTGCATCGAAGCATGCCAACTGAGGCTGAGTAAAAAGAAAATGAAAAATTTGCCTGATTTGCCACTCACTGAAAGAAAATCGTGAATTCAAAATCAACAATTGGCCTACACACAATGAGTAATCATATATGGTCACATGACACTGAGTAACGCATTTACGCAACATACCCTTTGTTATTTCACTTGAAACAACGCACAGGTCACATTTTTGTCATTTTTTTCTCTGTGCTTTAATAGGAAAAGAACGTGTTTAGGTGTGACTGGTATTTGGTCACCTGATCTTACCTACATTTTCTGATGATCTGACATCAGCTTCCTAAAGATATCCCAATCCTCTCAATCATTCAGAAACCTTAAAATTGCTCTGTGTCTGAATATGAAATATGAATAAACATTAGTTAGAATCCCAGCAGACTTTTCCTGTCCAATAGACAGAGCAGCTGTAGTCTGCCTCAGCAGCAAAAAAGCATAAGCCAACTAATGAAACACTCACCCAGACTGTTTACTAGCTTGAATGGCTGTAACATGTAACTGACGAAATCGGATGTCTTAATTACAGCTCGTAAGCGTCATGCGTTCCCACATGGTGGTAGTTTGGTGGAAGTAATTTTGGCTTGTTTAGGAAACAATATATCCCAGGCTTGAGTTTACATCACTGCCGATGTCTGGATGTTTGTACGCTTGGCTTGCTACAGTCTAAAAGCCCCCTTGTGACTCATAAGTTTGTAGTGAAGAAACCAGAACCTGAACCATCAACTGTTGTAAAACATTGAATGGGTCAAAAAAAAAGAACAGCCAAGAAAAACTGTCTTTCTTATAGAAACTTTGTTAAACCTTGATTAAGGATTGTGTGAGAAATCTACAGCTTTATTATTGAACCATAATGATAAGAATTGAAAATATGTATTTTTATGTTATTTTCAATCCTTAACAATATGGTAATATGGTATATACAACACTGTATAGTAGTAGCTATTGTTTTAGTTTTTACATCTTCTTTCAGAATGTTGGATTTGCTTTTAAATATTAAGAAACTAACTCACTCATAAAGTTTAATGTTTTATTAATCAGCCATCCTCATAAAGTGGTGAGTCAGGAGGGCATGTAAAGTTATGACTCCCAGGATCTGAGAGCAACCTTGTGGGATAGGCTTATCTATTAGATATGGGCTTAGGGAGGCATTTCCGCTTACAACCCAACCTTTAGCACACACACAAATAATGACACTTTCCTGTTTCACACAGATGAGTGACCTTGGAGTCATATATTCTCAAAGCACTTCTCCAAACACCTTTTCTGCAAGCCCAGAAAGTAAACATGAAAGTCATACAGGGATACTAATTTCCATTCATGTGATAATTATAATGCCAGTGTCTGCTCCAATATTGACTTTAAACTGCACTGCAAATACAAATATACCTCTTTATGCTTTTTAATATTTACTGTATTTTATTCAGTATTTGCCCAACACAAGATTATTAAAGCAGACCTATGTAATGATGCTTTAAAGCCTAAAGTATCATGGCTGTTACACCCTTTGAAGCTAAACCTCCTAACCTCATGGTCAAGTGTCCAGAGGACGCACTAGATGTGAAGGACAAATTAGCGAGACATATTTCGGGACGCGATCAGAGCATGGCATTACTTCTTAGATCACGATAGCCTTTGATCTGCAGTGTAGCCTGATCCAGCATCAAAAACCTGGCGGCAACGTAACACCACGCACAGAGAGCTAAGTTACACACACGCAGCAGCCGGCTCACATATGATCACCTCCCTGTATGCTCTGATTTAAGTCAGTGTACTTCTTTGATAGCTTGAAATATAACAAAAAACTATAAAGACAACGGAAAAATATCATTTTAATAAATAATCCACCTAGATATAGCCACATAGATATATACAGATCAGTTATAACATTAAAACCCCCTCAGGTTTAGGTTCCCCTTGTGTCACCAAAGCAGTTCTGAGCCCTTGGGGCATGACTCCACAAGACCTGTGAATGTGTGTTGTGGTGTCTGGCACCATGACATTAGCAGCAGATCATTTAAATGCAGTAAATCACAAGGTCAGGCCTCCATGGATCAAACTAAGCATATCCCATGATTCTCGACTGGATTGAGATCCAGGGAATTTGGAGGATAGATCAACAACCTTCATCTTTTTGCCTGTTAAGCCCCATACACAACAAGCTGTGATGTATTGGGTGTTCTGATACTCATCATAACCAACATTAAATTTTTAGTAATTTGTTCTGCATTGTTTTTTTTTTGTGGGATCAGACCAGGCAGGCTAGCCTTTGCTCCCCACAAGCAAAGATGAGGCTTTGGGTGCCCATGATCCTGTCATCAGAGCACTATCAGAGTTTATTTGAGTCTAAATGGATTCATATAAACACAGCTGGGTGTTAAATGAACACTAGGGAATTTGCTGTGTATATATAATTGACATTAACCTGGTGGTGATTTTAATGTGAGAACCGATCACTGTACATGTGATATTAATATTCTACTAACATACTAACGTAACATTGAAATTCTTCAATTATACAGCCCTTTCATAAATATACAACATACATAAGTTTTAGGTTGTGCTTGCTCTCTTAGATTGAGAATGATTAAGTAGGTGTATCTGAGTGTTGTAATTGCTGCAATGCAATATAACTTCAGGCTTTCCATATCTCAGCTGCATTTTATCAGCTACTGAAGCGGCTTGTATTGAACCTTGGGTGAGGCACATATGATTGCGTACAGTCTTAGTCACGTCTATTGGCGCAAGCTTGTTAAACCCCTCATAAACTCCGATAACGTAAAGACAATTAAGCCACATACTTCCACTCACACCTACCGTCACACTCTTTGGGATTCCAGTATCCTTTCATCAGAGAGCAATGCAGCAATGCAATAAAACAGGTCTATTGAGTCCCTTATCTTGTATAGTATGACGCCACATTGTTCATGAATGAGTAAGGGACTTTCCATGGCCTTTAGAAATAGCTGAGTATCTTCACATCATGCCATCCTTAAATTTGAAATTCTACGCTTTAACACTATTATAATTGAAATCCTTATTTTCTGCGATATATCTAATTCTTTTGTTTTTCTTCTTTTTTTTAACCATGGATATGACCATGTTTGACAGAACGACACACAGCCAAAAGAACTGCTGTATTTTTATGAAAATTTATTTAAATTAACATTAAAACAGAACAAGTAAATAACTTAAAGACATACAAACACCTTTTTTTATGACTACTACATCCATTGTAGCAAATAAATCAAATAAATAAGCAAATTTACAACTGAAAATCCACAGGGAGCATTAGGATCCCTCATAATGAAGAACTTGACTTTGAAAGTTCGAGTATTCAGTCTTGCGTGTCTGTTTGGCCTGTTGAAATTATGACAGAGTTTATGAAGAGCTCCAGCTTAGATATTGCACCTCTCTTCTGGGGTCTCTTCTTCTCAGACGTGGTGCAAATATCTCTGCTTTGGTCCAAGCTTTCTTCTCCATCTAACTCTCTACATCTCCTTAAAAGGGAAAAAAGAAAGAAAGAAAGAAAGAAAGAAACAAGAAATTAATTAATGACCATGATTAAAGTGGGTTCATTTGATATTTGGCTATTTATGATTATTATTATTATTATTATTATTATTATTATTAATGAAATAATGGCTTGTCCATGACATGAAAAGACAGATGGCAGATTATAGCCTTGAAAATGACATAACCAAAAGCAACAGGACCCAGATAACCTCCTGTTTTAGATATATATAGGAGATATTTGCTATTTTGAATGAGATATAATGGTGTAGCAGCTGTATTATATACGATCAGTGTGTGTGTTAAAGCCAGACTCACCGGAGTGTGCGTGTGTGTTGTTTGTCACGGTGCCCTGGCCATGCGTAAAGATTCCTGCTGTCCCGAAGTGGAGCTTTCGGTGTCCTGTCTGGTTTTAAAGTCCTGGATGGCCCTCCTGTTCTGGAAATCAATCAGCGCCATGGTGATCACTGCGTTCCAGCAGTTATCCTCGCCTGAGCACCGGAAGTCGATCTCCTTATCGTCCGTGGTGACGATGGTGAAGTAGACGAACTTGCCGGTGCGCTCCACGCAATCCACCTTCTTAATGCACTGCAGCTTCAGCTCTTTGCTCTTGCTCTTCTTCTGCGTGTCGGCGTACAGGTTCAGGCTGTCCGTGGTCAGGACGCAGGTCTTCCTCTTCCAGAGCTGGAGCAGGTTATCGCTCCTCTTCTCCAGCTCGCCCTCCTTGAGCACCTTGGAGCTCTCAACCGGAGTCATTTTCATGATTTGTGAAGGAATGCGGAAAACGGGTGGGTTGTATCCTAAAAGCGGTTCTGGTTAAATAAAGCCTCCTGTGCTTTGCTTCTTCTTCTTCTTCGTTTCCCCTTCTCGGGTCTCGGAGCTCCTTCTTCTTCTTGTTGTTTCCCCCTCTCCTTATTGTCGGTGTGGCTGGGACTGAGAATGAATGAGACTGGGAGTGTTTATAGCGGTGTCGCGTTGCCCGGCCTCCTGCACGTCACATGCGCTCGCGGTATTTGAGTAATTCATTGGCGGAACGTGGGCGGAAATGTGGCTCAGATGACCTTCAGCCCTCAACTTATTCCTTAAAATACCTCATTACAGCATTGCATTAGGGCCCAGTTACAGCCCATAATATCTCGAGCCTTACCCGCGACTGTGTAATATTATTATTATCATTCGAACCTAGCTGCTAATAAAAAATAAAGATGCTCTTTGTTTTTTGTTCTTCGCTAACAGGAGTGAACCCCAATGTGTCTCTGCTGTTGTACCTCAAGCCTCAATGTTGTTCAATGTTTTCTGTGTACAGTACTAATATACACTCACTCATCTTCTATACTGCTTTATCCTGTATTCAGGGTCGCGGAGACCTGGAGCCTATCCCAGGAGACTTAGGGCACGAGGCGGGGTACACTCAAGACAGGGTGCCAATCCATCGCAGGGCACACACACATACACACACTCATTCACACACTATGGGCAATTTGGGAACGTCAATCAACCTAACCTACATGTTTTTGGACTGTGGGAGGAAACCGGAGTACCCGGAGGAAACCCACCAAGCACGGGGAGAACATGCAAACTCCATGCACACAGAGACGGGAATCGAGTCTGGGCGGGAATCGAACCCGGACCCTGGAGGTGCATGGCGACCGTGCCGCCCACAATATACACTATATGGACAAAAGTACAGTATTTAGCCAAACATGGAATGACACTTCAACATGGAGTGAATCATGGTCCCCCTTTTGCATTACAGCTTCCACTCTTCTTGTGTGTGTTTCTGTTGGAATTCGTTCCTATTCGTACTGTAGCGCATTTATGAGGTCAGGCACTGATGTTGGACAAGAAGGCCAGGCAATCCCTGTTCCAGTTTATCTCAAATTAAGTCGATAGTTGATTATAGTCCTCGCATTGTGCACTGGGGCACGGACATGTTGGGATAGAAAAGCACTTTCCCCAAACTTTTGCCAACACAAGTTGGAGGCATAGCATTGTTGAAAAATGTCTTGCTATTCTGAAGCATTAAGATCGCCCTTCACTGGTGATAAAGGGCCTGATTGACACACCTAAATTCAATAATTAACAGGTTTAGCCAAATACTTTTGACCATATACTGTATGAGTGATTACACAAGTTACTATATCCTTCCTGGAAACTTGAACTATGTGGCCTGACCTCTCTACTTACATGATTTTTTTTAGTATATACTGTATACAGTATATTCACCATTCTGTTTAAACTGTGTAAATTGCTGTGTGTGAAATTGTTGTGTGTGAGATATAAGCAAATTTTTAAATACTTAAACCACCTAAATCATCAAATCATCTGGCATCAGCATCTATGATCAAAGTCACAGAGCTCAGACTTTTTCTTTATTCTGATGTTTGATGCAAACATTACCTGAAGCTCTTGACCCATGTAGCAGTTGTATTGGTATTCCTATTAAATAGACCATGTGTATATATTTATTTTTCAAATGTAGTACATGCATTTTTTTTTCCAGTTGACTTATTTATGTTCATTTTCATATTACACACATACAATAGGGTCTTTTTTTTCTCTTTTTCATGTGATCACATATTTTCATCATAACAATGTTGCCTGAGTCACATGTGCAGTTTCAGGGTATAATGGTGAAACGCAACTTTACATGCTTTTACAATATAATCATGTGCGTTTTTAAAAGTAGGCAAGTTTTCCACAAGTTATGATAAAACTATTACTTTTAGCCATTGCGTCAATGTTCTCTGGTAATAGCCCTTGAGGTTTAGTTTAGAGTTTAAAATTAGCTGACCTTCAGTTGCTAGAACATTATTTGCTGATGTGGAAAATTCATGAACTTTTGGATGCAGCAACTTACATTGAACAATTTGCCTTGTAAATGCTAATTTGCTATATATGTACGTCAGTACTTAATTGTTAATAGTAGTTTTCTAAAAAGGTCTAGTTTATTGGTAATAATTAATATAGAATAGTTCAGAGGTTATATAACATTCCATACAACAGTTAACTAAACTAAAACCGGTCACTTACTGTTTACTGATAGAACAGGAAGAAAGGTATGACAAATGCACAGTATTTTAACTTCAGCTCAATATCACAGTTTTTCTTACAGTTCCACAGGTTAATTTCATAAGGTTATTTGCCCTATAACACTGCAGTAGCATTCCTTTATTGAAGATATTTGGTATAACACCAGTCTATTGTATTTTTCAACCCATAACTGCTATATTTGAATGATGATGTTTGCAACTATGAGAAAAATGAAATGACTTCTACACCTGGCACATGTACTGGGCTACAACAGCCAGCTCTTTGTGATTGTCTCTGGTAAAACAAACACTTTAAACAAATAGACATGCAAATTCTTTCCATGTGAAACACTTCATCTCTCATGCAGATGTGTGAACAACGAAACTTCATGATATTGTTATGCAGCGTATTATAGCAACCCCTACCACATTGACAATTGTGTACATATTATAAATTACAGCAATGTTTGATACCATATGTTTATCCTGTGATTCAACTTCAACATGCCATTTATAATTCATAATTTATAAGTTATCCCTTAACTAGGCATAAGATTAAAATAATTGATAGGTGAATTGAATAACATTAATTGTCCTATCTCATCATCTCATTGTCTATACCGCTTTATCCTGTATACAGGATCTTGGGGGGCCTGGAGCCTATCTCGAGGTGGGGTACACCCTAGACTGGGTGCCAATACATTGCAGGGCTAATTACAACAGAACCTATTAACGCGTGGGAAATATATTAGACAGCTAGTGAACCACCAGTTCTTCTTACAAGTAAGTAAGAAGAAATAACCAGGAAAATGGGCAAAAATAAGGATCTGAGCAACTTTGATAAGGGCCGAATTGTGATGGCTAGATCATTTAGTCATAACTTTTAACTGCCACACTGTAAACATGAATGGTTAAAGGAACATGACAAAGGATTCAAGGTGTTGACTTGGCCTTTAAATTCACCAGATCTCAATCTGATCGAACATCTGTAGGATGTGCTGAACAAGCAAATCTGATCCATTGAGGTCACACCTTATAATTTACAGGTATTAAAGCATCTGCGGCTAACATCTTAGTACCAGATACTGTATGTCAGCACACCTTTATGGGTCAGGGCTGTTTTAGTGACATAAGTGGGAACTACACAATATTAGACAGGTGGTTTTACCATCCTAGTTAACTGCTTTGGCAATACCTTTACATGTATGCTTACTGTACAGTATGTAGAGGTAATTATTGTTGTAAAGTTTAGCCTATTTTAACATATGACTTGACACATATCAGGTGGGACTGAGCCTGATATGAAGAGCATAATGGTTGTTTAATCAAGCTGGAGAGAGGAAATGTGCAAACACAGCTGTGGATTATGGGAAAATGGTGCTAAAAGTAAATACCTTTTGTAAAGATATTGGCAACATTCTTTGTTTATGTATATTTACACAGCAAATAACAGCTTATACAAGACTGAACCTGATCATAATTACAATCATGTAGGTGTGTACTGCTAGACCTTTCAGTGGTGTCAGACAGTAAAATGCTCTGAACAACTTCATAAGCTTCCTGCATTTGTTTACAGTAGGTTACATTTACTGCATATTATTACAGTATATTACTGTATTTTGACCACATTCAAGGTGTAATTATATTTTATACTAACATAATTATAATTTTAGCAATTAGCATAGCATAGTATAAATGTTTAGCATTTATACATTGATTTTGTTATAGTTGTATTAAGTTTATTATTTTTGCATTGCATTATTTTATTTTGAAATAAATTAATATTAAAATAGGATTAAAATAAACATCTATTACCAACTTATAAGCTCAACTATGAGCAGCATCTTACATTAGGAACTATAACTTTTTTGTTATATTGTTATAATAATAATAATATTTATTATTATTATTATTATTATTATTATTATTATTAATAATAATAATAATAATAATAATAATAATAATAATAA